>OX451735.1:403386210-404102199 GCA_948472305.1 Vicia faba
TTCTTCTTCAATTCTTCAAGCTCGTCGTAGCCTTGCCACTTGCCAATTTGTGATCAATAATTGTGTTCATAAAGCAAGAACAAGAAATGTTAGAATACAATCAAATGTAAAGATAAACAAGAACTATCAAAGTGTGTTTTTCATGAATTCATAACTAAGGTTTGTGTAGGAATCATAATTTAAGGGTGATTTTTCGAATCATGTTTAAAGCAAGCAAAGGCCTCATACTTTTTCACAACATAAATCTCAAGTTCCAATCATGGGCCAAGAAGCAAAATTCTACTGCAAATCTCAAACAAAAATCCAAGAAAAATGCTTTTGTTCGGTTCACAATAAAACAGGGCAAGCATTTTGTAAAAAAGCAGGTGTAAATCATATCACAAGCCCAATAGCAGATGCAACAAATTTTACAACTCAGCAAAAAGGCTCATCGAAACATTCAGTAAAAGGCAAAGTAAAAAAATTGCATTTTCAAGCCCAGTATAGCATCACAGTCCAGCCCAAAACAACAAAGTATCACAGTTTGGAAAATCAGAGTTACAAAAATTCCTAGCCCAACAACTGAATAGAGGCAGGAAATAGAAGTTCACATTTCAGAAAAATAGTATTTAGTAAAACAAAGTCAGAATCATAGCCCATCCCAAGCAAGCAAATTGCTGCAGCAAAGTTAACATCACAGCAAAAAAATTTAAAGATTCCAAGAAGCCAAAAACAGACTTCTCACAGGCCTGCTATCTTAATCCAGATATCAACACAGAAACCTAAATGGTATCACTATAAAACCATTCAATTGCACAAGTTTCAAGGGGATTCACTTCTCAAAATATTTGAAGCTGCACAATAGCAACAACCAGAAAACCCTAATGATCAACATCACCTTCATTATTCATAAAAAAAACCCTTTCAGATCTCAAAATTACACACACCAAATCATAGAATACTCATCAGGATGTCAAGCATACAAATCCTAACCTAATCATCATTTTCCTAACACAAATCCCTTCAGAATCATAAAGAAAGACAAGGAGGAAAAGAGATTTCTCAAGCCACAAAATCACAGCGAATCAAAACAAAAACTAAGAATCAGAGAGATCTCACCAAAAGGAACTCGGAAGCAGCGTCCTCATCATCAACGATCTCTTATCGTCATATTTGTAATGTCAAACGTGTCATCACCTCCATCGTCGTTGTTTCCCTCTATCAAAACCTCAGTTTCGTTTTAGAGAGTCCGGTTTCAGTGACTCAGAATTTATGTCAACCTTCATCATCATCATCATCATCACCGGTGATTTTCACGAATCTGGAGCTAGGTTTCAAAACTCTCATTCAATATCTAGGGAAGATCTCTTGTTTCCTGAAAAAAAGAGTCACTGATTAGATAAGAGGAGAGAAAGACAAAGCGATTGGTGTAAGAAAGTTGAGGATCAGAGCAAGTTCGCCCCTCGCTGCCGTCATCTTTGTCGTGAGGCGATTTCCGGCATGGCTGATCTTCCTTCTTAGGCGAGGTTCCATCATGAGAGAACGAGAGAACAAAGTGTAGATGGAGAGAGAGATTTCTTTTGTTTTTGTTAATTTTTTGTTTAATCCTGCTTGTTTTATATAAACAATATTTGTTTAAGAGTTAATCAGGTGATGACAATTGTCATCACCTTTGTGGCTAATCTCATGATTTTGTGCAGGTTCCTTGTCGGTCATATCATACTCCCTCGCGTCGTCACCGTTAGATCTTATTAGATCTAGATCCAACATCCAGAAGCGAGTCCTCATTGTGCTCTCATCTTTGAGCGCCTCACCAGACCCCTTTTGTCCATCATCATGCGTTTAAAAAAACAAGCTTATGGTGCACCTCTCACCATTACCATCAGATCTCAACTGATTTAAATTCAACGCTTAGAATTGTTGCCCTATGATGCACCAGCATGAAGCTCACACATTGGATCATACAGTTCTCACCAGCGCCTGGGCTTACTCTTCATGGGTCCAATGAATTGCTTTTCAGCACCCCGTGTATTACTGTTTTCAAGCCCAATTGTTTCTTTTCTTTATATTGGTTTTTGCATCATTTCATTTTATTTAGATTTTCTATTAAATAAAAATAAATAATAAAATATAAAAAATATATATACACTTTTTTTTAACTATGTAATTAAACAAAAAAAATATTATTTTGTATATTATTAGTTATTTTGCTAATTAATTTTATTAGATAGATTGTTTTTAGTTTAATTAGTTGTTTAATATTTCGATTGGGTTTTATTGTTTTGTTTATTTAGGATTTCTATCAAATAAAGATACAAAAATATCATTTGTTTTAGATAATCAATTAAATTGAGAAATGTTATTTAATATTATTAATTAATTTATTAATTAATTATAATAAATAGGATTATTTAATTTAATTAGTTGTTTAAATTAATTTCAATTGGGTTGTATTGTTTGTTTATTTATACTTTTTATTGTATTATCGATTCTACTCATCCCCGTTCGTAAATTTGTACCCCCGTTCCCATATGGTTTGTAATAGTTTAAAAAAAATTCTTTGTTATTTTCTTTATATGTTTAAAATTTTCTATTATGCATATTTTGTTTGATCAGAACACATAGCCTCCTCTTGGACTCGTCATCAATGAAAAGGTATCCACCTACAAATGCATATTTGCACACATTTCATAGTTTGGTCCTGGGCTATTCTACAACGACAACTACTTGATCAATTGTTCCAAATGGTCGTTTAAAATACTAGTTCCATGCTAGTCCCACTTTCTAGGAGCATGCATAGAGCCACCTTGTATGGGCTTTTGATTTTTTATCGTATGCATTGAAGCAACTCTCTTCTCTCCCCTTGGTCCACATACCAAGCATCTTCATAAAGGATCTCATAATTGAGTTTTGGCATGGCCATTCTCACGAGGTTAATCAAGTTTTGCCCTTGGTTAACCATAACCCGAATCAACCACTTTGGTCCATATACCAAGTGTTTCCATGCATAGAGGGCCTCATAGTTGAGTTTGAGCATGGCCATTCTCACGTAGTTAATCAAGTTTTGCCCTTGGTTAACCATAACCAGAATCAACCACTTTGGTCCATATACCAAGTGTTTCCATGCACAAAGGGTCTCATGGTTAAGGGTAGGGGCACCTACTCTCACGAGATTAATCAAGTATACCCCTTGGTTAATCATAACCCGATTTAACTCACATACCCCAAGCACTCCCTTTATCTTGTGGACATTTGTGTTGTGACCTTGCGATCGATCGTTAACACAGCCCGAGTATGTCTAATTAATGGTTGATGAAGGAGGTTCAAGGAGTCGTTCTGTAGAGTTATCTTATCTCATGTACTTCGAAGAGGCAATGGACCTACTCTGTTAGGTATCATTGTGACCTCATTCTTATCTCTGCATTTTAAGGCTTTCTAGAGATCATGTTAAGCAGGAATAGAGATGCATGAAAGGGACTTCCGTTGCTGATACCTGTTAGGAATCCCTTTGGTTTATTTAAGACTTATTTAAGGTAATTCGCATATGTGCCTTGCTTGCTACTCATATTTGTGTGCTTTTAACGAAGCACTTGTTTTCTTACTTGTTTGGTATTTACCATGCTCCCTTAAGATTGCTCATGTAAGGTTAGTCTTCGAGCTAGACATTAGGATAGATATCCATGCATGCTAACATAGGATAGAAACTTACCTCTTTCATCCTCAACCTTACGGTCAACCATTTTATGATAACATTAGGGGTAGTGCTAGGGTAGTCTCCCTTAGTTATTTTTCCTTTCTTTGCATATTGCATCTTAAAACTTAAACTTCTTCTTGGAAAATCATGAAAACGCCTCTAATGAACTTAAATCCTTCTTCGAGGTAAAAAATACAAACCAACCTTGATTGTTTGTTCGCCTTTTGGCTTTGTCTTAAACCTTATCAAATTGATGTCTCGCCATCCTTACTATGATACTTTGTTATCTTTTTATCGATGTTTCGCCATCGCACAGGTTTGTTATCCTACTTTGATTCCCAATATCATTGTTACTTGTGATGTTTTATCATCTGTATTGCTAATGTATCGTCATATTTTCCATGTTATCTTGCTATCTTTTAGCCTATGTTTCTCCATCGCATATGTTTGTTGCCTATGTTTCACCATTGCACATGTTTGTTATCCTACCTTGAGTTCTTATTATCATTGTTAGGTTTGATGTTTTATCGTCTGAATTGTTGATGTTTCGCCATCCTTGCCATGATATTTTGCTATCTTTTTTTTGACATTTTTCTATCGCACATGTTTGTTATCCTACTTTGATTCTTAATATCATTGTTAGGTGTGATATTTTATCATCTGGATTGTTGATGTCTCGTCATCTTTGCCATGTTAATTTTCCATATTTTAGCCGATGTTTTTCCATCGCATATGTTTGTTTCCGATGTTTCGCCATCACATATGTTTGTTATCCTATCTTGATTCTCAATATCATTGTTAGGTGTGATGTTTTATCATCTGGATTATTGATGTTTCGCCATCTTTGCCATGTTATCTTACTATCTTTTTGCCGAGGTTTCACCAGCACATATGTTTGTTATCCTACTTTGATTTTTGATATCATTGTTAGGTGTAATGTGTCATCGTCTTGTCTGATATTTTGTTATCATGCTGACATTTTATCATCTTATCTGAGTTTGTGTTGCCATGTGATGTCTTGTCATCCTTTTTTGTTGCTTTATCATCATTGTTGACATGTTTTGTCGTTTTATCTTATGTTTAGCCATCTTGATTGTTTCTTTTGTCTTCTTAACTAGAAAAACACAAACCAACCAAAATATATGAGCCGAACTACGGCTGCTCTGATTCCTTAAAAGGGATACATAGGCATTGGGGTAGGGCCTAAAAGAGCACAACTTTTATTTTCCCTACATTCTCTTCTTCTTTCTTTTGCATGCATTCCCTATACAACCTATATATATATATATATATATATATATATATATATATATATATATATATATATATATATATATATATATATATATATATATATATATATATATATATATATATATATATATATATATATATATATATATATATATATATATATATATATATATATATATATCTTAACACACCTTTAGATTAGAACAAACAAGAGTGGATAATATAGAGTACTACGGGCGTGTGGGGTGCTAATACCTTCCCCTCGCGCAATAGACTCCCTTACCCGATCTCTCGGTCGTAAGACTGTGATTTCACCTCTTTAGGTTTTCTCTATGTCTACCTTTCTCCTTTGCAGGATAAAAGACGTTTGGTGGCGACTTCATTGGTTTTATTATCAGATGACAATTCGTCCGGTTGTTTCAGTTGGCGAGTTTACTGAGGAATCATATATTGACCTATTGCTGGTCCATCCCAGAGTCGATCCTAGTTCTTGTGTGTTTATTTGTTTGGGTGTGTATTTATTTCCACTTATTTATAGCTTTATATACACTTCTTGCATATGTTTGTGAATGCATTTTATCGCTTTCCATATATTTGTGATACTGCTGTGTTGGCTCTGTTTTCATGATTGTGTGGTTGTTACAAGAGGTAAAAGGCCCAATACCCAGGCCAAGTGAAAACGATAGGAACCTTAGTAATAGAGTGGAACATGAACAGTTAGTCGACTTTGGTTTGCTAGTGCGGTCATGTCGTCCACGCTCATATGTGATTACAAATGGGGTGTTATCGTTTCACATAGATGTTTTGACGATAGTGGCTTCAGGCGTACCAATGATTCTGAGTTACCCGTGCCTTACCCTGACCTAGCTTCACCCGTGAATGGGGAGGGATGATTGATTCTTACAGGTACAGATGGTGACTCTAGTTTTGATGGTGACTTTGGTTATGTTGTTGATTTGAGTTCTGTTGGTGACCATGTTCTGATAGTTACTATGTGTTTTTAATGGTGACTTGATATTGTCGATGACTGTGTGTTCTCTCGGTTTTGCTCTGAACTTCTCACCTTGTGATGGCCGTTTATTTCCATAGTGCAACAGTTATCTTGTAAGATAGGGAGATCTTAGTCTCATGCAGTTGTTGATCCACTTGGTACTTGATTCTTTTGTGTTTCAAGTTGGCGTCGGACCTTTGATCCAGTGATATTCATTATTTAGTGTAGAGACAGTGTAACCATTTTCCATGTTTATGGAACCTTGATCTCGTGTTATTACACACATAACATGTTAACATCATTTTAACACACATGTTATTTCCATTTCCAAGGAACCATGCTTGTGAGCTTTCTGTTGCGCTTCTTCACCTCTTATTGGTTTAAAATCAAAATTAAAAGCATGTGGGTTCCTTGGAAATGATCGAACATGGAATTATATCCACTCGCGCACTTCATGCATATTCATGCATTCATAACATGTACTTAGAGTTGGATATTCTTATTCAAACTTGGTCTTCTCTTTAGAGTTATAGACCTGAATTCTTATTGTCACGTGTTCAGAAATCAGTTATGGATTGAATTCGTGGGCATATTGGCTGAGATGAAGATTCATATGTGGTTGTTTGTGGTATAAATGCAAGTCTTGGCTTGTGATCTGAAACTCTTCAAAAAGGAAGATAGTCAATTGAAGACTCAGTGGAGCCGGATCACAGAAGTCTTGATGATAGTGTCGACAATCCTACACCGATTGTTGCAACATGGGTTATTCTCTTCTCCTCATCATTTGGGATTTATTTAAAACCACAGAGTACCTTGTGGATCTCATCCACCATCTTGAGTGCTTGGAACATATTATCAGCAGATGGTTCCCATTTACCAGTTGAGTTCAAGAGGTTTATTTTATCAGCAAGGGCGAAAGAAGCCTAGAGAGTGGTTTTAAACCCATCTCAGTGCTTTATTCTCATTTGTTTCCACCCTTGTTTGAGCTTCAGCAGATTAGGCTCCGTACTGCAGTACCGTCTATAAATCTACCTTTCAAACCCTTATATCAACGTCATATGTGGTTACCATGCTGGGGCACCTGATTATTCAGTCAAGGGAACTCTCTACAACTCTGGGCCACCTAATTTTCTCTTCAATAGTCAGTGTTTGTTTCCCAAGTGAGTGCATAGGTCAAAGCTCTTAAGAAAAGATAGAAGAAGACTGCGAAGTATGTTGATACCATCTCGATGCCTTACATCCAGACACTTCCTTGTCTGTTGGGAATTCAGTTGATTAAGCTTCGTGCTTTTGAGACTATTAAGTTGATTGATCTCTCTCCCGATGTAAATGCTAGGTATGTCTCTCATTCTGGGGCATTTTGCCGTGATGTTGAAGATTGCAAGAGGTTTAAGTAAAGTCCATCTCCTTCCTGGCGTCTTTTCCAAAGTCCAATTTCTTATGTGGCGGACAGTTTTGAACTTTTTGTTTGGTACAACTTTCATCCTCTCTTTTGAGAGAATCTTTTGTGAACATCATTTTGGTGCACTCGACTATTCATTTGAAGACAGTTTGTCATCCGAAGATAAAGTCCAAGCTTGGAGTAATTTAGAGACTGTTGTGTCCATATCAGAGGGAAATCTCTTAACCAAATGAGCCTCAAGGTTGCGGAGTTTCGTTTGAAGCAATCAGTCCATACGGAGACTAGTCTCCTCAACATGGAAATTTCAAATTTCATTTGCATTCTCATTTGCAATCTTAATATTTTTGTCTAGTATCTTCTTTTATGCAAACTTGCTAATATTTTTGAATGTTAATCATGATTCCCTGAATATGCTTATCTTGAATTAATCTATTCGTTATCACTCTTAATTGTTTTACTATGTTTTTGATATTCAACTTTTGTTAATAAAGAAATGACTATGGAAGTAGGATGACAAAAATTTACCTAGAATCTCAAATGGTATGATTTCAAGTAAAAACCTTGCTGACGATGTACATGCCTTATTTCAATCCCCAAACACTATAGATATAAGGGATATAGACCCTTGTTAACCCCTCTGAGCCTTCAAAGTAGGAGTTATTTTTTTGTTTGGATAAAAACCTTATTCTTAACCCGGGGCAGGGTAGATGTTCAGATAATTTGATCGAGCATTCAAATTTTAGAAGGAGTGTCCTATCTGAGGATCACCACATTTTATCCCTCACATTATGAGGCCGGGAAAAGATCAAAATCACAATGGTTATTTCCTCACAAAATTCCTGAGGTCGAGATTGAATCGATACAATAATGGTTTTTCCTCACCGACCAAAGAATGAGGCAGTCACTTTTGTTCCAAAAAGTTCAAAGACTTAGGGTCACACGACTTGTTCAAAATGGAAAGTATGAATAATAAAGAAATAAAAAGCCTCACTAAGTCGAAACTTGAAAATAAGTCGCTTAGGCAAAAGTTAGGGCATCCCGTCGGACTTCCAAATTGAAATTCAAAAGAATTGGTCCAGGCAAAAGATATAGAAATCAAAAAGGAATTTGAAACGCCCGAAAGACAGAAAATGATTATCCAATAAAAATCCTCATCAAAAGAAAAGTCATGTGATCGAAAACCCAAAAACCAAAGGTTAAGTGATTATCGTGTCCAAGATATCAATGTGGTTCCTCAACCATCATAAACTCTTCTGAGAGATGAGTGCTTGTATCGAGTTAACTGAATGTAGGACTGGAGAACATCATGGAGAATGGATGGGAACCAAATAATTTTGAGCCTTAAAAACCTTTTTTCTAAAAAAAATAGTGAACTAGGCCACATTACAGCCCTTAAAAGTCCTAATTGAAGCGTGGGTTAATTCGAAAGCAAAATTGTTACGAGAATACGATAACCTGACTCTTAGGAGATTTTCTAAAAAACTTTTTGAGTTGGTATCACTCCCTCTTTTATTTTCTTTGTGTAAAATTTTTTTCGATGTTTCGGCATATTTTCAATAAAAGTTTTCTAACTTCAAGACAATTATATGATTTGCATTAGATTTATTACTCATAGGATAAAACATTCTTTACATATGAAAAAGTGCTTAAATAAAGCGAGCTTGCATAATGAGCATCAAATGAAGAGTTTGATTATCCCGATGGACGAAATGCTTCAGGAATCTGTTGAAAAGAATGACCTTAATTTGGGGCATGCTTTCTAGCTACTCCTTTGAATTGAAGAAGACTGGTATGAGAGATTGATCGAGAATTATTTTTTTGATGATTGTGCGGAAATTTTGTCGACTCACAAGTCTTTGTTAAGAAATGGTGTATCATTTCTAGTTGGTCCCAAAGGACAATTTTCTTCAAGCATCTACTTGCGTGCAAAACAGCTAGAGTTGAGAAGTACAATTGTGTACTAGCTTATACTAAGACGTAAGTCATTTATCTTGAGGAGGTTTTATCTTCCAAACTCCATGAACTTCTCATTCCACTGTGAGCATGAGATAAGGAAATGATTTGCTAAGATTTTGCTAATCTGGGGAAATCAAGTCAAGATCCATTGACTCTCAATGTTTCATCAATTTGAGGGAGTTATGCCGAGATTCGAAAAATCACTCAAAGTGTCGAGTGATCAGGGGCAGTTACCCAAGATTTATTGAAGTCACTTCTAGTATTGATTATCCAGAGGACGTGTTTCAAAGTTTATAACACTGGGGAAATTTATCTGGATGGTACATATCTCAGGAAGTCCTTTCAAGACAAGTTCTTTAACAGCCTACAGACTGTGGCAAGGCATTATGCAAGGGCATTTCCCCCATTTCACAACTAATCAGTTTAAGACCAATCGCAGTCTAAACAATTTATGAAGGTGAAGATCATGACAAGAAGTCAGGATGGTTATCCTGAGCTCATCAGAATTTTAAGTCCTGGTATTATTGCTTCTTCATCAGTAGTGGAGATCTCCATCTCCAACTAAAGTCAGGAGTTCTATTCTCATCACGGATCTTGGGAAGTCTTCTCGAGGAGAATCTATTCAAATGTTAGTCAACCTAAAGAAGTTACATCAAAATTCGACGAATCTCTTCGTGGACTTGTTGTGTTAGAGAATTATTCAGAGCTCGAATAATCTAAGGAAAATTATTTCAAGTCAAAAGGACCCTCTCCAGCAAAGTTGTCACACTATGCCTGGGGCAGGTCAGTGGTTTGTTTTGCAGAATTTGTCATTTTATTTTATTATCTGTGTAATTCACCATTACCAAAACAACATTTTTCAAGATGATTAAAGTATCCTTAACATGGATTGTTTCCTCCGAAGCAACGTTGGAGTTTCTACTTCTCCCAAGTAAGTCTTCCCAAATTAGAAATTTTAATATTGACCAATTGGAATTCTGGATTAAAAGAGTCTCGTTCTCCGGATGCATAAAGCTTTGTCTCCCAATATCACCTAGCAAAAAGTCTTTTGACTGAAGTTGTGATCTTTTGATATGGATTTTCCCTTCCCTGGTAAATCTAATTTTTTTTGTGTTTGTAAGAGAATGTCTATTCTTCAGAGCAGAGCATCTTTACCCTGATTGAATATTTGGTCAAATATCTTCTTATTCCCCGGTGAAGTCACTTCATGAAGACCAAATCTATTTGAGATTAGTCATGGGTATCAACATAGATCTGAGGTTTCTATTGCTCCCCAGTGAATCTCACAAAGTGAAGAGATTTTAAAGATTGACTAAATGGAATTTCAGATTAAGAGAGTCTTATTCTCCAAGTGCTTGAAGTATTGTCTCCCCAGCATCACCTAGCAAAAGATAATGTCTATTAACTTAAGTGGAGTGTTCTCATCCCTATCCGAAGTCGAGAGTTCCTTTAGAAATTTCTCCTGCTCCCCGGTGAAGTCACTTCATAAATATTTCTTGTTCAAGAATTCTCTAATCTCCATAGCAAAAGCATGGTTTGAAGTTCGTTATGATGAGGATCTCTTATTATCCCCAGTAAGGACTGTTCAAGTTTGTTTTGTTTCTTAGCCAAGTCATGGGAGCATTATCTCACTTCCTTAGAGGAGGCTGTTTATGAGGATCTCTTGTACAAGATTTCCCATTCCTCAATGGAGCTTCCTTATTGGAGATCTCGCTCTCAGGAATTTTCTTTCCCCTAGCTAATTTGTGTTGAGGTTTATTTTATCTCTCCAGTAAATACCATAGGCTGAGATCGCTTATGCAAAATTTCTCCTCTCCCTAGCGAAGCTGCCTTCGGAATTCTCCTATTCATAAATCCTCATTTCCCCTGTGAAGTGTCCTTATTAAGAAATCTCCTATTCATGAATGCTTATTTCTCTAATAGAGTTGTTTCATCGAAAGTAGTTATTCACATATTCTCTCTTTTCCCAGTAGATCTCAATCCTGGATGTTGATAAGTGTTGCTTCCCCAAAAGAGTATGCTATTGTGGTTGCTAGCCCCAGGATAGAGCATCATAGTAGGATTTCGTTCTGATTGAAGCACATCCTTATTCCCCAATGGAGTCGAAGATTCTTGTATTTCCAACAATAACATATTTTGTTGGGTTTCCCATACGAAGAATATCTCATTCCCGACAAGAGTCTTTTTGTAAGGTCATTTATCCCATCATGGATCTTCATATCCTTGGTAGTATAAGGGCTCCTTATCCCTAGTGATAGAGTACGACTGAAATATTTCCTTAGGCGAGTCTTGTACCTGAAGCTTATGGTTCAAAGATATCCTCATTTTCCCAAAGTGAGGATTATTACTCCCCAGTGGTAGTGTCCTCGGTGTGGTCTGGTTAGAATTCTTCTATTTAAGAATTTCGATGATTCCCCAATCGAAGTCGATTTCATTAAAGACTTACATCAGAAGGTCCCAGCTCCCAACAAGGTTCTCTTTATCCGTGGAGGGAGATATTGTATCTTTTCCCAGAAGGTTAAGAGGTGGAACATAGGTCAAGATTCATTCTGCACTGCAATTTATTTTTTGCGGTATTCTTCCCAGGAAGTTATTCCTAGTGAGAAATTGACAAGTTATCAAACAAAAGTACGGTGGATTGTGATTTCCCCCATACCCCATTTTATTAATGTCCTCTCCAGCAACGTCAAGTATCCATTTGACATTTTCTCGTGGATGTTACTGTTTTGATCTGATCCTCTCTAGAGGAATTTGCAATTTATTTTTGCGAGTTTTATCAGGGTTCAGCCTGTGGTTATTGGTCTTTTCATTACGCCAATCTGGGGCAGTCAAGTTGAGGATCGATCTCTCAAAGTTCCACTATTCTTGGTTAGAATATCAGTGATGGCACAAATCCCATAAAGTCCTTTCAAGGAATTGTCGTTCACTCTGTAAGTTATAGCTTGTCAGCTCCCATGCAAGAGTCTTACCTCTAACTTTTGAATGATGTAATAGGGAATTCCCCATAGATTTAGTTCTCATCAGCATTGTCATGTGAGGGACTCTCGAGGCGGATAAGTTTTTTGGATACTTTCATTCTCCTACCAATCCTGGATGAGCATTATCTCGTTTCTCAATAAAGACTATTCCCAGCAGAGTTTACATTCCGATCTGAATTTTCTTTGAAGTTTGCATTCAGAATTTCTCATTTTTCCATCTGAGTTGTTTGTTGGGGCATTCAATATCAAAAGAATCTTTCATCATCCTCAGTAAGGTTGATGTTGGATGAGATTTCCATTTCCCTAGTAAAGTCGATGTTGTTTAACTATCTTTAGGGTCTGTTTTATGACTGCATATCCAAGGTTCCTTTAATCCCTGGTAGTCGGGTTCTTTATGAAGGAATTCATCGCAAAAGCATTCCCAGCAGGGTTTTCGCTTTTAGAGTTTGGTATCCTCAGTGGATTTTTGTTTCCCAGAAATATTTTTCAAGAGAAAGGCTTCGTTCTGAGACTTCAAGTTTGAAGACGTCTCATATCCCCAATGGAGTTGCTTAGATGAGAATTCACAGTATGAAGAAGTTTCAATTCCCTAGAGGAGTTGTCAATCAAAGATTCCTCATCCTGATCTCTCATTTCCCAACTATTTTGTTGCTTGGGGCATCCTTATTTAAGGATCTTTCCTTATCCTCAATGTAGTTGTTGTTGGCCGATTAATTGAGATTTTGTTAATCTTCGGCAAACAGTAGAGGACTTTTCGATGGAAGTTTCCCTAGCGATGGTTTTGATTCCCACATCTGGTTTGTTATCTTAGTATCGGCATCAACGCGTCTGCACGCCGTCTTTTCCAAAGATTACAGTCTCTCCCTGATCTTCTCCCACAACGCCCCATCTTCATTTGGCTTTCCTTCTTTAAGTTGATCAGTTTCGACCCGATCTTCTCCAGTAGAGTTCATAATTTATTTTTGCAACTTCACTCAGTGTTTGTAGCCTATTTCTACCATTTATTCATTGTTACCCCCGACATAGTTTCAGCTCTACAAGAGTTTCTCTCCAGTGGTTCATTATATCTTCTCTTCTCCAGCAGATCTTGCATTTTATTTTTGCCAGTTTTGTCAGATTCTGACTTCTTGGTTGTTGGCTTCTCGATTGGACATTACCTGGTGAAGCATTTAACATACATCATTACACTACATCTACCAAAACGCATAGCACTTCCATTATATGGAGCATTAAATTATATAAAAAAAATTCAAACATGCATCGGAACATAAGCCATTACTGTTTCTGTTTTCCCCCAGTGAATTTGCTAAACTTCGGATTTTATCCCCAGTGAGGTCCTCATCCTCAGTATCTCATTTTCATCCCATACAAATAGCGTTTTGATGTTAATCATTCGAATGGTTGAATGTCTATTCTTGATTGTAGTTCAGTTATGCCCTGGTGCAGTTTTCTCGGCTTTAGTCTTCACTATCCTCATCAGTTTATTCTAAGGTTTATTGATGTACCTTTTGAATACCAGTTACGTCTTGATATTCACTTTCAACAGGTTTTAGTTGTACGCTCTAATCACCTTGCTTTGGGTCGAACTTTGACTTTCGTCTCCTCGCCCGCGCATGAAATCCAGTTTCGTCCTGGTACTCATCTAGTTTAGTTTCGTCTAACTAGTTATAATGAGTCGAGTTTCGTCTCGTTTTGTTTTCATACTAGTTTCGTCCTAGTAATCATCTAGTTTAGTTTCATCTTATTATTATTATTATTATTATTATTATTATTATTATTATTATTATTATTATTATTATTATTATTATTATTATTATTATTATTAATAATATAACAATAATAATAATAACAAAAATAATAGTAATAATAACAATAATAATAATAATAATAATAATAATAATAATAATAATAATAATAATAATAATAATAATAATAATAATAATAATAATAATAATACTTTTATGAGAACGAGGTATGTTTCTGAGTTACTTTATTGAGAAAACTACTTTGATGAATTCTACAACTTCATTAATATGGGATGATCCTCAAAAAGTGCTTAATTTAAGAGATATAAGCTCATGAAGTTATGCTATTTTTTATCCAACACTTAGAAATTTTTTTACAAGTTTTGATTAGGTTTTTGTCCCAATTTCATGGCCATTTTTCACCAAGTTCCCATTTGATTTAGCCAAAACTCGCAACTTAAAAGTTGTAGACAATGTTTCACGATTTCCAAATGTCTAAGAACACATTTTTATCATGCTTGAGCTAGGAGAATCGAAAAGATGAAGTTGGGTATCTAAGGTTGCATTATAGGTCATTTTGTGACAAGTTCATAACCCAATCTTCAAGCCATGCTTCATAATCTCACTTTTCAGGTCCATTAGCTTGCAAATCTCTCCATAATTAAATGTTTACACAACTTATTGAATCATTATCCAAGTTTTTGATCCATTGTCCAAATGATTTTTCCATTTATGGCACAAATGAACCATTACCATTTACATAAAGCATGCTTTATGCATTTTGCAAACTCTACTTGGGCCTCTCACATGTTCCCTCTGCATACACACAATTCTAAAACAAGAAGAAACATGTCTAAAGCTCCTAACGACCCTATGAGACATTGTACTATTGCATTGGAACCATCCCTTTGCAAGTTACTTCAAAACCAAGCTTCAAAACCATAACTTGTTATCTCAAGATTCTAGTTACTTCAAGATGTCAATCCTCTTGCCTATAAATAGAGGGACCGTTTGCAAGCCATACCATGAGTTGACAATCCCTTAAACACTCTAAAACTCATAATAACCAAGAAAACTCCATTGTTGCACATTTGAAGCTTCCAACACCCAACTTCAAATCCACTCGTGCGTTTTCCTTTTTCATCATTAAAACTCCATATGTACATCATATATAAGCCATCCATACCCCTCTTTCATCATTGTAACACCTTCACCATCATTGTCCAAACCTCACTTTACACCTCTACAACTTGACTTTTCCATAAGAATTGGGGAACTCTCAACCCAAGGTAGGCATTGCAAAAGCTTCCTGGGAGTTTAGTGAAGTTATCCAGATCATCCTAACACCACCAGAAGTGCTCTAACTTCAAACTCGATTCTCACTTTTGAGGTAAGTTTTATAAACTTTGAAATATCTGTACAGGCATAATTTGCATTTATTTTCTAAAGAAAAAAAAGTACATATCAAGGACATGAAGCTAACCATATCCTTAGTTTTCATTTGTGTTGACTATATGATAAGAATTTTGGAATTAAAGTTTCTGAAAAATTAGGGTTCAGTTTGGTACCAACATAAATTCACTTTAATCTTTGAGTTTTAGCTTAAGTTAATGGCATGGTTGAATTCGTGGTGAAATTTGGAATAACTTTGATGTTTAGATTTTCCAATTTGGTTAAGAAATAAAGATTTCACAAAATTTTGAAATTGTTGTTGTTGTTGCTCTAAACACGCGCAAGGAAGAAGATGAAGTCCACTTTTGAAAACTAGTCCTTTTTTTATTTATTGATTTTTATTTTACAACCGGATGTAACAGCCACCCTAGTGGTAGCGCGGGCGTGTTTAAGTCATACCTATGCCTGGTCACGAGTTCGAGCTAGGTGTGGGACATTTTTTCTTTTCCATGTTTATTTATCACAGATCCAGTGCAAGCAAGGCAATAGCGCACATGGTATACCTCATGACTAGACCATCAGATCATCATGCATTCAGATCCAACGCCCCAAGATGTATGACCATGATGCACCCCCATTGAGCTGCCCCCATGGAATCTCAAACAGGCGCATGGGCCTCCCTGACTTGGGCCTTTTCTTATTTTTAATTTTTCACACTCCCCCAATTTCTTACAACATATGCCCATTCTATTATTTATTTTCAGTTTCAGTTTCAAACAAAAACTTGTTGTTGGGCCAGGATATTTTTACTTCTTTCTCACCCCCATTTTGCTTACACGACTGACCCATTTCAATTTTATTTATTTTTATTTTAATTAACATTTATTTTTTAATTAATTTTATTTTAATCAACAAAAATCATAAAAATGATTAAAAAAATTAGATTTAGAATTTTAATCAATTAATTTAATTTTTGACAAGTAAAAATTAATTTAATCACTTTGATTTTTATTAGAATTAGATTTTATTTCTATTACTCACTATAAATATCTTTTCTAAATAAAACACCAAAAGTATTTTCTAAATACTTAGAATTATTTAGATTTTAATTAATTGATTTAATTTGTTGATAAATTAATTTAATCATACCTTATTTTCTTGTAAATAATTAATTTGTAAATAAAATTAGAATTAGGTCTAACTTTTTATTTCACATTTCAAATATTTTCTAAACAAAGAAACAAATAAATATTTTCTTAAAATACTTAGAAATATTTTAGGGTTTACATTCTTTCTCTTTCTATCTCCGCGCATTTGTTTATTTTTCGCATTAATAGAATCATGTAACTGTTAAAAGTTTGTAATAGATAATTAGGGTTTATTGCTTTCCTCCCCCATTCAAAAACTTGTACCCCCATTCCCGAAACGTTGTAATAGCGTAGGATATATAATTTCCGCAATTTACTTTTCTTATTACTGTTAGTAATTAGGGTTTGTATGACAAGATTAAAATCAAACATTAGAAAACCTAATCTCAAAGATAAATACTCGAAATCAAAACACTTCGCACACATACACCTCTAGGGTTATCCTCACTTGTTGCTTCAGATTTAAACAGTCATGTTCCTCGAATGAAGAATGATTTAGCAAATAACCTAATTTAAAAGATCATAGTCCGTCGATGACCCTTCGATGCTGCCTTCAGTAAACGATCTTAGTGCCTTACGACAATTGCTAAAATATCTTACTAGTTGCCTTTTATGACTGTACGACGACCCACGCCTGTCCCTCACATCCAATGATAAAACTTCCTACTAACTAATGGTAGGATAGCACTATCCAAAGGAGGAGGAAAAGAACAAAGACCTTTTGGGTAGGTAGATCACTCGTAATCGCTTGCTCACAAACTAAAACAATATTCACACCTCAAAACAACAGCTTTCAAATCACTTTATAAAACACTCTTGTGGACTGATACAAGGGTTATTATAAAACAAATCTCCTTACATTGGCATCTTTCTACAAGACAACACTTTCTTCCAATAAATATTTTTGAAACAAACATTTTGTATACATTCTCAACGATACGAGAATCATTACAAAATTGCCACACTTAGGCATTTTCCAAATATTTTCAAACATACACAAACACAAAGAATTTCAAAGTGAGCTAACAATTAAGATCTCATAGATGATTACAAATGAAAAGGGTGCTAACAACTTCCCTTTTCATAACCTACCCCTCAAACTCAAGAAAATTCTCAAAGGTCTTTCCTGTTCTTTTCACCATTTCCTTTATTAGATAAAAGAAAAGTCAGTGGCGACTTTTTCTATCCGCAACATTTGCGATAATACGCAAAACCAAAAGTCAGTTCTCCCACCGTATTACAAAACTGACGACTCTGCTGGGGAGATACTAAAAAGTGAGGTTGCCTTAAGATCTCGATCACCTTTATTTCTTTACTTGTTTGTTTTGTATGCTTTATATTTTGGGATATGTTTGGGTTTATTTTTTGTATAGATTCTATACTCGGATCAGGGAGCATTTTAGGTAAGTAGAAATAGATTGTGGAAACTGTAAGGCGTAGACCAATATGGTTGAAACAATGGCTATGTTAGTGCGACACATTGGTTTGTGCTGGTGTCCCTTGAGTAAGTCAAGGAGAATGTTGGGCTATCACATGGTGTCATAAGCACTAACTAACTTTAGAACCTTAGTTGATACAACTTAGCCATTAGAAAGTAGTGAGATAGATGGATTTGGTGCAAACTGAAGTTGGTTGATACTCGATACTACACTCATTGATATTGGACTTTCGGGATATTTCGATCACAATTTAGATGTTTGTGCTAAAATAATTCCTTAGAGAAAGATCAGTGATATTGAGATTCCTTGAACCCGATTACTTATTTTAGGACATGTTAATCCAACTAAAACTTCAAGAGGGTACTTACCTATAAACTTCATGCAAGCTTAAACCTAAGGCTTTGTGTGTCTTGTTTGTGTTTGATTAATTGTTCGAACATGACATCATAACATCATGAAATCATACCATATCATTTTAACTAACCATTTCAAACACTATCCGAATCAGTTTTGTGAGGATACCTTATCAACTTAAGGAGTTAGTCTCAAGGGTTCACGAAATTTCTCCATTCATCAAAAGGCATGGTCGACAACTCATTTTGGTTACCTCGGGTTTTAAAGAAGACATGCTGAGTGTTTTATTCCAGTTCTTTGACCTTGCACATCACTGCTTCACCTTTCCTGATTATCAGTTGGTACCCATAATGGAGGAGTTTTCTCAATTACTAGGAGTGCTTGTTCTCAATCAAATACCTTTCACCGGTTTAGAGAAAGATCCACAACCTAAAGAAATTGCAACAGCCTTACATCTGAAGCGGTCCGACATTGTAGCTAATTTGGAAACAAGGAGTGTAGTCAAAGGTTTTCTAGCTAAATTTCTATTAGAGAAGGCTCAATTGTCTTTGGATGCTATGAATTTTCAAGCTTTCGAAGAAATCTTGGCTTTGTTGATCTATGGGTTGGTGCTATTCCCTAATCCAGACTAACTCATAAATGTGAATACCATCAAGATATTTCTCACTCGTAACCCTGTGCCTACCTTTCTCGGAGACATTTTGCATTCTCTTCACACTCGTACTATAAGGAAGCGAGGGACTATTTTGTGTTGCATACCTCTGCTATCTAGGTGGTTTATTTCACACCTTCCCTGACCAGTATTGAAGAATGAATAAGGTTTGAGGTTGTCTCAAATGATGATGTCGCTCTCTTATTCAAATATATATTAGTGTGCCCGATCTTTGGAAGATGTTACTATCATTAACCGCTGTAGAGAATTCCCTAATGTTCCACTCCTTGGCATTAGGGGAGGTATTACTTACAACCCTTCTCTGGCTCTACGACAATTTTGTTATGCTTGAAGAGATGGTCCTCATGATGCGCTTATCCAGGGTATTATGTTCGACTACGAGAACGATTTTCAAGGTTATCGTCAAAAGTTTATACATTCTTGAGGAATGGTAAACAAGGTTGATAGAAAGATTTTAGGACACGAGAATTCTATCCCTTTAGAGCCATATCTCAAGTGGGTACGAGCTCGCGCTCAAAACCTTATGATGCCGTATCCAACTGTTCTAATGGGGATCTTAGAGCCTGTTGTCGAAGGGGACATTTCTCACATCATTCTCCATCCAGACATGCCCATTGACCTAGAAGAATTGCATAAGTCCTAGATTCAACTCAACGAAGAACGAGACACCTGCGAAACTCAATTCTACGCAAGCGAGAAGAAAGTGTTGGAGCTCACAAAGAAACTTCACGAGGAGCAAAGCCTTAATGCATACATAGACACAAAGAGGAAGCGTCCATGGGATACTTGAGTCTAAGGTTTTAGGAGTTTATATTGTCGTTGTCTCCTTGAGAACCTTTTTCTTTTCATTGTAAGCCTGAGAGGCAATTGTAATATTAAACTTATTAATGAAATCTTTGTGTATGGTTCCCTTTTAGTTAGAAAAATTAAATCTCCTAAGGTCCTTGAAAACATTGCATTCACATATCGTGCATCATTTCATAAGCAGGTTTTCTAATACAAGTTTCTTCATCTATTTACTGTTTATTTCAGTATAAGATGGCTCACGAACAAACTGTCAAGGACCTCAAAACTCAACATGCATAATTTCAAGAGAATCTTATGAATCTGGTCAAAGGACAACAAGAGATGCTGGCTCTCCTCACCACAAAGAAGAAGACTAAGAAGTGGGCTGTTATCCTTAACATGGGGATAAGATTCAAAGGTCCTGCTCAACCAGTTCAAAATGTTTCCTCTGAGGAAGACGAAAACCAAGAAGAGGATGATAGAGTGTCAGGGGTGAAGGTAAAAACAATCAGGTTTCAGAAGATGAAGACTACCCTTACGAACAGTGCCCTCCCGCAGATGAAAAATACAAGCAGTTAGAAGACCACCTCAAAGTTGTGGAAATCCAGAAAGTGTCTAGACTAGATTTCAGAGAATTAGGTCTGATCCTGGGGTTGGTCATCCCTCACAAATTCAAGGTCCCTATTTTTTTTTAAATATGATGGGGTCTCTTGTCCCAAACTTCATCTAAGGTCGTATGTTTGAAAAATCCAACCTCATACTGCTGACTGAAAATTATGGGTCCATTTCTTCCAAGAAAGTTTGTCCGGTACTCAACTCGAACCGTTCTACCAGCTGGAAGGGACTAACATTTACACATGGGAAGATTTGGCTGGTTCTTACTACAAGAAGTATCAATATAATGGTGACCTGGCGCTGACTCATGTACAATTGCAAAACATGACCATGAGCTCGAATAAAGGGTTAAAGGAGTATGCCCAAAAATGGAGGGACCTAGCTGGAAGGGTGCAACCTTCTTTGACTAACCGAGAATTGGTGGATATGTTCATGGGCACTTTGATAGGTCCATTCTTTAATTTGCTGATTGGGAGTTCTTCATCAGGGTTTACTCAATTGATTCTGATTGGCGAACGAGTTGAAAGTGGTATCAAGAGTGGGAAGATTCAAATGGCTGCAACTTCTAATGCTGTGAAGAAGCCATTCATTTGTAAGAATGAAACCAACACTGTCTATGGCCAGAAAAGTCGTAGTAAGAATGACCGCCATCAGTTTGTGAGGGCAATATTAATCTATAATCCAACGCCTATTCAACAATCATAATAAGGCAATCCGCGTACGACAGACGCCCCGAGGAGGCAGTTTACTAGGATTAATATGCCATTGGCCCAAGCATTGTAACATTTGATAAAGGCTGACCTCATAACCCTCTGAGACCCTCCTCCTAATCCCAAATCATCCTCCCCGAAGTACAATCCAAATGCAAAGTGTGCCTATCGTTCTAATAGTCCAGGGCACGACACCAACAACTGTTGGCCCCTGAAAAACAAAGTTCAAGACATGATTGATAACAAGGAAATTGAGTTCGACCCTACTAATACTCCAAACTTGATTACTTCTCATATGCCGAAGCATGACAAAGGCATAAGTTCTATTGAAGATGTTTTGTATGTTACCTCCATAAGTGATGTGGTTACTCCTCTCTCAACAGCCAAGAAGAATTTATTACAAGCCGATTTATTTCCGAGTTGTGTTAAAGAATGTTATTGCTGTGAGGTTCAACCCAATGACTGTGGGTTACTGAAGGAAGGCATTCAATGGCTGATGGATGAACATGTTATTCTGATTGAAAAAGTCAAATCTACTAAAAATTTGTGCCGAGATTTGTCTGTCATATCTGGTACTCCTTTCAAGATCACCTCCAAGAGTCTTGTACGAATTACTTCCAATCCAAAAGCTTCTCCTTTAATCATTACAAAACCTGGGCCTATCCCATATTCCTCGGAGAAGGCTATTCCATGGAATTGTGGGTCTGACGTCTATTACCATGACATTAAACAAGAGTTGTATGATGAAGATGATGAAGAGGTTGATCCCAATATTGACAATATTACAGGGACTAGAAAAATTACTAGAATTGAAAGGATTTTCTCCCTAGAAATCTCCCCACCTATTCAAGTCACAGTTACCAAGACAACCGTTAAAGATCGAGGTAATGAGCCAATGATAGAGCCTACCCGGACGGAGGCTCCAAAAGAAGCTACAGTCAAGGACACAACTGGACAAGAAATGGAAGTGGTTTTGAAAATCTTTCGTAGAAGCGACTACAAAATTGTTGAGCAGCTAGGATAAACCCCATCCAAGATCCCTATGTTATCCCTGCTACTGTGTTTCAAACTCATGCACAAGCTTTAATGAAATTTTTGAAAACTTCTCATGTACCACAAGAGATTTCTGCCGATCAATTTGAAAAATATGTTGCTAGCTTAACGACTGACAATGGATTAGGGTTCTCCAATGCTGACCTAACTCTGGAGGGGAGAAATAATAATAGGGCCCTATATGTCTCCATTGAATGCAAGGGCACCATAATGGCTCATGTGTTAGTGGATAATGGCTCTTCTTTGAATGTTCTGCCAAAGGGCGCTCTTGATAGACTAGATTGTGAAGGGGTTATGCTAAAAGCTAGCGACATCATAGTTCGAGCCTTTGACAGATAAAAAAGAATGGTACATGGAGAAGTGGATCTTCCTATCAAAGTTGGTTCGCAGATCTTTGAATCTACCTTCTATGTAATGGACATCCGACCATCTTATTCTTGACTACTAGTACGTCTCTAGATCCATGGGGCAGGTGTTGTTACCTCCACCTTGCACCGGAAATTAAAGTATCCAATGAAAGGGAAGATTGCTACTGTCTACGGAGAGGAGGAGTACATGGTCAGCCACTTGAATTCATTCTGGTATGTAGAAATGGACAGTTAATTCATTGAGACTCCCTGTAAGGATTTTGAAGTTATTTCCCCTGCTACCGTTGAAGATGTTTCTGCCATTCCAAAGACTACCAGAGTTCCACACAAGATGGCTTCCTTGAAAGATGCCAAAGACACTATAAAAGAAGGTGGTTGTACTGTTTGGGGTCAGCTTCCCGATATCCCCTATAAATATGACATGTTTGGTATGGGCTTTACTGTAGAAGTTCAAAGGGTTGTTCATCGCGCTCGAGCTGGAAGACCTCCGTTCCATATCAGCAACAATGTAGTAAACGCTATAGAGGATGCTGACAGTGATTGTGACTTCGACAACTGGATATTCCCTACCATTAGTGACAGACTCAACAATTGGAAAGCAAAATATATTTTCCCTATCTCCTTCAGCCATGAGTAATAGCTATTTCTGTTTTTTTTTTTGCTTTAAGAAGTTTGGTTATGTAATTTCTTTCAAAACAATGACTTTAAACCTTGTGTCTTTCCCGGGGCATAATTGGTTCATTTGTTAAGAGTTGTCATTTTATATGTCATATTTTCATTTAATGAAAACATTGGATGTTTTGCATTCAAATTTTGCGCTCTCTGTCTTTCTTTTAATTTATTATACGTTCAAATAGCTATGTGTTCTTAAACACACCCACACACTATATTGCAGATCTCCATCCACTCTAGATCTCGTTGATAACGATTTCGCTATTGCTGCTTATGACTTTGAAAATCCAATCTACCAAGCCGAAGACGAAGGTGAGGAAGATTGTGAAATACCTGGAGAGCTTGCTAGACTCTTAATACAAGAAAAAAAGGCTATCCAACCGCATGAAGAGCCAATAGAAGTGGTAAACTTGGGTTTTGAGACAGACAGAAAAGAGATCAAGATAGGTACCAACTTAGAGGACTGTGTCAAGAACAGATTGATTTGGATGTTGCACGACTATGTTGAGTTATTTGCTTAGTCATACGAAGACATGCAATGGCTCCATACTGATATTGTGGTTCACCGTCTTCTAATGAAAGAGGGTTGTTCTCTGATTAAGCAGAAGGTTCATCGCATGCGCCCTGAGATGTCAGAGAAGGTCAAGGCCGAGGTTATGAAACAATTTAATGCAGGGTTCTTAGCAGTGACGTCATATCCTCAATGGGTTGCAAATGTTGTTCTGGTACCAAATAAAGATTGCAAGGTACGTATGTGTGTAGATTATAGAGATATGAAAAGGGCAAGCCCCAAAGATGACTTTCCACTTCCACATATTGATGTCTTGGTCAATAACACCACTCAATACAAGGCATTCTCATTCATGGATGGTTTCTCGTGTTATAATCAGATCAAGATGGCACCCGAAGACATGGAGAAAACTACCTTCGTCACACAGTGGGTC
This sequence comes from Vicia faba, assembly GCA_948472305.1. Classification (NCBI taxonomy): domain Eukaryota; kingdom Viridiplantae; phylum Streptophyta; class Magnoliopsida; order Fabales; family Fabaceae; genus Vicia; species Vicia faba. The sequence goes on from OX451735.1 coordinate 403,410,364, forward strand.
ACATTCTGTTACAAGGTTATGCCTTTTAGGTTGAAGAATGCAGGGGAAACTTATCAGCATGCCATGGTATCTTTATTTCATGACATAATTCACCATGAGGTAGAAGTTTATGCCAACGACATGATAGCAAGGTCATAGACTGAAGAAGAGAATGTTGATCATCTCCATAAGTTATTTGAAAGGCTGGATAAGTACAAACTGAGGTTAAATCTGAACAAATTCACCTTTGGGGGGAGGTCCGGAAAACTCCAAGGTTTTATCGTCAACCATAAAGGAATTGAAGTTTATCCCACAAAAGTTAAAGCCATTCAAGAAATACCGGCTCCTCGCACTGAGAAAGAAGTCAGAGGTTTCTTAAGACGATTGAACTACATTGCCTGATTCATTTCTCATCTGACTGCTACCTGTGAGCCAGCCTTTAAGCTGCTAAAGAAACACCAAGTAGTAAAGTGGAACGACGACTCTCAAATAGCCTTTAATAAAATCAAGGATTATTTACAAGAACCTCGGATTTGAATGCCACTAGTTGAAGGGAGACCTTTAATCATGTACCTAACAATGCTAGAGAATTCAATGGGGTGTGTGCTGGGACAATATGACGAGTCTCGTCGAAAAGAGCATGCAATATACTACCTTAGCAAAAATTTTACCTACTGTGAAACAAGATATTCACTGCTCGAGAAAGCTTGCTACGCTTTGGCATGGGCTGCTCGCCAACTAAGATAGTATATGTAAACTCATACTACTCCATTGATCTCTAAACTGGATCCCATTAGGTACATATTTGAGAAGCCAACCCTCTCCGGAAGAATAGCCCGATGGAAAATTGTTGTACCCAAATTTTTGCCCCTAAGATTCCTCTATCATCTCATATCAATTACAACAAGATCACACTAGGGTTTGGTTCTTCTACCTATCTTTAGGTTTGCTCATGAGGAATCACTAAGAACCTTGATTTGTATATTGTGATCATATTTGTTTTGTATTGATTAACTTTTTACTAACAAATGTAATGAACATTTTCTATAATTGATGATATTATAGGTGAGAGCACAACACATTTCATCAGTTTAATTTATAGGTTCATGAGTTTACTTCCATGCCTTCTTCAACAAAGCTTCATTAAGATTCAAGATTAATCATTGAAGATTCTTTAAAGTAATATCATTACAAGGTCTACTATGATTCATTATGCCTTAATTTGTCAAAGAAAATCAAAAGATGCAAGAGTTGATTGAAGAAGTTTGACCTAATTGGACAAGTTCTTGATTCCTTGATCACAAGTGTATAACTCTTTCAATTCTTAATATTTGGAAGTTATTTTTGTTTATATGGTTTCTTATTATCATCCTAAATAATCTCCATTCACATGGAAAAAGTTATTGTGTAATAAAGTTTGTCAAAATTGAAAGGAGTTTCCAAGTCATTTTGGTGCTCTAGGAGCTAGGGTTTTGAACTTCTAAGGGCTATATCTTGCTCATATTTTGGTATTTTTGAGTGATTTCAAAGACATGTTTCTCTTTAAAGGATTATTAACTAATCAATTCAAGAGTTTCAAGAAAATTTTGCATGGAAGATTCCTAATGATGAAGAAAGATTACAAGCCCTCTAAATAGGCCATCAAATTCCCTTATGTGACTTCAAAAGATCATAACTTGGTCAGGTTTTATCTCCTTGAGGCCATTATTTTTCCATAATGATCTTAAGGATGTGAACTTTATCTCTTCTTTTATGTGAGAAGCTTGAAAGTAAGGGGAAGATGCCCTAAGAACCCAAAAGATTATGGGCCACCTCATGAATTTTCACCAATTTTACAAGGCCATAACTTTTTCAATACTTGGTATTTTTGAGTGATTCAAGTATCACAATGCTCTTTTGAAATTCTAATTCAAGTTATAATCAATTATCAAGGCTCAATTTTTAAGGAAGACCTTGTTTGAACTCAAAACATTATAGATGATTTTTGAAGAAAAACTTAGAATTTTTCTAAGTACAAAAAGTCAACATATTTTTCTCAACTTTGACTCATCACAACTCACAGCTCAAGTATCCAATTGATCTCATTATTTGCACATTGTAAATTTTGTGACCTTATCTTTTAATTGCTTCAAGAATCATGCCTAAAGACCCTTTGAGCTATGAACACCATGGGTTCAAAGTAGGTACCTTGAAACTGAAGATTTCTCCAAAGTCAGAATTTGAAATCCATATTTTTCCTACAAGACACAAAGGTTTCACGCATTTTTGCTTCTAATCATGTTTAGGAACTTGCCATAATAAGAAACGACCCTTGAACCATCCATTTTAATACGTTTTGAGCCATGTGAAGTCCCACTTTTCCCAATTAGAAGATTCATACAATTTTATTGATTTTTCCTCCAATTCACACGCTTGAGCCTTACATCATGATCAATTATAAATAAGGATCATCCCTCACTCGTTTTCTCAAGCTTTTGATAGCCAAATGACCCCTGTTCAGATCCCACATGAACTCTGAATTTGAATTTCTGATTTCTTGCATTCTCACTCCAAAACACCAAAGGCTTCATTTAGTTAGCTTCATTGAACTTCTCTGAAGCTAACCATACTCTTACCTTCAAGAATTGTGACCTATATTGATCTCCAGAAGTCTAGTTTTAGGGCCAACTTTTACTACTTCATCCAGGAAGATTTCTTGGTCAAATTGAACCAAATAAAGCCCTATTATACTATATTCATCCTTTTGATTCTCACACTTCTTACGGTTTGCATTTTAATTGAGAATTGAGAGAGATATTTGGGATTTTCGTGCTCGCTATTTTTTTTGGTTTTCTTCAAATTCATCCTTGCAAAATTTATATAAATTTGGCACGAGGGTACCATTAGAATCGTCTTGAAGAGACGAATCTAATGGTACCTGTTTGGTCCTCTAATTTTATAGTTTGAGGAACCCCAATCTAGGGCGTCTAGAGGTTGAAGATGACCTACGTGTCGTGTTTCGACAAATGATGGTGTGCCACGCTAATTTGTTGAAATAGATGTAGTGTGTTTGCTTTACCATGCGTGTGTCTCAGGAGCCCTCAGATCTTATTACTTTAGTGAGTCAGACTCCATCCAACGTGTCACATTTTAAGTTATTTTTATTTAATAAAGAATGATTCAACGTGATATCCAATAAAGTCCATGACATACACAGTGCACCAGATCCATTAGATGTGTTTACTAACGCATTTTTACAATGATCAGAAGGCCCATATTTTCTTGGTTTGTTATTTCATTTTCTGATTTTTATTTTAGTTGATTTAAACTTCCAAAAATCATAGAAAATTCATTTTTGACTAAAAAATTATGAAAAAATTCACAAAAATATTTTCAAACATTCTCTTTCTAATTTTTATTTTTTCATGATTTTATTTTCAGATTTTATATTTTTCATAATTTTTCTTTTGTTTTAACTTGTTTTAATTATTTAAAATTACTTTTTGATATTTTTTAAATTCTAATTTTTTTTTTATAAAAAATCATTTTCCTTATTTCTGACTTTCAGAAACTTTTCTAGAATTTTATCTTGACTTCTACTATTTTTGATCTTTTTTTCACTTATTTTGGTGATTTTAATTAGTTTAAAAATACTTTTCTATTTTAAAAAGTTACCAAAAATTTTAGTAAAATATTTGAGATCATTTCTGATTTTTATATGGTCTCTTTAAATTTTTCTTTGATACTTTGAATATGGTTTGGTATTTTTCCTTTTATTTTCATTTTAAAAACAATTTAAAAATCATTTTTCCTTTTTAGTTTATTCATTAAATACAATTTATTTATTTTAATATATTCTGGCTATGTGATTATTGATCATGAACTTCATTAGCATCATTGGATATTGAGTGTTGAGTTTAACTCCACTAAAATGGATGGATGATTTTAATGATAGTTTGATTAAATTTTGTTGATTCAAATATATCCCCTCCCTCTTCATATTATTCCCTTCTCCTTTATGAAACATGTTGTTAGAGTATGATTTACATATCATCACTCCAAACATATGGCATATAGATTGCTATTGACCGGCCTCAAAATAGGTGCGACTTCTATAAAAGTCCACTTAAGATTGCTTAACATAGCGCTAAAATTTGTCCCGATTCGAGAAATAATCATTCGCGGCCCAAACCTATGTTTGCAAGCCAAAGTATGTTTAATTTGAAACCTTTGATCCAATAACCTTGAGGTTCATTGTTAGGAGGCTTTGGTCTTATCAATCCTCTAATGTATCTTCATAAATTTTGGATTTAGGTGAATCATTTAAACATCGTTGATCATTTATTGTTGCTTTGAGAATTTGAAATGAATGATATACTTGACAAAAAGCAAATGAAACTTGTTGAGAGGCTTTGATTTTATCAATCTTCTAATGATTTTTCAAATTCAAGATTCAAGATGGTCATTCAAATAACCTCTAATTTTTAACTCATTAACAATTGACTTCTATTTTTATGTTTTTACTTTAAGCACCATTTATCATAGCATTTATATTTCATGCTATTTTCATCTTTGCTCACTTGAGCATTTACCTTTATGTTATTTTGTTTTGCTCACTTGAGCTTTTAATTTTCTTTTTGAAGATACTTAATAACCAACTTGAATAATAAAAAACTTTAAGGTTACTTTCACTATTTGGTTACTATCCCTAGCATAATGGATGTGTGGACTTCTCGGACTTAGGATTAGAGACCTTGACCTACCTTGATACCATGTGATGTTTATTGTTATTTTTTATGGAGTTCTTGGGGTTTACTCCGAGACATTGGGTTGTTTGTTTTCTTTGTGTGCGGGTTATTTTGATTACATGCTTTATCTGTAATTTAGAATTCATCTGTATACAACCGTTACTCTGCTTAATTTTTTAGAAGGCATAATGCATTTGAAGCTTGGTTTTCTTAATATGTTTATTATCTTTGCTTGTTTGGTTTTAATCCAAAGGATGGGAATTCTACATTGACTCATTATGTCAAGTGTTGGCTTCTTATTGTTAGACGGTTCTTTTCCCTAGCTTTTACCTTATGCTTTGGGATAGTCCCTTCATCTCCTCCCATCTTCTTTAATTTCAAAAATCTTCTCACTCCTTTTCAAAACTATTCCTGTTTTTCTAACTTGAATCGCTTTCACAATAAACTTGGACTTAGGTCCATGAATTTTCCAAAACATTTCCTTAATCAAACTTCAACCAATTTAATTATATTTTGGCATTTTTTGTGAGAAGACTAAAAGTCAATCAATCTCTTTCAAATCATTTTGCCACTTTGGCTTTTTACTTTAAATTTTCTCAAAAGATTAGACTCTTGTCAATTCTTGTAGTGATGCGAGCTGCTATATTTCTATGATATGTAGTGAAGTAAGACATTTTCCACTTGAGTGTTGAGTGAGGCTTTATTGATTTTAAAATCTAAGCCATATTCTCCACTTTGAGAAGACACATATTCTCCTTTCTCATAATCGTGAGTAGTAAGTATATTTTCCACTCGAATATGACGATGATTTCTCATCTCTTAAAATTAACCAACACACTTGTGTTTTAAAATTTTTTAAAGGTGAACTAAGAGTACCCTGATACCCTATTGCATGGAAGGTGGTACGTAGGCACTAAAGGTTCGCAATTGCGCGGGTGCAAAAATTGTAAAAAATATTTCTTTTCTCATCCCGACAATCTATTTTTTATATACAACTCTTATAGCATAAATACAAAAATTTACAAAGAGGTTCCTGCGAAGTACCGTAGATGTTTAGGGTACTAATACCTTCCATTTGCATAACCAACCCTCAAACATATATTCTTTCCCCCTCTTTTTGGGTTATTCGCTCTTTTCCCATTCCTTTGGAAATAATAAATCACGGTGGCAATTTTTATTTGATCTGTGCGAGTCAAGTCAATCCAATGGCTTAGTCTCAACATTTCTACTGCTACACAAATGATCTTAACAAAATATGACATTCATTACACCACTCAAAAGGCAATCAACGAAAGTGTACTGGCATATCAAGCTGTAGATGACTACCAATCTATGAACTTCGAATTCTCAGATGAGAACATTATGCTAGTAATAGATTATGAAGAACTTGGACCGTATGAAGGACCTGAGCTAGGATCACGATGGACTATGGTTTTTGATGGATCTTCTAACGCACTTGGAAATGGGATTGGTGCTGTAATTATCTCTCCTCAAGGTTCCCATACACCCTTCACTGCCCAACTTTTCTTTGAATGCACCAATAATATGGCTGAATATGAAGCGTGCATCCTGGGAATTAAACTTCTATTGACCTAAGAATCAAATTCTTGAGCGTATTTGGAGATTCAACCTTGGTAATCAGTCAAGTCAAGGGAGAATGGGATACAAAGCATATGAATCTTATCCCTTACCGAGAACATGTGCTAACCTTGATTCTGTACTTCAAAGATATTACTTTTGAGCATATCCCAAGAGAAGAGAATCAGTTGGCGAATGCCTTAACTACCATGTCATCCATGTTCAAGCTCATATGGGACAACGAGGCTCCCAGAATTACCATTGAAAGATTCGACGAACCAACACACTGCTACAAAATTGACACTGATTGGGTAGAAGAAAAACCTTGGTTTCATGAAGTGATAAGGTACCATGAAGCTCAAGAATACCCTGAAGGGGCATCGATCAACGAAAATAAATTCCTATGGAGGTTCTTGGTTAAATTCTTCTTTAGAAATATAATTTTATACAAGCGTAATCATTATTAAACCCTGCTTCGTTGTGTGGACAAGAAGGAAGCATATAAAATTATGGAGGATATGCACGAGGGCATCTTTGGCACTCACTCCAGTGGGTATATTGTGGCAAAGAAGATATTGAGAGCGGGTTACTATTTATCAACCATGGAAACTGATTGCCACCACCACTCGAGAACTTGTCATAAGTGCGAGATCTATGTTGATAAAGTTCATGTGCCTCCAGTACCTTTAAATTGTCATGACTGCTCATTGGCCATTCGCAATGCGGGGCATCGATATTATCGTAGAAATCAAGCCTACTTCTTCCAACGGACGTCGCTTCATCCTTGTCGCCATCACAAAGTGGTTTGAAGCAACCTCGTTCGCCTTTGTTACTAAGAATGTGGTCACCCGGTTCATCAAGCATAACCTTTTCTGTCGGTATGGTATCCCCGAGATAATTATTATGGACAATGGTACCAACCTCAATAACACTATGATCACTGAGCTCTGCATGAAATTCAAGATCAAGCATCACAACTCTTCTCCGTATCGACCAAAGATGAATAGCACAGTGGAAGTTGACAACAAGAACATAAAGAAGATTGTGTAAAATATGGTTGTGACCTAGAAAGACTGGCACGAGATGTTACCATTTATTCTTCATGGCTATCGCACTTCAGCGTGAACATTAATTGGGGCAACCCCATTCTCTCTGGTCTATAGTATAGAAGTTGTCCTACCTATTGAAGTTCAAATTCCTTCTCTGAGAATTATGAAAGATGCAAACTTAGACGAAGACGAGTGGATTTAGACCAGGCTAAACCAGTTGAATCTGATTTAGGAAAAGAGGCTTGCGGTTGTTTGTCACAGTCAAATGTATCAGAAACGTATGATCAAGGAATTCAACAATAAAATCAAGCATACGTATATCAGGCTGGTGACTTGGTAATAAATCTCATCATTCTACTGCAATCTGATCCCAGGGGAAAATGGACTCCCACCTACGAAGGGATATTTATTGTTAAGAAAGTATTTTTGGACGGTGCTATGATACTAACCACCATGGTCGGTGAATATTTCCCACACCCTGTGAATACAGATATAGTCAAAAAATGTTACGCATGAAAATGACCCGCTAGGTTGACTGGCCTTGGAAAAAATTAGGGCATCCCGGCAAACCAAAAGGGTTCGGGAAAAAAATTGGGATATATATAAAATATTGTACACCCGGAAGGTTGAAAACTTGAAAAGGTGGCTTGGGTAAAAAAAGGGTATCCTAGTGGACTGAACACCTGAAAGGGTTGTCAAGGCAAAAGTTAGGGATTAAAAGCGTACGACTAGGTCCCATTGGATCACTTACTGCAAGCTTCATTATCAAAGTCAAAATTCAAACAATATAGATCAGTTCAATCAACTTCTTATGATAGCAAGGGATGAGATGTTCGAAGACATAGGGGATATCAGAGTTGACACCCAACGAGATCATTTCCACATAGCTATATGTTTTGTTTTCACTTTGTACTCTTTTCATTTCACGGCAATTTCCGCTTACTAGGATTTATGTCTCTTTGTACAAGATCACTTGTTTATAGGAAAACTATTAATATAAATACACCTTAAATTCAAACTTTTGTTGTTTTTATGCAAAAACGTCAAATGATTAAAATTGAATGAACATATTCATATGAACACGATTAACTGTTAACAAATATATGCATAAGAATAGTAATAAACATTTACTCAAGACTCTAGGAGTTGGGATGACATTCAAACCGTCCATAAATCCCCACAGAGCCACTTCTATGAGATTATCCCCATAATGTGATCTTCACAAATTCATCTTCAATAAAGATACATTCCCCAAAAATTCCCCAAAAATTTCCCGGAAATATCGCCAACCTATGGAGTTCCAATAAGTACAATTCATGGAAATTCTCTTCCCCGGCTGAGTTTATTCTTCCAAAAAACTGTAAAACCTCTCGCATATTTATTCTCTCTAGCAGAGCTTGTTTCCTCAGTAGAGTATTTCTCTGTCAACAGGGTTTATTTCCCCTACAGGGTTTATTTCCCCAACAAATTACAGTCTCCCAGCGTGAGTCTATTCCTCATATTTCTATGAATCACCGGCAAGGTGTCTCTCCCTAGTGAAGTCACCGCTATCCCTAAAGAGTTACTATGAAACCTGGAACCAGACTAGATACCTGTCAACTTTATGCTCCCCAGACGAGTCAGAAGGTTATCCATCTCTTTTATCCCCAATCAGGGTATATAAGAATTAAGCTCCCCAGTAAAGTGATGAACGACTAATGTTCCTAAACTCTTCTCCCCAAACAGAAGTCAACATCCCTCAACAGAGTTTCCTCAAACAGTAATCAGGAATTCCCAGTGGAAGCATACTGGACAAGGTTGAAGATTACACATGTTCTTCATCGCCAACAATAGTCAGAGATTCATTCTCCCCAGTAAGTTGTCATACAGAACTGTCGATACACTTCCATTAACATTTCACATTCATACATCATTTACGAAAATTATAGCATATTCATATGAAACGCATATAACACAGTCTCATTTATTTTGAGAACATCATTATGCAATGCATTTCATACATCATGACATTGCATACAACTAACTCTTTACTTTTTCAGGAAAGATCAATCAACAGACGAATATCATCAACAATTCTCAAATGGGTTCAAGGTTAATTACCTAAACCATACGGGGCAACTATTTATGTGACCAGGTCAGATATTACTTTCCAAAACAAGACGGAGCAACCATCTTTATGGCCAACAAAAATCAGGTTCCAGATTAACTCCCGAAATAGGACAAGGAAACTATCTTTCTTTCTTTATGGTCAGATGAAGATCAATTCCCGAAACAAGATGGGGCGACTATCTTTATCTTCAAGTTGTATGAACTCTCGAAATAGGACAGGTTTACCAACAAAAACAAATTGTAGATCAATTCCAGAAATAAGACGGGGCAACTATCAACATGATGGAAACTTCCTTCAAAGACATCTTCTGTCTCAGATTAAATCGAGCGTAAATTTATTTTGATACTTCTTCCAGTAGACTTTTTCTAGATAAGATTAAATCAATCATAGATTTATTCTGATACTTCCTCCAGTTAAAGACAGGCAAAGACATTTGTTGGCTCAGATCAAATTAAGCATAAATTTATTCTGATACTTCTTCCAGTAGACTTCTACTGGCTTAGATTAAATAAAGCGTAGATTTATTCTGATACTTCTTCCAGTAGACTTTTCTGGCTCATATTAAATCAATCATAGATTCATTCTGACACTTCTTCCAATTAAAGACAAGCAAAGACATCTTCTGGCTCAGATTAAATCGACCATAGATTTATTATGATACTTCTTCCAGTAGACATTTTCTGGCTTAGATTAAATCGACCATAGATTTATTCTGATACTTCTTCCAAAAGACCTTTTCTGGCTCAGATTAAATCGACCATAGATTTATTCTAATACTTCTCCCAGTTAAGGACGGACGCAAACATCTTCTGGCTCATATTAAATCGACCATAGATTTATTCTGATACTTCCTCCAGTTGAAGTCAAGCGTAGACTTAGTCTAAATTCTATCCATAGTTAATTTGGAAGGCATCTATAAGCCCATCTGCGACAACTCTCTATCACTTCTCCAAATGGCATCTTTAAGCCCATTCGGTGTATAATTAACCAACAATATTACTTTATGCACCAGCAAGTGCAAATTTCTGGGCACTTATGTGTTCAATCATCTTCCACCTTCAAGCACGAATGGCGTACATGCCAATCTAACTCTTTAGGTTTATGAATATTGAACAGGGGCAGCTGTTGTACCCCAAAATTTTCCCTCCCATTTTCTTCAAGGCATTCTCCTAAGATTCTCAAATACTCAAAGTTTTCTCAAGAGTTGATAAGACAAACTCACCTCCTAAGCAATGGGTCCACAACTAGGGTTTCATCTTGTTCTAGGAGTATTGGGTTGAAATGGTCTCAAATTAATTTCATGGTTCATCATAGGTCCTCAATAATGCTTATGTCAAGTTTCAAGTCTTGCATCACAAATTTGCCCAGTCAATGGCTCAGATGACTGAAAATCAACTACATTGGGTAAAAAGTCAATTGTGGTCAACATACAGTCAAACTTCAAGATTTTTTTGTCAACATAAACATTTTGAGGTGATATTCATCATTTGATCAAGGGTTGACCATGATTCCTCAAGGAAACCCCTCAAATCATCAACGGTAAAAAATTGTCAAAATTAGGGTTTTGACTGAAGATGACTGATCATTGACTGTTGACCTAGTGCATTACCAAATAGCTTTAAGCATGATCTTCAGGACTCAAATTAAGCATCTGGACCTAATTACATGGCTTAAAACATTTCCAAAGATGCAAGTGGTTGATAGTTAAAGAATTGAATCAACTCATGAAAAGTCAACAGTCACTCAAAAGTCAAACTTTCACTTTTTCGTCAACATTGGAGTTCAAAAGTCAAGAATCATCAAGATATTCAAAACTATCAAACTTAATTATCAAGAAATCAAAAATTCAACAAAAGTCAAATTTTGAAAATTTTCTAACACTTAGAAAAATTCTAAGTGTTTTTGTTCTTAACAAAAATCCTAACTTCACAAGCAAGTTTTCTCAAGATGCAAGTTGATTCAAGGAAAACTTTCAACATTAAAGTTTTAGGGATTAATGAATTCTACAACTTTGTTAATGTGGGATGATCCTTAAAAAGTTCTTAATTTAAGAGATATAAGCTCATGAAGTTATGATGTTTTTTATCCAACACTTAGAAATTTTTTTACAAGTTTTGATCAGATTTTTGTCCCAACTTCATGGACATTTTTCACCAAGTTCCCATTTGATTTATCCAAAACTCTTAACATGAAAGTTGTAGATAATGTTTCAAGATTTCCAAAATGTCAAAGAACACATTTTTATCATGCATGAGCTAGGAGAATCGAAGAGATGAAGTTGGGTATCTAAGGTTGCATTATAGGTCATTTTTATGACAAGTTTATAACCCAATCTTCAAGTCATCCTGCATAATCTCACTTTTCAGGTCCATTAGCTTGCAAATCTCTCCATAATTAAATGTTTACACAACTGATTGAATCATTATCCAAGTGTTTGAGCCATTGTCCAAATGATTTTTCCATTTATGGCACAAAGGCACCATTTCCATTTACATAAAGCATGCTTTATTCATTTTGTCAACTCTCCTTGAGCCTATCACCTATTCCTTATGCACACACATAATGCCAAAGTAAGAAGAAACATGTCTACAACTCCTAACTACCTTATGAGCCATTGTTCCATTGCATTTAAACCATGCCTTTGCAAGTTACATCAAAACCAAGCTTCAAAACCATAACTTGTTATCTCAAGATTCTAGTTACTTCAAGATTTCAAACCTCTTGCCTATAAATAGAGGGATCATTTGCAATCCATACCGCAAGTTGAAAATCCCTTAAACACTCTAAAACTTAGAACACCAAGAAAACTCCATTGTTGCACATTTGAAGCTTCCAACACCGAACTTCAAATCCACTCGTGCATTTTCCTTTTTTATCATTCAAACACCATCTATAAATTATTTAGAAGCCACTCATACCCTTGTTTCATCACTGTAACACCACCACCATGATTTTCCAAACCTCGCTTTACACCTCTGCAACTTGACTTTTCCCTAAGAATTGGGGCACTCTCAATCCAAGGCAGGAATTGCAAAAGCTTCCTGCGAGTTCAGTGAAGCTATCCCAATCATCCTAACACCTCTAAAAGTTCTTTAACTTCAAACTCGATTCTAACTTTTGAGGTAAGTTTTCTAAACTTTGAAATCTATGTACAAGCATCATTTGCATTTATTTTCTAAAGCAAAAATGTAGAAATCAATGCTCTAAAGCTAACCGTGTTCTTAGTTTTCATTTATGTTGACTGTATGATGAGAATTTTGGAATTGAAGTTTCTAAAAAATTAGGGTTATGTTTGGTACTAACAAAAATTCACTTTAATCTTTGAGTTTTAGCTTAAGTTAATGGCATGGTTGAAATTTTGGTGAAATTTGGAACAATTTTGATGTTTATGTTTTCCAATTTGGTTGAGAAATTAAGATTTCACAAAAATTTGAAATTGTTGTTGTTATTGTTGTTGTTGTAAACGCGCGCAAGGAAGAAGATGAAGTCCACTTTTTAAAACTTGTTCATTTTATATTTATTAATTTTTGTTTTACAATCGGATGTAACAGCCACCTCAGTGGCAGCGCGCACGTGTTTAAGTCATACATATGCTTGGTCACGGGTTCGAGCCAGGAGTGGTACCATTTTTCTTTTCCATGTTTATTTATCATAGATCCAGTGAAAGCAAGGAAATAGCGTGCTTGGTATAACTCATGACTAGACCATCATATTATCATGCATTCAGATCCAACACCCCAAGACGTATGACCATGATGCACCCTATTGAGCTGCCCCATGGAATCTCAAACAGGAGCTTGGGCATCCCTGACTTGGGTCTTTTTTTATTTTTTTTTTATTTTTTCATACTCCCCCAAGTTCTTACAACACATGCCCATTATATTATATATTTCTATTTTTCAGTTTCAAACAAAAACTTGTTGTTGGACCAGGATATTTTTACTTCTGTCCGACCCCCATTTTGCTTACACTACTGGCCCATTTCAAATTTCTTTATTTTTATTTTAATTAACATTTATTTTTTAATTAATTTTATTTTAATCAACAAAAATCATAAAAATAATAAAAAAAATTAGATTTAGATTTTTAATCAATTAATTTGCTTTTTGACAAGTAAAAATTAACTTAATCACTTTGATTTTTATTAGAATTATATTCTATTTCTATTAATCAATATAAAATATCTTTTCTAAATAAAACACTAAAATGATTTTATAAATACTTAGAATTCTTTATATTTTAATTAATTGATTTAATTTGTTGATAAATTAATTTAATCATACCTTATTTTCTTGTAAATAATTAGTTTGTAAATAAAATTAGAATTAGGTCTAACTTTTTATTTCACATTTCAAATATTTTCTAAACAAAGAAATAAATAAATATTTTCTTAAAATGCTTAGAAATATTTTAGGTTTTATATTCTTTCCCTTTCTATCTCCACGCATTTGTTTATTTTTCCCATTAATACAATCATGTAACTGTCAAAAGTTTGTAATAGATAATTAGGGTTTATAGCTTTCCTCCCCCATTCAAAAACTTGTACCCCCATTACCGAAGCATTGTGATAGTGTAGGACATTTAATTTCCACGATTTACTTTTCTTATTATTGTTAGTAATTAGGGTTTGCATGGCAAGATTAAAATCAAACATTATAAAACCTAATCTCAAAGATAAATACTCGGAATCAAAACACTTCGCACACATACACCTCTAGGGTTACCCTCACTTGTTGTCTCGGATTTAAACAGTCACGTTCCTCGAACGAAGAATGCTTTAGAAAAGACCCTCAGTTAAAAGATCGTAGTCCCTCGATGACCCTTTGATGTTGCCTTCGATAAACGATCTTAGTCCCTTACGACAATTGCTAAAACATCTTACTAGTTGCCTTCTATGACTGTACGATGACCCACGCATGTCCCTCACATCAAATGATAGAGCTTCCTACTAAATAATGGTAGGATAGCATTAACCAAAGGAGGAGGAAAAGAACAAAGACCTTTTGAGTAGGTAGATCTCTCGTAATCGCTTGCTCACAAACTAAAACAATTTTCACACCTCAAAATAACAACTTTCAAAGCACTTTATAAACACTCTTGAGGGATGATACAAGGGTTATTTTAAAACAAATCTCCTTAAATTGGCATATTTACACAATACAACAATTTCTTCCAATAAATATTTTCAAAACAAACATTTTGTATACATTATTAACGATACAAGAATCATTACAAAATTGTCACACTTAGGCATTTTCAAAATATTTTCAATCATACACAAACACAAATCATTTCAAAGTGAGCTAGTAATTAAGAGCCCATAGATAACTATAGATGAAAATGGTGCTAACACCTTCCCTTTTCATAACCTACCCTCCAAACACAAGAAAATTATCAAAGGTCTTTCATGTTCTTTTCACCCTTTCCTTTATTGGATAAAAGAAAAGTCGGTGGCGAATCTTGCTATCAGCAACATTTGTGATAAAATGCAAAACATAAAGTCAGTTATCCTACTATATTACAACCGAATACTGAACACCATGTGGATCTCTTCAAATACATGTCCAAAGTTTACGCCATACTGGGGAATTACCTGTTAAATCATTTGGGGATGAAAAGATGGACATGGACCTGCGAATGCACCGATTTAGCTCTGTAAATTCCATGATTTACTCCACTGGGGATGCCCTAATTCAGTTCTTTGAATTCCCTGATTCATCTCTCAGGGGACGTTCACTTGCGTGCACCAAGTAAAATGGTGACTTCGGACTTTTTGAATTCACCTGGTGTTTACCTTGGGTTTTGGTAAACAACCGCTGATCCTCCAAATGGTTACTTATTTGGTTACTCGCAGGATCGATCAGATTGATCCTAGGACATAGGTTGATTTTGAAGTTTGATTAAATTGGATAAGGCTTTAAATAAAAAGGTTTCAAGTAAATTGCATGAAGGAAAGACTTGGTAAAATAAACAAGGCTTAAAGTAAAGGGTTTCGACAGGAATGTAAAAAGGAAAGCAAGTAAATTTCTGGAAAAGTAAATGACTTTAATTGATAAAATTGGTGTTTCACACATACATTTCTCAACAATTCTTTCTCACACGCTGGGTACTCGAATCTATATGAGTGACTTTGTATAGAATTGTGAACACACGCGAGAAACTACATGTCTACTCCTATTTATACTAAAACATCCCAAGTAACCGTCGGGCAGTTACACTGCTTCGAGATCAATCCACTTGGCACGTTCTCCATGCTCGACGCTCCAGATCCTTGCACGTTTGCACGTAGTAACTGCTGGAAACCGTTTTCCCTCCAAAAGCTTTGAATTTCAAACTGCTCCACCCTGAACCGTCGAACACTTTCGTCAAGAGACATCTTCGACGAGAAACTCCTTCGACGTCGAAGGCAACCAACCTTCTTCCTTGGAAGAAATCTTCTAAGTACTTTGCCATCTTTCGACGGGCATTTCGACAGACTTAGCCAGTCGAAGACATCTTTCAGCTTTAATGGCTGACATCAATCAAAACAAAGGTGTCGAATTTAGGAGCCAACAAATTGCCCCCCAAGAATGCCTTATTTCGACTCTGAAAGAAAAAGGCATTCTTTGAAACGCCATTCGACACCTGTCTTTCCACGCTTAGTCACAAATTAACTTGTGCACTTTTTGTTGTTTTTTACCAACTATTGGCAATCCCAAGAAAACCATCATTGATTTGATCCTAGGACGTCACTTTCAGTACGGCGTGCAGTACCAAACGTCATTTCAGAATTTGTCATTATGACAATTCCCAAAAACGAGGACGCACGCTGCGTCCCTCTATTTCTGCAGAAACGGCCAAAACAACAGGGGGCTGCCACGCGTCCCACTAACTCCTGCAGCATTAAATGGCATTTAATGTCCTCGTTATTGGGGATTTTTCCCCACTACTATAAATAGCAGTAAGTACCCCATTGTGGGACTTTTTACGCCATCTAGCCTTTCAAACTTCTCTGTTTTCATACAAGCTTGTTATCTTTGCAGAAACTCTCCCTCTTTCACTTCATCTTCAACCTCATTTCAAACTCAACACTGATCCATGGCATCTGGTTCTACTGCTCCTAGTGCTAACGCACCAACTGAACATGCTAAACCCAAGGTTTTCGTCACTGCTCCGGTAGTAAATTCTACAGGCAAACGAAGGGTTCCTGAACCCTCTGACATCGCCGTTCGCGATGCTTACTCGCGCCACTTGATGATCCCGGTTGGATACTCCAACCAGATCTTTGCAATGTCTGGCCCCATGAATCCAAGTATCTCTGAGGCTTTGAAGATCAAGAGCTATTTCCCGATAGTCGAGAAACTCAAACCAGTCGCATGCGCCAAGAAAGACGCAGAAGACAATGAAGACCCTGCTCATGAAAAAATCGACCTCCGCTTCTTCAACAGAGGTGTTAGGGCCTTCAGGTCTTGCCCTAACCTTACCTCCGATTATGTTGCTTGGCTAACAAAGATGGAGAAGCACCAAACTTCGATCTGGAAGGATATGGGAATCTTCGACCTAGTGATGCTGTCGAAGACAGGTTTGAACTACTCCCCGGAGATGCTGATAGCTTCACTGTTGTTCTGGGACTACTCCCACTTTACTTTCCATCTTCCCTGTGGGATGCTAACCCCCACACTCTTCGATGTGGCCGCTATTACTGGCCTTCGACCCACCGGGGATTACTTCGATCCGGAGGAAATGTCGGAGGACCAAATTGGCTTCTCTGAGACCAAACCAACATACACCACTTTCATCAACCATTATCACGACAGGTCGACAGATGCTGTGTCGGATGTCGAACACATAGCGTTTCTAGCCTTATGGCTGACTCGCTTTGTGTTTTGCTCGAAGTCTTTACAGGTGACCAAAAAGATGGTCACTCTTGCTACTCAACTGCATCATCGCCAAAACATCTGTTTGGCAGAACTGATTCTGGCTAGCCTCTATGATTCGATCAGCAATGGGGCAACTCTTCTGAAACATATCGAGGACAGGGCCAGTTTGCTACTTGCTGGGCCTTTCTGGCTGCTCCAACTGTGGCTCAACGCCACTTTCGAATCTTTCTTACCTAAGAAGGTTCAGATAAATGAGCAGGCTCCAGCGATAGCGAACAGACGCGTCGAAGGAACCAGGCTGGCTCTGCTGACACCTATAGAAGATGGACTGGAGTTTCAGCAAACCTTCACCAACTTCGTTCTGATGTTTGCTCGAAGGAAGGAGTTTGTTTCAACTATGGCTCCATTTGCTCGACGGCAGGTAGGCCCAGCATGGTTCACAAGGCCACATCCAAGGACGTCGAGTGGTCCTAATGTTGACGAACACACAATACTGTGGGAGGCGTTCCTTACACCAAGGATCATGCCTCTTCGATTCAAGAGTTCTAAGACTCATCTGAGTCTGATTGCATATCAACCAAACCTGGTATCTCGCCAGTTTGGTATTATCCAAACCCTACCTTCTCCGATTTTTCAAAGAGAGAAGTCAATGTTGTACTTCTGCAATGATTACACAGAAGAAGCTGCCATCAAGCATATCGGAAGATATGCTGGTCGAACAGTCCTCTCGCTGTTTGACTACCAGCTCAATTTCCTTTGCTCACCATCCTTCGAGGAGTGGTGGAAAAGCTATTATGCTGAGTACTTCTTCGACGAGAAGGACTTCATGGATGAGCTGCAGAAGTCTTTTGTCCTTGTGTTGGACAAAATAAAGAAATGTAAGTTCATGCTCTCACATTACTTTTTGTCTTTCTCTTCGACTGCTAGCCTGTTAACTTTTATTTGCTTTCAGTTGTTCGAAAGCCTGTAGCCAAGAAGGCTACAGAAGGCCAACAAGGAGGAGGCCCTTCAACAAAACCTCCACCGCCGGCGAAAACTACAGCGCCGGCGAAGACCACAAGAAACCAACAGGGGGAAGGCTCTTCGAAGAAGCCTTCTATATCGGTAACCAGACTTTCTTCATTTTTCTTCTGGCTTTCGATTTTTGATTTTCGATGTAATTATTAAATCGAATTCCCATTGGTTTTCTAGGAACCTTCGCCCAAGAAACGGCCAGCACTGGTGGTCGAATCTGGGAGCGATGAAGAAAGTGATTCTCCTCCTGCCCCCTTAAAAAGGCGAAAGTTGACGAAGGATGCTCCTGTTCCTGCTCCTGCTCCTGAAGGTCGAACCGTTAGAATAAAGGTTGCTGTGAGAAAGCCTAGGCCACCTCCAGTGATCATTGAGGAGCCAACTGAGGAGGAACTAAACATTCTTCTTAACAAGCCTGTCGAAAGCGACAATTCCAGCCCTGGGGCTGAAGCTAATCCACAGGTAATCTCTTAGACCCTTTTATAACTTAGGTATAGATACCCATATTCGATTGTGTCTCTTTCGATCTCTGAAGATTTGTCTTCTTTCCTTTTTCAGGACACTACTGAAAGTTCTCCGCCAAGGACCTCTGAAACGCTGGAATCTACTGAACTTAGCAGGCCTCAGGAAAAAGGCTTGGGAAATGACGAAGCCCATACTGAGAATGAGGCCAATGCTGAAACGGTAGAGAAACCAACAGAGGAACCTCTGGTGGAGGAACAACAGCCAGAAACGGTTCAGGTGGTGGATCTGTCAGAAGAGAATCATGAAGAAAGGGACCAAGGCAATGCTGGCGAAGAAAATCAAGATGCTGCTGACGAAGAGAACCAAGGTGGCACTGGCGAAGGACACCAGGGTGACGCTAGCGAAGAGCACCAAGATGACGCTGGCGAAGGGCCCCAGGGTGATGCTAGCGAAGAACGCCAAGGTGACGCTAGCGAAGAGCCACAAGTCGACGCTGGTACTGCCCCAGTCCGAGTCGAAGAGCAACCAGTCGAGGCACCTAACACTCAAGAACCTCAAACCCAAGACAATGCTGTTGCAAGGGTTACCTCAACGAAGCACAGGTCGAAAGAGGACTTGGAACTCTTGAAACAAACTGACCCTGTTAGCTACCTCAACGCAATCATCGAGAGCAAGAGTTCGTCTGACGCTAGTCAGGAAGTTCCTACCCTGTCGGGGAAGTCCACTGAAACTTCTCCCCTTGATGATGCTTTGGCGAAGGTTAAGGCCCAGTTCTTCAAGAGGGACTTGATGAAGGCTTTAGAGGGGGACCCCACTGCTCCATCATGCTTGAAAGAGGTCTTGAATGCTGTCGACTTTGAAGCTGTAGCCCCAGAAGTCTCAGGCTTGATCATGGAGTTACACTCTATGATTGATCAAGTCTCAGCAGATTACAGGCGCCAGAGTGGGTTTAACAGTCAGCTTGAGGTATTGTATGGCAAAAGCTCCTCTGCGTGGACTGCTGTTTCGGATTCGACTTCTCGAATTGCGGAGTTGTCGAAACAAAAAGCGTCTACGCAGGCAGAAGTCGATGCCATTGATCGAGAGAATGCTTCCTTCCGGGCACAAATCGCAGAGATAGAAGCGAAGATAAATGCCAACACTGTACGCAAGGAGGAACTTCTTTCGACCATCTCAGACACCGAGAGCCAAACTGAGATCAAACAAGGCCTGGAATTCGCTGAGAGGGCCCAAAGCCTCGACGCTCAGATCGCCAAACTGGTGCAGGAGAACTCCTGGTGCAAGAAGAGGTTGGAGCTGCAGCAAGCCAAGTACATTCGACTCAAGGACTCTCTTCCCTTTTGATTGATTCTCTTTTGTAACCATATTTTGTAATCCATATTCGACAACAATTGCCATCTTGGCTGAAATTTATAAAATTTCCATTTTGGCATTTTTATGGTTAATTTAGTCTTGTTCTTTTATTATTTTATTTTTATCTCTTGAAGTATAGGTTTGTATTTTTTCAAATATTTACCATTTACTCTCAAGAGCCTTTTACTCCACCTAACTCTTCGACTTCATAGGCTCCACCAGAAAAAATTTGGATAACTCTGAAGGGTCCTTCCCATTTGGGTGACCATTTCCCCATGCTTCGATCCCTTCGATCCATGGGAAGAATTACCTTCCAAACTAGTTCTTCAGGCAAAAATACCTTAGGTTTTACCTTTTTATTATAAGAGTCTTCTACTCTTTTCTTCTGAAGCCTGAGTAGGTCGAGAGCGCGTAATCTCTCTTCGTCTAAATCCACCAGTTCATCTAACATCATGTTCCAATAAACTTCAGAAGGAATATCATAATGCCTCTGAACCCTTGCAGATTGAAGACAAATTTCTGCTGGCAACACTGCATCATGGCCAAAAGTTAGCCTATACGGTGTTGTACCAGTGGCTTCTTTTGGGGACGTTCGACAAGCCCATAAAATCTGGTCTAACGTCTTGTGCCAATTCTTTGGTTTCTTCCCAACATGTTTCTTTATCAAGCCAATCACCACTTTGTTAGCTGCTTCGACTTGACCATTCGCCTGTGCATAATAAGGCGTTGATGTTAGGAGTTTGAAACCTGTTTCCTGAGTAAATTCCTGCATCTTTCGACCAGTGAAAACTGACCCTTGATCAGTTGTTATTGTCTCAGGGATTCCATACCTAAAGATAATGTTCTTTTGAATAAATTCAATGACATTTTCTTGGTCTACATTGACTAAAGGGACAGCTTCGATCCACTTAGTAAAATAATCAATGCCTACCAATATGTATTTCTGACTCTTTGATGATGCTGGTCGAATCTCTCCAATGAGATCCAACGCCCATCCTCTAAAGGGCCAAGGCTTCACTATCGAGTGAAGTTCGCTTGCTGGTACATGTTGGATGCCTGTATGGACTTGACACTCTTGACAACCCTTGGCGAACTCAACACAATCTTTCAGCATAGTGGGCCAATATAGTCCTTGTCGAAACAACAACCATTTCATCTTATGGCCTGCTTGGTGAGCCCCACATGCCCCAGCATGCATAGTCGAAAGGGCTATGTATGCTTCAGTCTCACTTAAACATTTCAGCAACACCCCTTCAGGCGTCTTCTTGAATAACTCATTACCCATGAGTACAAAACTCAACGCCCTGTATTTTGTTTTTCGTTCTGTCGAAGCTCCTGGATTTTGAAGATAGTCCACAATAGGTTTCCTCCAATCTTGCTCTGACAAATTATCAATGAACGAAATCTCGAAGTTACTGTGATCAGCATATCCTAGTCTCGTCGATTCCAAGTCTGATGGTGATAGACAAGTTGCTTTTATCTTTTCTCGAACTTCGATTGCTCTTTGTAATTTCGTTTTTGAAATCTTATACCCAGATGCAATTTGTGCCAAGTCATTGGCTATTTGATTTTCGACTCTGGGTATGTGTCGAATATTGATCGTTTCGAATTGTTTCAATAAACGATTTGCTATCACAAAGTACATAATGAGATTCTCCCTTATGCATTTATATTCCTTTGTGACTTGCTTAATGACTAACTCTGAGTCTCCCATTATTTCGACTCGAGTTGCCCCCAATTCCAACAATATCTCAAGGCCAGTAATTAGAGCTTCATACTCAGCCTCATTGTTCGAACAAGAAACTGATATTTTATACTTGAATGTTGTTGGAATTTTATCTGGAGAAATAATCAAGACTCCTACCCCTGTTCCATCTTTATGGCTGGAACCATCGAAGTAGAATTTCCAAGGCTCTATCTCCACATAGTTAATATCCTCGACTTGAATTGAGTGGTCGACTATGAAGTCTACAACCACTTGTCCTTTTACTTCCTTAAGAGGCATAAAGGTCAAGGAGTATTCAGTTAATGCTAATGCCCATTTGCCAATTCGACTATGCAAGATAGGTTTCGACAACATATATTTGAAAACATCAAAATGAGACGAAACATAAACATCAACTGGTTTTATATATTGCTTGAGTTTTGTACAAGAAAAATACAGACATAGACACAATTTTTCAACTTCGCTATATCTAGTTTCTGCATCGTTCAAAACTCGACTGAGATAGTAAATGGGTCTTTCGACTCCATTATCATCCTCTTGGGCTAACATACTTCCCAGAGTTTTGTCAGATGCAGCTATGTACAATCTCATACTCCTATTGCTATAAGGAGGCACCAAAATAGGTGGCTTAGTGAGGTACCCTTTGATTTTGTCGAAGGCTTCTTGTTGCTCTTGCCCCCATTCGAACCCCTCTTTATTCAGTCGAAGTAAGGGTGAAAAGGCCTGAGCTTTCCCACTTAGATTAGATATAAACCTCCTTAAGAAATTTATCTTGCCTAAGAGAGACTGCAATTCCTTCTTATTCGATGGCGCTTTCGCTTCCAGAATTACCTTCGTGTTGTTCTGGTTGATTTCGATTCCTTTCTTGTGGACAACGAAGCCCAAGAAATCTCCAGCTTTCACACAGAACGCACACTTCAAAGGGTTCATCTTTAGACCATGTTCTCTCATTCTTTCGAATGATTGTCGAAGGTGGTCAATATGATTCTTCCTGGAAACAGATTTTATAACAATATCATCAATATATACTTGCATAAAAGTGTTAATAAAATCATGGAAGATAGTATTCATTGCTCGCTGGTATGTTGCCCCAGCGTTTTTTAGGCCAAAAGGCATCACTACCCATTCGTAAGTGCCTAAGGCCCCAGGGCATCGAAAAGCTGTTTTCGACACGTCCTCTTCAGCAATGAATATTTGATTATATCCTGAATAACCATCGAGCATACTCAGGTATTCATAACCAGCGGCAGAATCGACTAGCATTTCCGCCACAGGAATAGGATATTCATCTTTGGGGGTGGCAGCATTCAAATCTCTGAAATCTATGCACACCCTTAACGTACCATTTTTCTTAATTACTGGCACAATATTTGCAATCCATTCGACATACCTTGTAACACGGATGAATTTGCATTTCAGAAGTCTTTCGACCTCCGTTTTGATCTTCGACAGTATTTCTGGAGCGAAGCGCCTTGGATTTTGCTTGATTGGCTTCTTCCCAGGTTTGATTGGCAACTGAAGTTCTACCAATCCTCTGTCGAGACCAGGCATTTCGTCATAATCCCATGCAAAACAGTCTTTAAACTCTTTCAGCAATTGGATTATTTCCAACCTAAGTTCTGGATCAATTTTGGCGCTGATGTAAGTTGGCCTTTTCTCTGATCCTTCGCCTAAGTTGATTTCTTCTAAAGGGTCTTGTGCTAACATTTTAATGTTGTTCGCCAAGGGGTCCTTTTCGAAGCCCAAAGGCTCATCGTCATAGATGGCGTCGAGCCTCTGTTCCTGCATTTCTTCTGGCATGATATCAGGAGGCTTTGGATCGAAATCCTTTCCTGGGCCTACAGCAGATAATTGTTGATCATTGGCCTGTGTGGCCATGTACTTTACTTCGGCTTCGAGAGCCGTTATCATCTTGGTTTCGGCTACATAAGCCGAAATTCGCTTCAAGGATTGTGACTCAGTCATTATCACTGAATTCACTTCCCCAACCAGTTGGTTGGATATCAGTTAACCCACTGAAGTCTATGTGGGACAAGTCTTCTCTGTCCCATTGGAAACCATGCCCAGGATGCAGGTATAGGGAACAAAAGGTGTTTGGCGCTGGCGCCATGTCGAAGTCAGGTGTTGGACATGGCCCTATGTGAGCCAAGTTCTTGTTGAAATCTGCCAAACCCAGGTGATTCACTTCGCCAAGGTAATAGCTTTGATCTGCCTCTATGTTTTCGACCATCCCATCTGGACGCCATAAGAGCAGCCTTTGGTGCATCGATGAAGGCACAGCGCCAACACCATGAATCCATTCACGGCCTAACAAAAGGTTGTAGTTAGGTTTGGCCGATATGACCATAAACATCGTTGGTCGAAGGATCGACCCTACTTTGATGTCTAGCTGGATCACTCCCATAGTGGTCCCTATGCCGCCCTCATAGTTCGACAGGACCATGTTGTGAGGCTTAATGTCCTCATCCCTTTTGCCAATTTTCCTTAGCACAGAGTGAGGTATAATATTGATGGTTGCCCCACAATCGACCAATATTTTATTCACAGTAGTTTCTTCGAGCTTAGCCCTTATGAACAAAGGCTTGAGGTGATTTTTCATCGCCTCTGTAGGTGGCTCGAAGAAGCCATTTTGTTCCTCAGTAGTGCCATTGTCCATGACAAAATAGCACACTGGCCTATGTTTGGCCATTTCTTGCTCTACTTCCCAGTCACTTGCTTCGACTTCTACCTGTCGATTGAATTCTCTGGGCAGCACTGAAACTATATTCACCATTATATCCAAAGTATCATTAGACTCAGCATCGTCTTCGTCTTCGACTTCACTTTGGTTAGGCCAAACTAGCCTGTTGGTAACTGGCTCTCTCTCTAGAGGCTTCCTTTGTTTCCTTTGAGGAACATTCGAACTAGTTTCTGCCTTAGGTTCGTTGGCAGCCTCCCTTTCAGCTTTTCGTCTCCTTTGATATCTCCTCCATTGAGATCGAGACATAGGATTTTTACCCTTGTAGTTGCTGGACACTTGTGCAACCTTAGGTGCAGCAACTTGAGGCTCTTTCTTTTGAGTCAAAGAGGAACCTCTTGGCACATCGAAAGAATGCCATTTCTCCTCACTTGGCCTTTTCCGGCCAGAGGTTTTGTACCAAGTGTCTACTGGCACATTTGTTGGAGGCCTAAAAGTCAATGGCCTCTTTTCTTGGTTAGACCCTCTTCTGGGATCATGTCGAAGGTCAGCATTCTCCCTTCTCTTATTCGCTGCTCTTACGCCTTGAATGTGCTCAGCAGCTTTTTTTATCAAAGATCGAACTGCATCTTGGACACAACATCACCTCTGATTTCTTTTTCTGGCATCTTTGTAAAAAATCTGCCAAGTTTTCATTTTCCCGAGGGAAAGCAGTCTTATTAGCCTGTTCTTGCCTCATGGCCTCTTCTGATGCTTTTGGGTCAGAGAGTTCGACCATGTTGATATTCATTGTATCTTTGTTAGCAAGAGTTAACTGCTTCATTTGTATCTCCAGATTCTCCGTCTGGCCTTGAACAGTGGCCAAGTGGGAACTGGGTTTTGATCCAGTTTTTTGTGCTTCAGCAGTCTCCGACTTCGGGTTTTCGACCGCTTTCTGAACAGCTTCAATTGTCTTCCTGGATAAATTTCCAGAAAAACTGCCAAAGATTGGCATGTTGATATGGTCCTTTGAGACTTCGACCATGGTAATTCCTGGCTTCTTCGACTGGATCCTGGTTGCCTCTATCATGTTCACCTCAGAGGGTTCAGCATAGTGGGCTTCAGCCTGTAATGGATTTGAGTCGACAGCCATGGGGGATTTGTCAGCAAACTTTAATCTCCCTTCCTCGATAGCGTCTTGCACAAGATTCCTGAAAAGAAAACATTGAGAAGTTTTATGGCCCAAAAAATTATGATATTTACAAAAACCTCTCTTCTTTCTTTGATCAAGAGGAGGCAGTTTCACCCCTGGGGGTACTATCATTTGGCCATCTTTAACTAGCAAGTCGAATATTTCATCACATTTTGTGATGTCAAAACTATAAGTCTTTTTTGGGAACCTATCGTTGGTCCTTTCTGGACCAATGGGATTTTTCGCATTTGAGGGGACTAACAGTTTACAAGAGTATGGTGGCCCTTGTTTTAGTTCTACTAAATCGACTTCTCCTTCTTCGACAGTTAAAGTATCGTCGAAGGATTCTAGATCTTCGTCATCCATCTCAACGTACGCTATTCTTTCTCTCTTGTGAGTTTTCGTTGCCTTAGCTTTTTCAGCTTTAAGGCGTTCTACCTGTCGAACTCTATCGGCCAGTTGGGCCATGTCTCTTAGGTATTGGGTGTCTAGCTTCTTCCTAATGGAATAATCTAAACCGCCTGCGGCTATTTCGACCAACTCATGTTCTGGAACTTGTGTAAAACATCTCGCCTTGAGCAACCTAAACCTATTCAGATATTCGTCTATAGGTTCGGTGAAACGTCTCTTCACACTGGCCAGTTCTTTCAGGCTTATCTTGGTTTTCCCCATGTAGAATTGTTCATGGAACAATCTTTCCAACTGGGTCCAGTGATGGATCGAATTGGGGGGGAGAGTTGTAAACCAAGTAAAAGCGTTCTTGGTTAAAGAACTTGGGAAGTACTTGATCCTTAGGTTTTCTTTATTCGAAATGTCACCCGCTTCGATCAAATATCTCGCCACATGCTCGACAGTAGATTCTGCCGTGTCCCCAGAAAACTTGGTAAATTTGGGGACTTTGCATCTAGGAGGTAAGTCCGTTTGTAACACGTATTCTGACAATGGAGATGTAAAGTTGGGCCTTCGAAAGCCCAAGTTCATCCCATTCTGAGTCATGATCCTTTCGATCATGGTTGCCAGATTGTTTTCCAAACCCATGTTTTGGTATTGGATATGCTGAACCACTTCGTCAGCATTTTGGTTTCTGTTAACTAACCTTACCTCTGGGGCTATTACCCTAGGTTCCTCGACAGGTTGTTCCAATCGTGCCCTAAGGTTTTCTTCGACAGGCTGTTGAGCCTGGTTAATGGTGGTTTCTTCCTCTAAAAATATCCCCTGATTTCCCGTTATTTGCGCCCTTTGGGGCTGTCGAATAGGTTGGGGTACTCCAAAGAAGTCAGCCAAACGCGTCATTTGCGCTGTCACTTGCTGATTCGATTGAGTAGTGTTTTGTATTAGAGGGTTTAGCACTGTACTCAAAGTTTGTGCCAACATTTGCACCATATCATGGTTGCTTTCGTCCATTTGTTGCCTCAAGACTGTTGTCGAGGCATTTGTAAGGCCATGGGCTACTTGGGACGTTCCTCCTAAGAGTTGGGTCCTATTTCTATTCGCCATGCCTACTCCAGAGCCTTGGAGTGGCGAAGAGGCACTCACAAAAGGGTCTGAAAAAGTGGACGCAGCATTCGTCAGGCTTGCCACTTCAGAAGTTGGCATACCATAGAATGGAATAAATCCTGGGGGAACCAAAGGCCTTGTGCCTAAATTTCCCCTTGGTGGGGGAGTTCCCAAAGGTATCCTGGGGCCTGTTAACGAAGGTATTGGCCCCGTGGTTGTGACTGATACTGCTGGTGTCGAACCAACATTTGTCGCTTCACTTACGGTCATACTAACCGTTGCTCCCACACTCGTTTGTGGGATTTCGTTATTGTTTGGCGGATTCGCCATCTCTTCCCTCCTTCTGGCAGTATTGTTATCGTTAGTGTATATTCTACCACTTCTCAATAACATACAACTCGAAAAGATGAGATTATTTTCAACAATCAACACACAGTCCCACCAGGTGTGCCAATTTGTTTACCTTGGGTTTTGGTAAACAACCGCTGATCCTCCAAATGGTTACTTATTTGGTTACTCGCAGGATCGATCAGATTGATCCTAGGACATAGGTTGATTTTGAAGTTTGATTAAATTTGATAAGGCTTTAAATAAAAAGGTTTCAAGTAAATTGCATGAAGGAAAGACTTGGTAAAATAAACAAGGCTTAAAGTAAAGGGTTTCGACAGGAATGTAAAAAGGAAAGCAAGTAAATTTCTGGAAAAGTAAATGACTTTAATTGATAAAATTGGTGTTTCACACATACATTTCTCAACAATTCTTTCTCACACGCTGGGTACTCGAATATATATGAGTGACTTTGTATAGAATTGTGAACACACGCGAGAAACTACATGTCTACTCCTATTTATACTAAAACATCCCAAGTAACCGTCGGGCAGTTACACTGCTTCGAGATCAATCCACTTGGCACGTTCTCCATGCTCGACGCTCCAGATCCTTGCACGTTTGCACGTAGTAACTGCTGGAAACCGTTTTCCCTCCAAAAGCTTTGAATTTCAAACTGCTCCACCCTGAACCGTCGAACACTTTCGTCAAGAGACATCTTCGACGAGAAACTCCTTCGACGTCGAAGGCAACCAGCCTTCTTCCTTGGAAGAAATCTTCTAAGTACTTTGCCATCTTTCGACGGGCATTTCGACAGACTTAGCCAGTCGAAGACATCTTTCAGCTTTAATGGCTGACATCAATCAAAACAAAGGTGTCGAATTTAGGAGCCAACACCTGGGGAATCAGGTTTGAAATCGTCTATAGCAGATGAAGGTGGCCTCACGCATTAGCCAGGTCAGGGTGATAGTTATGATGTTTTTAGTATGATTAATATTATCTTGTATGACATAATTGTCTTGAGCAACTTTGCGAGATTGAAGGGGGAATGCCCTTGTCTAGAGGATCTCTGACAGGATCCATGCTAAATAGATGACCATAACATTTGTGGCACAATATGATATGAGGTGGCATGCCCCAATATCTTGAGTTCTGAAATAAACTTCTCTTGATTATGTCTTTCTTGGAGAGATTTGTGGAATCTCGATGTAACTTCCCCAGGTTGAATGAATTCTGAGTAAATTTCTCGATGTGATGGACTCTGATTGACGAAAACTTGAGATTTATCAATGTGATGGACTCTAATTTGATAGCATGAAGAGATTTATCAACGTGATAACCTCTGATTGATAGCTTGAAGAGATTTATCAACGTGATAGCTTCTGATTGACAGCTTTGAGGGAATGCCCCAGATTTAGTAGAACTCGGAGAGATCGAATCTTGACTTGATTGCCCCAGATTGGAGGAATCAACTAACTCCATACCCAAAGGGTACCTAGATTGTAAAGCACCAAGATGCTTTCTCTTAACAGGATCTCTAGGAAAAGTGCCCCTAGATAAGTCATTTCTCTTGTGACAACTGACTTTTGCTTCGACAAAGTATTCAAGCCTCTCTTCTCTGACAAGATTGGGCTCTTTGCTGATGTTCATTGTGTAAACTTACTTGATGTCAATCATTTGTTTTGTATGCGGTAGAATGTTTATTATGGGAATGATAATTCTAATACAACACGTATATAAGTCTTGAAGTTTGAAAATCTTTGAATGAATGACGTCACAACTCTGTTGTGAATGAATCACTAGCTAGAGAGCAACATTTGCAAATTCTTTTTCATGAAAGGTAATGAAAGCATATGATGTAAATACATATATTTAAACATACCCCTTAGGAGTCAGTTTAACACTATCTCATTGTGGCACGCTTTTGAATTAACTCATGCTTCAGTTAGGACTTTTAAGGGTTGTAACATGGCCTGGTTCACGATTTTAGAAAAAAAGATTTAAGGCTCAAATTTATTTGGTGCCCACCCATTCTCCAAGATGGTCTCCATTCCTAAGTTTAGTTAACATGATACAAGCACTCATCTCTCAAAAGAGGAGTTTGCGATGGTTGAGGAACCATAGGGGTTTCTTGTACATGACATTCACTAACTTTTGATTTTGGTGTCTGATCACATGACCTTGTTCTTTCGATAAGCATTTTTATTGGTTATCCTTTTCTTGCATTTTAGGATTTTCAATTTCCTTATCGCTTTCCCTAACATTTTCCTAGACAAATTCTTTTGAATTTTGATTTGGAAGTCCAGCAGGATGCCCTAACTTTTTCCTAAGCAACTTGTTTTGAAGTTTTGACTTATCAGGGATTTTTGTTTCTTTCTTATTCATACTTTCCATTTTGAACAACCCGTTGATATTTACGCCATCTTCTATTTGTTGGAAATGACCGTGACTATCTGAGTATTTGGTATATGAGAGATAGCCATTGTTGTATCATCATCTGATCTCGACTTCTTGATGTGCGAGGAATGTGCGAGAGATACCCACTGGGATATCATTAATTGACACACACCCTGATATGTGAAAGTTATCCATCGTGGTTTTGACTTTCCTCAACATTTTAAAGGATAACCAATGTTGTATCCTTGGATGCTCACTCTTGATGGGTTCTAAACGCTTGATCAGATCAACTGAACATTACTCACCCCAGGGTTGAAACGAGGGTTTTTTCCTGAACAAAAAAGAAACTCCTACTCCGAAGGCTCAAAGGGGTTAACGAGGGTCTATCCCCCTTATATATCTGGTGTTTAGGAATATAAACAAGTCTTGTACATCGTCAGTAGGGTCTTACTCAAAAGCATACCAACCAGAGATTTTTTTCGTTTTTAGATTATCGTCATCCTCCCTCCAATATTTTCCTAAGCATAAGACTTAGATACATGGCATCAATATGCAAGTAAAACATTTAAATAGAGATAATGAATGGATGAATAAAAACAAAAGGAACACTTCAAGACAAGAATACTTATTGCATTATGATTTTCATTCAAAAATGGACAAGTTTTTACATGTAAGCAATGTTTAAACAAACAAGCAAGAATGCAAACAAAAATTCAGTAAAGAAACCAATGATTACCATTGTTAAGGATACTTGACTCTGTATGGACTTCTTGATTTTGACGACTTTCTGCACTCTTGATACTTAAATGGATGAGAGAATTCTCCTTCTGATCTGATGTGAACACAACAATCTCTGAATTGATTTAGTCTTGGACATGGTCTCTGGATGACATGCTATCTTCAATCAAATGGCCAGATGCCCTAGAATAATATGAATAGAAGGCTCTTTCAGGAGAAAGAATGAATGCTTTACCGAGCGAATTGGTATACACTGCATCACCAAGCATCTCATACCACAAAGAAACAATACAATTCATCATCTATCACAATAGAAGAGACATCCAGCTGGTGAGAAAGAGTCTAACAGTTGGCCAAATAGGAATTGGACTTTTGCAAAATATTCCAAACATGAGCTGGACTTTATAGTTCAACCCCTTTACAATCTTAAATATCAAAACTGGATGCCCCCAAATAGGGGACACATCTAGCATGTGTATCACAATCAGTAGAAATGCTTACGCGAGAAGGACCCAATGAAAAGAGATTTTCCAATTAAACTTCCAATAGGCGAGTAAGTAACTGGATGTAAAGCATTGGGATTGTATCAACATGCTTATCAGGCTTCTTCTATCTTAGTTTAAAGGCTTTTCCCCATGAATTCACTTCGGGAACAAAAACTGGTTGTTGTCGAACGGATCAGAGAATGCAAAGCTGTAGAGAGTTCCCCTGATTGAATAGACAGATGCCCCGGTGTGGTAACCACATATGACTTTGATATTATGATTTGAATTGGAATTTATAGACGGTACCGAAGTACGGGGTCTAACCCACTAAAGCTCAAACAAGTGTGGAAACCAATGTGAATGAAGCACTGATATAAGACCAACTCTTCTTCAGGCGTATTATAATCTCGCTGGTA
The DNA here is from genome assembly GCA_948472305.1 of Vicia faba. Taxonomy (NCBI): domain Eukaryota; kingdom Viridiplantae; phylum Streptophyta; class Magnoliopsida; order Fabales; family Fabaceae; genus Vicia; species Vicia faba. The sequence goes on from OX451735.1 coordinate 403,441,929, forward strand.
AAACAAGTTTCTTGAATTCATATAGTAAATAGGAATCATCTGATGATAAGATGTCCCAAGAACTCAGGATTGTGTAGTATTCCTTGGTTGAAAGTGATCCCCAAAATATTAGGAGAAGAGATAACTCTTGTTGCAGCAGTAGGTGTAAGATTGTTGATATCATCATCAAAGCTTTCATGACCCAACTCACTTGAGTCTTCAATCGATTATCTTCCTTCTCGAGGAGTTTCCGATCATAGGCCATAGCTTGCATGTATACCACGAACAACCCTATCTAAATCTTAGCCCCTATAAATCCCCCACAGAGTTATTCCATAACTCATCTCTGAGCATGTGAGAGCAAGAGTTGAAGTCTGTAATTCTGAAGAGAGTACCAAGTCTGAATAAGAATCCCCAATCATCGAGTACTTTTTATAGATGAATGAATGTGCATAGTATGCATGAATGGATGCCATGTCATGTTCTATCATTTCCAAGGAATTTACATACTTTGATTTCGATTTTACACATTTAAGGGATGGAAAAGTTCAACACATGACTTACAAATATGGTTCCTTGGAAATAACAGAACATGTATGTTAAGCATGTGGTTAACCAGGTTATGTATGCAAAGACATGGGATCAAATTTCATCACTTCTGAATATGATTGCTGCATCATTTCTGAACTATATGAATATCACCAGGTCAAAGGTCCGCCATAGCTTCTGCACATATAAGAACCAAGTACCAGGTAGATCATTAATTGTATGGGATCAAGGCTTATGGAACACCGGATACTGTTGAGCCTTTACTGAACATGTTGGGAATACCAATATTGAAGGCCCGAATTAACCTCCAAATAAATAAGTCACAAAATCAGAAAATAAATTTGAGAACCCCATGGTCACCAACAGAATATATGGTCACCATCTGAACATAGTCACCATCAGAACAAGTCACAAATTGTACTTGTGGTAATCAAGTTCCTCCCCACTCACGGGTGAAAAATAGGTAAGGGTAAGCCAATGGTAACTCAAAATCATGGGTCCTCCTGAAAGCACTACCATCAAGCCACATACGTGGATGACAAAAACACTCCATTTGAACCTCATCTGAGCATAGACGAAATGACCGTGCTGGTAAGACCTTCGTCTAATAACCATCATGTTCTACTCTATTCCTAGGTTTCCTAGTGTGATGCGGTGGGAGAACTGACTTGATTGTTTTGCGTTTGATCGTAAATGTTGCGGTTAGCAAGAGTCACCACCGACTTTTCTTTTATCCAAAAGGAAAGGTAAAAAGCACAGGAAAGACCTTTGAGATTGTTTCTTGAGTTCGGGGGGTAGATTATGAAAAGGGAAGGTATTAGCACCCTTTTCATCCATGGTTTTCCATGGGCTCTTAGTTACTTGCTAGATCACTTACTTTTGTTTGGAATTGTGCTTTGTGTGGTTTTTGAAAGTATTTTGTAAAAGAGGCCATTGTTTAGGCAATCTTTGTAATGATTCTCGTTCGTAAGAATGTATACAAAGATGTTTGTCTTTTTGAAAATGTTTTAAATTTTGTAAGATGTTTGGAGATGTGTGTGTGTCTTTTGAAAATTGTAAGGATATATGTTTTGAAATGGAGCAAGTAACTAAAAGTAATCTACCTACTCAAATGTCTTTCTTGTTAATTTTCTTTTTCTTTGATATTGTTGTCTTACCATTGATTTGGTAAGTAACCCTATCTTTGGATGTTAACGGGTCGAGCATGGGTCATCGTATAGCCATGATTAGCAATGTTGCAAAGTATCTTAGCATTTTTTGAGGGACTAAGATCATTTTTGTAAGGCAACTTTGAATAGCGTCATCGAGGGACTATGATCTTGTATTTGTTTGTTTTGCTAAGACACTTTACATGCGAAATATGGACATTTTGTATAAGGAAACCAAGTGGTGTAACCCTAGGGGTGTTTAGTGTGCAAGTGTGCCATTTTCATGCTTGATTTTGTCTTGGATTAGGGTTTTCTATTTGGTTGATTTTATCTTGCCATACAAACCCTATTTACTAACATGTTATATTAAAGCGATAAATTGCGAAATTTAAATGTCCTACGCTATTACAACATTTGTGGGAGGGGGGAATACAATTTATGAATGGGGATTTGAAATAATATAAACCTAATTAAACTATTACAACCAAATTGAATATGTACAAATATTGGAATAAATAATATACAAGATAAATTAAATATGCAAAGGGGTATGAATGCAAAGAAGATTTTGTTTGGTTTTTTCATGTGGAAATAGTTTTAACCTAAACCTAATAAATAAATCAATATTAAACTCAAATTAATTAGGAAAGGAAATTATTTTTAGAAAGGATTTTGATTAAACCCTAATTCTATTTTATTAAAAGGGAATAAATTTCTTTAGGAAAAGGTAAATATTTTTATATTTTTATCTTGAAAATAAAATATGGCATCATGTGATATTTTTGGTCTTTTATGTTAAAAATAATATGCTTAAAGAGTGTAAAGAAAAATAAATATTAAACTGGTCCTAATTTAATTTACAAAGCTATTTAATAAAATAGATAATATATAACTAAAGAAAATATTTTTTTATTGGAAAAAAAGAGAATAAAATAAGTAAAAATAAAATCTATCATTTTTATATTTTTTATGATTTTTAATATTAAGGAAAATATATTTAATAAAATGGAAATGAAAATAAAATGAATAATAAAAATATATGGGCCAGGGGTGGTGCAAGCAAACAATAGGTAGCATGTTAGGAAAAACAAAAAGGCCCAAGAACTGAAGCCCAATGCGCTGCAAGCTAGCAAAAAATAGAAAAATTAGAAAATTTGTAAAAGGCAACGCCAAGGCTCGAACCCATGACATTTGGCATTTTCGCGCACCGCCTTACCATTGGGGTGACTATATATCCGTTCATATAAGCAAAGGCATAAATATATATTATAAAACGCCCCCTGAAGGCAACTTCATCTTCAACCTTGAGCCATGGCTGGACCACATGTAACTCTTTTATTTCTCCATGAAAATAGAAAGTCTAAACATGAAAATCATGGGGTTTCTTCCCACGAGTTCAACCATCTAACTTATGTAAACTAAAAATCAAAGATCAAAGCTAATTTTGCTTGCCCTGATTTGAAACCTAATTTTTTACAGAAAATTCTAATCCAAATTTCTCTATACACAATGAATATAAATGAAATCTATGAACATGGTTGGCTTTAGTGTAATGATATCTACATTTTGTTTTCACAAATCAAGATCAAAAGATGCTTGTATGAAGAGATAGAAGTTTGAGTTTTTACCTCTTTCAGTTGAGATCGTGAATGGAGTTTGAGCAAGTTTTTAGAACACCTGACGATCTATTTATCTTGCCTGGACCTCCCTGAGTGCGTTCCAATCTTTACTTTTCCTTGAAAGTTCCTGAATCTCCCTAGTCAAGTCAACCTGCAAGCTTGAAATTCAAAAATGACAGATGGAGAAGGAGGAGTTATAGTGAGTGGACAGGGGTCTGGAACACTTAGATATGAAGTATGTTAAGTGTTTAGGTGGTTAAAATTCAAAACGCACGAGTAGTTTTTGAGATTGCTATGTAAGGTGCAAAACTACAAGTTATGGCAAATTTTTAGTGATAGAGTGTTTGGGAGAGTTTCTGAGCTTTTGCAATCGTGTTCTAGGTTGTAATACACTTGTGTATTAGTATAGAAAAGGTTTGACATCAAGCTTCCTCAAGATTTCTGAGTTATAGCCTTTTGGCTCTATTACTTGCTTTTGAAGAAATGTGAGGAGACAAGTCCCTAAGTTTGTACAAGCATTGTCTGGTTTGGTAGAGGTTTCAGGCAAGTTTATTTTGGTTTAAAGTGTTTGTGTGTGCAGAAAGAACAAGTCCAAAGATCAAGGAGTTGACAATTTGCAAAAGTTGTACTTTATCAAAATGGAAATGGCAACTTTGTGCCATAAATGGAAATGTAGCTTGGACAAAGGCTCTAATGCTTGGATTAAAGCTCTATCAGCTGTTTAAACATTTAATTATGGAGTGAGAAACAAGTTTGAGGCCTGCAAAGCAAAGATTATGCAGCCTAGGCTTGAATTTGAATTTTGGTTCATCATGAAATGGCTTGAAATCAAAGTGAGAGTTTGCCAACTTCATCTCTTTGATTCTCCCTATTTAAGAATGATCTCAAGGAGTTCCTTGACATTTTGGAAAGCTTGCAATGTGATATACAACTCATATTTGAATTTCTTTCAAATATTCCCCTTGGAACTATGTGAAAAATTGGCATGAAGTTAGGTCAAAAACCTGCCTAACTAGGGAAAAATTTCACTAAGTTATTTTAGTTCATGAGCATGTATTCACAAAATTATATCTTGAGATCCAAGCATCTTTAAGAGAAATTGTGTGAAGAAAATTAGTAGATTTCATGGAGATCTACAACTTTCATGTTGGAAGTTTCCTTTGAATCATCTTGCATCATGGTGATAATTTGGCTCAAAGTTGAGAAAAAATAAGAAATTTTCTATACTTATAAAAATTTCTAAGTTAAGAAATTTAAAATTTTAAAACAAAATCTTCAATCCTTGATTTCTTGATGAACAAGTTTCAAATTTTGACATGTTTTGATGAATTATGATCTTTGGCACTTGAATTTGACAAAAAAGTCAAAGTTTGACTTTTCAGTGTACAATTGACTTTTGATCAATTGACTGAAAAATTCATCTGTCAATCCAATGGATTTGCAATGTTTTTAACCATGTCATTAGGTCAAGATGATGCAATTGAACTATTGAGATCATGCTTTAAACCAATTGACCATTTGCTAGGTCAAAAATCAGAAATTGCGCTTTTTAAGTCAAAACCCTAATTTTGACCATTTTGCCCTTTTGATGATTTGATCAAATTTATTGAGGAATTATGGTCCAAAATTGATCAAATGATACATATGAGTCTAAGATGTTCATATGGATCAAAAATTATGAAGTTTGACTGTAAATTGGCCATGGTTGACTTTTTCCCCAATACAGCTGATTTTTAGGTCAATTGTCCCATTGACTGATCAAAAATGTGATTCAAGGCTTGAAACTTGCGATGAGTAATCTTGGGGGTCCATAATGATCCTTGAAAGTCATATGAAACATTGATATTCCAAAAATCCTTGTGCAAACTCAACCCTAATTTTGTTCATTAGTGCCTGAGGAGGTGTCTTGAGCTAGTCAAACCCTAATCCAGTCTTGAGTCAAAGAGATCTTGTGAGGAAATTTTTGATAAGTGAGAGGGAAAATTTTGGGGTACGACAGCTGCCCCTGTTCAATCTTCTTAAACCTGAAAAGTTAGATTGGCGGATTTGCCATTCGTGACTTTAAGGTGGAAGATGATTGGACACTAGAGTGCCCAGAAATTTGCACTCGAGGATGTAATGGTTGATGGTGTAGGGAATGGGCTTAAAAATGCCATTTGGAGAGGTTACAGAAAGTTGTAGGAGATGGGCTTAAAGATGCCATCCAAGGGTGATTGTTGAATTTGTAATTTGTAAGTTTAAAGGATGAGTACCAGAATGGCGTCCGTGTCTAGAGAGTATCCGTATTGTATCCGGAAGAGGCTTTGATTAAATATTTGAATGGCATCGGTGTCTGGAGCGTATCTGAACTGTATCTAAAGTTGAAATCTGAATGAGTATCAGAATGGCATCCGCGTCTGGAGCGTATCTGAACTGTATCTGAGGGTTGAATCTGAATGAGTATCAAGATGGAGTCCGTGTATGGAGCATATCTGAACTGTATCTGAGAGTTGAGTCTGAATGAGTATCAGAATGGCATCCGTGTCTGGAGCGTATCTGAACTGTATATGAGAGTTGAATCTGAATGAGTATCAAAATGGCATCCGTGTCTGGAGCGTATCTGAACTGTATCTGAAAGTTGAATATTGTTAATCATAGCTGTTAATATTATCCTGAAAAGGGTAAAACGTTAGCTAAAACATAATGTTTATGTTGTATGAAATGCGTAGCATAATGCATTTGTGTTTATCAATGTTTATGATATATGGATGCAATGTATGCGTATATGATCTAGTTTGTTGCGCTGCTGTTAGATTGGGGAAAATAAATCCCTGACTGCTACTGAGGATATGGCGTATAAGTCTTCATGTTGTGAAGTCTAAGTGTTGATGAATTTCCATTTTGGGAAATAAACTTTGTTGTAGGGGTAATATCCTGTACTGTTTGTAAAATCTGTTGGGGAGTCCCGAGAATATTGACAACTTCTACTAGGGATCAACAAATTGAAATTGTGTTCTGCTGGGGATTTAAATGACGTACTGTAGGGGTTTACTTATGGAATATCTTAGAGATATTTTCCTATCCTTTCAACTTATCAGTAATTGTCTCTTTTCATTTCATTTATTTATAAATAGTAATTATGTTCAAATGCATATGCTCAACAATGAATCATTGGACGTTTTTGTAAACAAAACACAAGTGTAAAGAAAAGACAAATAGTTTTTGCACTTTCAACGAGATATTTTTGTATTGACTTTGAGTAAGTATTTTAGTACAAGGAGACAAACATTCTAGAAAGAGAATGCTGTCGTAAAAAAAAGAAAATTTTGATACAAAGAAAAGATAGCTATGTGTAAAAAATCCCATGGGGTTTCCATTCTGCTATAGCCTTCATTTCTCTGAGCGTCTTGTCTATTTGTTGCCTCATCTGAAAATGACTGAATTGATTAGAACCTCTGAGTTTGTCAGTGGAAGCCAAAGTTTGTCCATAAAGTGATCCAACGGGACATAGTCACACGCTTTAATTCCCTAACTTTTGTCTGGACCTCCCTTTCGGGTTTTCAGTCCACCGGGAAACCCTTTTTTTCCCAAGTCGCCCTTTCGGTTTTCAACTTTCCGGGTGTACATATTTTTTTTGTTTTATCCCTTATTTTTGCCCGAACCTTTTTGGTTCGCCGGGATGCCCTTGTTTTTCCTAGGTATGTCAATCTAGCGGGTCTCTTATGCGTAGTATTTTTTTACTATGTCCGTGTTTGCAGGGTGTGGAAGGTCGTCGCCATCCATGGTGGTCAAGATCATCGCCCCACAAGAGAAGATGTTTTTGATTACAAATTGGTCTTCATAGGTAGGAGTCCATTTGCCCCTGGGATAACTTTGTGGAAAGATGATGTGTTTGATCACTAGATCCCCAACTTGATACACTTGGCATCTGACTTTCTTGTTGAAAGCCTTGATCTTCTTTTTTTGTTACATTTGACCATGGCAAATAGCAGTAAGTCTCTTTTCATCAATCAAATTCAGTTGATCAAGTCGAGTCTGGATCCAATCGTCTTCGTTCAACCCTGCATCCTTCATAATCCTCAGAGAGGGGATCTGAACCTCAATAGGTAAGACAACCTCCATGCCGTAAACCAAAGAATAGGGTGTTTCCCCTGTTGATGTGCGAGTCGAGGTACGATATTCGTGGACAGAGAATGGTAACATCTCATGCCAGTCTTTGTATCTGACTGTCATTTTCTGTATGATCTTTTCAATGTTTTTATTTGCAGCTTCTACAACACCGTTCATCTTTGGCTGATAGGGAGAAGAATTGTGATGTTGAATCTCGAATTGCTCGCACAATGCAGTGATCATAGTGTTATTGAGATTTGTTCCATTGTTAGTGATGATCCTTTCTGGGATACCGTATCGGCAGACGAGATTTTGCTTGATGAAGAGGGCAACAACGTTCTTGGTGACGGTAGCGAAGGAAGCTTCCTCCACCCACTTTGTAAAATAGTCAATGGCCACCAGGATGAAGCAGTGTCCATTGGAGGCTGTCGATTTGATTTCCCCAATCATATCTATTCCCCACATAGCAAAGGGCCAAGGAGCCGTCAAGACATTCAGAGGAACCGACGGTACATGCACCTTGTCAGCATAAATTTGACACTTACGGCAGGTTCAAGAGTGTTGATAGCAATCTGCTTCCATGGTAGACCAGTAATAGCCTGCTCGTAGGATTTTCTTTGCCATAGTATGACCACTGGAATGGGTGCCAAAAGTGCCTTCGTATAATTCAGCCATGATCCTTTCAGCTTCAACCTTATCCATGCACCGCAGCAACACAGAGTCATGATTGCGTTTGTACAGGATGCCATTACTAAGGAAGAACTTAGCATAGAATCTCCTTAAGAACCTTTTGTCATTGATTGAAGCTCCTTCTAGATATTCTTGAGCCTCGAGATACTTCTTGACTTCGTGAAACCAAGGCTGGTCTACTACTTCTTCAGTATTAATCTCATGACAGTGTGCTGGTTCATCCATTCGCTTGATGGTGATATGGGGAGCCTCGTTATCCCATTTAAGTTTAAACATAGATGAAATTGTGGCTAGTGCGTCTGCTAGCTGATTCTATTCTCGCGGGAAATGCTCGAAGGTAATCTTCTTAAAGTGTGGTAGCAATGTCAAAACATGTTCTTTATAAGTAATAAGGTTAGGGTGTTTGGTGTCCCATTCCCCTTTGATCTGATTCATGACCAAGGATGAACCTCTGAATACATCCAATGATTTGATCCCCAAGTCTATGGCAGCTTTGAGACCGAAGATGCACGCTTCATATTCCGCCATGTTGTTTGTACAATTGAAGCAAAGTCTGGTAGTAAAGGGAATATGACACCCTTCCGGAGATATGAGTACAACACCAATACCATTTCCGAGTGCATTGGAGGCTCCATCAAAGAACAGTGTCCATAGGGATCCTTGTTCAGGTCCGTCATATGGTCTGAATTCTTCACAGTTGTCTAATGTCATGATGTCTTCAACTGGAAAATAAAACTTCATGGACTGGTAGTCTTCCACAGCTTGGTGAGCAAGGTGATCAGCTAGTACACTCCCCTTTATAGCTTTCTGGGTAGTATACTGTATGTCATATTCTGTCAGGATCATTTGCCATCTCGCTATTCTTCCAGAAAGAGCGGGCTTCTCGAAGATGTATTTTATCGGATCCATCTTAGATATCAACAATGTAGTATGAGTCAGCATATACTGTCTTAGCTGGCGAGCAGCCCATGCCAGAGCGTAACAAGTTTTCTCGAGAAGTGAATATTTGGTTTCACAGTCGGTAAACTTTTTGCTCAAGTAGTAAATAGCGTGCTCTTTTCGGCCAGACTCGTCATGCTTCCCCAATACACACCCCATTGAATTTTCTAAAACAGTCAGATACATGATCAGTGGTCTTCCCTCGACTGGTGGCATCAATACAGGAGGCTCTTGTAAGTATTCTTTGATTTTGTCAAAAGCAACTTGGCATTCATTATTCCAATTGACTACTTGATCTTTCTTCAAGAGCTTGAAGATTGGCTCATAAGTAGCTGTCAGGTGAGAAATGAATTTGGCGATATAGTTCAAATGTCCCAAGAATCGTATGACTTCCTTCTCAATACGAGGAGCAGGCATCCCTTGTATTTCTTTAACTTTGGCAGTATCAACCTCGATGTCTTTGTTGCTGACGATAAAGCCTAGGAGATTACCAGATCGTACCCCGAATGTGCACTTGTTTGGATTCAACCTCAGCTTGTACTTCTTCAATCTTTCAAACAGCTTTTGTAAGTGATCAAGGTGCTCTTCTTCTGTTTGTGATCTAGCTATCATATCGTCTATGTAGACTTCTATTTCATGATGTATCATGTCGTGAAATAGAGCTACCATAGCATGCTGATAGGTTGCCCCAGCGTTTTTTAGTCCCAATGGCATCACCTTGTAGCAGAATGTGCCGCACTGTGTGACAAATGTTGTTTTCTCCATGTCCTCAGGCGCCATTTTGATTTGGTTGTAACCTGAGAATCCGTCCATGAAGGAAAACACTTTGTGTTGTGCCGTATTGTCAACTAGGATATCGATGTGGGGGAGTGGAAAGTCATCCTTAGGGCTTGCCTTATTCAAATCTCTGTAGTCCACACACATTCGCACTTTGCCGTCTTTTTTGGGTACGGGAACAACATTGGAAACCCATTGGGGGTAAGAGTTGACAGCCAAGAATCCAGCATTAAATTGCTTCATGACCTCTGCTTTAATATTTTATGACATATCAGGCCTCATTCGACGTACGTTTTGCTTTACTGGCGGACAATCCTCTCTTGTAGGCAGACGATGTACCACAATATCTTCATCAAGTCCTGGCATGTCTTCATATGACCAGGAAAATACTTCGACATAATCATGCAACAACTGAATCAGATGCTTCTTGATACTGGGTTCCAGATTGGCACCCGCTTTGACCTCCTTTTTATCTTCTTCGGTACCTAGGTTGATCGTATCCACGGGATCCTCATGAGGCTGAATGGTTCTTTGTCTTGTTGTAGTAATCTGGCAAGTTCCCATGGTACTTCACAATCTTCCTCACCTTCGTCTTCGGCTTGGTAGATCAGATTCTCAGAGTCACAAAAGGCCATAGCAGTACCGTTACCCATGGGATCCTGAATGGATGTATACCTGCATTGTGAGTGTGGGTGTGTGTAAGGGTATAACTATCTTTGAAAGAAAGTAAAAAATGTAAAAGAAAAACAATGAGCACAAAAGTTTGAATGCGAAAACATCCATGATTCATTGATGTCATATGAAAAATGAGATAATAACCCTTACAAATGGACCATTGTGCCTCGGGTAAAACACAAGGTTTTAAGAGTGCAATTGTTTTGAATATTATAGATCCAACAAAATGTAAAGATAAATTACTGAGGGATGAAAGTGATTGGGATGAAGTCTCCAGCCTCCCAATTGTTGAGCCCTCCATTGACAGTCGGGAAAATCCATTCCTTCAGGTTGCAACCATCTTCACCATCTTCTACTGCGTTGACCTCACGGTTCTGATCTTCAAGGGTGGCCTTATAGAACGGGTACGGCGTACTGCCTTTTGAGCACTTAAAGTGAAACCTAAGCCAAACTTGTCAGACTTATACGGGATATCTGGAAGTTGTCCCCAGATAGTGCATCCTCATTCTTATACTACTGCTTTGGCATCTTTCAGTGACGACATCCGGAGTGGAGGCCTTGTATTCCTGGGAACAGCCTTGGTCACTGCCACCTCTTGGGTGACCTCTTCAAAGTGTTGAAATAGAGTTTCAATGAAGTCACCGTCCAATTCCACATATCTAAAGGAATTGAGATGGTTGATCATGTATTCTTCCTCTCCATGGACGGTGATAATCTTCCCTTGAACCGGGTACTTCAGCATCTGGTGCAATGTAGAGGTAACAGCACCAGCATTATGGATCCATGGCCGTCCTAGCAAGCAGGAATATGAAGGGCGGATGTCCATCACATAAAAAGTTGAATTGAAAGTTTGGTTTCCAACCTTTATGGGAATGTCTACCTCCCCAAGTAAAATTCTCTTCGAACCGTCAAAAGCCCTTACCACTATGTTGCTTGGCTTCAAAGTCAACCCTTCATAGTCAAGTTTCTCAAGAGCTTTTTTGGGTAATACATTCAGAGATGAGCCAATGTCCACCAAAACATGTGCCAGGGTGGTGCCCCTATATTCCACCGAGACATGCAGCGCTTCATTATGCTTTCTTCCACTCGGTGTCAGACAAGCATCTGAAAAACCTAAACAATTGTCTGCAGTTAGGCTGGCCGTGCAGTCTTGAAATTGATCAGCAGACGTCTCTTGAGGTACATGGGCGGATTTTAAGAACTTCACCAAGGCTTTTGCATGTGCCTCAGAATATAGTAGCAATGCCAGCATGGAGATTTTAGAGGGAGTTTGCCCCAATTGTTCAACTACATTGTAGTCGCTCCTCTTTATAATTTTTAGGATCTCCTCCATTTCTTTCTTGGAAGTCTCGGAGATAGTCAGTGATTGAGCCTTCGTCCGAACAGGCTCCACTTGAATACTCTTTCCTCGAGTCTCAACAGAAAGAGTGTTGGTAGGAATGATAACAAAGGTTGTAACGTCTTCGTCAATAGAAGCACTTGCAGAGATGATTATGGGTACGAAAGTAACCTTTGGAGCAGCCACATGGATGATCACGGGTCCAGAAACTGCTTTAGGGGGAGAAATTTCTAGAGAAAAGATCCTACCGCTTCAGGTAATTTTGGTAGTTCCGGCAATATTACTGATGTCAGAATCTTCTTCTTCAGAGTTTATCTCTTTGGCAGCCGGCCTGTCTTGTTTTATGCCATGGTAGTAAATGTCCCCTCCGTAATTCCACGGCACGGTCTTGTCTGATTCATATGGGACTGGCCCAGGCATTGTGATTATTAAAGGATATGCTTTCGGAACTGATGTAATTCTAACGGGTCTTTTGGTGGTGACCCTGGAAGAATTGGCGGAAATGGTAATGATAGAAACATCTTCAACAGGAGTCTTTTCAAACAAAATCTCTTTGTTATCTATCATGCACTGAATGCCTGCCTTTAACAAAGGACATCCAATTGGTGAGGATAAGAAGAGATGGAAAACTTCATTATAGCCTGGGAACACACCGGCTTTCAACAAATTTATCTTAATAGTCGGAAGTGGGGTCATGAGATCATCAATTGTGGTAACAAACAAATCTTCTTCAATGGCATTGGTATTGTGGCCATGTCTGGGCATAGGAACATAAATGACATTTGGCTTCTCGGGCGCATCAAACTCAATTTCTTTTGCTTCAATGAGGTCTTGTATTTTGTTCTTCAAGGCCCAACAGTTATTAGTATCATGACCAGGACTTTCAGAGTGATATGCGCAACAGGCATTGGGATGATAATGAGGGGTTATTGTATTAGGGTTTTTCGGAGCTTCTTTCAAGGTTAACAAATTGGATCTTAGTAGATGAGGTAACACTTGAGACAGAGTCATGTTGATTCTGGTAAACTGTCTGACTGGCTTTTCTACGCTGGGTTGATTACTTCTTTGTTGATCAGACGTAGGCTTAGGAATCATAACGGCCCCCACCATTGGTCGGCTTTCGGCTCTATCTTGGTCTCTTTGCGGATATACAACAACTATCTCTTTCTTCATGATGAAAGGTTTCCTTACAGTTGTAAAAGAAGATGTGTCTTTCTGGATTTTTCCATTCTTAATACCGGCTTCTATCCTCTCTCCGGTTAATACTAGTTCAGTAAAACATGCAGATGAACTTTCGATTAAATGATTAAAGAAAGGACCAGATAAGGTGCCTAAGAACATGTCTACCAATTCTATCTCAGACAGAGGGGGTTGAACTCTTCCAGCCAAATCTCTCAATTTTTGTGCATAGTCCTTGAAACCTTCATTGAACACCATGACCATATTCTGGAGTCTAGTACGGGTAGGTGCCAAATCAACATTGTACTGCTATTTCTTGTAGAAAGCTGCAGCAAGATCTTCCAAATTGTGAACATTATCCCTTTCTAGTTGGTAGAACCAATCAAGTTGAGTCACAGACAGACTGTCTTGGAAGAAATGCACCCATAAGTCTTTATCAGCGGTATGGGGTTTAATTCTCCTCACATATGATCGTAGATGCATTTTAGGGCATGAAACTCCATCATATTTGGAAAATATAGGCACTTTGAATTTCGAAGGAATCACAATCCCCGACACTAGTCGCAATTCCTCAAAGTCTAAACCTGACACCTTTTGGATTTCTGTCGCGCTCAACAGTTCTTCAAGATGTTTATACTTATCATCAGCTGAAGGGTACTGTTCCTCAGAGTAGTCTTCCTCTTCTTCCTCTTCTTCCGATTCTGACGGGACAACTGTCTCCTTGCCTTTATCTTCTCCTTCACCGGATGTTTTTGCAAAGTCCAAAGTCCTTCTAGTATTCCCATGGAACTTTCTTCCCATGTTTAAGACTCCTGTTACCTTCTTTGTTTTATTTTTCCTCTCTTCATCCAGCAGAGTCTTCAACTCTTCTTGCCCCTTGGCTAGGGTCATGAGCAACTGTTGAAACTGCGTATTCTGAGCTTGGAGATCTTTCACTGTTTACTAGAGATCCATCTTACTGAAATAAATAGTAGAGAGATGAGGAGACTTGTTGTAAAAGACCTGCTTATGTTATGATGAATGATATATGCATATGCAATGTTTTCAAGGATTTCGAAGATTCAAATTTGTTTTAGAAAAAAAGGAAACACATGTTAAATTAATAAGATAAAGTTTGAGTACATCAATGCCCCTTGGGAAAAATAATACAAAACTCTAAGATAGAAAAGTAGTGTGCATCCTCTTTTGTGTAATGTAGCCATTCAGAGTCTATTCCTCATGAAGTAGCCTAGTGAGCTCCAAAACCTTCTTCTCGCTTGCATAGAATTGGGATTTGAAAGTATCTCGCTCTCCTTTGAGTTGTATCCAATCCATTTGGAGGTCTTCAACAGATGTGGGCATGTCAGGATGTAGGATAGTGTATGGAACATCTCCTTCCTTAACAGGCTCAATGATTACCGAGAGAATAAAGGGGTAAGGCATCATAAGACTCTGAGCGTGAGTCCGTACCCATTTGAGGTAAGGCTCAAGGGGGATGGAATTATTGTGTCCCAAAGTCTTGCTATCCACCTTGTTTAGCATCCTCCAAGCTCAGATAAATCTCCGGCGAAGACCTTGATCGTTGTTTTCGTAGTCGAACACCAAACCTTGAATCAGTATCTCGTGCGGGCCATCCCTTTGGGCATAACCAAACCGCCTTAAGGCTAAACATGGGTTGTGGGTGATTCCTCCCCTAATTCCAAGTAAAGGGACATTATGGAATTCTCCACATCGGTCAACAATAATAACATTCTCTTTGGAACGGGAGCACCAATGAATGTTTGAGCGTCATCAACCTTTGTGACTACCTTGAACCTTGCTCATTCTTTAAGACTGATTGGGGAAGATGAGAAATAAACCATCTTGCCAAGAGAGGAGTGCAACACATAAGGGCATCTCTTTTCCTGATTGTGCGAGTGTGAAAAGAGTGTAGGATATCCCCTAGAAATGTGGGCACCGAGTTGCGTGATATGAAGATTTAGATGGCATTGACATCTATGAGTTGGTCAGAATTTGGAAACAAAACCATCCCATAAATGAGGAGAGACACAATTTCTTCAAAGGCTTGTAAGTCTAAGGAATTCCAACAGCTTTGGGCTTTCTTAAACAGGAACTTTGCTAAGAAACCTTTGACACCACTCCTTGTTTCCCAATGAGTTGTGACATCAGATGAGTGCAAGTGTAGAGCTTGAGCAATCTCTTCTGGCTTTGGGTCTCTTTCCGTACCGGTGAAAGATAGTTGATTGAGAATGGGAATCCTCAAGATTTAAGAGAATTCTTCCAAAGTAGGCACAAGTTCATAGTCGGGAAATGTAAAGAAATGGTGCAAAGGATCAAAGAACTAAAAGAGCACCTTCCTCATATCCTCATCTGTGTTGGAGGTGACCAAGTTGAGTAGACGACCATGTCTCTCGGTGAATGGAGAGTTTTCAGGAATTCTTGAAGCTAGCTCCTTTAGTTGTGGAGGAATTCTCACAAGGTTGACTGGAATAGTTTTCTTGCAAAGTGAATCCATTTCCTACAAAACAAGAACAAAGATGAATCCCAAAATCCTTGAAATGGTTAGTGGATGTATATGATGTTCATAATGTCCATGATGTTATGTAAAAGTATGCATATACAAGCAAAGCAAACAAGTCCTTAGTTTAGGCTTTCATGGAGTTTTATAGGTAAGTTCCCTCTTGAAGTTTAGTTGGCTTAAACCTATCCGAGTAATAGTAATCGGGTTATAAGGAGCTCAATATCACTGGATTGTTTCCTTGGTCAATGTTTCAGCTCAAGCCTCTTTAATGGCGACCAAAATATACCAAGAAAACAAACCTCAATGAGTGTAGTATCGAGTATCTACCAACTTCGGACTGCATCAAATCTGGTCATCTCACTACATCCTAAAGGCCAAGTTGGTCAAGTAAAGATTCTATAAGTTCATTAGTGCTTCAGGACATCACTCAGCGGCCCCGTATTCTCTTTGATTAACTCAAAGGCTACCGGTACCCACAAATATGTCGCACTAACATAGCTATTGCTTAGACCATATCGGTATACCCCGCACAGTTTACACAACATATTGCTACTTACCTATAATGTATCACAAATCTGGGTAGAGGATTCAAACCCAAACAAAGAACCATAATGTAAAGCATACAAGTCAAACAATGTAAGCAAGTAAATGTGATATAAACCCTAAGGTAACCCCACTTTTAGAATATTCCCCAGCAGAGTCGCCAGTTCTGTGATACGGTGGGAGAACTGACTTGATTATTTTGCATTTGATCGCAAATATTGCGGTTAGCAAGAGTCTCCACCAACTTTTCTTTTATCCAAAAGGAAAGGTAAAAAGTACAGGAAATACCTTTGAGATTGTTTCTTGAGTTCGGGGGGTAGATTATGAAAAATGAAGGTATTAGCACCCTTTTCATCCATGGTTTTCCATGGGCTCTTAGTTACTTTCTAGATCAGTTGCTTTTATTTGGAATTGTGCTTTGTGTGGTTTTTGAAAGTATTTTGTAAATGAGGCCATTGTTTAGGAAATCTTTGTAAGGATTCTCGTTCGTAAGAATGTATACAAAGATGTTTGTCTTTTTGAAAATGTTTTCAATTTTGTAAGATGTTTGGATATGTATGTGTCTGTTTTGAAAATTGCAAGGATATATGTTTTGAAATGGAGCAAGTAACTAAAAGTAATCTACCTACTCAAATGTCTTTCTTGTTCATTTTCTTTTCCTTTGATATTGTTGTCTTACCATTGATTTGGTAAGCAAACCTATCTTTGGATGTTAACGGGATGGATGTGGGTCATCGTATAGCCATGATTAGGAATGTTGCAAAGTATCTTAGCATTTTTTAAGGGACTAAGATCATTTTTGTAAGGCAACTTTGAATAGCGTCATTGAGGGACTATGATCTTGTATTTGTTTGTTTTGCTAAGACACTTTACATGCGAAATATGGACATTTTGTATAAGGCAACCAAGTGGGGTAACCCTAGGGGTGTTTAGTGTGCAAGTGTGCCATTTTCATGCTTGATTTTGTCTTGGATTAGGGTTTTCTATTTGGTTGATTTTATCTTGCCATACAAACCCTAATTACTAACATGTTATATTAAAGCGATAAATTGCAAAATTTAAATGTCCTACGCTATTACAACATTTGTGGGAGGGGGAATACAATTTATGAATGGGGATTTGCAATAATATAAACCTAATTAAAATATTACAATCAAATTGAATATGTACAAATATTAGAATAAATAATATACAAGATAAATTAAATATGCAAAGGGGTATGAATGCAAAGAAGATTTTGTTTGGTTTTTTTATGTGGAAAAAGTTTTAACCTAAACCTAATAAATAAATCAAGATTAAACTCAAATTAATTAGGAAAGGAAATTATTTTTAGAAAGGATTTTGATTAAACCCTAATTCTATTTTATTAAAAGGGAATAAATTTCCTTAGGAAAAGGTAAATATTTTTTTATTTTTATCTTGAAAATAAAATATGGCATCATGAGCTATTTTTGGTATTTTATGTTAAAAATAATATGCTTAATGAGTGTAAATAAAAATAAATATCAAACTAGTCCTAATTTAACTTACAAAGTTATTTAATAAAATAGATAATATATAACTAAAGAAAATATTTTTTTATTGGAAAAAAAAAGAATAAAATAAGTAAAAATAAAATCTATCATTTTT
The DNA here is from genome assembly GCA_948472305.1 of Vicia faba. Lineage (NCBI taxonomy): Eukaryota > Viridiplantae > Streptophyta > Magnoliopsida > Fabales > Fabaceae > Vicia > Vicia faba. The sequence goes on from OX451735.1 coordinate 403,459,584, forward strand.
ATATTTTATATTTATTTTTAATATTAAGGAAAATATATTTAATAAAATGGAAATGAAAATAAAATGAATAATAAAAATATATGGGCCAGGGGTGCTGCAAACAAATAATTGGTAGCATGTTAGCAAAAACAAAAAGGCCCAAGAACTGAAGCCCAATGCGCTGCAAGCTAGCAAAAAATGGGAAAATGAGAAAAAATTACAAAAGGCAGCGCCAAGGCTCGAACCCATGACCTATGACATTTTTGCGTGCTGCCTTACCACTGGGGTAGCTGTACATCCGTTCATATAAGCAAAGGCATAAATATATATTATAAAATGCCCCCCTAAAGGAAACTTCATCTTCAACTATGAGCCATGGTCGGACCAACTGTAACTCCATGAAAATAGAAAGTCCAAACATGAAAATCATGGGGTTTCTTCCCCCACGAGTTCAACCATCTAACTTATGTAAACTAACAATCAAAGATCAAAGCTAATTTTGCTTGCCCTAATTTGAAACCTAATTTTTACAGAAAATTCAAATCCAACATTCTCTATACACAATGAATATAAATGAAATCTATGAACATGGTTGGCTTTAGTGCAAGGATATCTACATTTTGTTTTCACAAATCAAGACCGAAGGATGCTTGTATGAAGAGATAGAAGTTTGAGTTTTTACCTCTTTCAGTTTAGATCGTGAATGGAGTTTGAGAAAGTTTTGAGAAGGCCTGAGGATCTGTTTAGCTTGCCTAGACCTCCCTGAGTATGTTCCAATCTTTACTTTGCCTTGAAAGTTCCTGAATATCCCTAATCAAGTCAACCTGCAAGCTTGAAATGCAAAAATGGCAGATGGAGAAGGAGGAGTGAGAGTTAGTGGACAGGGGTCTGGAACACTTAGATATGAAGTATGTTAAGTGTTTAGGTGGTTAAAATTCAAAATGCACGATTAGTTTTTCAGATTGTTATGTAAGGTGCAAAACTGCAAGTTATGGCAGATATTTAGTGATAGAGTGTTTGGGAGAGTTTCTGGGCTTTTGCAATCGTGTTATAGGTTGTAATACAGTTGTGTATTAGTATAGAAAAGGTTTTACATCAAGCTTCCTCAAGATTTCTGAGTTATAGCCTTTTGGCTCTATTACTTGCTTTTGAAGAAAACTGAGGAGACAAGTCCCTAAGTTTGTACAAGCATGGTCTGGTTTGGTAGAGGTTTCAGGCAAGATGCTTTTGGTTTATAGGGTTTGTGTGTGTAGAAATAACAAGTGCAAAGCTCAAGGAGTTGACAATTTGCAAAAGTTGTGCTTTATCAAAATGGAAATGGCAACTTTGTGCCATAAATGGAAATGTAGCTTGGACAAAGGCTCTAATGCTTGGATTAAAGCTCTATCAGCTGTGTAAAAATTTAATTATGGAGTGAGAAACAATTTTGAGGCCTGCAAAGCAAAGAATATGCAGCCTAGGCTTGAATTTGAATTTTGGTTCATCATGAAATGGCTTGAAATCAAAGTGAGAAATTGTCAACTTCATCTCTTCGATTCTCCCTACTCAAGAATGATCTAAAGGAGTTCTCTGACATTTTGGAAATATTGCAATATGCTCTACAACTCATCTTTGAACTGATTTCAAAGATTCCCCTTGGAACTATGTGAAAAATTGGCATGAAGTTAGGTAAAAAACCTACCTAACTAGGGCAAAATTTCACTAAGTTATTTTAGTTCATGAGCATGTATTCACAAAATTATATCTTGAGATCCAAGCATCTTTAGGAGAAATTTAGTGAAGAAAAGTTATAGATTTCATGGAGATCTACAACTTTCATGTTGAAAGTTTCCTTTGAATCATCTTGCATCATGGTGATAATTTGGCTCAAAGTTGAGAAAAAATAAGAAATTTTCTATACTTAGAAAAATTTCTAAGTTAAGAAATTTCAAATTTTAAAACAAAATCTTCAATCCTTGATTTCTTGATGAACAAGTTTTAAATTTTGACATGTTTTGATGAATTATGATATTTGGCACTTGAATTTGACCAAAAAGTCAACGTTTGACTTTTCAGTGTACAGTTGACTTTTGATCAGTTGATTGAAAAATTCATCTGTCAATCAAATGGGATTTGCAATGTTTTGAACCATGTAATTAGGTAAAGATTAAGCAATTTAACTCTTTAGATCATTCTTTAAACCAATTGACCATTTGCTAGGTCAAAAATCAGAAATTGCCCTTTCTCAGTCAAAACCCTAATTTTGACCATTTTTCCATTTTGCTAATTTGATCAAATTTCTTGAGGAATTATGGTCCAAACATGATAAAATGATACATATGAGTCTAAGATGTTGATTTGGATAAAAATTATGAAGTTTGACTGTAAATTGGCCATGGTTAACTTTTTCCCCAATATAGTTGATTTTTAGGTCAATTGTCCAATTGACTGATCAAAAATGTGATTCAAGGCTTAAAACTTGGCATGAGTAATCTTGGGGGTCCATAATGATCCTTGAAAGTCATTTGAAGCATTGATAGTCAGAAAATCCTTGTGCAAACTCAAACCCTAATTTTGTTCATCAGTGCCTGAGGAGGTGTCTTGAGCTGGTCAAACCCTAATCTAGAGTCAAAGAGATCTTGTGGGTAAATTCTTGATAAGTGAGAGGGAAAATTTTGGGGTACAACACATATATAATGAACTCTAGGCTGGTGTAATACCCCAAAATTATCCCTCACATTTTTCAAAGAAAAATTGATTAAAGGTGCTCAAGTACTCAAAACTACTCAAGAATTGATCAGACAAATTCTCCTCCCAAGCAGTGGCCTATAATTTGGGTTTTGGTTTTCTCAGAGGAAATTTAAATTCTAATGCCTCAAGTTAATTTCATGGTTTCTCATATGCTTCAAAGAGTCCTCATATCAAGTTTCAAGCCTTACATCACAAATTTACTAAGTCAATTGCTCAGATGATTGAAAATCAACTGTATTGGATAAAAAGTCAATGGTGGTCAACATACAGTCAAACCTAATTTTTTTTTATAAAAATCAATATCTTAAAGTTATATTCATCATTTAATCAAGGGGAGATCATGATTCATCTAGAAAACTCGAGATTCATCAAAAGTTAAAAGTGTTAAATTAGGGTTTTCTTTAGGAGAAGTCAATTGAACTTTGACCAGGCACAACTTTCACATGCTTCGTCATATTTTTCTCAACCAAAGCTCATTTTGAAGGAAATTCAATTATATACAACTTGGTCTCTCTAAACTCAAGTCTAAAAAATGCTTCATTTGAGAGATATGGGCCAAAACATTATAGGTCATTTCAAAAGTCAACAAAAAGACACTTTTTGTCAAGGGAACTTCCATCACAATAAATTCTTCAAATGAAAAAATGATCAACATAGAGATTTTATGGGACATATTTAGCTTTCCAAAAAGTCAAAGATTAGCTTCATATGATAAAAGTTTAGAGAGTTATGATTGGTGCAAGTAGGGTAATTTTGAGAAAATGCATGAAACCTAAATTGATCAAACTTGAACTTTTGGGCTAATGGGCTTATCTTTCAAGGTCCAAACTTGTTTTAAACCTCATAATGAACATCTGAATCTATTCATACACCCATTTGATTTTTATTCGATTTATTTTGATATTGTTTATTTAAATTCAAAATTTAATTAAATGAAAACATCAAAGTTTTCATACTTAAAGGCTTCTTCTAATTTGCTTAAAGGCTTTACCCCAGGAATTCGCTTGGGGAACAAAAACTGGTTGTTGTCTAACAGATCAGGGAACGAAAAGATGTAGAGAGTGCCCCTGATTGAATAGTCAGATGCCCCAATTAGGTAACCATATATGATTTTCGTATTATGATCTGGAAGGGAATTTATAGACGGTACTGAATTACGGGGTCTAACCCACTGAAGCTCAAATAAGTGTGGAAACCAATGAGAATGAAGCACTGATATAAGATCAACTCTTCTTCAGGCATATTCTGATATCGCTGGTGAAACAAGTTTCTTGAATTCACATAGTAAATGGGAATCATCTGCTGATAAGATGTCCCAAGAACTCAGGATTGTGTAGTATTCCATGGTTTAAAGCGATCCCCAAAGGATGAGGAGAAGAGACAACTCTTTTTGCAGCAGTAGGTGTGAGATAATTGATATCATCATCAAGCTTTCATGACCCGGATCACCTGTGTTTTCAATCGATTATCTTCCTTCTCAATGAGTTTCTGATCACAGGCCATGGCTTGCATGTATACCACGAACAACCCTATCAGAATCTTCGCCCTGATCAATCCCCCACGGAGTTATTCCATAACTCATCTCTGAGCATGTGAGAGCAAGAGTTCAAGTCTGTACCTCTAAAGAGAGTACCAAGTCTGAATAAGAATCCCCAATCTTCGAGTACCTATTATAGATGAATGAATATGCATAGTATGCGTGAATGATGCCATGTCATGTTCTATCACTTCCAAGGAAGTTACATGCTTTGATTTCGACGTTACACAGGTAAGGGATGGAAAAGTTCAACACAAGACTTACAAATATGATTCCCTGGAAATAACAGAACATGTATGTTAAGCATGTGGTTTACCATGTTATGTATGCAAAGACATGGGATCAAAGTTCCATCATTTCTGAATATGATTACTATATTGTTTATGAACCATATGAGTATCATCAGGTCAAAGGTCTGGCATAGCTTCCGCACATACAAAAACTAAGTACCTGGTAGATCATTAATTATACTGGATCAAGGTTTCTGGAACACCGGATACTGTTGAGCCTTTACTGAACATGTTAGGAATACCAAGATTGAAGGCCCGAATGAACCTCTAAATAAATTAGTCACGAACTTAGAAAATAAATTTGAGAACCCCATGGTCACCAATAGAACATACAGCCACCATCTGAACATAGTCGCCATCAGAACAAGTCATGAACTGTACTTGTGGTAATCAAATTCCTCCCCACTCACGGGTGAAAACTAGGTCAGGGTAAGCCAATGGTAACTCAAAATCACGGGCCTCCTGAAAGCACTACCATCAAGCCACATACGTGGATGATGATAACATTTCATTTGAACCTCACCTGAACAAAGACGACATGACCGCGCTAGTAAGACCCCATCATCCAATAGCCGTTATGTTCTACTCTATTCCTAGGTTTCCTAGATAGTGCACTATATCCTGGTGTTATACCCCAAAATTTTCCCTCACATTTTTCAAAGAAAAATTGATTAAAGATGCTCAACTAAAAACTACTCAAGAATTTATTAGACAAATTCTCCTCTCAAGCAGTGGCCTATAATTAGGGTTTTGGTTTTCTCACAGGAAATTTGAATTCGAATTCCTAAAGTGGATTTCATGGTTTCTTATATGCTTAAAAGAGTTCTCATATCAAGTTTCAAGCCTTACATCATAAATTTACTAAGTCAATTACTCAGATGATTGAAAATCAACTATATTGGGTAAAAAGTCAACGTTGGTTAACATACAGTCAAACTTTAAAATTTTTGATCAACATCAATATTTTGAAGTTATATTCATCATTTTATCAAGGGTTGATAATGATTCATCAAGAAAACTTAAGATTCATCAAAAGTCAAAAGTTGCTAAATTAGGGTTTTCTTTAGGAAAGTCAACTGAACTTTGACCAGGCACAAGTTTCACATGAATCATCATATTTTTCTCAACCAAAGCTCATTTTGAAGGAAATTCAATTCTCTACAACTTGGACTCTCTAAGCTCATGTCCAAAAAATGCTTCATTTGAAAGATTTGAGCCAAAACATTATAGGTCATTTTAAAAGTCAACAAAAAGACACTTTTTTTCAAGGCAACTTACGTCATGATAAATTCTTCAAATGAAAAAATTATCAACATAGAGATTGTAGGGGACATCTTGAGCTTTCCAAGAAAGTCCTATATTACCTTCATATGGTAAAAATTGAGAGAGTTATGATTTGTACAAGTTGGGCAATTTTGCGAATATGCATGAAACCTAAATTGATCATACATGAATTTTTCGGCTAACGAGCTTATCTTTCAAGGTCCAAACGTGTTTTAGACCTCATAGTGAACATGTGAATCTATTCATACACTCCTTTGATTTTTATTCCATTTATTTTGATGTTATTTATTTAAATTCAAAATTTAATTAAATAAAAAAATCAAAGTTTTCATACAAAGATCCAAGCCCATTCCTCTTGACCTAATTTTTCTCTATATATATTCGTCACATTCAGACAACAAGACCACACAAAACCTTGCAAGAAGATCATATTCTAAAACTTCAAAAATTTTAAAACCAGGGAAAATCGAAAACCCTTTTTTCCTGCCTTCCTCAAGGCCAAAAAACCATCACATTGAAGTTCAAGGACATTATACGTTAAGTGTGGATTGATCTTGATGATCCAAAGAGCTTGAAAATCACATACATGCCTCACCGTTTCTATCTTTGCATGAAATTCATATTTTGTTTTTATTATATTTTGATGTATACTAGCATTTCTAACATGCTTCTGAGGTGTAACTATGTATGATAGACCCATCGCATGAGTCCCATAACGATTGAATCATGTATTTCCATGTTTCAACCAATTGATGATATTTGCTTCGTATATAATCATACAGGATGAGTTAGCCAAAACCAAGGCCACCATTGAATTCACAAGGTCCAAATTAGGGGGTAGGGTACTTTTGAATCATTAACGTTTGTTATTTTGTAGGGAAAAAACGAAGTCTCCGGAGAAGACGACCAGAGCTAGGGCTCTGACGCCTCTTTGGCCCACTCAATTATGTTTATTATATATTTATTTATTTTCCTAATTTTATCGGATGAAACAGCCACCTAAGTGGCAGGAGCACGCGCGACAAGGCATTGGATTATGAGGGAGTGGGTTCGATCCCCACCTTTTTCTATTTTTTCATGTTTTTTAATTTCTACAGGTTTTTCATATATTATATGCAGTGCTTGTTCTCATAACACCAACTAATTCATGGCTCAGTGGAAAACGGTGTAAGGTAGGAGGCAAAGGGCGTGGGTTCAACACCCACCCATGGCACTTGTTTTATTTTTGCTTTCTAACACTTATTTCCTTGATTTTTCTTCCCCTATTTATTTTTGGCTAACCCTAATTCTTTTTCAATTAATCATTAAACAAAAACCTTTTTCTTTAACACTAAAAATAATTAGGTTTAGGTTTTTTAACCTTTTAATCAATTAATTAATTAACCATATTTTTTTAATTAATTAAAATGATTAGGTTTTATTTATTTAATTATCATCAAGACAAGCATACTTATTGCATTAAGATTTTCATTCAAAAATAGACAAGTTTTTACATGTAAGCAATGTTTAAACAAACAAGCAAGAATGCAAACAAAAATGAAGTAAAGAAACCAATGATTGCCATCGTTGAGGAGACTTTAATCTGTATTGACTTCTTGATTTTGACGACTTTCTGCAGTCTTGATGCTTAAATGGACGAGAGAATTCTCCTTCTGATCTAATGTGAACACAACAATCTTTGAATTGATTTAGTCACGAACATGGTCTCTGGATGACATGCTATCTTCAATCGAATGTCCAGGTTCCCCAAAATAATATGCATAGAAGGTTATTTCAGGAGAACGAATGAATGCTTTACCGAGTGAATTGGTATAAACTGCATCACCAAGCATCTCATGCCACAAAGAAACAATACAATTCGTCTTCTATCATAATAGAAGATACATCCAGCTGGTGAGAAAGAGTCTAACAGTTGGCCAAATAGGAATTGGACTTTTGCAAAATATTCCAAACATGAGCTGGACTTTATAGTTCAACCCCTTCACAATCTTCAATATCAAAACTGGATGCCCCCAAATAGGGGACACATCTAGCATGTGTACCGCAATCAGAAGAGATGCTTACGCGAGAAGGACCCAATGAAAAGAGCTTTCCAATTGAACTTCTAATAGGCAAGTAAGTAACTGGACGTAATGCATTGGGATTGCATCAACATGCTTATCAGGCTTCCTCTATCTTTGTTTAAAGGCTTTGCCCCATGAATTCGCTTCGGGAACAAAAACTGGCTGTTGTCGAACGGATCAGGGAACGCAAAGCTGTAAAGAGTGCCCCTAATTGAATAGAAAGATGCCCCGGTGTGGTAACCACATATGACTTTGGTATTATGATCTGGAAGGGAATTTATAGACGGTACCGAAGTACGGGATATAACCCACTGAAGCTCAAACAAGTGTGGAAACTAATGAGAATGAAGCACTGATATAAGATCAACTCTTCTTCAGGCGTCTTCTGATATCGCTGGTAAAACAAGTTTCTTGAATTCACATAGTAAATGGGAATCATCTGCTGATAAGATATCCCAAGAACTCAGGATTGTGTAGCATTCCATGGTTGAAAGCGATCCCCAAAAGATGAGGAGAAGAGACAACTCTTGTTGCTGCAGTAGGTGTAAGATTGTTGATATCATCATCAGAGCTTTCATGATCCGACTCACCTGAGTCTTTAATTGATTATCTTCCTTCTCGAGGAGTTTCCGATCACAGGCCATGGCTTGCATGTATACCACGAACAACCCTATCCAAATCTTTGCCCCGATCAATCCCCCACGGAGTTATTCCATAACTTATCTCTGAGCATGTGAGAGCAAGAGTTGAAGTCTGTAATTCTAAAGAGAGTACCAAGTCTGAATAAGAATTCCCAATCTTTAAGTACTTGTTATATATGAATGAATGTGCATAGTATGCATGAATGGATTCCATGTCATGTTCTATCATTTCCAAGGGATTTACATGCTTTGATTTCAATTTTACACATGTAAGAGATGGAAAAGTTCAACACATGACTTACAAATATGATTCCATGGAAATAACAGAACATGTATGTTAAGAATGTGGTTAACCATGTTATGTATGCAAATACATGGTTTTGTACCCCAAAATTTTCCCTCTCACTTATCAAGAATTTACTCACAAGATCTCCTTGGGCTCAAGACTGCACTAAGGTTTGATTAGCTCAAGACACCTCCTCAAACACTGATGACCAAAATTAGGGTTTAAGTTTGCACAAGGATTTTTGAACTTCCAATGTCCCATGTGACTTTCATGGATCATCATGGACCCCCAAGATTAATCATGCCAAGTTTCAAGCCTTGAATAACATTTTTGCTCAGTCAAATGAGCAGTTGACCTAAAAATCAATTGTATTTGGAAAAAGTCAACTATGGCCAATTTAAAGTCAAACTTCATAATTTTTTATCCACATCAACATTTTAGGCTCATATTCATCATTTTATCAAGTTTGGATCACAACCCCTCAAGAAATTTGATCAAATCCCCAAAAGGGAAAAATGGTCAAAATTAGGGTTTTGACTAGGAAAGGGCAATTTCTGATTTTTGACCTAGAAAATGGTTAATTGGTTTAAGTAATGATCTCAATAGTCCAATTTCATCATTTTTACCCAATGAATTGGTTCAAAACATTTCAAGTCCATTGGATTGACAGATGAATTTTGCAGTCAACTGATCAAACGTCAACTGTATACTGAAAAGTCAAACTTTGACTTTTTGGTCAAATTCAAGTGCCAAAGATCATAATTCATTAAAACATGTCAAAATATGAAACTTATTCATCATTAAATCAAAAATTCAAGATTTCATTTTGAAAAGTCAAAATTTCTAAACTTAGAAATTTTTCTAAGTGTTGGAAATTTCATATGTTTTCATAACTTTGAGCCAAATTTTCACCATGATGCAAGATGATTCAAGAGAAACTTCCAACATGAAAGTTGTAGATATCCATTAAATTTACAACTTTGCTTTACACAACTCCTTCCAAAAATTCTTGGATATCAAGTTATAATTTTATGAACATAGGGTCATGAAACTAAACAGTTTTAGTGAAATTTTTCCCTAATTTGGTCAGGAATTTAACCTAACTTCATGGAACTTTTTCATATAGTCCCAAGGGGAATCTTCAAAAGAAATTTAAAGATGCGTTGTAGAGCACATTGCAAGCTTTCCAAAATGTCAAAGAAATCCTTGAGATCATTCTTGAGGAGGGAGAATCGAAGAGATGAAATTAGGGTTTTGTCACTTGAATTATAAGTCATTTTTTATGAACACTTGAACCAAATCCATGCTAGGCTGCATAATCCTTGCTTTGCAGGCCTCAAACTTGTTTTTCACTCCATAATTAAATGTTTACATATCTGTTAGCGCTTTGATCCAAGCAATTAAGCTATTGTTCAAGTTGCATTTCCATTTATGGCACAAAGTTAACAATTTCATTCTTGTAAAGCAAGCTTTTTGCATAAAGTTCACATTGAGCCTCTAACTTGTTCCCTCTGATCACACTCCATCCACAAAGTAATAAGCAAGCTTGTTTAAAGAATAACCACTTTATCTTAGCATGTACACAAGGCATGGAAACTTGTTTTGTCAAAAAATCACATGTTTAACTTAAACATGTAAATTTGAATTCTGATCAACTAGAGCACTCCAAGCTTGTTGCTTATAAATAGAGTCACTATTTGTAAGCTAGGACACGAGCTTGAATACCCTAAAACACACCAAAACTCTCTCAAATCAGAAATTGCCCAAAAACTCCATTGTTGCACAGTTTCTGACCTTGAACATCAAACTAACATTTCCCTCGTGTATTTCTTGGCCTTTTGTTTCAAAAGCTTCCTCATATCAAATACAAACCATCCCTTTCCCTGTTTGTAAACTGTAACATCATCTTCCTCAAACCCCATAGCCAAAAATAGAGCATTGCAGTTGGACTTCTCCAAAACATTCCAGCCACCCTCAACTCAAGCTAAGCATTGCATTAGCTTCCTAGAGGTCCAAGGAAGCTAACCTGATCATCACCACTGCCTGAAACAAGCTCAAACTCCAAACACGATTTCCAGTTTTGAGGTAAGTTTTCTCAACTTGGAACTCTTCATATATGCATCATTAATAGTTTATTTGTGAATAAAATATGTATATATCATTGCCCTGAAGCTAACCATGTCCTTAGTTTCCATTAATTTTGCTTGAGCTTAGAGAATTTTCAAATTGAAATCTCTGAAATTTTTAGGGTTCAGATTTGGGCCATTAAAATTCTTGCTTATCTTTGATCTATAGTTTTAATACTTTACATTTCTGGAATCTTGAGAAAGTTTGCTACAAGTTTCATGTTTACAGTTTTCATTTTTGATGAGAAATAAGCAAGTTACAGTTGGTATGGCTGGAGGTTGAAGATGAAGTCTTCAGAACACGTTTTGCCTTACATATTTATTGTTTCATTTGTATTAACGTATGTATAGCCATCCCAGTGGTAGAAGCGCGCACCTGTAACCTATGGGACTTGGGTTCGAGCCTGAGTGGTACCCTTTTTGTTTTTCATATTATTACAATTCTGACTTTTTTATTTGCAGGGCGCTGGGCCTCGCTTATTTTTTTGCTAACTGACCTCCCTATTTCCTCTTGGCACCCCCTGGCCCAAGTTTTTATTATTTATTTATTTATTTCATTTTTATTTTCTTAAATATATTTTCTAAATACTAAAAAATCATAAAATACAATAAATGATATATTTATATTTTGACTTAGTTTATTTTATTTTTCTCATAAAAATATTTTTATTAATTATACTTTATTTATTTTTTTACTTATTATCTTGTAAATATAAATAAAATTAGGTTATAAGTTATTTTCTTTCATACTAATTTAAATGCATTATTTTTAATATAAAAAAGACTAAAAATAATTTATAATGCTATAAATATTTTCAAGATAAAAAAAATACCAAAAATACTTTTCTTAAAAATATTTTCTTTTGATTAATTAATAGAACTAGGTTTTAATTTAAAATCTTATCTTAATAAATTCATACTTAATTAACTATTTTCTTTAATTAATTAGGTTAAAGTCAAAACCCATTTTCTCTAAAAACTCCAAACAAATATCCATTTTTTTTCACATTTTGCATTCTTGTATATTTATTCATTATGTACATTATTTACTTCAATTCCTGTATCAATTCAATATGGTTGTAATAGACTAATTAGGTTTAAATTCTTGCAATCCCCATTCATGAATTTGTACACCCCCTCCCCACAAATGTTGTAATAGCGTAGTAACTTTAAATTTCGCAATTTATGGCTTTTATATGACATGCTAGTAATTAGGGTTTGTATGGAAAGACTAAAACCAATACTTAGAAAACCCTAATTCAAGACAAAAACAAGAATGCAAATAATACCCTTTCACACAAGTACCCCTAGGTTTATTCCACTTGGTTGCCTTATACAAAATGGTCATATTACGCATGTAAGGTATCTTAGCAAAAACAATATCATAGTCCATCGATGACGCTATCTAAATTGCCTTACAAATGATCTTAGTCCCTCCAAAAGAATGCTAAGATACCTTGAAACCTTGCTAATCATGGTTATACGATGACCCACGCCCGTCCCGTTTACATCCAAAGATAGGGTTGTTTACCAAATCAATGGTAAGACAACAATGTCAAAGGAAAAGAAAATGAACAAGAAAGACATTTGAGTAGGTAGATTGCTCCAAATTACTTGCTCCATTTCAAAACAAATATCCTTGCTATTTTCAAAAACAAACACCTACACTTTCAAAACATCTTACAAAACTTGAAAACATTTTCAAAAGATCAATATCTTTTTATACATTCTTACGAACAAGAATCATTACAAAGATTTCCTAAACAATGGACTCTTTACAAAATACTTTCAAAAAACCACACAAATCACAATTTCAAACAAAAGCAAGTGATCTAGCAAGTAACTAAGAGCCCATGGATAACCATGGATGAAAAGGGTCCTAATACCTTCCCTTTTCATAATCTACCCTATGAACTCAAGAAATAATCTCAAAGGTCTTTCCTGTGCTTTTTCACCTTTCCTTTTGGATAAAAGAAAAGTTTGTGGTGACTCTTGCTAACCGCAACATTTGCGATAAAACGCAAAACCTTCAAGTCAGTTCTCCCACTGTATCACAGAACTGGCGAATCTGCTGGGGAATATTCTAAAAGTGGGGTTACCTTAGGGTTAGATCACATTTACTTGCTGTCATTGTTTGACTTGTTTGATTTACATTATGGTTCTTTGTTTGGGTTTGAATCCTCTATCCCGATTTGGGATACAATATAGGTAAGTAGCAATACATTATGTGCGGGGTATACTGACATGGTCTAAGCAATAGCTACGTTAGTGTGACATATTTGTGGCTACCGGTAGCCTTTGAGTTAATCAAAGAAAATACGGGGCGCACTGAGTGATGTCATAAAGCACTAATGAACTTCTAGAACCCTTACTTGACCAACTTGGCCTTTAGGATGTAGTGAGATGACAGGCTTTGGTGCAGTCTGAAGTTGGTAGATACTTGATACTACACTCATTGAATTTTTTTCTTGTGATATTTCGGTCGCCATTAAAGAGGCTTGTGCTGAAACAATGACCAAGGAAACAAACCAGTGATATAGAGCTTGTTAGAAACCAGTTACTATTACTAGGACAGGTTGAGCCAACTAAACTTCAAGAGGGTACTTACCTATAAAACTCCATACAAGCCTAAACCTGGGAACTTGTTTGTTTTGTTTGTATGTACATACTTGTACATAACATCATGAACATCATAACATCATACACATTCACTAACCATTTCAAGGATTTTGGGATTCATCTTTGTTCTTGTTTTTAGGATATGGATTCTCTTCGTAGAAAAATTGTTCAAGTCAACCTTGTAAGGATCCCTCCAAAACTTAAGGAGCTAGCTTCAAGGATTGCTGAAAACTCTCCATTCACCGAGAGACAATGTCTCCTACTCAACTTTGTCACCTCCAACACAGATGAGGACATGATGAAGGTGCTCTTTCAGTTCTTTGATCCTTTACACCATTGCTTCACATTTCCTGACTATCAACTTGTGCCTACTTTGGAAGAATTATCCTAAATCTTGAGGATTCCCATTCTCAATCAAATACCTTTCAACGGTACGGAAAGAGAACCAAAGCCAGAGGAGATTGCTCAAGGTCTACACTTGCACTCATCTGATGTCACAACTCATTGGGAAACAAGGAGTGGTGTCAAATGTTTCCTAGCAAAGTTCTTGTTTAAGAAAGCCCAAAACTGTTGGAATTCTTTGGACCTGCTAGCTTTTGAGGAAACTGTGGCTCTCCTCATCTAAGGGATGGTTTTGTTTCCAAATCCCGACCAACTCATAGATATGAACACCGTCAAAATCTTCATATCCCGCAACCCGGTGCCTACATTGCTAGGGGATATCCTACACACTTTTCACACTCGCACTATGAGGAAAAGAGGTGTCCTTTTGTGTTGCACTCCTCTCTTGGAAAGATAGTTTATTTCGCATCTTCCCCAATCTGTATTAAAGAACGAGCAAGGTTCAAGGTGGTCACAAAGGTTGATGACACTCAAACATTCAAACATTCATTGGTGCTCCCGATCCCTAGAGAATGTTAGTATTGTCGAACATTGTGGAGAGTTCCCAATTGTCCCCTTGCTTTGAATTAGGGGAGGTATCACCTACAACCCTTGCTTAGCCTTAAGACAATTTGGTTACGCCCGAAGGGATGGCCCGCACGAGATGTTGATTCAAGTTTTGGTATTTGACTACGACAACGATGATCAAGGTCTTCGCCAGAGATTTTTCCGAGCTTGGAGGATGTTAAACAAGGTAGATAGCAAGCCATTGGGGCACAAGAATTCCATCCCTCTTGAGCCTTACCTCAAATGGGTACGAACTCGTGCTCAAAGTCTTATGATGCCTTATCCTTCCATTCTCCCGGTAATCATTGAGCCTGTCATGGAAGGAGATGTTCCATACACTATCCTACATCCTGACATGCCCACCTCTCTTGAAGACTTACAAAGAGATTGGGTACAACTCAAGGGGGAGCGAGATACTTTCGAAGCCCAATTCTACGCAAGCGAGAAGAAGGTTTTGGAATTCACTAGACTACTTCACGAGGAGCAGACTCTTAATTCCTACATTGCACCAAAGAGGATGTGTACTACCTTTCTATCTTAGAGTTTCTTGTATTTGTGATGCCCAAGAAGGCATTTATGTACTCAAAGCTTTAATTTATTAATATAACGCGTGTTTCCTTTTTGTCTAAAACGAACTTGAATCTTAAAATCCTTGAAATCATTGCATACGCATTTATCATTCATCATAACATAAGCAGGTTTCTTGCAACAAGTCTCCTCATCTCTCTATTGTTTATTTCAGTAAGATGGATCTCGAGCAAACGGTGAAAGACCTCCAAGCTCAGAATGCACAGTTTCAACAGTTGTTATTGACTCTAGCCAAAGGAAAAGAAGAGTTGAACACCTTCCTGGTTGAGGAGAAGAAAAAGAAAACAAAGAAAATAACTGGAATTCTGAACATGGGAAGAAGATTCCAAGGGCAGACAAGAAGGGCCTTAGACTTTGCTAGACATCTGGTGAGAAAGACAGTCAAGATGGGAAAGGGAAAGAAACAGTTATTTAGTCTGATTCAGAAGAGGAAGAGGAATAAGAAGACTATTCTGAAGAACAATACCCTCCAGCCGACGACAAGTATAAACATCTCGAAGAGCGGTTAAGTGCAATGGAAATCCAAAAAGTGCTTGGCTTGGACTTTGAGGAATTGGGTTTAGTGTCGGGGATTGTCATTCCTCCAAAATTCAAAGCACCTATGTTCGCCAAATATGACGGAGTCTCATGCCGCAAAATTCTTCTCCCGTACTACGTGAGGAAAATCCAGCCCCATACCGGTGACAAAGATTTATGGGTACACTTCTTCCAAGACATTCTATCTAGAACTCAACTTAATTGGTTTTATCAGCTAGAAAGAGACAATGTTCATAACTGGGAAGATCTTGTTGCAGCCTTTTACAAACAATACCAATACAATGCTGACCTTGCACTCACCCGTACTCAACTACAGAGTATGGCCATGGTTTCAAATGAAGGCTTCAAGGACTATGCGCAAAAATGGAGAGACTTGGCTGGAAGAGTTCAACCTCCCTTATATGAAAGAGAATTAGTAGACATGTTTTTGGGCACCTTGTATGGTCCCTTCTTCAATCACCTAATTGGGAGTTCATCGGCAGGTTTTACTGAACTGATATTGACCAGAGAAAGGGTAGAAGCCGGGATAAAAAGTGGAAAGATTCAAAGGGATGCATCCTATGCTGTTGTAAGAAAGCCATTTATCGGAAAGAAAGAAGTAGTTGCTGTTTATTTATCGGAAAGAAAGAAGTAGTTGCTGTTTATCCTCAGAGAAATCAATATAGGTCCGAACGCCGTCAAATTATGGGGTCTGTTATGATTCCTAAACCTGCGCCTGATCAGCAAAGAAACAACCAACCAAGAATGGAAAGACCAGTCAGACAATTCACCAGAATTAATATGAAGTTATCTCAAGTATTTCCACATCTGTTAAGATCCAACCTAGTGACCTTAAAAGAAGCTCCAAAGAACCCTAACACAATATATCCTTACTATCATCCTAATTCCCGTTGTGCATACCACTCTGAGAGTCCCGGCCATGACACTAACAATTGTTGGGCTTTAAAGAACAAAGTACAAGACCTCCTTGAAGCCAAAGAGATTGAATTTGATGCGCCAGAAAAGCCCAATGTCATTTCAGCCCATATGCCCAAACATGGCCATACTGCCCATGCTATTGAGGAAGATATGTTTGTTACTTCAGTTAATGAACTTATGACCCCACTCCTGACCATCAAAAAGAACTTATTGAATGCCAGTGTTTTCCCGGGCTGTGATGAAAGCTGTCATTTCTGTTGGTCCTCAGCAACCAGCTGTCCTTTGTTGAAAGCAGGTGCAGTGCCTAATAGATAACAAGGAGATTTTGTTCGAAAAGGCTTTTGTTCCACCTGTTTCTTATAATGATGTCTCCATTGTAACCATTTCCGACAATTCTTCCAGGGTCTCCACCAAAATACCCGTTAGAATTACATCAATTCCAAAAGTAGCTCCTTTGATAATTACAATGCCTGGACTAGTCCCGTATTTGTCAGACAAAACTATACCATGGAATTATGGAGGGGATGTCTACTACCACAGTATCAAGCAAGATTGGCCAGCTGCTGAAGATTCAAGTTCTAAGAAGGATGACTCCAATGTTAGTAACATTGCCGGGACTAGCAAGATTACCCGAAGCGAAAGGATATTCTCTCCAAAAATTGCCCCCCCAAAAGCAGTTTCTGGACCCGTAATCATTCCTGTTGTTGTTGCTCCTCCGAAGGCTATTCCCAGTCCCACAATCATCTCCACCAAAGCTCCAACTGACAAAGCTGTTACAATCCCTACTATCACTCCTATTGACATTCCTGCTGCTGAGTTCACCGAGACTCGAGGTAAAAGTATTCTGATTGAGCCTGTCCGGACGAAGGCACAATCATTGGCTATCCCTGAGACCTCCCAGAAAGAGATGGAGGAAATTCTAAAGATCATAAAAAGAAGCGACTACGATGTAGTTAAACAACTGGGGCAAACTCCATCTAAAATTTCCATGCTGGCTTTACTACTATGTTCCGAGGCGCATGCAAAGGCCTTGGTAAAATTATTAAAAATTGCCCACGTACCCCAAGAAACATCTGCCGACCAGTTCCAAGACTGTGTAGCCAGCTTGACTGTAGATAATGGTCTAGGTTTTTCGGATGCTGATTTAACGTCAAGAGGAAGGAAGCATAATGAGGCATTGCATGTCTCAGTGGAATGTAGGGGCACAACCTTGGCTCATGTTTTGGTGGACACGGGATCGTCTCTGAATGTATTACCTAAAAAGGCTCTTGATAGGCTTGACTGCGAGGGATTGACATTGAAACCAAGCAATATAGTAGTGAGGGCTTTTGACGGCTCAGAAATAATGGTGCATGGGGAAGTGTATATCCCCATAAAGGTTGGAACCCAAACATTTGATTCAACTTTTTATGTAATGAATATTCTCTGTTCATATTCCTGCTTGCTAGGCTGACCATGGATTCACAATGCTGGGGCTATTACTTCTATGTTACACCAAATGCTAAAGTATCCAGTTCAAGGGAAGATTATCAGTGTTCATGGAGAAGAAGAGTATATGATCAGCCATTTCAATTCCTTCAGATATGTGGAGTTAGATGGTGAATTTATTGAAACTCCATTCCAACACTTTGAGAAGTCCTACAAGATGTGGCAGTAACCAGGGTTGTTCCCAAGATCACAAGGCCTCTACTCAAGATGTCATCTTTGAAGGATACAAAAGTAGTAATAGAAGAAGGCGGGGGCACTATTTGGGGACAACTCCCAGATATCCCATACAAGGCTGACAAGTTTGGCCTAGGTTTCACTTCAAGTGTTCAGAAGACAGTACGTCGCGCTCGTACCGGAGGACCACCCCTAAAGATCAGCAACCGTGAAGGCAATGCAGTAGAAGATGATGGAGAGGGTTGCAACCTGGAGGATTGGATCTTCCCAACTGTCAGTGGAGGGCTCAGCAACTGGGAGGCTAGAGATTTTGTCCCGATCACTTTTATCCCACAGTAATTTGTCTTTCAATTTTGTTCGATCTGTAATATTAAAACAATTCGAACTCTTAAAACCTTGTGTCTTACCCGAGGCACAATGGTCCATTTTTAAGGGTTATTATCTCATTTCCATATGACATCAATGAATCATGGACGTTTTACATACAAACTTTGTGGTCATTGTTTTTCTCTTTTACATTTTTCATTTCTTTCAAAGGAAGCTATACCCTTACACACACTCACACTCACAATGCAGGTCTACATCCATTCGGGATCCCATGGATAACGGTTCTGCTATGGCCTTCTGTGACTCTAAAAATCTAATCTACCGAGCCGAAGACGAAGGTGAGGAAGATTATGAAGTACCCGGGGAACTTTCCAGATTGCTGCAAAAAGAAGAGAACCATTCAGCCCCACGAGGAACCTGTGGATACAATTAACCTAGGTACCAAAGAAGAAAAAAGAGAGGTCAAGGTGGGTGCCAATCTGGAACCCAGTGTCAAGGAGCAGTTGATTCAGTTGTTACACGAGTATGTTGAGGTCTTTGCCTGGTCATATAAAGACATGCCAGGACTTGATGCAGATATTGTGGTACATCGTCTACCTACAAAAGAGGATTGCCCACTGGTAAAACAAAAGGTCGGTCGAATGCGACCAGATATGTCAGAAAAGATTAAAGCAGAAGTCATAAAACAATTCAATGCTGGATTCTTGGCCGTCACCTCCTATCCGCAATGGGTTGCCAATGTCGTTCCCGTGCCCAAAAAAGATGGAAAGGTACGAATATGCATGGACTACAGAGATTTGAATAGGGCAATCCCTAAGGATAATTTCCCACTTCCCCACATTGATATCCTAGTTGACAATACTGTGCAACACAAAGTGTTTTCCTTCATGGACGGTTTATCAGGTTACAACCAAATCAAAATGGCGCCTGAGGACATGCAAAAGACAACCTTTGTCACACAGTGGAGCACATTCTGCTACAAGGTTATGCCGTTCAGACTGAAGAATGCTGGGGCAACCTATCAGCGTGCCATGGTAGCTCTATTTCACGATATGATACATCACGAAATAGAAGTCTATGTGGATGATATGATAGCTAGATCTCAAACATAAGAAGAGCATCTTGATCATTTACAGGAACTATTTGAGAGGATAAAAAAGTACAAGCTGAGGTTGAACCCCAATAAGTGCACATTTGGAGTAAGGTCTGGTAAACTCCTAGGCTTTGTCGTCAGTAATAAAGGTATCGAAGTAGATCCTGCCAAGGTGAAAGCTATACAAGAGATGTCTGCTCCTCGTACTGAGAAGGAAGTCTGAGGAATCTTGGGACGCTTAAACTACATTGCCAGATTCATTTCTCACCTGACAGCTACCTGTGAACCAATCTTCAAACTATTGAAGAAAGATCAGGTAGTCAAATGGAATGATGAGTGCCAAATTAATTTTGAAAAAATAAAATAGTATTTGCAAGAGCCTCCTGTGTTGATGCCACCAGTTGAGGGAAGACCCTTGATCATGTATTTGACTGTTTTAGAAAATTCAATGGGGTGTGTGCTGGGGCAGCATGACGATTCTGGCCGAAAAGAGCACGTTATTTATTACCTGAGCAAAAAGTTTACCGAATGTGAAACCAAATATTCACCGCTCGAGAAAACTTGTTGCGCTCTAGCATGGGCCGCTCGCCGGCTAAGACAGTATATGCTGACCCATACTACCTTGTTGATATCTAAAATGAATCCAATAAAATACATCTTTGAGAAACCTGCTCTCTCTGGGAGAATAGCGAGATGGAAGATGACCCTAACAGAATATGACATATAGTATACTACCCAGAAAGCTATAAAGGGCAGTTCTAATCACCTTTATCACCAAGCTATGGAAGACTACCAGTCCATGAAGTTCGAATCCCCGGATGAAGACATCATGATGGTAAACAACTGTGAAGAATTCAGGCCATATGACGGACCTAAACAAGGATCCCGAAGGACTCTAGTTTTTGATGGGGTATCTAACGCACTTGGAAATGGTGTTGGTGCAGTACTCATATCTCCTAAAGGATGAAATACACCTTTTACTGCAAGACTCTGCTTCAATTGTACAAATAACATGGCGGAATACGAAGCGTGCATCTTTGGTCTCAAAGCTGCCATAGACTTGGGGATCAAATCGTTTAATGTATTCAGAGATTCTTCTTTGGTTATCATCCAGATCAAAGGGAAATGGGACACCAAACACCCTAACCTTATCCCTTACAAAGAACGTGTTTTGAAATTGTTCCCACTTTTTGAGAAGATTACCTTCGAGCATTTCCGCGAGAAGAAAATTAGCTAGCAGACGCACTAGCCACAATGTCATCTATGTTTAAACTTAAATGGGATAACGAGTCTCCTCAGATCACCATTGAACGAAGAGACGAATCAGCACACTGTCACGAGATTAATATTGAAGAAGTAGTGGACAAACCTTGGTTTCACGAAGTCGAGAGGTATCTCGAGGTTCAAGAATATCCTAAAGGAGATTCATTCAATGATAAGAAGTTCTTAAGGATATTCTTCTCTAAATTCTTCCTTAGTAATGGCGTCCTTTACAAACACAACCATGACTTGGTGTTACTTCGGTGTGTAGACATGGTTGAAGCTGAAAGGGTCATGGCTGAGTTACATGAAGGCACTTTTGGCACCCATTCCAGTGGGCATACGATGGAAAAGAAAATCCTATGGGCAGGCTATTACTGGTCTACCATGGAAGCAGATTGCTATCAACACTCTCGAACCTGCCATAAGTGTCAGATTTATGCTGACAAGGTGCACGTACCTCTGGTTCCTATGAATGTCTTGACGGCTCCTTGGCTCTTTGCTATGTGGTGAATTGATATGATTGGGGAAATAAAGGCAACAACTTCCAATGGACACCGCTTCATCTTAGTGGCCATTGACTATTTCACCAAGTGGGTGGAGGCAGCTTCTTTCGCTTCCGTGACCAATAATGTTGTCACCCGGTTCATCAAGCAGAATATCATCTGTCGTTACGATATCCTAGAGAGGATCATTACAGACAACGGTACAAACCTGAACAATACTATGATCGTCGCCTTATGCGAGAAATTCAAGATCCAGCATCACAATTCTCCCCCATACCGACCAAAGATGAATGGTGTTGTCGAAGCCGCAAATAAGAACATTAAAAAGATCACATAGAAAATGACAGTCACATACAAAGAATGGCATGAGATGTTACCATTCGCTCTCCACGGGTATCGTACTACAACTTGCACATCAACCGGGGAAACACCATATTCTCTGGTATACGGCATGGAAGTTGTCTTGCCTATTGAGGTTTAGATCCCCTCTCTAAGAATCATGAAGGATGCAAGTTTGAATGAAGATGATTGGATCCAGACTCGACTTGATCAACTGAACGTGATTGATGAGAAAAGGCTTACTGTTGTCTGTCATGGTCAAATGTATCAAAAACGAATGATTAAGGCTTTCAACAAAAATGTCACACACCAAGTGTATCAAGTTAGGGATTTGGTGATCAAACGTATCATACTACCGCAAGGTGATCCCAGGGGAAAATGGACTCCTACATATGAAGGACCGTTTGTAATCAAAAACATATTCTCTGGTGGAGCAATGATCTTGACCACCATGGATTGTGACAACCTGCCACACCCTGCGAACGTAGACATAGTCAAAAGATACTACGCATAAGAGACTCGCTAGGTTGACACACCTAGGAAAAACAAGGGCATCCCGACGAACCAAAAGGGTTCGGGAAAAATTAGGGATAAAACACAAAAAATATATACACCCGCAAGTTGAAAACCCGAAAGGGCGACTTGGGCAAAAAAAGGGTTTCCCGGTGGACTGAAAACCCGAAAGGGCGGTCCAGAAAAAAGTTAGGGAATGTAAAGCGTATGACTATGTCCTGTTGGATCAACTTACAAACAACATGCAAACTCAGACGTTCCGATCAATTCAATCATCTTCGGACGAGGAAACAAATATACAAGATGCTCAGAGATACGAAGGCTATAGCAGAATGGGAACCCCGTGGGATTATTGCACATAGCTATCTTTCATTGTATCAAAATTTTCATTTTTTACGATGACATTCTCTTAATAGAATGTTTGTCTCATTGTACAAATATACTTACTCAAAGTCAATACAAATATATCCCTTTGAAAGTGCAAAACTATCTGTTTTTCTTTATGCTTGTGTTTTGTTTACAAAAACGTCCAACAATTCATTTTTAAACATATGCATTTGAATATAATTACTGCTTATAAATAAACAAAATAGAAAGACAATCACTGATGGATTTAAGAGGTGGGAAAATCCCTCTATGCTATTTCCATAATCCCCCGCAGTGTGCAGTTCAATCCCCTGCGGGATAGCGCTTCCAGTTATCAATTCCTAATAGAGGTCGTCAATTTTCTCTGAATTCCTCATACAGGATTTTTCAAGCAGTACATGGCGTTTCCCTTGCAACAGAGTTTATTTCTCCAAGAAGAAATTAATCAACCCTTATACTTCACAACAGGAAGACTTATACTCAATATTCTCAGTAGTATTCATGGATTTATTTTCCCCAATCCAACAACAGTGCGGCAAATTAGCTCACATACGCATACATCGCATCCATATATCATAAACATTGATAGCACGAGTGCATTATACCTTGCATTTCATACAACATGACTTTGCATTTTAGCTAACATTCTACCCTTTTCAGGATAAGGTTAACAACTGCCATTAACAATGTTCAAAGTTTTCAGATACAATTCAGATACACTCCAAACACGGATGCCATTTTAATACTCATTCAGATTCAGCTCTCAGATACAGTTCAGATACACTCCAGACACAGATGCCATTCTGATACACATTAAGATTCACTTCTCAAATACAGTTCAGATACGCTTCAGACACGGATTCCATTCTGATACTCATTCAGTTCTCAACTTCCAGATACAGTTCAGATACGCTCCAGACACGGATGCCATTCTAATACTCATTAAGTTCTCAACTTCCAGATACAGTACAGATATGCTCCAGACACAGATGCCATTCTAATACTCATTCGGATCCAACTTTTAGATACAGCTTAGATACGCTCCATACACGGACGCCATTCTGATACTCATTCAAAACCAGCTCCCAGATACAGTTCAGATACGTTCCGGATACGGACACCATTCTGATACTTATTTGTTCAGCTTACAAAATACAGTTCAACAATCACTCTTGGATGGCATCTACAAGACCATCTCCAACAACTTTCTATCATCTCTCCATATGGCATCTTAAGCCCATTCCCTCTACCATCATTTCGCCTAGTGCAAATTTTTGGGCACTCTAGTGTCCAATCATCTTCCACCTTCGAGTCACGAATGGCAAAACATGCAAATCCAACTCTTCAGGCTTAAGAAGCTTGAACAGGGGCATCTGTTGTACCCCAAAATTTTCCCTCTCACTTATCAAGAATTTAATCACAAGATCTCCTTGGGCTCAAGACTACACTAAGGTTTGATCAGCTTAAGACACCTCCTTAAACATCGATGACCAAAATTAGGGTTTAAGTATGCAAAAGGACTTTTGAACTTCCAATGTCCCATGTGACTTTCATGGATCATCATGGACCCCCAAGACTAATCATGCCAAGTCTCAAGCCTTGAATCACATTTTTGCTCAGTCAATTGAGCAATTGACCTAAAAATCAGTTGTATTGGGAAAAAAGTCAACTATGGCCAATTTACAGTCAAACTTCATAATTTTTTATACACATCAACATTTTAGACTCATATGTATAATTTGATCATGTTTGGATCATAATTCCTCAAGAAATTTGATTAAATCCCCAAAAGGGCAAAATGGTCAAAATTAGGGTTTTGACTACGAAAGGGCAATTTCTGATTTTTGACCTAGCAAATGGTCAATTGGTTTAAGGAATGATCTCAAGAGTCCAATTGCGTCATTTTTACGTAATGACATGGTTCAAAATATTGCAAGTCCATTGGATTGACAAATGAATTTTGCAGTCAACTGATCAAAAGTCAACTGTATACTTAAAAGTCAAACTTTGACTTTTTGGTCAAATTCAAGTGCCAAAGATCATAATTCATCAAAACATGTCAAAATATGAAACTTATTCATCAAGAATTCAAAAAGTCAAGATTTCATTTTGAAAAGTCAAAATTTCTAAACTTAGAAATTTTTCTAAGTGTTGGAAATTTCATATTTTTCATAACTTTGAGCCAAATTTTCACCATGATGCAAGATGATTCAAGAGAAACTTCCAACATTAAAGTTGCAGATATACATGAAATCTACATATTTTCTTTACACAACTACTTCCATAAATGCTTGGATATCAAGTTATAATTTTATGAACATAGGGTTTTGACCTAACTTCATGGCACTTTTTCATATAGTCCCAAGGGGAATCTCCTAAAGCAATTCAAAGATGGGTTGTAGATCACATTGCAAGATTTCCAAAATTTCAAAGAACTCCTTGAGATCATTCTTGAGGAGGGAGAATCGAAGAGATTAAATTAGGGTTTTGTCACTTGAATTACAAGTCATTTTTTATGAACACTTGAACCAAATCCATGCTAGGCTGCATAATCCTTGCTTTGCAGGCCTCAAACTTGTTTGTCACTCCATAATTAAATGTTTACACGGATGTTAAGGATCTGATCCAAGCAATTGAGCTATTTTCCAAGTTGCATTTCCATTTATTGCACAAAGTTAACAATGCCATTCTTGTAAAGCAAGCTTTTTGTATAAAGTTCACATTGAGCCTCTAACTTGTTCCCTCTGATCACACTCCATCCAAAAATTCAGAAGCAAGATTTTTTAAAGCATAAACACTATATCATAGCAAGTACACAAGGCATGGAAACTTGTTTTGTCAAAAAATCACATGTTTAACTTAAACATGTAAATTTGAATTATGATCAACTAAAGCACTCCAAACTTGTTGCTTATAAATAGAGTCACTATTTGTGAGCTAGGACACGAGCTTGAACATCCTAAAACATACCAAAACTCTATCAAATCAGAAATTTCCCAAAAACTCCATTGTTGCACAGTTTCTTACCTTGAACATCAAACTCACATTTCCCTCGTGCGTTTCTTGGCCTTTTTGTTTCAAAAGCTTCCTCATATCAAATACAAACCATCCATGTCCCTGTTTGCAACCTATAACACCATCTTCCTCAACCTCCATAGCCAAAAATAGAGCATTTCAGTTTGACTTCTCCAGGCCATTTCAGCCATCCTCAACTCAAGCTAAGCATTGGATTAGCTTCCTAGAGGTCGAAGGAAGCTAACCTGATCATCACCACGGCCTAAAACAAGCTCAAACTCCAAACATGATTTCCAATTTTGAGGTAAGTTTTCTCAACTTGGAACTCTTCATACAGGCATCATCAATAGTTTATTTGTGAATAAAACATGTAGATATCATTACCCTGAAGCTAACCATGTCCTTAGTTTCCATTAATTTTGCTTGAGCTTAGAGAATTTTGAAATTGAAATCTATGAAATTTTTAGGGTTCAGATTAGGGCCATTAAAATTCTTGCTTATCTTTGATCTATAATTTTAATACTTTACATTTATGGAATCGTGAGAAAGTTTGCTACAAGTTTCATGTTTACAGTTTTCATTTTTGATGAGAAATAAGCAAGTTACAGTTGGCCTGGCTGGAGGTTGAAGATGAAGTCTTCAGAACACGTTTTGCCTTACATATTTATTATTTAATTTGTATTAACGGATGTATAGCCTCCCCAGTGGTAGAAGCGTGAGCCTGTACCCTATGGGACCTGGGTTCTCGCCCCAGTGGTACCCTTTTCATTTTTCATATTTTTACAATTCTGACTTTTTTGTTTGCAGGGCGTTGGGCCTCTTTGGGCCTCGCTTATTTTTTTACCAACTGACCTCCCTATTTCCTCTTGGCACCCCCTGGCCCAAGTTTTTATTATTTATTTATTTATTTCATTTTTATTTTCTTAAATATATTTTCTAAATACTAAAAAATCATAAAATACAAAAAATGATATATTTATATTTTGACTTAGTTTATTTTATTTTTCTCATAAAAATATTTTTATTAATTATACTTTATTTATTTTTTTACTTATTATCTTGTAAATATAAATAAAATTAGGTTATTCGTTATTTTCTTTCATACAAATTTAAATGCACTATTTTTAATATAAAAAAGACTAAAAATAATTTATAATGCTATAAATATTTTCAAGATAAAAAAAAAAAACCAAAAATACTTTTCTTAAAAATATTTTCTTTTGATTAATTAATAGAACTAGGTTTTCATTTAAAATCTTTTCTTAATAAATTCGTACTTAATTAACTATTTTCTTTATTTAATTAGGTTAAAGTCAAAACCCATTTTCTCTAAAAAATCCAAACAAATATCCATTTTTTTTCATATCTTGCATTCTTGTATATTTATTCATTATGTACATTATTTACTTCAATTCCTGTATCAATTCAATATGGTTGTAATAGACTAATTAGGTTTAAATTCTCGCAATCTCCAATCATGAATTTGTACACCCCTCCCCACAAATGTTGTAATAGCGTAGTAACTTTAAATTTCGCAATTTATCGCTTTTATATGACATGCTAGTAATTAGGGTTTGTATGGAAACACTAAAACCAATACTAAGAAAACCCTAATTCAAGACAAAAACAAGCATGGAAATAATACACTTGCACACAAGCACCCCTAGGGTTATTCCACTTGGTTGCCTTATACAAAATGTCCATATTACGCATGTAAGGTATCTTAGCAAAAATAAAGTCATATTCCCTCGATGACGCTATCTAAGTTGCCTTACAAATGATCTTAGTCCCTCCAAAAGAATGCTAAGATACCTTGAAAGATTGCTAATCATGGTTATACGATGACGACGCCCGTCCCGTTTACATCCAAAGATAGGGTTGTTTACCAAATCAATGGTAAGACAACAATGTCAAAGGAAAAGAAAATGAACAAGAAAGACATTTGAGTAGGTAGATTGCTCCAAATTACTTGCTCCATTTCAAAAAAAACATCCTTTCTATTTTCAAAAACAAACACCTACACTTTCAAAACATCTTACAAAACTTGAAAACATTTTCAAAAGATCAACATCTTTTTATACATTCATACCGAAGAGAATCATTACAAAGAATGCCTAAACAATGGCCTCTTTACAAAATACTTTCAAAAAACCACACAAAGCACAATTTCATACAAAAGCAAGTGATCTAGCAAGTAAATAAGAGCCCATGGATAACCATGGATGAAAAAGGTCCTAATACCTTACCTTTTCATAATCAAGAAATAATCTCAAAGGTCTTTCCTGTGCTTTTTCACCTTTCCTTTTGGATAAAAGAAAAGTCGGTGGCAACTCTTGCTAACTGCAAAATTTGCGATAAAATGCAAAACCTTTAAGTCAGTTCTCCCACCGTATCACAGATGGGATCAAAGTTCCATCACTTCTGAATATGAATGCTGCATCGTTTCCGAACCATATGAATATCACCAGGTCAAAGGCCCGCCATAACTTATGCACATAGAAGAACAAAGTACCAGGTAGATCATCAATTGTACAGGATCAAGGCTTCTGGAACACCAAATACTGTTGAGCCTTTACTGAACATGTTGGGAATACCAAGATTGAAGGCCCGAATTAACCTCTAAATAAATGAGTCACGAAATCAGAAAATAAATTTGAGAACCCCATGGTCACCAACAGAATATATGGTCACCATCTGAACATAGTCATCATCAGGGTTCCACTACTCAAAACTACTCAAGAATTGATCAGACAAATTCTCCTCTCAAGCAGTGGCCTATAATTAGGGTTTTGGTTTTCTCAGAGGAAATTGGAATTCTAATTACTCAAGTGGATTTCATGGTTTCTCATATGCTTCAAAGAGTCCTCATATCAAGTTTCAAGCCTTACATCACAAATTTACTAAGTCAATTACTCAAATGATTGGAAATCAACTGTATTGGGTAAAAAGTCAACGTTGGTCAACATACAATCAAACTTCAAAAGTTTTGATCAGCATTAATATTTTGAAGTTATATTCATCATTTTATCAAGGGTTGATCATGATTCATCAAGAAAACTCAAGATTCATCAAAAGTCGAAAGTTGCTAAATTAGGGTTTTCTTTAGGAGAATTCAACCGAACTTTGACCAGGCACAAGTTTCACATGCTTCATCATATTTTTCTCAACCAAAGCTCATTTTGAAGAAAATTCAATTCTCTACATCTTTGTCTCTCTAAGCTCAAGTCCAAAAAATTCTTCATTTGAGAGATTTGGGCCAAAACATTATAGGTCATTTCAAAACTCAACAAAAAGACACTTTTTGTCAAGGCAACTTACATCACGATAAATTCTTCAAATGAATAAATTATCATTATAGAGATTGTAGGGGACATCTTGAGCTTTCCAAAAAGTCTTAGATTACCTTCATATGGTAAAAATTGAGAGAGTTATGATTGGTGCAAGTTGGGAAATTTTGAGAAAATGCATGAAACATAAATTGATCATACATGAATTTTTGGGCTAACGGGCATATCTTTCAAGGTCCAAATGTGTTTTAGACCTCATAATGAACATTTGAATCTATTCATACATTCCTTTGATTTTTATTCCATTTATTTTTATGTTATTTATTTAAATTCAAATTTTAATTAAATAAAAAAATCAAAGTTTTCATACAAAGATCCAAGCCCATTCCTCTTGATCTAATTTTACTCTGTATATATTCCTCACATTCAGACAACAAGACCACCTAAAAGCTTGCAAGAAGATCATATTCCAAAACTTCAAAAAATTTTAAACCAGGGTGTTGTACCCCAAAATTTTCCCTCCCATATTTCTCAAAACATTTCAAGAATAATACTCAAGTTACTCAAGGTAGTCTAAGGGTTGACTAGAGAAGCTCTCTCCTAAGGCAGTCTACCTCAAATTAGGGTTTCATGTTGCATCAAGATACTTGAGTCCAAGGGACCCCAAATGCTCACTAATGTCCTAATATTTTCTCAAGATCATCCATGTCAAGTTTCAAGCCTTGCAGAGAAAGTTTGCTCAGTCAATTGCTCAAAGGCCTGAAAATCGACTGTGCTAGGGCAAAAGTCAATTGTGGCCCATATAAAGTCAAACTTCAAGATTTTTGGTCAACATCCTCATTTTGAAGTATATTCATCATTTTATCAAGGGTTGATCATGATTCGTCAAGGATTGCTCATAATTCCTCAAGAATTAAAAGTTGCTAAATTAGGGTTTTGTAGGAAAAGTCAACTCAACTTTGACCAAGCATAACTTTCTCATACTTTATGATAAATGACCCATCCAAAGCTTATTTTGAATAGGATGCAATTCTCTACAATCCATATTTATCTCCCAAGTTCAAAATATGCACTCATAAGAAGTTATGACTTTGGACATTATAGGTCATTTTGAAAAGTCAACAAAAATACCTTTTTGTCAAAGCTTCATACATGAGCATGGAATATCAAATTGAGATGATACTAAAAGGGTTTCTTAGAGGACATCTCAAGATTTCTAAAAAGTCCAAGAACATGTTCAAAGAGTCAAAATTGAGGAAGTTATGCATTGTTGAAGTTGACCTTTTTTGCAAAATTGCTAAAAGTCAACTATGCCTAAAACTTCAAATTTTGCCAAATGGGCCCAATCTTTTTCGCTTGTTTTAAGTTGGTAACATGGTCCACGAGCCCTAGCCTTTTCCACTTGTCATTATCTTATTTATATTATTTATTTTGATTTTTATTTGAATTAAATCATTTTAAATCAAAACAAATCATATAAAATCCAAAACATTGAAATTCAAAGATCTTGTGCTTGTTTCAGGTCTTAATGTCCAGCTAGCATCAAATCAAATTCGTGTAAAGGCATGGTGTGCACAAAAAGATTGAATTAGGCCATTTTTGGAAAGATACTCAAGGTGTATCAAATCAAAATAAAATCCATTGATGGAGGAAGATTGAGATCAGTTTTGGAACCCTAATACATTCCTCAATACATATATAAGGTGTGCAGACCAAAAAAGGCTAGGGAAGGAGGCGTATGAACCAGAAACAAAACTTTAAAAAATAAGAAAAAGTGGTGAATCGAATTCCTACTTAGAGGAAATTTCAAGATCCTTGGACCATCTCAATCACTTCCTGGGATCCCCAGCAAGCGAAAGCAATCAAAATCAAGCATTTTCAGGCCCTATATCGCGCTGTAAGTCATCCACGACATGGCTTCTTTTTTTAAATCGAATAGCATCATTCTTGTACTTGTTGCATAAAATAATTGTATATTATTGTTCACCATCATATTTGCAAGATTTCTGCAATATTCAATTGTGTTTTCATGGCCTATATTGGATTTCACCATTATTAGAGTTTCTTGCTTCGATTTGGGATTTTCATTTACAGGAAAAATTGGGCCATGAAAGGGCCACCATTGAACTCAGCAGGTCCAGACGAAGCCATTCATGGCTTTAGTTTTGATTTATCTTACTCATGCTTGATTTTGAGAAATGGCAGGGATATAGTAACAGACAAACGTCCGTAGGTAAAAGTCTGGGACTTTTACCAAAGGAGCAAGGCTGAAGATGATTGCGTGGCACCCTTCCATTGGATCGTTTGAAAATTCGCGCTAATATTTGGTTATTTCGCTTGTTTATTTTATATTAATTCTTGTTTATATTACATACAACAAAAACAATTGGCCCAGTGGTAACCAGGCAAGCGTTAAGGCGTTGGGGAGCTTGAGGTCAGGGGTTCGACCCCTGCCTCCAACATTTGTATTTTTCTTAATTTCTTCCTACAGATATCACGCGTACACAAGCCAGGGGACTACCATACTTCCTCATCATCCAGCCTTTGGACCTCCTGGAAGCTAGATCTGAAGGCTAGCATGTGAGAGACCACCATCGGGCCTAGTCAAAGCAACGCACTGGATGCAAAAAGTCCAACATCGGCACCCTTGGGTTTAGGCCAGATTGCTTCTCACACCCCCTTCAGATTGTTTGCAGGCCCAAATCTCTTTCTCTATTCTTTTTTATTTGTTTTATTTAATTTATTTATTTTATTCTACTAACAAATTAAATTATTTTCTTTTCTAAAAAAAAATCATAAAAATAATACTTTTCACAAATTAGGTTTAGATTTTATTTTTTATCAAAAAATTTAAATTAATTTAATTAGGTTGGTAATTTTAGATAACTTTAATTCCTTTTGTAAATAATTAAAAATAATTAGAAAATTAGGGTTTTGTCCAAATTTAATTATATTTTCTTTTTCTTAAAAAAATAACAAAAAACCAAAAAAAAAAAATAGGCCATATAATTATTTTCATTAATTAATTTAATCACTAATTAATTTTTGTATTTAATTTAAAAAACCTAATTCTTTTCTTAAAAATAATTAAAAACAACAAAAAAAACATTTTTTTCTCTTGATTAGGTTAGAAGGGTCAAAACCCTAATTTCTTCCCGATCTTAATTTCTCCGCGCGCACTTTATTGTTTTATTATTTACCATATTATTGTAACTGCTCACGAGTTTGAAATAGTTTAATTAGGACTTTTATTTTCATTTATCGCTTTATTTTTAAAAGGGTTAGTTTTTGGCTATGTAAATACCCGAAGCCTTGTAATAGCTTAGTTTAATTTCCGTACTTTTAAAATTCCGCAAACTATTAACTGTTAGATGTATGATTAGGGTTGCATGACAAGAATGTATGTAAAATTTTAAAACGGTTAGATAACCCTAAAATGTGCAAAGATAAATAATCTGAAATTGAATCACTCGCACATGCGCACTCCTAGGGTACACTCCCACTTGGTTGCCTTCGGTAAACGGTCATTGAGTATAGGATGCTTTAGTGGTCGTCCTTTTGTCTAAACAAAGATCAAAGTCCTGATTCGGAAAAGTTGCCTCAGAACGGTTGCCTCGGAATTGTGGCCTAGAATAATTGATCTAAGACATTAGGGTTATTACTAAGACGTCCTAACATTGCTTTAGTGACCGTACGTCCCTTTCGAATTGACCCTCAAAACTCCAACGACGGTGCTACTTAATCACTAATAGTGGGATAACATTGTCTAAAGGAAAAAAACATAGAACGATTGTTTTTTTGAGTAGGTAGATTAGCTCTTAAGTACTTGCTCAATGAAAACAAACTTTTTTTCACACCTACACTCCTTTACAAACAAAGTTTTCAAAAACACTTCATTACACTCTTGAAGACAGAAGCAAGAGTTATATCGAAGTCAAAACAAAAACTTTTCAAAGCACACACACACAGAGAAGCAATTTTGAAAATAATGAGCAAGTACCTAAGAGCCCGTAGATAACTACGGATAAAAAGGGTGCTAATACCTTCCCTTTCTATAATCTACCCCCCCTACTCAGAAATATCTCGAAAAAGGAATTTTTCTGTGCTTTTTTTCCTTTCCTTGTTGGATAAAATAAAATTTGGTGGCGACTCTTGTTTACCGCGACATTTTGAAAACACAAACGCAAAACGCAAACCAGCAAATTCCTTAAAAAGGGAAACACGTCCCGGTTCTGGCCACCGTATCACACAGGGCAAATTGAAACCCTTTTTTCCATCTTTCCTCAAGGCTAAAAAACCATCACATTAAAGTTCAAGGACATTATAGGGTAAGTGTGGATTGATCTTGATGATCCAAAGAGCCTGAAAATCGCATACATGCCTCACCATTTCTATCTTTGCATGAAATTCATATTTTGTTTTTACTATTTTTTGATGCATACTAGCATTGCTAACATGCTTCTGAGGTGTAACCATGTAGGATAGATCCATCGCATGAGTCCCATAATGATCGAATCATGTATTGCCATGTTTCAATTGATTCATCATATTTTTTTCGTATCTCATCATACAGGATGAGTTAGCCAAAAACAAGGCCACCATTGAATTCACAAGGTCCAAATTAGGGGGGGTAGGGTAACTTTGAATCACTAATGTTTGTTATTTTGCAGGATATAAAAAACAAAGTCTCAGGAGAAGACGACCAGAGCTAGGGCTCTGATGTATCTCTGGCCCAGTCAATTATGTTTATTATATATTTATTTGTTTTCATAACTTTATCGGATGAAACAGCCACCCCAGTAGCAGGAGCGC
Organism: Vicia faba; assembly: GCA_948472305.1. Lineage (NCBI taxonomy): Eukaryota > Viridiplantae > Streptophyta > Magnoliopsida > Fabales > Fabaceae > Vicia > Vicia faba. The sequence goes on from OX451735.1 coordinate 403,493,310, forward strand.
GCGCGATAAGGCATTGGACTATGAGGGTGTGGGTTCGATCCCTGCCTTTTTCTATATTTTCATGTTTTTAAATTTCTGCAGGTTTTACATATATTATTTGAAACTCTTGTTCTCATAACACCAACTAATTCATGGCTCAGTGGCAAACGGTGCAAGGTAGGAGGCAAAGGGCGTGGGTTCAACATCCACCCCTGGAACTTGTTTTATTTTTGTTTTCTAACCCTCATTTCCTTGATTTTAATTCCCCTATTTATTTTTGGCTAACCCTAATTCTTTTTCAATTAATAATTAAACAAAAACCTTTTTCTTTAACCCTAAAAAATTAGGTTTAGGTTTTTTAACCTTTTAATCAATTAATTAATTAACCATCTTTTTTTAATTAATTAAAAATAATTAGGTTTTATTTAATTAATTATCATCAAAAACTATTGTCTTCAAAGAAATCATAACAAACATTCAAACCACTTTTGTTCCTTATTTCTTTTTCTTTCATTTGTATTTACATTTCTTAGATCAAGAGGATGCATTTAAATGTAATAGCGTAGCTTTATATTTTTTGCACTTTCTCTATTATGTATCTGCTTCTGGGATGTAATAGTTTTAGTTTTTATTTCCCGTACTCTCTATACTTATGTAACTTCCCCAAAGCTCTATAATATTTTTAGGTTTATATTCCACATTTTATATCCCATATTATATTTTTATGATACTGCTAGTAATTAGGGTTTATATGGCAGGATAAAAACCAACCAATAGCATAACCCTAAATGCAAGATAAAATAATTGAATCGAATCACACTTGCACACTTACACTTCTAGGGTAACCTCTCTTCGTTTCTTTTCAGAATAATGGTCATGTCCCTAAAAAATAAGGATACCTTAGCAAATTCCCTTTAAATAAAATATCATAGTCCCTCGGTGACCCTTCGATGTTGCCTACGAAAACATGATCTAGTCCCTCCGATAATTTCTAAAGTATCCTTATTTGTTTCCTTCGATGACCATACAATGACCCTCGATTGTCCCTCTCACATCCATTAGATGGGGCTACCTACCAACTAATGGTACGAATAACACTATTTCTAATGGAGAAGGAAAATAATAAGAACGACCTTGAGTTGGTAAGGCTATTAATCACTCACTCACAACTTTTCTAAAAAAAGATTTTCACACATCAACATATTTTCTAAAACACTTTGTACGTGTTCTTGAGAACTGATACAAGTGCCATTACAAAGATAGCTACTTTGGCTTTTCAAAATATTTTCAAACTCTTACACAAAAAAAGAAATTTTCAAAAGTGAGCTAAGTAATTAAGAGCCCGTAGATAACTGCGGATGAAAAGGGTGCTAACACATTCCCTTTTCATATCTTACCCCCCGAACTCAAAATCTTCAAGGTCTTTCCTGTTGTTTTCACTCTTTCCGTATTGGATAAAATAAAAGTCGATGGCGACTCTAGGTATCCGCACATTTGCGATAAAACGCAAAAGTCAGTTCTCCCACTGTATTACAGAACTGGCGACTCTGCTCGAGATGATAATACTTAAAAAAGAGGGGTTACCCAAGAGTCTAGATCACTTTTAATTGCTTTAGTTGTCTAAATTGTTGTCTTTACTTTAAAGCGTTTCTTGGGTTTACTTTCTTACAAAGATCCTACACCCAAATCTAGGGTACCTTAGGTAAGTAGTAATAGATCATGGAAACTGTATGGCATAAACCGATATGGTTAAAGTGATGGCTACGGTTAGTGCGACAATTTGGATTGTACTAATCTTCCTTGAGTCAGTCAAGGATAACATTAGGCTTCCGCATGGTGTCATTAGCATTAACGAGACTTTTAGAACCTTAATTCACCCATCTTGGCCATTAGAAGGTAGTGAGATGGTCGACATTGGTGAAGTCTATGGTTGGTTGATACTCGATGCTACACTCATTGAGATACAACTCGTGGGATGTTTTGGTGGAAAATCAGTTGTTGTACTAAAATAAAACCTTCGAGAAAGATCTGTGATATGAGATCCCTAGAACCTGATTACTATTTTAGGACAGGTGGAGCCAACTTAACTTCAACAGAAAAGGGTACTTACCTATAGACCTTATGCAAGCATTTAAACCTAAGGCTCTTGTGTGATTTGTTTATGTTTGCTATCTATCAAATATAAACATAACTTCATAACATCATAACATCTGACATGACATTTACTAATCATTTCAAGAATCTTAGGGATCTTTGTTACAGGATTTTAAGCCAGATTTCTAACAAAGGAGAAGAGGATTTATTTTCCTCTAACCAGATGCCGTCAAAGATCATAATACGTTCTTTGAGTCAAAGGATAAGACCCACTTGATATGGTGAGCCTGATTCTAATAGAAAGACATCCAAAGATGAAGATCCAAAATTTCACAAGTCAAAGTTGAATCTACATATCATGCATCTAATTACATAACAAGTACGTTCTAGACATGTTTTCTCATGCCCTTGTTGTTTATTCCAGCAGAAAAAAATGGATCTTGAACAAACCGTCAGAGATCTCCAATCGCAGAATGCCCAATTCCAACAGATGTTCTTGAACTTAGCTAAAGGGCAGGAAGAGCTGAAAGTACTAGTCACTAGTGAGAAGAAGAGGAAAGTAAAAACACCAATTGGCGTTCTTAACATGGTTAGAAGGTTCAGAGGTCCTGTCAAGCAAGCTCAAGATCTTAATATCACGTCTGATGAAGAGGACAAACATGATGAACACAGTAAAAGTGTGAAGACTGAAAGACGTCATCCTCATTCTAGAAAATGTCCTGACGAAGAGGAAGGTGATTACTTGGATGAGAAATATCCCCCTGCTGATGAGAAATACAAATTCCTGGCAGAGCGTCTGAGGGCTATGGAAATATAGAAGGTTCCTGGTTTGAATTTTGATGATTTGGGTATGGTTTAGGAAGTTTTCATTCCTCTTAAGTTCAAGACTCCTATATTTTCCAAGTATGATGGAATTTCTTGTCCGAAGTTGCATTTAAAGTCTTATGTTCGGAAAATCCAACTGCACACTATTAATAAGAAGTTATGGGTTCATTTCTTTCAAGAGAGTTTGTCTGAAACACAGCTGAAGTGGTTCTATCAACTGGAAGGGACCAAAATTCACACCTGGAAAGATTTTGTTGCTGCTTTCTATAAGCAATACCAATATAATGTTGATCTTGCACAAACCCGTATACAATTACAGAGTATGCGTAGATATGGAGAGATCTTGCAGGAAGAGTTCAACCTCCTTTGGATGATAGAGAGCTGGTTGACATGTTTATGAGCACACTGACAGGTTCCTTTTACAATCATATACTACGAAGTTCTTCAACTGGTTTCACTGAATTGATCTTAACAAGGGAACATGAGCAAAATGGGGTCAGAAGTGGTAAAATTCAAGTGGATACATCCTCAAATGTTGCGAAGAAGCCCTATAATTGTAAGAGGGAATCCAATTTTGTGTACCGAAAGAAGGGTCGTAATAAGAGTGATCGCAACCAATCTTTGGGGGCAGTACTGATCTCTAATCATGCACCAGTGCAACAACAACACAATAATCAGCGTAGGCAGGAAGCACCTAGGAGGCAGTTTACAAAGATCAACATGCCATTAGCTCAAGATTTGCAACACATATTAAAAGAAGGGTTGGTTACATTGAGAGAACCTCCTCTGAATCCTAACACTTCCCCTCCCTTCTACAATCCCAACGCGACGTGTGTATACCATTCCGATTATCCCGGGAACGATACTAGAAATTGTTGGGCCTTGAAGAATAAAATCCAAGACATGATTGATGCCAAGGAAATTGAATTTGATCCTCCTGAAATCCCTAATGTGATTACTGCACACATGCCTAATCATGACAAGGGTGTTAATGCTATTGAAGATGTTTCTTATGTCTCTGCTATGGAAAACTTAACTACTCCCTTGATGATTATTAAGGAGAAATTACTGCAAGCCGTTTTATTTCTAGGTTGCCTTGAAGACTGTTACTACTGTGCATCCCAATCCAATGGTTGTGCATTTCTGAAGACAGGTATTCAGTGTCTGGTGGATGATCGTGAGATTTTGTTTGAGAAAATTCCTATTGAGAAGACTCATTCTGTGGAGAGTACATCCCAAGACTTGAATCTTGAAGACGTGTCTACAATTTTCAGTACCCCTGTAAGGATCACTTCTAAGGGTCTTGTGAAGATTACCTTCGAACCTAAAGTCGCTCCCCTGATTATTACTGCCCCCGAGCCAATTCCATATTCCTCTGATAAGGCTATCCCTTGGAATTATGGAGTTGATTTCTACTATCATGGAGTCAAGCAGGAACCATTGTCTGTTGAAGAGGAAAACGTTGAAGTTACTAATCCCGATGTTGGTAATATTTTCAAGGACTAGTAAGGTTACTAGAAGTGGAAGGGTTTTCTCTCCAGAGATATCTCTGAAGACTGTTATTGCACCGATTCTTATCATCGCTACAGAATCTTCTACTGAAATCCAAAATAAAGAAAGTATGACTGAGCCTTCCCTGTTGTTGTGTTCCAAAGCTCATGCTCAAGGTTTGGTGAAATTATTGAAATATGCCCATGTACCGTAAGAAATTTCTGTTGATCAGTTCAAAAATCATATTTCTAGACTAACGATTGATAATGGTCTAGGCTTTTCTGACACAGACCTAACTCCTGCAAGAAGGAATCATAATAAGGATCTGCATGTCTTTATTGAGTACAGGGGTACTACCTTATCTCATGTGTTGGTAGACATGGGTTCCTCATTGATTGTATTTCCAAAAGCTGCTTTGGACAAACTTGGTTATGAAGGGATTGTTCTAAAACCCTGTGACATTATGGTAAGATCTTTTGATGGTTCAAAGAGAATGGTGCATGGAGAGGTGGATCTTCCGATCAAAGTGGGTTCCTAGGTCTATGAATCTACTTTCTATTTAATGGATATTCAACTGGCCTATTCTTGTTTGTTGGGACGCCCTTGGATTCATGGGGCATGTGCTGTCACTTCTACCTTACACCAGAAGTTGAAGTATCCCATGAGGGGAAAAATCGTTAAAGTTTGCGGTGAATAAGAATATACGGTGAGCCATTTGAATTCTTTCAAGTATGTCGAGGTGGATGGTGAGTTCGTCGAAAATCCTTGCCAGATATTTGAAGTTGTTTCTCAGATAACCTCGATTGATAAAGCTTCTTCCGTTGTTCATCAAACTCCATCAAAAATGGCTTCACTAAAAGACGCTAGCGTTGTGGTTGAAAAAGGTGGTTGCTAGGTTTGGGGTCAGATTCCTGACATTCCTTACAAATATGACACGTTTGGCTTGGGTTTCACTTCTCAGGCTCAGAGGGTTGTCTTTCGTGCTCGTGCAAATTCAGGGAGACCGCCCTTCTGCAACAATAGTAATGGAGTTCACAACAATCATGTTAATGTTGTGGAAGACGCTGATAGTGACTGCGAGATAGATAGTTGGATCTTCCTACTAACAACAATGGGCTCAACAATTGGAAGGTTGAAGACGTTATACCAATCTCCTTTAGTTAGGATTAAATGCTATTTTATGTTTTCTTACTTTTAAGTTTTTTGGCTATGTAATTAAAATAATGACTTTAAGCCTTGTGTCTTACCCGGGGCAAAATGGTCCATTTGTTAGGGTTGTCATTATTCTTAAGCATATTTTCCTTTAATAAATCATTGGATGTTTGCACTCAAATTTTGCAATCTTTGTCTTTCTTTTGCTTTATTATTTTCAAAATAACTATGTATTCTTGCACACACCCACATGACAAATTGCAGATCCATATCCACCCTGCATCCCATTGATAACAATTCTGCTATTGCTAATTATGACTTTGAAAATCCGAGGACGAAGGTAAGGAAGATTTTGAAATACTTGGAGAGCTTGCTAGATTGTTAATGCAGGAAGAAAGGGACATACGACCTCATGAAGAGCCGGTCGAGGTTGTGAACTTGGGTACTGAAGAAGACAAGAAAGAGGTCAAGATAAGTGCCAGCCTGGAAGAAAATGTCAAAAAGAGGCTAATTCAGATGTTGCATGATTATGTTGAGATCTTTGCTTGGTCATAAGAAGACATGCTAGGGCTTGATACTGATATTGTGGTTCACCTTCTACCGATGAAGAAAGGTTGCCTCCCTGTAAAGCAGAAAGTTCGTCGTATACGTCCTGAGATCTCAGAAAAGATCAAGGATGGCGTTATGAAGCAATTCAATGTAGGGTTCTTAGCTGTTACATCCTATCCTCAGTGTGTTGAAAATGTGGTGCTAGTACCAAAGAAAGATGGTAAGGTGCATATGTGTGTAGAGTACAGGGATTTGAATAGGGCGAGCCCCAAAGATGACTTTCCGCTTCCACATATTGATGTTCTAGTTGACAACACTACTCAACATAAAGTATTTTCCTTCATGGATCGTTTCTCTGGTTATAATCAAACCGAGATGGCACCTGAAGACATGGAGAAAACTACTTTCTTTCACACAGTGGGGCACTTTCTGTTACAAAGTTATGCCTTTCGGTTTGAAGAACGATGGTGCAACATATCAGTGTTCTATAGTAGCTTTGTTCCATGATATGATCCATCACGAGATAGAGGTTTATGTTGATGACGTGATAGCCATATCCCAGACAGAATAAGAACATCTCGACCACTTGTATAAGCTGTTTAAAAGATTGAAGAAATATAAGCCGAGTTTGAATCCAAACAAATGCACCTTTGGGGTAAGATCAGATAAACTCCAAGGTTTCGTTGTTAGTGGAAAAGGTATTGAAGTTGACCTTTCCAAGGTTAAAGCTATTCAAGAAATGCCAATTCCCCGTACTGAGAAGGAATTCTGAGGTTTCTTGGAACGTTTGAACTACATTGCCAGATTTATTTCCCACTTGACCGCTACTTATGAGCCAATCTTTAAGTTGTTAAAGAAAGATCAAGTGGTGAAGTGGAACGATGATTGTCAGATAGCCTTCCACAAACTGAAGGAGTACCTCTAGGATCTTCCAATTATGATGCCACTGGTTGAAGGAAGACCTCTGATCATGTACTTAACAGTGTTAGAGAATAAAAAGGGGTGTGTACTGGGGCATCATGACGAGTCTGGTGGAAAATAGCAAGCAATATACTACCGTAGAAAATTTTTTACCAACAGTGAAACATGATACTCACTGCTCGAGAAAACTTGTTACGCTTTGGCATGGGCTGCTCGCTGACTAAGACAATATATGTTGACTCATACTACCTTGTTGATATCTAAGATGGATCCTATAAAATACATATTCGAGAAGCCCGCTCTATCTGGAAGAATAGAAAGATGGAAAAGTATCTTAACAGAATACGACATTCAGTACACCACTCAGAAAGCAATCAAAGGAAGCATATTGGCAGATCATTTGGCTCATCAAGCCGTATATGACTATTAGTCTATGAACATTGAGTTCCTGGATGAGAATATTATGTTGATTACTGACTATGAAAAACCTGGACCATATGAAAGACCCGAGTCAGGATCCTAGTGGACTATGGTTTTTGATGGATCCTCTAACGTGCTTGTTAATGGGATTGATGTTGTGATTGTCTCTCCCAAGGGTTTCCATACACCCTTCACTGCAAGATTATGTTTTGACTGTACCAACAACATGGCAGAGTAGAAGCGTGCATCATGGGTATCAAAGTTGCTATCGATATGAGAATTAAAATCTTGAATGTATATGGGGACTCAGCCCTAGTAATCAATCAGATTAAGGGAGAATGGGATATGAAGCACACGAGTCTCATCCTTTATCAAGAGCATATGTTGACGTTAATGCCATACTTAGAAGAAATCACTTTTGAACACATCCCATGAGAAGAGAATCAATTGGAAGACGCAATAGCTACCATGTCGTCTATGCTCAAACTCAGATGGGATAATTAAGCTCCTCAAATCAATATTGAGAGATTAGACAAACCCACATATTGCTACGAAGTTGATATTGATGGAGTAGAGGAAAAACCTTGGTACCATGAAGTAAAAAGATACCTCGAGGCTCAAGAGTAACCTGAAGGGGCATCTATTAATGATAAGAAATTCCTACGGAGATTCTCGGCCAAATTATTTAAGTAATGTAATTTTGTACAAGCACAATCACGATTCGACTTTGCTTCGTTGTATGGATGAGAAGGAAGCTGAGAATATTATGGAAGATATGCACGAAGGAGTCTTTGGTACTCACTCCAGTTGGAATACGATGGCTAAGAAAATTCTGAGAGCAGGTTATTATTGGTCGACCATGGAAACTAATTGCCGTCGCCATTCCAGAACTTGTCACATGTGCTAGATTTACACTGACAAAGTACATTTGCCTCCAGTTCCTCTGAATTTCTTGACCGCTCCTTAGCAGTTTGCAATGTGGGGCATTAATATGATTGGAGAAATTAAGCCTACGACATCTAATGGGCTTCATTTCATCCTGGTTTCTATTGATTATTTCACGAAGTGGGTTGAAGCAGCCTCATTTGCCTCCGTTACCAAGAATGTTGTAGCTCGATTCATTAAGCATAATATTATATGTCGGTATGGCATACCTGAGCGGATCGTCATAGATAACGCTACTAATCTTAACAATACTATGATCATGGAACTCTGCACACAGTTCAATATTAAACACCATAATTCTTCTCTATATCAGCCAAAGATGAATGGCGCGGTGGAATCCACCAACAAGAATATTATGAATATTGTGCAGACGATGATTGTGATGTACAAAGATTGGCACGAGATGTTACCATTTTCTCTTCATGGTTATCGCACTTCAGCACATACATCAACTGGGGCAACTCCATTCTCTCTAGTCTATGGTATGGAGGCTGTTTTACCCGTCGAAGTCCAGATTCCTTCCCTGAGAATTATAAAGGATGTAGGTTTAGACGAAGATGAGTGGATTCCGACCAGGCTGGACCAGCTAAATTTGATTGAAGAGAAAAGGCTTGCGACTATTTGTCATGGTCAGATATATCAAAAGCGCATGATCAAAGCCTTTAACAAGAAAGTCAAACAACAGGTGTACCAGGGAGGTTATTTGGTAATAAAACACATCATCTTACCACATGGTGATCCCAGGGGAAAACGGACTCCGACATACGAAGGGCCATTTGTGATTAAGAAGATATTTTATGGCGGTGCTATGATGCTTACCACCAAGAAAGGTGAAGATCTTCCACACCCTGTGAACGCGGACATAGTTAAAAGATACTACGCATAATAGAGGCCCGCTAGGTTGACTGGACTAGGAAAAAATAAGGGTATCTTGACGAACCAAAAGGGTTCGGGCAAAAGATTATGGATATATATAAAAATAATGTACATCCAACGAGTCAAAAACCTGAAAAAGGTGGCTTGGGAAAAAATTGATATCCCGGTGGACTGAAAAACCGAAAGGGCGGTCCAGGAAAAAGTTAGGAATTAAAGCGTACAACTATGTCCCATTCGATCACCTATCTACTTACAACTAGCATAATTACCGATGTCAAAAGTTCAAATGGTACAGATCAATTCAGTTAACTTCTCCCGACAACGAGGGATGAGATGCTTGAAGACATAGGGGCAATAGTAGAATTGAAACTCGATGGGATCACTTCAACATAGTTGTTTTTATTTTTTCTCTTTGTACACCCTTTTCTTTTATGAAGGTTTCCTCTTACTAGGATTTCTGTATCTTTGTATAAAATTGTCTGTTTACCAACAAAATTTCCAAATCAATGCAATCATTTTCAATTTTAAAAAAAAACTTTTTTATTTTCTATGTTTTGTTTGCAACGTCCAATGATTATATTGAATGAGCATACGCATTTAAATATGATTACCATTTACAAATATATGCGCGAAAATAGGATTAGTGTTTGCAATAGACTCTAGAAGTTGGGATAACGTTTGAAGCTGACCATAAATTTCCACAGAGCAATTTCCTTAAATCTTTCCCCACAAGTTAATCCCAATCAAAGATTATTTCCACGGTGAAGTCGCCGCAACCTATAGGGTTTATTTCCCTAACTGAGTTTATTTCTCGAATATTGCAAAAATTCCTCGACATGATTCTCTTCTCCAACCAGATGACATTCAATGTTGTCCTCCCCAGAGGAGTCAATATTCATATCTGAAACCTGGTGAAACAGCACATCATAGAATGTGACTTCTTTCATCTTCAGTTAGAATACAAATGACTGACTCTCCTTGAATGCTTCCTTCCCCAAGCAGAAGTCAAAGATCCCCATCAAAATATCCTCAAATAGAAATCCCCAGTAAAGTCAAGTCGAAGAACTACTGTCTTCATCCCCAGCAATAATCAATGATTCATTTTCCCCAGTCAGACATTATTGTACAAAGCTACCGATACGCAACAATGATATATTTCATCCATACATCATTTACAAAAAATTAGAACATATGCTTACAAAACACATATTATTCTCATTTATTTTGAGATCATCATTACGCAAGCATTACATACATCATGAAATTACACAGAAATAACTTTGTATTTTCAGGTTGAGTTCGAAAACAAAAAGATATTACGAGTGATTTACAAACAAGTTATGGATCAATTCTAGAAACAAGATGGGGCGATTATCTACATGACTAATTTATTTCCTTCAGAAGAGTTCTGAAACGCATTTCCCCTTCACCACTTCATTCTGAAAAGCATCTCCTTCAAAAGTTTATCCTGAAAAGCATCTCCTTCAACGCTTCATTATGAAAAGTATGTCCCCTTAAGAGATGGAACCCTGAAAAACATTTCCCCTAGAGACCGAGTTCTGGCGAGCATTTCCTTCAGAAGAGTTTTGAAACTCATTTCCCCTTCAGTACTTCATTTTGAAAAGCATCTCCTTCACCGCTTCATTCTATAAACCATGTCACCTTCAAAGATGGAACCCCTAAAAGCATTTCCCCCAGAGACTGGGTTCTGGCGAGCATTTCCTTCAAAAGAGTTCTGAAATGCATTTCCCCTTCAGCACTTCATTCTAAAAAGTATCTCCTTTAGAATTTTATTCTGAAAACCATCTCCTTCACCGCTTCATTCTGTAAAGCATGTCCCCTTCAGAGATGGAACCCTGAAAAGCATTTCCCCCAGAGACTGAGTTATGGCGAGAATTTCCTTCATAATAGTTCTGAAATGCATTTCCCCTTCAGCACTTCATTCTAAAAAGCATCTTCTTCACAAGTTTATTCTGTAAAGCATCTCCTTCAGCGCTTCATTCTGAAAAGCATTTCCCCTTCAGAGATGGAACCTTCAAAAGAATTTCCCCCAGAGACCGAGTTCTGGCGAGCATTTCCTTCAAAGGAGTTCCAAAACGCATTTCTCCTTCAGAACTTCACTCTAAAAAGCATACCCTTCATAAGTCTTATTCTGAAAAGCATCTCCTTCAACACATCATTTTGAAAATCTTTTCCCCTTCAAAAATGGAATCCTGAAAAGCATTCTTTTGATACTCCTATCACCAGTTAATTTATATGGCATCTGTAAGCCCATCTCCGACTACACTCAATCATTTCTCCTAATGGCATCTTTAAGCCCATTCAAGACACACAATAAACCAAGAAGTATTACTTCGTGCACATGCGAGTGGAAATTTATGGGTATTTAATGTTCAATCCTCTTCCACCTTCAGATCTCGAATGGCAAGCATGCTAGTCTAGATCCTAAGGTTTAAGAAGATTGAACAGGGGCCGCTGTTATACCCTAAAATTTTCCCTCCCATTTTTCAAAGACAAATTGATTCAAGATGCTCAAGTGCTCAAAACTACTCAAGAATTGATCAGACAAATTCTCATCCCAAGCAGTGGCCTATAATTAGGGTTTTGGTTTTCACATAGGAAATTGGACTTATAATGCCTCAATTGGATTTAATGGTTTCTCATATGCTTCAAAGAATCCTCATATCAAGTTTCAAGCCTTACATCACAAATTTACTCAATCAATTGCTCAGATAATTGAAAATTAACTATATTGGGTAAAAGGTCAATTATGGTCAACATATAGTCAAACCTCAATATTTTTAGTCAACATCAATATTTTGAAGTTATATTCATCATTTGATCAAGGTTTGATCATGATTCATCAAGAAAACTCAAGATTCATCAAAACTCAAAAGGTGTTAAATTAGGGTTTTCTTTAGCAGATGTCAACTGAACTTTGACCGGGCACAACTTTCACATGATTCATCATATTTTTCTCAATCAAAGATAATTTTTAAGGAAAGTTTAATTCTCTACATCTTGGTATCTCGAATCTCAAGCCCAAAAAATGCTTCATTAGGGAGATATGGGCCAAAACATTATAGGTCATCTCAAAAGTCAACAAAAAGGCACTTTATGTCAAGGCAACTTACATCACGATAAATTCTTTGAATGAAAAAATGATCAATATAGAGATTGTTGGGGACATCTCGAGCTTTCCAAAAAGTCACAAATTACCTTCATATGATAAAAATTGAGAGAGTTATGATTGGTGCATGTTGGGAAATTTTGAGAAAATGCATGAAACCTAAATTGATCAAGCTTGAAATTTTGGGCTAATATGCTTATCTTTCAAAGTCCAAACATGTTTTAGACCTTATAGTGAAAATCTGAATCTATTCATACACCCCTTTGATTTTTATTGCATTTATTTTGATGTTATTTATATAAATTCAAAATTAAATTAAATAAAAAAATCAAAATTTTCATACAAAGGTTCAAGCCCATTCCCCTTGACCTAATTTTCCTATATATATATATATATATATATATATATATATATATATATATATATATATATATATATATTCCTCACATTCAGACAACAAGACCACACGAGACCTTGTAAGAATATCATATGTGAAAACTAGGGCAAATCAAAACCCTTCTTTCCAGCCTTCCTCAAGGCTAAAAAACTACCCCATTCAACTTCAGGGACATTATAAGGTAAGTGTGGATCGATCTTGATGATCCAAAGAGCCTGGAAATTTTATACATGCCTCACCGATTTCTATCTTTGCATGAAATTCATATTTTATTTTTACTATGTTTTGATGCATACTAACATTGCTAACATGCTTCTGAGGCGTAACTATGCAGGATATACCCATCGAATGAGTCCCATAACGATTGAATCATGTATTGCCATGTTTGAACTGATTCATCATCTCTGCTCTGTATCTCATCATACAGGATGATTTATCCAAAACCAAGGCCATCATTGAATTCGGAAGGTCCAAATTATAGGGGTAGGGTACCTTTGAATCAGTAATGTTTGTTATTTTGCAGGAACAAAAAATGAAGTTTCAGGAGAAGATGACCGGAGCTAGGACTTCGGCGCCCCTCCGGCCCAATCAATGATGTTTATTATAAATTTATTTGTTTTCATAATGTTACCGGATGAAGAAGCCACCCCATTGGAAAAGCGCACGCAATAAGATAATAAAATATAAGGGCATGGGTTTGATCTCTGCCTTTTGGTATTTTTTCTTGTTTTCTAATTTATGCAGGTTTTTCATATATTATATGCGGCGCTTGTTCTCATAACACCAACCAATGCATGGCTCAGTGGAAAACAATGCGAGGAAGGAGGCAAAAGGCGTGGGTTCAACACCCACCCCTAGCATTTGTTTTATTTTTGTTTTCTAACCCTCATTTCCTTGATTTTTCGTCCACTATTTATTTTTGGCTAACCCTAATTCTTTTTCAATTAACCATTAAACAAAAACCTTTTTCTTTAACCCTAAAAATAATTAGGTTTAGGTTTTTTAACCTTTTAATCAATTAATTAATTAACCATCTTTTTTTAATTAATTAAAATTAATTAGGTTTTATTTAATTAATCATCATCAAAAACTATTGTCTTCACGAAAACCTAACAAATATTCAAACCACTTTTGTGTGTTATTTCTTTTTCTTTCATTTGTATTTACATTTCCTAAATCAAGTGTATAGGGTGCGTTCAACAATAATAGTGTAGCTTTATATTTTTCGCCCTTTTTCTATTATGTATCTACTTCCGGGATGTAATAGTTTTAGGGTTTATTCCCGCACCCTCTATACTTATTTAATTCCCCAAAGCTTTGTAATAGCTTTAGGTTTACATTCCTTATTTTATATCCTATATTATATTTTTATGCTACTGCTAGTAATTAGGGTTTGTACGAAAAGATTAAAACCAACCGATAGCATAACCCTAAATGCAAGATAAAATAAATGAATTGAATCACACATGCACACTTACACATCTAAGGTAACCTCTCTTCTTTGCCTTTCGGAATAATGGTTATGTCCCTAGAAAATAAGGATACTTTAGCAAAGTCCCTTCGAATAAAAGATCATAGTCCCTCGATGACCCTTCGATGTTGCCTACGAAAAAATGATCTAGTCCCTCCGATAATTGCTAAAGTATCATTATCTATTGCCTTCGATGACCATACGATGACCCTCAATTGTCCCTATCACATCCAATAGATGGGGCTACCAACCAACTAATGGTACGGATAACACTATATTTAATGGAGAAGGAAAATAACAAGAACGACCTTGAGTGGGTAAAACTATTAATCGATCGCTCACAAATTTTCTAAAAAACCCTTTTCACACATCAAAATATTTTCTAAAACACTTTGTACACGTTCTTGAGGACTGATACAAGAACCATTACAAATATAGCCGTACTTTGGCTTTTCAAAATATTTTTAAACACTTACACAAAAAAATAAATTTTCAAAAGTGAGATAACGATTAAGAGCCCGTAGATAACTATGGACGAAAAGAGTGTTAACACCTTCCCTTTTCATATCTTACCCCCTGAACTCAAATTCTTCAAGGTCTTTCCTGTTCTTTTCACCTTTTCCTTATTGGATAAAAGAAAAGTCGGTGGCGACTCTAGCTATATGTGTTGCACCCCAAAATTTACCCTCTTGATTTAGGCTTATGTTTCATCATGAATATCATATTGCCTTGCATTCATACATTGTGATGGGATCAAAGTACTTTGGTTATCAAGTCTTCCTCAAGCTTTGAAGGTTGATTGCATTGACAAGTTGCTCAAGAAGAATCCTAGCATCTACACCTCTGGATCTTTCAAGCTCAAAAGTTATTGCATATCTCAAGATATTTTATCCGTCTCTTTGGATCATCAGAGGATTGAAGTTTGTGTTTGATTATAAGAAGAATCACTCTTTTGATTCACAAGTAAAAATTAGGGTTTTTCTTAATCAAGGCTATTGATCAATGTACAAGTCTTAATTTGGAAGCTACAACATCTCATTGGTATTTAAAAAGTCTTTGTACAAGAAATTGGCCAAAATCATCAGAGGCTTTGAAGTTTTGAAGTTGATTCATCAGTCTCCTAAAGGTGTTAACCAAAACTAGGGTTTGGGATTTCATTAAGATTTCTTGATATTTTTTAAGTGAAACTTTGCACATGGCCTCTATATATTTGGAAGATCATATGTTTGAATTTTTGATCATCAATTTTGAAGGGAAGTGGATTAATTGATTCAAAGGGGCAAAATGGTCATTTTGGTCAAAATCAGTCAAAGTCAAGGTTGACCAAGTGAACTTTTGGGCAACAATCAATTCAAGGGTGTACTTTTAATATTTCAATTCCATTTGGATCATTGGATCAAAAATATTGTGGTTTGGGTTGAAACTTGTTCATGAAGAAACCCTAAAAGTTTCTAATTTTGGAAAATAAGGACTTAACTTCAAAAATTCATATTTTATTCACCTTTGATTAAAAAAATGCAAATGAAGTATGCTTGGAAATATAAGAGGATGATCTTTCATCTCCTTTTGTTCTCATGTCCAAATAGGCAAAGAGTCAAGAGTTATGGTCTTTGGAAGTTCATGCCTCAAGTTAAAATTATAGCTCATTTTCCAAAATTAGTGAATTTCATGTAAAATTTTGATGACCTTAATAAATTCAATTGCAAAAACTTAAAACTAAGGGATTGTAGATCTTTTAAATACCTTTCCAAATTGTACTCATTTGTGTCAAAATTCAAAAGTATGAGCAAGTTATGGACTTTGGAATTTTGAGGCATGCTTTGTCTTACACTTCTATGCTCCTCTATTAAATCTATATAAGAAGAGGTAAGCTTTGTTTTACACGAGACATGCTCCCATTACAAGAATTTCAGATCTGAGTTTTCCACCATTCTTCTGCATTTTGCTTTGATTCTCTCAATTCCTTGGTGTTTTCTTCAAAATTCTTGTGGATTCAACTTCAATGAAGGGAGGAGATCAAGTTAGCACCATTTGTTTGCACATGGAGTGAAGGAGACAGTAGAACGCTTTTTGCCTTGAGGTAATAATTCTAAACCTTGATTTTCGAGATGTATTTGTTTATTGATGTGTTTGAGCTTGGATTAGTGTTCACTGCTGTTGTTTGAATGTTTTTGAAGCTTTATAATGTTTGATTCGTTGAATTATGCATGATTGAGTGCTCTGAAATTTCTAATTCAGAATGTTTTTGCTCATTTTCATGGCTTGATTGTGAATGATGTAGCTGATAATTTGATTTGATTCGAATTGCATAATGAAGTATGATATGTTAGCTTTAATTTGCACTTGATTTCATTAATTTTGGTGGAGAAATGAGTATGTATGATGAATCTGAACATGAGCCCTAGGAACAAGTCTTTTGCACGTTTTTGAGTTGGTCTGGAGGTTGAAGATGACGTGGTGGCGCATTTTGATTGGTCCATTTGAATAATTGTCTTATTTGAATTATTTGTTTTATTTAGTATTATATTTGATTTTATTTTGTGATAAAAACATTTTCAAAAATCATGAAAAAATTACCATAGGAAAATAATAATTTCTAGTATTTTTCATATATTTTTTGGAAGTTTTTAAAAATGTTTTGATTGGTTTAAAATTTCACAAATTTAATTATTTGTTTGTTCAATGATTATTTTTATTTTAATAGTTCTTTTGATCTAAAAATTCCACAAAAAATGTTTTGAACTTTTAAAATTATTTATAATTTGTTTCTGAAATTTGTTTAGCATTTTTTCTATTTTTGATTAGAAATTTAATTTGAGAAGTTTATTTAAAATGTTTGCTTCATAATTTTATTTTAATATTTCCTTTAATTCAAAAATCCTCAAAGAAATCATATGAGTTTGTTTTAAATCATAGAGTCTGAATATAATTTTATTTTGACCTTTTTGTGAATTTTGGCTAGGGTTTGCATTTTTGTAATTTAATAATAGTTTAATTATTTAATTGTTAGTTTGATTTTATCTTAATATTTCCTTTAATTCAAAAATTCCAAAAAAATCAGGGATGTGTGTTTTTTTTATTCTAATATTTGAATATAATTTTGGTTGGATATTTTTCTGATTTTTTATTAGAATTTTATTTTTGAGATATGAATATTTGTTTAAATGGTTAATTGTTTGAATTTGTATTTATTTTTGACTTTTCTTTGATTCAAAAAATGTGAAAAAATATGTATTTTGACATTTATTGTTTCCTTGTGACTTGCATGATCTTGGTTTGAATTGTTTGAATTTTAATCTTAGCTAATTAATATTTAAGATTAAAATTCAAACAATTAGGGTTTTGTAGCTTACATTGCAAGTTTCATTTTCAAAACCATTATGCCCTGGTTTTTCAATGAAATTTAGGTCTTGATTATGGTTCATGGATGTATTGAGGATCTGAAAACCATTTTTCTTGAATTATTTGACTTTGTTTGATATTTTTCCATGAATTACTTTGAAAACTTGTCTAGTTTTGATAGTTTGGCCAACTTGTTTTGAACTTTGGGCCTCATTTGATCCCCACCTCAACCATCCATGAACTTAAGACTTGCTTTCTGACTTCTACACACTTCAATGATGCTAAGAAATTTTTTTTGTGAATTATTGATCCTTGTTTCTATTTTTGATGTATTTTGGAAGTGAAGGTACCCAATTAATGTTGCATATCTTGTTTCAATTTTCTTGATGTCCAATGAACTTGAGTGAGGCCTATAATTGGGCACCTAATGATCATGTTGGTTCTTTTTATCCATGTAAACTCAATCCATTTCACTTAATGCCCCGTGCTTGAATGATTTGAAACTTTTGAGGCATTGTGTGGGATTCCTCTTCTATTATGCTTGTGAGTTGTGATTAAATATTTGAGTAAGATTGAATTATGTTTTCTACTGACCTTAATGGTCTTTGATTGTATTATTCTCAAGCTCCTATGATCCTTGATTGATATTCAATTGTCAACTCAACATGGTGATAGAAAGGAGCAACATTTCCTGTAATTTTTGACCAAATTGTGCATATGCCTGTTTCTTTTTGTCTATCATATCTAGTTTTTTGATAGTTGCTATCATGTTTCCTCACTTAATTATGGTGTCATCATCCATCCCTTATGTGAGTCATCATTCAATTTATGGGAATACTAACTTGTTTGTTGAATGTGCGAGGTACTTTGAGAAAAGTTTTCCATTTTTGACTTGAGGCTACTGTGTTTCACTTTATTTATGGAACACAACTTATTATATTGGCACTGCTCTTGTGTTTGGCATATTTGATAGTCTATGCAGGATATGTATATGCGATTATAAATGCCATACATTACCCATGGGATCTGTTCATATATGAAAATCTCAATACTTACATCCTGATGGTGTAATTTCTGACTTGATTTGTCTGTTGATGCCAGCTTGCTTGAATTTCTCTGGGTTTCTTTTATTCTTGCTCAGTTGCTACGGATAGGTATCCATTTGGTATTGCATTATTTCCTTTCTTCTATTTTCATTCTGTATAGTTCTGATTGCATGATGGGACCTCTGTTGCTGATATATGTCAGGAGGCTCTCTGTTTTGTTTAAAACATGTGTTGTGTTTGTATTTGTCTCTTGATCAATGAGTCACTCAATTTAGAAATTGAGATCACGACTTCGCTCTCAGTGCATGTTCCCTATAGGATGTTTGTTGTTTTTCTTCTTTAATTGTTGATCGATGAGTCACTCAATTTTAAAATTGAGATCACGACTTCGCTCTCAGTGCATGTTCCCTATAGGATGCTTATTGTTTTTCTTCTTTAATTGTTGATCGATGAGTCACTCAATTTAGAAATTGAGATCACGACTTCTCTCTCATTGCCTGTTCCCTATAGGATAGTTTTGTTAAGTTTTCTTTGACATGTTGATTAAGATAGGAATCTATGTATGCTAACATAGGTTAGGATTTTTCTTTATCCTCAACCTTAGGGTCAATCTTTGTATGATAACACTAGGGATAGTGCTAGGCTAGTTTCCCTTAGTTGTTTTTCTTTCCTTTGCATTTTGCATCTTAAAACAAAAGTTGTTTTCTTGGCAAATCATAAAACACCTCTAATAAACTCAAACCCTTATTCAAGGTAAAAGATACAAATAAATTCTATTTGTTTATGCGCCTCCTGGCTTTGTTTTTAAACCCGTCTTATTGATGTTTCACCATCTTTGCCATGATATCTTGTTATCTTAGCCGATATTTCGCCATCGCACATTTGTTTGAAGCAAATGTTTCTCCATCGCAATGTTTGTTATCCTACTTTGATTCTCAATATCATTGTTAGGTGTGATGTTTTGTCATCCATTTTATCGATCTTTCGCCATCTTTGCCATGATATCTTGTTATCTTAGCTGATGTTTCTCCATCGCACATTTGTTTGAAGCCGATGTTTCTCCATCTCACATGTTTGTTATCCTACTTTGATTCTCAATATCATTGTTAGGTGTGATGTTTTGTCATCCGTTTTATCAATGTTTCTCCATCTTCGCCATGATATCTTGTTATCCCTTAGCCGATGTTTCGCCATCACACATTTGTTTGAAGCCGATGTTTCGCCATCACACATGTTTGTTATCCTACTTTGATTCTCAATATCATTGTTAGGTGTGATGTTTTGTCATCCATTTTATCGATGTTTCACCATCTTTGACATGTTACTTTGTTATTATTTAGCTGTTTGTTTTACCATCACATTTGTTTGTTGTTTTATTTGATGTTTTGCCATCTTGACTGTTTTTGTTGTCTTAACTAAAAAACACAAACCAACCAAAATATATAAGCCGAACTACGGCTGCTCTGATTCCTTAAAAGGGATACGTAGCCAAAGGGGTAAGGCCCAACCGAGCATAACTTTCATTTTCCCTACATTGTTTTCTTTTGTTTCTTTCGTATGCATTCCCTTTTTAGCTTTAAGCCATAGACATAGGATTTGACCACACCCATTAGATTAGACAACAAGAGTGGATACCGTAGAGTACAACGGACGTGTGGGATACTAATACCTTCCCCTCGCGTAACCGACTCCCTTACTTGATCTCTCGGTCGAAAGATCATGATTTCTCTCTTTCCAGGTTTTCTCGATGTTTACCTTTCCTTTTCGGCGGGATAAAAGACATTCGGTGGCGACTTCATTGATGTTTCATTACATCCAGATGATAGGTTCAGCCAGGCGGTTCCAGGTGGAGACTTTACTGGGGACAGATTGACCTTTTGCTGGTCCATCCCGGAGTCGATCCTAGCTCTTATTTGTTTTCTTTTGGGTGTTTATTTTGCCGCTTTGCATATTTATCTGTTTGCATTGCATCCTATGTTCGCTTTACTTTCTGCATACTGGATTTGGCTGGACTATTTGGATTCTGGATTTCTTGGTGGGTGGGTTGTTCCATGAGGTAAAAGGCCTCGTACCCAGGCTATGAGTGAATTTAATAGGAACTAGGAATAAAGTGGCCATGGTAGCTATGAGGCGGATGCTTTCTAGACCTGACCATGAGACCCATGACTTCAGAGTTAGTTCGAATAGGTGTTATCGTATGATGATACCGACAGTCAAGCTCTTGTACTCTGATTTGGCTTTTAACCTTACCTTGACCTAGACTACACCCGTAGAGGGGCGGGAAAACTTTTCTTACAGGTACAGGTACTGTTGGTGACTTTGTGTTGCGAAGGTGATTCAGGTTCCCGTGATAGTTTTGAAGCTTTGGCATTTTCTTTTGATCTTGAGTGGTGTTGTTCTGTAATGGTCCAGCCATTATCCAGTGTGAACTTTGATCCTGTCATGTTGCATCATAGCATATTTATTTCTATAAAAAAATTATGTATAAAAAATAACTAGCATGCGCATGTCATCTTCCAGGGACATTCAAGAGTCTTCTTTCCATCAGAAATGGCTTGCCTCCCGTCAGATGAGTTTGATTCAGTTCGTGTTAAAGAGCCCACCAGGAATACATTCTCTTATCAGATTCCTTCTATTGATGTGTCCGAATTGAAAAGGTTGAGTTCTTATTTGAAGGGTGATGTTCTAAACAATTTCAACAAAAATTATGGCAATTTGTTACCAATCCTTAACACTTTAGTTGACCCAATGGATTTGATCACCCTCTTCCAGTTCTATGACAAGGAATTACGGTGTTTCAATTTTCAAGATTATCAACTGGTTCCCACACTAGAAGAGTACGTGTACCTACTTAATATCAAATTGTAAGATGAAGTTCCTTTTGTCCAAGTGCCGAAGAAGCCGAAGTTCGAAGTTATTGCTGAAATTCTTCATTTGAGTTGGAAAGAGGTGAAATACAATTGGAAATCAAGTGAGGATACTACAGGGTTTTATTTGGATTTCTTAGTGAAGAAAGCTGAAGACTGGGCAAAGAAAGGGAATTGGAGTGACTTCAGCTCTCTGTTTGCTCTCATGATATACGGGATCATCCTCTTCCCTCGCAAGAGAAATTTTGTGGATTTGACGGCTATTTGTGTTTTTAGAAATAAGAACCCGGTACCGACACTCTTGGCAGATACTCTTTACACCATTCATTTCATGCATGGAAAAGGAGGTAATGTGAGTTTATGCCATTCGATGTTGTATCAATGGTTTAAGTTGCACCTACCGGTAAGTGGCCCTTTCGTGGATACCAGTCATTCTCTCCGATGGTCATCAAGACTTGTCAACCTTACTTCATTTGATATCCGATGGAATTATGACATGGGAGAAGTACGAAGTATTATCACTAGCTGCGGAGATTTCCCTAATGTTCCCCTCATAGGAACTAAGGGGTGTATCAACTATAATCCCGTGCTTGCTTATCGTCAATTGGGATATGCAATGGATGGACCGCCAAAGGTTAAGGAGGTGTATAAATCAGTGTACTTTGTTGAAGGAAGTGATCATGTGATGATGAAAAGAGTGACAAGTGCTTGGAAGGGAATTCACAAGAAGGATAGAACTACTTTGGGCAAGAAAGTTCCTATTGCTAGGGTTCCTTACTTGGATTGGATTAGAGCCAGGGTTAAGATTTTACGGTTACCATTTGCAAGGTCGGCTCCTATATGTGAGCAACCTCCTACTATTCTGAATAATGCGGTTCCTACCGAAGTATTCACCCAGGTTCATGTTGAGAACATTCAACTTCGTTCAAAAGACCGAGGCAGGGATGAAACTTTATTGGGTAGATCAAGAAAGGGCCGACTTAGCTCGCAAACTCAAAGAAGCTCAAGGGGAAACTTCTGACGCAACCAGTTTTAGGAAGAGATCTCATGCTGAAATGGAAGAAGAGTTGAGTAAGACCCAGCAAGAGTGCCAGAAGCTTTAGGCATCTGAGAATAGTTACAGGAAGAAGGTTCAAAACTTGGAGAAACAACTCAAAGACAAAGATGCTCAGCTTAAGAAGGAAGTAGCCTAGAGGCATGTCGCAGAGGATCGGTTTCAAGAAAGTAAAGTAGTCGCATCACAACTTTTGAAGGAGAAATCTAGGCTTGAAGAGTATTGTCAACACCTTGAAGTGTGTTTTGTTCCAGAGATTTAGTTTTTGTTACTTACCTTTGGTGTATTTGGTCTCCCCCAGGATTGTTGGAAGGGACCATTGTTTGTTTTTATTATTCAGTTTGTTGTTAAGTTTACTTTGAAACACATATTTTATTGTTTATCGTTACACTCTTAAATGTCTGAAGTCACTTGAACATCGTTTCTTTTGTTTGTAAATAATTGGAGTGTTTGTCTTGTTGTCCTTTTTTCCCCCTGGATTGTATGTTTGATCTTTGGTTGCACACCGTGATTGATGAATAAAAGGACTCTTGGATACCGGGAAATGACAAACATATCATGCACATCATGCATTTCATAACATGTAGGTTATCTCAAGACGATATTCTTATTCTTCTGCTTTTCTTATTCAGAATTCAAGACGACTATTCATCGGTATTCCACCAGAAACAATTTTCCAAGACAGATGGAACAAGTTCAAGCTGAACTCGCTGATATGAGGGCCCAGATGGCTACTCAGATGACCCAGTTCATGGAGGTCATCACCAATGTGAATCGCCAATAGAAGGAACTGGCTACCATTGTCAACAACTTGCGCCGCTATCCAGGGGATGGTGGAAATCAAGGGCTCTATCAGGACATTTCTGTAGGATTGGGGGATGTGCAAGATCATCCTGTTGGAAATTTTCACGGGATGCCAGGAAACCCTTTTGTGTGCAACGTAGGGCAGTTTCCCCCGTCTCTAGGACCTCGTCTTGTAGGGAACAGAAGAGATAATCAGGGTGGTGTAAGGAACTATCATAAGCAGGAGTATGACTTTGACCAGGATGAAGATCAGTTTTCTGTTCGGCGTTCAGAGCCGGAAGTCCAAGTTGAGGATAGGAAGTATCAGTTGTTGGAAGAAAGATTGAAGGCTGTGGAAGGGAAAGGAGTCCTTGGTATGGATGCTAATGATCTCGGGTTGGTTTCTGGGGTGAAAGTTCCTCCAAAGTTCAAGCCTCCTGTATTTGAAAAGTACAACGGAACGTCATGTCCTGTTACTCATGCAACTGCTTATTTCCGAAAGATGTCGGTGCATACTGAGGATCAGGGGCTTTTGATTCACTTTTTCCAGGATAGCCTATCTGGGGCATCCCTGGAGTGGTACATGAAGTTGGAGAAAACCCATATTCGTTGCTGGAATGATCTTGCTCGAGCTTTTGTTAAAAATTATCAGTACAATATGGATATGGAACCTAATCGCACTTAGTTACAGAATTTGTCACAGGGACCAAGAGAATCTTTTAAGGAATACGCTCAGAAGTGGTGTGAGTTGGCTGCAAGGGTTCAACCTCCACTCATGGAGAGACAACTCATTGATATGTTTATGAGTACCCTGCAATTGCCATTCTATGAGCACATGATAGGAAGTACTTCGACAGGATTTGCAGACATGGTTATGGCTGGTGAAAGAATTGAAGTAGGTTTGAAATTGGGGAAAATTCATATTGGAGGTTCTAGTGGCTCATCAGGAGGCAGTAAGAAACCATCCAACACTTACCCTAAGAAAAGGGAAGGCGACGCAAGTGCTGTTTACTCTCATAGAGGAAGAAGAGAGGATCGTCAGCACTAACAAATCAATTTTGTTTCTATTCCTATTAATGCTCCTCCGCAGCAGAGACCAAATGTAGTGCCCTAACAACAAAGACAGCAAGATGCTCCCCGTCAGTATAATAATCAATAGTAGAGACGGTTGAGAAAATTCGATCCCTTTCCGATATCTCTTACTGAAGCTCTCCATCATTTGCTCGATTTAAAGTTGATCGATTTGAGAAATACGCCACCATCACCCGTAAGACTTCCTCCTAACTATGATGCTAACGCAATATGTAAATTCCATTCAGGCGGAGTTGGTCATTCTACTGACAATTGCTTTGCATTGAAGTGCAAAATACAAGACTTGTTGGATGCTAAGGCAATTGAGTTTACTCTAGTGACTGGTCTGAATGTTACTCAGAATCCAATGCCTAGGCATGGAGGGGGTGTTGTTAATATGATTGATGATAATGGTGAAGTGTTGAATTTAATCATGAATTTGGAACAAGTAACTGCTCCTTTGTGTTATGTTAAGAGGTATTTGCTTGACAATTCTATTTTCATGGGTTGTACATCAGAGTGTTCCAAGTGTAGAGAGCAACCGAAGGGCTGTGATGATTTAAAAGTCAGTATCCAGTTGATGATAAAGGAGGGTTCCATGCAGTTTGATAGAAAACCGAGCTACCGTAAGATTACCAAAGAAGATGTTGTTGTGGTATCTATTCCTTACACTCTTGTGCGCATTCCTACCCCATCTAGGGAACCCCATTTGATGATTATAGTACCTGGTCCCATGCCGTATACCAGTGAGAAGGCCATCCCATGGCATTATGGTGCTGATGTTTATTACCATGGGGTAAAGCAGGAGGTAAGTACCCGTTCGTCTGAGGAAGAACGTGATGAAGATAATGAAGGGAAAGTTCATAATTTTTTTGGTGTGGGTCGAATGACTAGAAGCGGGAGAGTATTTGGTCCTTCCAATGTGCAAGATGCGGCATATGCTTCTGCAAGAGAAAAAGGAAAATAGTAGGCGATGATTGGTAATCCAAGGGTTACGCCAGCCAATGTGACTCAACCAATTCCGATACCAGAAGCTCCTTCAGTTCCCGATGAGGTTGAAGAGTTAATGCGAATTATCAGAAAGAGTGATTATAGCATAATTGATCATCTGAGCCATACTCCTTCTAAGATGTTTATCTTGTCACTGTTGATTTATTCAGAACCTCACAGAAATGCTTTGATGAAGTTGTTAAAGAATGCGTTTGTGCCACATGAGATAACAATCAATCAGTTTGAGAATGTTTGTGCTAACATATCTGCTGGGAACGGTCTAGGCTTCACGGATTTTGATCTTCCTCCGGAGGGGCGAGACCATAACAAAGCGTTGCATATTTCAATGGAGTGCAGGGGCACTACTTTATCCCGGGTTTTGGTGGACACAGGGTCGTCTTTAAATGTATTACCTAAGTCAGCATTGATGAAGATTGACTATTCTGGACTAGAGCCGCGCCCTAGTGATTTGATGGTGAAAGCGTTTGATGGGTCTCGAAGGTCATTGTTCGGGGAGGTGGAGTTACCAATCAAGGTTGGTCCTCGCACCTTCACGGTTACATTTTTTGTGATGGATATACAGCCAGCGTATTGTTGTTTGTTGGGGCGGCCGTGGATTCATAAAGCAGGGGATGTCACTTCTACTCTTCATTAGAAACTCAAGTATCCTGCAGAGGGAAAGGTGATAATCGTGTGCGACGAGGAAGAGTACATCGTGAGTCATTTGACATCATTCTTCTATGTTGAAGTTGAAGGCGAGATTCATGAGACTCCATTTCAAGCGTTTGAGACCGTTCATGCTGTCAATTTTCCTCCTCTAGAGCAGAAAAGGAAACCTGAAACTGTAATGTCTTCTCTCAAAGATGCGAGAGCTGTGGTGGAAATGGTAACCCTGAAGGTTGGGGTCATGTGCTAGATGTTACCCCAAAGTGTAATAAATTTGGTCTTGGTTTTAGCCCAGGTCAACAGAGTGCAACTCCCAGAGCATCTAGTTTATCTACTCCTGTGAAGTTTTCCCGTCCTTGTGCTACTCAAGAAGGACACGTTAATGCAGTTGGCGACGAGAGGGTTGATGGCTACAATATCGAAGATTGGATTCTTCTGAGTATTCCAGGCCAGATACTCAACAATTGGACTTCTGTGGATGTTATCCAAGTTTCAAGCGCCGAGTAGTAATTTTCTTGTTTTCTTTTATTATCGTATCATAATTCCTATGCTCTGCCCAAGGCATAGTGGATCATTTGTGTAGGGCCACCATGTTTATTTTCAAAAGTTTATCATTAAATAAAGGACGTTTTTGCATTCAAAATTTTGCTCCATTTCTTTTTTTTATTTGAATGG
Source organism: Vicia faba (assembly GCA_948472305.1). Classification (NCBI taxonomy): domain Eukaryota; kingdom Viridiplantae; phylum Streptophyta; class Magnoliopsida; order Fabales; family Fabaceae; genus Vicia; species Vicia faba. The sequence continues at coordinate 403,520,054 of OX451735.1, forward strand.
CAATGTTTCTCTTTTCACACACTGTTACTAAAAAGCGCCAAAATGTCATTCATGCAGATGCACTTCCACCACCAGTTATATTGATAACGACTCTGTTATTCCTCATTATGACTTTGATACTCCTTTTTATCAAGCTGAAGAAGAAGCATACGAGGATTGTGATCTTCCTAAGGGATTATCCAGATTGTTAAAACAAGAGGAGAAGGTTATCCAGCCGAATCAGGATTCGATTGAGGTGGTGAATATTGGCACAGAAGAGGTAAGAAGAGAAGTCAAGATAGGGGCAGATCTCGAAGAAAGTATAAAGGTCAGATTGATTGAGCTACTCCATGAGTATTCTGATATTTTCGCTTGGTCTTATAAGGATATGCCTGGGTTGGATACAAACATAGTGGTGCATCGACTACCGCTCAAAGAAGGTTGTTCTCCTGTCAAGCAAAAGCTCCGAAGAACTCATCCTGAAATGTCCAAGAAGATCAAAGAAGAGGTCCAGAAGTAGTTGGACGCGAATTTCTTAAAGGTCATCAATTATCCGCCATGGATTGCAAATATCGTGCATGTTCCCAAGAAGGATGGTAAGGTCAGGATGTGCGTGGATTATAGGGATTTGAACAGGGCCAGCCCTAAATATGATTTCCCTCTTTCAAATATTGATGTCTTGGTCGATAATACTGCTCATTCCAAAGTGTTTTCGTTCATGATTGGTTTTTTGGGTTACAATCAAATTAAGATGGCTACGGAGGATATGGAGAAGATAACATTTATCACGCCTTGGGGAACCATTTGCTATAAAGTGATGCCGTTTGGTTTGAAAAATGCCGGGGTAACATATCAGCGCGCCATGGTCACTCTCTTTCATGATTTGATTCACAAGGAGATTGAGGTTTATGTGGATGATATGATTGCTAAGTATGACACGGAAGAGGAACATCTTGTTCATATGGAAAAATTGTTCGAGAGACTGAGGCAGCTCTTGCTAAGGTTGAATCCGAATAAGTGCATCTTCGGGGTGAGATCCAGAAAGTTGTTGGGTTTTATTGTAAGTGAAAAAGGTATCGAGGTGGACCCGACCAAGGTAAAATCGATACAGGAAATGCCTGAACCAAGGACAGAGAAGGAAGTACATGGTTTGTTGGGAAGGTTAAACTACATTTCTAGATTTATTTCTCATCTCACAGCCACCTATGAACCCTTGTTCAAGTTGTTGAAGAAAAGTCAGACACTAAAATGGAATGAGGATTGTCAGAAGGCCTTTGACAAAATAAAGGAGTATTTGCATGAACCTCCGATACTCATGCCGTCAGTGGAAGGAACGCCACTAATCATGTATCTAACGGTGTTGGAGAGCTCAATGGGTTATGTCCTTGGTCAGCACGACGAGACAGGATAGAAAGAGCAAGTTATTTATTACTTGAGTAAGAAGTTTACGGAATGCGAGTCGAGGTACTCATTGCTGGAAAAGACTTGTTGTACGCTTGCATGGGCCGCCAAACATTTGAGGCAGTACATGTTAACTCACACCACCTACTTGATATCCAAAATGGATCCAATCAAGTACATTTTTGAGAAGCCATCTCTTACAGGCAGGGTAGCCTGTTGGCAGATGATACTCACCAAATATGATATCCAATATACTACTCAAAAAGCAATTAAGGGTACTGTGTTGGCCGACCATCTTGCTCATCAGCCCATGAACGATTATGAACCGATGAGGTTTGATTTTCCAGATGAGGAAATTGTGTATATTTGGGATTGTAATATGCCAGACCATGACGAAGGACCCGAGTCGGGATCACGTTGGACGCTTGTTTTTTATGGTGCCTCCAATGCCATAGGCAACGACATCAGAGCTATTATCACTTCCCCTGAGGGATACCACATTCCTTTCACGACTCGTATTTGTTTCGGTTGCACTAACAACATGGCTGAATATGAGGCTTGCATTTATGGCATTGAAGCGGCGATCGACCTGCGCATAAAACTTTTGAAAGTTTACGGGGATTCCAATCTTGTTAGCATCCAGATTAATGGAGATTGGGAAACTCGCCATCAGAACCTAATTCTGTATCGTGAGCATGTTATGAAGCTAATTTCGTACTTCGAAGAGATCACATTTGAGCATATTCCCAGAGAATAAAAAAATCTAGCTGATGCACTGGAAACTTTGTCCTCCATGTTCAAGGTTAAGTGGGCTAATGAGGCACCTCCCATTACCATCAAAAGTTTGAGTGAGCCAGCTTTCTGTTTTGAGGCGAGTTTGCAATCAAATGGTAATCCTTGGTTTTATGATGTTAAACGATATATTGAAACACAAGAGTACCCTGAAGAGGCATCCGTCATAGATAAGAAGTTCTTGAGAAGATTTTTAGGCAAGTTTTTTCTCAGTGGCGGTGTGTTGTATAGAAGGCATCATGACAGCTTACTACTCAGATGTGTTGACAAGAAAGAAGCAGCTAGAATCATTGAGGAGATACATGAAGGTGATTTCGGGAGCCGTGCTAGTGGGTACACCATGGCTAAAAAGATTTTACGAGCAGGTTATTATTGGTCCACCATGGAGACTCACTATTACAATCATGCACGGGTTTGCCACAAATATCAAGTCTATGCTGATAAGGTGCATGTGTCACCAGTACCTTTGAATTTCTTGACTTCCCCTTGGCCGTTTGCGATGTGGGGAATTGATATGATTGACAAAATTAAACCAACTGCATCCAACGGGCACCATTTCATTCTGGTTGCCATCGATTATTTTACAAAATGGGTTGAAGCTGAATCCTATGCCAATGTCACCAAGCAGGTGGTAACTCGGTTAATTAAACACAATATTATTTGTCGCTATGGAGTTCCTGAAAAGATCATTACCGATAATGGGTCTAATTTGAACGACAAAATGAGGAAGGAGCTTTGCGAGTCCTTCAAAATCAAGCATCATAACTCTTACCCATATCGACCAAAGATGAACAGTGCTATCGAAGCGGCCAATAAGAATATCAAGAAGATTGTGCAGAAGATGGTAGTAACCTAGCAAAATTGGCATGAGATGTTGCCTTTCGCTTTGCATGGTTATCGCACCACTGTGCGTACTTTGACTGGGGAAACCCCATTTTCATTGGTTTACGGCATGGAAGCAATATTTCCGGTAGAAGTCGATATTCCTTCTCTTAGGATCATGAGGGATGTTAAGCTGGATGAAAGTGAATGGGTACAGAATCGGCTGGATCAGTTGGAACTCATTGACGAGAAGAGGTTGACGGTTCTATGTCATGGTCAGGTATATCAGCAAAGGAAGAGGAAAGTTTTTGATAAGAGGGTACGACGTCAGTGTTACAAGCCAGATGACCTTGTGCTAAAAAGAATAATTCTCCCCCAGGGAGATCCCAGGGGCAAGTGGGCTCCGACTTATGAAGGTCCTTTCGTGGTCAGAAAAGTTTTCTCCGGAGGAGCGATGATGCTCACGACTATGGATGGTGTGTACTTTCCTCTCCCTGTGAATGCCGACATAGTTAAAAAATACTTTGCATAAAAAAATAATAATAATAAAAAACCCGCTAAACTAAAAACCCGAAAGGGCAGTTTAGGAAAAAAGAGGGTGTCCTGGTGAATCGAAAACCCGAAAGGGAGATTCAGGCAAAAGTTAGGGACTTAAAGCAAATGACTACGCTCGACATGAGATCCTTTATTTCTTTCCTCCGTTTTGTCACCTAGCATAAGCTTGAAGCTAATCCAAGAATGATCTGTCTGAAAGCAGGAAGATGAGAGCATAAGAGTCATAGCAGAGTCGGGACTTGATGGATATTCACATTCACATTTCCATTTGTAAACACTTGTTTGCTTTGACTTTGTAAATTACTTGCTTCCAAATGTAAATGCCTTTTTCACAGGCTGATTTATCAAAATCAATAGAATATCTTCTTTCAAGTATACGTATACTTTTCTTTTCTCCCTTTTTACTATTTTGTTTGCAAAAACGTCCAATATTTTGATAAGCATGTGCATATAAACTTCATGGGCCTTACACGAAAATGGTAATCTAAGTCATGGTTAGTTGATCGCTTGAAATACGGATAAGAAACATAACTACTACTGTGCAAGGGGCATGTTTGTTTCTCTGTTTGATAGGATTCTCATTCACTTTTCTGGTGGATGCCTTGCCATTTTGTTTCACAGCTCCGTGTTGTTGGTAGAGGTCATGGGTCAGGGTAATATCAAGATTACGGCAGGTCGGAGAGATTGGCGAACCTAGTTGGAAATATTTCTTCCCCATAATGGCTTTTATTGCGTTTCTTTGTCGCACTTTCATGTGTTATCTTGATTGATTGTTTTGGCATTGTCTGCATATAGGATTTTGTTTATAGCTGAATGTTAGTCTTGATGCGTTGAATTTTTTTTCCTTGATGAAATTGTTTAATTTTACTTAACCCATCCAGTATCACTTTTTAATCGATTTTTTTTGGGCATTTTAATACCAACTGTGCCAATTCTTTTGCTTAGCCAAAAGTTTGGAGGAAGGAGTTTAGCTAAAAATGATGACTGTAGCGGTATGCTTTTGAGTAGAACCCCATTGACGATGTATAAGCATTGTTTCAATCCCCAAACACCGGAGATATAAGGGAGTTAGACCCTCATTAACCCCTCTGAGCCTTCGAAGTAGGAGTTTCTTTTCCGTTCGGAAAAAAAAAACCTTTTTTTTAACCAGGGGCAGGGTAGATGTTCAGTGAATTTTCCCAAACATTCAAATTTCAGAAGGAATGTCCCATCTGAGGACCACCACATTTTATCTTTCGCATCATGAGATAAGGAAAAATGTCTAAATCACGATGTTCATTTCCTCACAAAGTCCTGAGGTCGAGATCGAATCGATACAATAATGGTTATCCCTCGCCGACCAAGGAATGAGGCATTTGTTTTCTTCAAAAAAAAGAAAGAAAGAAAAAGTTCAAAGACCTAAAGTCACATTGACTTGTTTGAAATGGAAAATATGAATAATAAAGAAACAAAAAGCCCGGCTAAGTCGAAACTTGAAAATAAGTAGCTTAGGCAAAAGTTAGGGCGTCCCGTTGGACTCCCAAAATTTGAAATTCAAAAGATTTTGTCCAGGCAAAAGTCAGGGAAAAGAGAGCCTAAAAGGACAAAAAAAAGAGATTATTCAATAAAATTTTCATCAAAAGAAGAGGAACAATAATATCAGGAAACAAAAGCAGTAGAAGTTAAGTAACATTCATGTTGGAGAATTTGTCCTGATCACTCTACCATTATAAATCCTTTTGAAAGATGAATGCTTGTGATAAGTCAGCTGAACTTAGGACAAGAGAATATCACGAAGGGGGTGGGCACCAAATAACTTGAGCCTTGAAAAACTTTTTTCTAAAAAACCTCGAACCAGGCCACGTTACAACCTTTAAAAGTCCTAACTGAAACAAAGGCTTAACTCGAAAGCATAATACAAAAGGCTGACATTTCCTAAACTCCCAAATATGTGTTTCATATCCATGTTGGTATCTTACCACCCGCATCTTGACTCGTTTTCTTAAAAAAAAAGCGGGGAAGAAAAGTTTTGAAATTTTTTTGCACTCTAGCCAATGATTCATTCACAACAGAGAAGCGAAACTTTGTTAAGGTTTTTCAACTTTAAGGCTTAAATAATCATCACATCAGGTCTATCATTCCCAAAATAAACATCTTCCTGCATGCAAAACATTTATTTGACATCAAAAAAGAGTTTACACGTTGAACACCTGTAAAGAGATTAATAATTGCCAGGAAGGGAAAATTTGGCTTTCTTCTGTTAGACAGAGCCCATGTATGAATAGGACTTTACCTATCCCCAGTGAAGTTTCGTTTCCGCAGCAAAGTTATGTTGCCCTTGGGATCTTCTTTTAAAGGCTTCATTTTGAGACTCCAGATTTGAGGATATCCCCAACGTGGATGCCAACAGAGATCCCTCGCCATGACCTCTCTTTTCCCAGCCAGCCTGTTGACTGGGGCATCCTTATGTTAAGATCTTTCCTTATCCCCATTAAGGTCGATACTGTGTGACTATCTGCATGATCCATCCAATGGTTGCATCCCAGGAAATCTCTCTCCCACAAAAATCTTCAACAGAGTTCTATCTCCCCAGTGAAGTCCCATCTCCTCAGCAGAGCTTGGTTCCCCCAGCAAAGGTTTTCACCTCTCGTGTCGGGTTTGTTGTCTTGGTGTCATCCTCAACACGACCACACATTGTCTTTTCCAGAGATTACAGTCTTGCCCTGATTTTCTCCCTCAATGTCTAATCCTCTCCAGAAGCTACAGTATCGATCTGATCTTCCCTAGGAGTTTGCAATTTATTTTTGCAGTTCCCCTAATTGTTTGTGGCCTGTTTCTACTGTTTGCTCGGTTGTTATTCCCCACGAAGCTTCAGCTCTTCGAGGTTCCCTCTCTAGCATTTCCCCATATTTTCTCCTTTCCTTTGGATTTTGCAATTTATTTTTGCAAGACATGTCAGAGTTCTGACTTCTTGGTTTTTGGCTTCTCAATTGGCCATTCCCCAGTGAAACTTTTAAACATGCATCATTACATTGCATCTACCAAAACACGTAGCATTTCCATTATATGGAGCATTGCACTATATAGAAAGAATTCAAACATGCATCGGAACATAATCCATTATTGTTTCTGTTATCCCCAGTGAATTTGCTAATACTTCAGATTAAATCCCCGGTGAGGTCTTCGTCCTCATTATCTCGGTTTCCTCCCCATACCAATATCCTTTTGATATCAATCATTTGTTTATTTGAGTGTCCACTTTTAACTGTAGTTGAGTTTCTCCCTGGCGCGATATTCTCGGGTTTAGTCTTCACTACCCTCTCCAGTTTATTTCAATGTATATTGATGCACCTTTCGAATACCAGTTTCGTCTTGATATTCACTTTCAGCAGGTTTTTAGGTGTACGCCCTAACCTCCTTGCTTTAGGTTGAGCTCAGAGTTTCGTCTCCTCACCTTGCACGTGAAATCCAGTTTTGTCTTGGTGCTCATCTAGTTTAGTTTCGCCTAACTAGTTTTTGAGTCGAGTTTCGTCTCGTTCTTGCTTTCATACCTTGGACCCTTTAACGGTGTTCATTTACCAAGTGTAGTGTTCGTACTGTGTCCCTGGTTTGAAATCGGTCTCTTTTGTTCCTTGGATTCTTCTATCAGTTTTCGTCACTGTTTATCCATTGACCTGAGACCAGCGGGTGCTCTGAGAAACATGCGCTCTCATCACTCTCGCTTTGGGTCGAGTTTCGCCTCATTGCCTGTGCATGAAATCCAGTTTCGTCCTGGTACTCATCTAGTTTAGTTTCGCCTAACTAGTTATTGAGTCGAGTCTCGTATCGTTTTTGTTTTCATACCTTGGACCCTTTGACGGTGTTCGTTTACCGAGTGCAGTGTTCGTATTGTGTCCCTGGTTTGAAATCAGTCTCTTTTGTTCCTTGGATTATTTTATTAGTTTTCGTCACTGTTTATCCATTGATCTGAGACCAGCATGTGCTCTGAGAAACATGCACTCTCATCACTTTGCTATGGGTCAAGTTTCGCCTCGTTACCCGTGCGTGAAATCCAGTTTCGTCCTGGTACTCATCTAGTTTAGTTTCGTCTAACTGGTTATTGAGTCGAGTTTCGTCTAGCTTTTGTTCCTCATTTCTGGGATTCTTTGAGTTCCTTCATACTGTCTATATTAGTTTGAGATTAGCAAGTGCTCCTAGAATCACGTACTCTAGCCACTTTTGCTTTGGGTCGAGCTCAAAGTTTCGTCTCTTCACCCGCGTATGTTTTTTTTTCCAGAGCTTAGCTTCGCCTATACTCTATGGTTTGAGTTTCATCTCACCTTTTTTTGAAGCCTAGTTTTGCCCTGGCACATTTGTCCGGAAGTTTAGTTGCGTCTACTCTTCTTTTGTTTTCGTTCTGTTTCAACCTGCGTTACAATTTCATTCTGACGCATGTCTTGGGGGTTTTCTACTTCTTTTTCTTTCTTCTTCAAGAGTGTAAATTTTTGGGTTCTTTTGTATTCAATTATCTTCAACTCTGAACGCTGGAAAGTTGTCACTTTTCTCACTTATCATGTTGAAGATATTTAAATAGGGGCAGTTGTTGCACCCCAAAATTTACCCTCTTGATTTAGGCTTATGTTTCATCATGAATATCATATTGCATTGCATTCATACATTGTGATGGGATCAAAGTACTTTGGTTATCAAGTCTTCCTCAAGCTTTGAAGGTTGATTGCATTGACAAGTTGCTCAAGAAGAATCTTATCATCTACACCTCTGGATCTTTCAAGCTCAAAAGTTATTGCATATCTCAAGATATTTTATCCATCTCTTTGGATCATCAGAGGATTGAAGTTTGTGTTTGATTATAAGAAGAATCACTCTTTTGATTCACCAATCAAAATTAGGGTTTTGCTTGATCAAGGCTATTGATCAATGTACAAGTCTTGATTTGGAAGCTACAACATCTCATTTGTATTTAAAAAGTATTTGTACAAGAAATTGGCCAAAATCATCAGAGGTTTTGAAGTTTTAAAGTTGATTCATCAGTCTCCTAAAGGTGTTAACCAAAACTAGGGTTTGGGATTTCATCAAGATTTCTTGAGATTTTTGAAGTGAAACTTTGCACATGGCCTCTATATATTTGGAAGATCACATGTTTGAAGTTTTGATCATCAATTTTGAAGGGAAGTGGATCAATTGATTCAAAGGGGAAAAATGGTCATTTTGGTCAAAATCAGTCAAAGTCAAGGTTGACCAAGTGAACTTTTGGGAAACAATCAATTCAATGGTTTAATTTTCATATTTCAATTCCATTTGGATCATTGGATCAAAAAGATTGAGGTTTGGGTTGAAACTTGTTCATGAAGAAACCCTAAAAGTTTCTAATTTTGGAAAATAAGGACTTAACTTCAAAAATTCATATTTTATTCACCTTTGATAAAAAAAATGCAAATGAAGTATGCTTGGAAATATAAGAGGATGATCTTTCATCTCCTTTTGGTCTGATGTCCAAATTTGCAAAGAGTCAAGAGTTATGGTCTTTGGAAGTTCATGCTTCAAGTTAAAATTATAGGTCACTTTCCAAAATTAGTGAATTTCATGTCAAATTTTGAGGTCCTTAATAAATTCAATTGCAAAAACTAAAAACTAAGGGATTGTAGATATTTTCAATACCTTTCCAAATTTTACTCATTTGTGTCAAAATTCAAAAGTATGAGCAAGTTATTGACTTTGGAATTTTGAGGCATTTCTATTGAAATTTGACAAGTATGCAAAATGGCCATTTCTTGAGAACTTCATTTTTAGCTATTCTTTTCACTTCCAATCAAGCCCATGAGCAATTTGTGACATGCTGAGGCCTATTACACTCACCATTTTGTGCCCATGTGCTTCATGAACTTGCTTGAATAAAAAAATACAAAACTTGCCCGATTTTGCAAATTCACCAACACTTCTTCATTTTAAACAATCACGAGCTGGCATTTTGAGCATGTATTTTTTACTTCATTTGGCTCACAAAACGCACAAAAGGCAAGCAAATGCACGAGTGAAACGCTGGCTCCAAGTGCATCCTCATTTTTGGCCAAAACTTTCAATCCTTCCCTCCAACCTCTTTGAGGTTGCATTTCCACTTCTATGATCCTCTATTAACTCTATATAAGAAGAGGTAAGCTTGGTTTTACACGAGACACACTCCCATTACAAGAATTTCATATATGAGTTTTCCATCATTCTTCTGCATTTTGCTTCGATTCTCTCAATTCCTTGGTGTTTTCTTCAGAATTCTCGTGGATTCAGCTTCAGTGAAGGGAGGAGATCAAGTTAGCACCATTTGTTTGCACCTGGAGTGAAGGAGACAGTAGAACTCTTTTTGCCTTGAGGTAATAATTTTAAACTTTGATTTTCGAGATGTATTTGTTTATTGATGTGTTTGAGCTTGGATTAGTGTTCACTGATGTTGTTTGAATGTTTCTGAAGCTTTATAATGTTTGATTCATTGAATTATGCATGATTGAGTGCTCTGAAATTTATGATTCAGAATGTTTTTGCTCATTTTCGTGGCTTGATTATGAATGATGTAGTTGATGTTTCGATTTGATTCGAATTGCATAATGAAGTATGATATGTTAGCTTTAATTTGCACTTGATTTCATTAATTTTGGTGGAGAAATGAGTATGTATGATGGATCTGAACATGAGCCCTAGGAACAAGTCTTGCGCGCGTTTTTGAGTTGGTCCGGAAGTTGAAGATGATGTGGTGGCGCATTTTGATTTGTCCATTTGAATAATTGTCTTATTTGAATTATTTGTTTTATTTGGTATTCTGTTTGATTTTATTTTGTGCTCAAAACATTTTCAAAAATCATGAAAAAATTACCATAGGCCAATAATAATTTCTAGTATTTTTTGTATTTTTTTTTGGAATTTTTTTAAAATGTTTTGATTGGTTTAAAATTTCACAAGTTTAATTAATTGTTTGTTCAATGATTATTTTTATTTTAATAGTTCTTTTGATCTAAAAATTCCACAAAAAATGTCTTGAACTTTTAAAATTATTTAAAATTTGATTCTGAAATTTGTTTAGCATTTTTTCTATTTTTGATTATAAATTTAATTTGAGAAGTTTATTTGAAATGTTTGCTTCATAATTTTGTTTTAATATTTCCTTTAATTCAAAAATCCTCAAAAAAACATATGAGTTTGTTTTAAATCATAGAGTCTAAATATAGTTTTATTTTGACCTTTTTGTGAATTTGGCTAGGGTTTTCATTTTTGTCATTTAATAATAGTTTAATTATTTAATTGTTTGTTTGATTTTATCTTAATATTTCCTTTAATTCAAAAATTCCAAATAAATCAGGGATGTGTTTTTTTTTATTCTAATATTTGAATATAATTTTGGTTGGATATTTTTCTGATTTTTTATTAGAATTTTATTTTTGAGATATGAATATTTGTTTAAATGGTTAGTTGTTTGAATTTGATTTGATTTTTGACATTTCTTTGATTCAAAAAATGTGAAAAAATATGTATTTTGACATTTAGGGTTTCCTTGTGACTTGCATGATCTTGGTTTGAATTGTTTGAATTTTAATCTTACGTAATTAATATTTAAGATTAAAATTCAAACAATTAGGGTTTTGTAGCTTACATTGCAAGTTTCATTTTCAAAACCATTATGCCCTAGTTTTTCAATGAAATTTAGGTCTTGATTATGGTTCATGATTGTATTGAGGATCTGAAAACCATTTTTCTTGAATTATTTGACTTGGTTTGATATTTTTCCATGAATTATTTTGAAAACTTGTCTAGTTTTGATAGTTTGGCCAACTAGTTTTGAACTTTGGGCCTCATTTGATCCCCACCTCAATCATCCATGAACTTAAGACTTGCTTTCTGACTTCTACACACTTCAAAGATTCCTAGAATTTTTTGTGTGAATTATTGATCCTTGTTTCTATTTTTGATGTATTTTTAAAGTGAAGGTACCCAATTAATGTTGCATATCTTGTTGCAATTTGCTTGATGGCCAATGAACTTGAGTAAGGACTATAATTGGGCACCTAATGATCATGTTGGTTCTGTTTATCCATGTAAACTCAAGCCATTTCACTTAATGCCCCATGCTTGAATGATTTGAACCTTTTGATGCATTGTGTGGGATTCCTCCTCTATTATGCTTGTGAGTTGTGATGAAATATTTGAGTATGATTGAATTATGATTGCTACTGACATTCATGGTCTTTGATTGTATTCTTCTCAAGCTCCTATGATCCTTGATTGATATTCAATTGTCAACTCAACATGGTGATAGGAAGGAGCAACATTTCCTCTAATTTTTGACCAAATTGTGCATATGCCTGTTTCTTTTTTTCTATCATATCTAGTGTTTTGATAGTTGCTATCATGTTTCCTCACTTCATTATGGTGTCATCATCCACCCCTTATGTGAGTCATCATTCAATTTATGGGAATACTAACTTGTCTGTTGAATGTGTGAGGTACTTTGAGAAAAGTTTTCCATTTTTGACTTGAGGCTACTGTGTTTCACATTATTTGTGGAACACAACTTATTATATTGACACTGCTCTTGTGTTTGGCATATTTGATAGTCTATGCAGGATATGTATATGTGATTATGAATTCCATACATTGCCCATGGGATCTGTTCATATCTAAAAATCTCAATACTTACATCCTGATGGCATAATATCTGACTTGATTTGTATTCTGATGCCAGCTTGCTTGAAGTTCTCTGGGTTTCTTTTATTCTTACTCAGTTGCTACGGATAGTTATCCGTTTGGTATTGCACTATTTCCTTTCTTCTATTTTCATTCTATATAGTTCTGATTGCACGATGGGACCTCTGTTGCTGATATATGTCGGGAGGCCCTCTGTTTTGTTTAAAACATGTGTTGTGTTTGTATTTGTCTCTTGATCGATGAGTCACTCAATTTAGAAATTGATATCACGACTTCACTCTCAGTGCATGTTGCCTATAGGATGTTTGTTGTTTTTCTTCTTTAATTTTTGATCGATGAGTCACTCAATTTAGAAATTGAGATCACGACTTCGCTCTCAGTGCATGTTCCCTATAGGATGTTTATTGTTTTTCTTCTTTAATTGTTGATCGATGAGTCACTCAATTTAGAAATTGAGATCACGACTTCTCTCTCATTGCCTGTTCCTCATAGGATAGTTTTGTTAAGTTTTCTTTGACATGTTGATTAAGATAGGAATCTATGTATGCTAACATAGGTTAGGATGTTTCTTTATCCTCAACCTTAGGGTCAATCTTTGTATGATAACACTAGGGATAATGCTAGGCTAGTTTCCCTTAGTTGTTTTTCTTTCCTTTGCATTTTGCATCTTAAAACATAAATTGTTTTCTTGGCAAATCATAAAACACCTCTAATAAGCTCAAACCCTTCTTCAAGGTAAAAGATACAAATCAATTCTATTTGTTTGTGCGCCTCTTGGATTTGTTTTTAAACCTGGCTTATTGATGTTTCGCCATCTTTGCCATGATATCTTGTTACCTTAGCCAATGTTTCGCCATCGCACATTTGCTTGAAGCCGATGTTTCTACATCGCACATGTTTTTTATCCTACTTTGATTCTCAATATCATTGTTAGGTGTGATGTTTTATCATCCGTTTTATCGATGTTTCACCATCTTTGCCATGATATCTTGTTATCTTAGCCGATGTTTCGCCATCGCACATGTTTTTTTATCCTACTTTGATTCTCAATATCATTGTTAGGTGTGATGTTTTGTCATCCGTTTTATCGATGTTTCGCCATTTTCACCATGATATCTTGTTATCCCTTAGCCGATGTTTCGCCATCGCACATTTGTTTGAAGCCGATGTTTTGCCATCGCACATGTTTGTTATCCTACTTTGATTCTCAATATCATTGTTAGGTGTGATGTTTTGTCATCCGTTTTATCTATGTTTCGCCATCTTTGACATGTTACTTTGTTATTTTTTAGCCGTTTGTTTTACCATCTCATTTGTTTGTTGTTCTATTTTATGTTTTGCCATCTTGATTGTTTTTGTTGTCTTAACTAAAAAACACAAACCAACCAAAATATATAAGCCGAACTAAGGCTGCTCTTATTCCTTAAAAGGGATACTTAGGCAAAGGGGTAGGGCCCAACCGAGCATAACTTTCATTTTCCATACATTGTTTTCTTTTGTTTCTTTCGCATGCATTCCATTTTTAGCTTTAAGACATAGACATAGGATTTGACCACACCCATTAGATTAAACAACAAGAGTGGATACCATAGAGTACTACGGACATGTGGGGTGCTAATACCTTCCCCTCGCGTAACAGACTCCCTTACCCGATCTCTCGGTCGAAAGATCATGATTTCTCCCTTTCTAGGTTTTCTCAATGTTTACCTTTCCCTTTCGACGAGATAAAAGACATTCGGTGGCGACTTCATTGATGTTTCATTACATCCAGATGACAGGTTCGGCTAGGCGGTTCTAATATGCACATTTGTGATAAAATGAAAAAGTCAGTTCTCTCACCGTATTACACATGCGTACTGGGCCTTTTACCTCATAGTAACATCCACCCAATCATGAAAACATATCTGACACAACAGTATAGCCAATATATGGAAAGCGAAAAAATGCAAAGCAAACATATACTTAGATAAACATGTACAAATAAATAAATTGAAAGCATAAAAATGAACACCTAAAGAAAAGAAAACAAGAGCTAAGAGAGACTCCAGGATGAACCAACATTTGGTAGACCTGAGTCCCTAGTGAAGTCGCCAGCTGAAACAACCGGCTGAAAATAATCAGAAAATAAAGTCACCATCGAACGTCTTTTATCCCACATGTAGGGAAAGGAGAACATCAAGAAAACATGAGAAGGGGGAAGTCACGATCTTGAAACCGAGAGATCGAGTAAAGGAGTTTGTTATGCACGGGGAAGGTATTAGCACCCTACACGCTCGTAGTACTCTACGTTATCCACTCTTGTTATCTATCTTATGGGTGTGTTTAATATATGTTTATTTCTTATTACTGAGAAATAACGCATGCAAAAGAAAAGAGAAACTAATGTAGGGAAAATAAAGTTGTGCTCACTTTGGCCCTACCCAATGCCTACGTATCCTTTTATGAGGAATCAGAGTTACTGTAGTTCAAATCTCATGTTTTTGTTTGTTTGTGTTTTTTTATGGGCAATGTTAATTCCGCCTTCTACCGCAGCTCGAGTTTTGGAGACTCAAGTGTTGGCACAGAAGTAAACTAAAATGTCTGTTGTACCCCAAAGTTTTCCCTCTCATTTTATACAAGATCTTCTCTTACATGGGTGGTTACAAACACTTGTTTGAAGAAAAACAACAAATTTTGAAATTGGCCAAAGTGCCTTTCGATTAGCCTCTCCAAAGTGCCTTTCGATTGGCCATTCCAAAGTGCCTTTCGATTGGCCTCTCCAAAATGCCTTTCGATTGGAATCCCCAAAGTGTCTTTCGATTGGCATCCACATAGTGCTCTTTGATTGGAATTTTAGCAAAGCCTTTCGATTGGCCTTGCAACAGGATCCTTCGATTAGCATTCCTGAAGGTTCCTTCATTTGAAGTATCAGAAATAGGATCCTTCGATTGGAATTCTTGAAGGTTACTTCAATTGAAGTATCAGAGCTTCCTTCGATTTGGAGCATCAGAGGTTCCTTCGATTGGAGCATCTGAGGTTCCTTCGTTTGGAGCATCAGAGCTTCCTTCAATTGGAACATCAGAGCTTCCTTCGATTAGAGCATCAAAGCTTCCTTTGATTTGGAGTATCAAAGCTTCCTTCGATTGAAACATCAGAGCAAAGGCCCTTTGATTGGAATTCCAAAAGAGTCCATTCGAAGAAGCTTGCAAGAGTCCATTCGAAGGAGGCTAGCAGCCCATTCGAAGGAGGGCACTCGAAGGCCAGTTACACAATAGAATATCCAAAAAGGGACAAGATCCCATATGTTTGGCCAACGTTACAAATTCCTATTCATGGCTTTCAAACACCATCAAGGCTATTTAAACCTTTTCCTGCTTGTCCCCTCTACCTCCTCTATATAAAGAGATCACAAGTGTTACAAAAGGGGGGGAACAAAAATAAAACATTGGAGAGACGCTGCCCACACAATCCATCAAAGGTTGTCAGCATTTTCTAAGCCAAAACAGCCCTACAGATCGAAGGTGCCCACTCCCAGAAGCCTCCAGATCGAAAGTGCTCACCTCTAGCAAGTGTCCAAATCGAAGACTCAATCTGCTGGTAATAAAGGGTAAATTGTCCAACTTTACATTTGCATAACACATCATTACTTGTTGTTAACTTCGATTTGCCATCCTAGACAAGATCAAAAGGCCTGGGTTTGGCGCCTAGGTCTTGTTCTTCGTTTGCTAACATTTGCTGCAGACATAGCTTGAAGAGACCCAGCAAGCGTAGGATCGAAGGGCCTGGGGTTCGATACCCAGGCCCTGCATTTTACTTTGCTACCATAATTTTGTAGTATAGTATCCCTGATCGAAGGACATAGATTCTCTGGATCTAAGCCATAGTCTCTTGGATCAAAGAAGGCATCCCCTTCTGGATCGAAAGAGATACTCTTTCCCTGGGTCGAAGGACACCCATCCATCCTGGATCGAAAACTTCATCCACCTCTAAATCGAAAGACAACATCCTCTGAATCGAAGCCCTCCCCCTCTTCACCCCAAATGAAGGATGCTTCATTGTATTTTTATTTTGCATTTGTTTCTTTTCTCTATTTTTTGTTTACTTGGCTTTTTACCCTTTTAACATTAAAATCAAAAAATTACAAAAATATTAGGCTAGTTGTTTTTTTCCAATTAAATTAATTTTTGTAAATTAATTTATTAATTATTTTAACACTTTTTTGTAAAATTAAAATTAAAATAGACTTAGGCCTTGTTTTCTTTTATACCAAAAACAACAAAAAAATATTTCTTTTCTTTAGGATTTTTTAGATGTCTTTTCTATTTCACGTGTGTTTATTTAATTCCGTATTTTTTACTATTACTATATCTTCCTACTGGATGTAATAGATAAATTAGGATATTTTACTGCTTTATCCCCTTTATCCTTGTATAATGTAAATCCCCTCCCCGAAGCCTTGTAATAGCGTAGGACCTCTATTTTCTGCATTTTATTGCTTTTCATATTAACTGCTAGTAATTAGCTTGTATGATAAGACTAATAATCAAATGCTAGCAAACTTAATAAAAAGACAAAAATAACTGAAACACAACACAATTTCACACAAGCACCTCTAAGGTACGCCCACTTTGGTTGCCTTCAATAAAATAGTCATGAGGCAGGAATGCTTTAGCAAAGACCCGTAAAATCAAAAGATCATAGTCCCTCGATGACCCTACCGTTTCCTTCTCGGTAAATGATCTAGTCCCTAAAATAGAGTTGCTAAAACATCTCCATAACTTCCTTCATGAATGTAACGTCCCTTCGATTGTCCCTCAACATCCAACGATAGGGCTACCTACTCACTAATAGTAGGATAGCACTATCTAAAGGAAAAGAGGAAAAGAACAACCTTTCGAGTACAAAAGTAGATAGCTGTTAGAAGTTTTCTCAAAAATACTTTTTTGCACTTACACACAAAAACTACTTTTCAAAAGAAATTTTTCAAACACTTTGTATACGTTCTCTATTCTCACGAGAAAAACTACAAAGATCGCCGTACTAAGGCGTTTTCAAAACATGTTCAAACACAAAGCACAAAAGCATTTTAAAAATGAGAAGACCTCTAAGAGCCCATGGAAAACCAAGGATGGAAAGGGTGCTAACACCTTTCCTTTCCATAATCTACCCCCTTACTCAGAAAACTCTTGAAAATGTCTTTTTCTGTTTTTTTCACCCTTTCCTTTATTGGATAAAAGAAAATATGGTGGCGACTCTTGTTTATTGTGACATTTGTGAACAAAAAACACAAAAAACAGTATTTAACAGTCGGTTCTTCCATCGTGAAACAATGTCCTTACATGAAAATAGTTTTTTTAGTTACGCCCTCAAGGAAAGATGCCACGGTTGATTGGTTTGTGTTTTGTTACCTTGAAAAAGGATTTAAGTGTGATTAAGCATGTTTTATGGTTTTCCAAGAAAACAAAGTTTTAGTTTTAATGCGTATGCAAAAAGGGGAAGAAAAGAGTCTACAAGATACTAGCCTATTTCTAATCCTAATGTTATCATACAATGGTAGTCCTAAGTTTTGGATTAACATACGGGAAACGTCTACCTAATGTTAGCATGCATGGTTTGCAACCTGTAAGTGTTTGTTGGCAGCAATTTTGGTAAAACAATGACTTGATAATGTTTTGCTCAATACCTTGACATTTGAAGAAAACTGGTTTTGAATGATTTTAAAGCATATGTCTTGACATCTGCGTCCTGATCTGAACGTGACTTCATAATTGTTATCAGTATTTTGTTTACTGCTTTTACGCACGCCATTATTCAGAATTTGTAACTCATAGCTTGCGAAAAATATGGAGGGATATTTTTCTATTTGTTTTATCCTTATGGATTATATCTTGGCTTGTTTTCATGAAAATATTCAAGGGATTGGAATATTAGTTTTTTAGCCCAAGCCCACTCCCGCGCCTTTATAAGGACTTGCATCCTTATTCATTTAACTGCAACTTTTGAAGAAGAATATATTCTTTCTGTTTTAGAAGTCTAAGTCTTTTTAATTGTAATACACTCTAAGTATTGGTTTAATACTTGAGTTGTAATTTGAGTTGTTAATTGTGCATCATTCATAAGCTTTTAAGTATTGAATGATTGAAGTCTTTAAAACTTAATAATTCTGTTGTTCTTCACTATTAGTGATTGAAGGGATTTGAGGAGGGCCTCCTAACTAGGTGTGTCTTCGGTAGAAGTATAGCACGGGTGATGATAAAGTGATTAGATCATAAATTGGTTGTTTACTGAGGGTCTATGAATTGATACTATTTATTGGACTTGTCCATGGCTTGGTAGCCCCCAGAGTAGGTGTTGTTGTACACCGAATTGGGTTAACAATCCCTTATGTTTTTACTGCTGTTAATATTGTTGCATTTTATATTGTCCTCGGATATTTGCACCGTGACATCTCTTTCAACATCTCATATATGATACCATAATTTCACAACCTAAGGTCTAACTTGTATCCGAAAGGATTAAACACATCCTAAGGGAACATCGTATAGAAAGCAAGTGAGCAAACAAGCTCGAAAGAGAACACACATAAAATGGTAAAGAAAAGAAGTGAAATGCTTTAGTTTAGGGGAGCAGATCACCCGAGACAAACAAGTGGGAGTGAGATATAAAAGAAGATAAATTCTTTAGCTAAGGGGAGCGGATCACCTGAAACAATCAAGCTGGAATGAGATGAAAAACAAAAATGTGATATCCAAATCGATTGAACAGCTAACCAAGATATAGAAGATTGAAGTAGGCGACATAATGCAATATGAACCATCATGGAGTATCAACATTGGCCAATGTGAACTCTCACAAAGTGTGGGGGTTTGATTGCAAAACCCTTTTCCACTTGAAAAGTTGATAACAAGAGTAGGCATAACTCTGAAGCATCGCGGTGTGTCATGAGCTAAGGATGACCCAGTCTAGAATGTGCGGGGGTTAATTGCGAACCCTTTCCGCTCGCCTCCTTTTGAGGACTTATTATATGTAACATATGTGAGCACAAATGTAAACACACCTGTAAAATACCTACACAAAGGTAGGGTTTTAAACAAAACACACACAAGTAGCACACAGTGGAAAATAATGTGGAATGGCGTTCTCCTAGAATTAGCACGAGCACGATGGACAAGCCTTTGAGCTTCTGAGGTGAAACCCAAACCAAATTTGTCGGACTTGTAAGGAATGTCGGGAAATTGACCCCAAATAGTGCCACCAGCTTCTTCTACCACAACTTTAGCGTCTTTCATAGAATCCATTCTTGGTTGAATCTTGGGAATCTTAGAAACAATAGGAGAAACTTTAGTAACAGGGGTTGTCGGAGGAATAACTTCAAAGTTCTGGCAAGGAGTCTCGAGGAATTCACCATCCATCTCAACATACTTGAAGGAGTTCAAATGGCTCACCATGTATTCTTCTTCACCATAAAATGTAATGATTTTTCCTTTCGCGGGATACTTTAGCTTTTGGCTTAAAGTAGAAGTAACAGCACCTGCCCCATAAATCGAATGGCGTCTAAGAAAACAGGAATAGGCTGGACGAATGTCCATCACGTAGAAAGTAGATTCGAAGACTTTGGAACCACTTTGATTGGAGGATCAACCTCTCCATGCACCATTCTTTTCGAACCATCAAAAGCTCTCACCACAACGTCACTGGGTTTTAGCACAATCCCTTCATAGTCAAGTTTGTCTAAAATGCATTTTAGCAATACATTCAATGAGGAATCTTTGTCCACTAACACATGAGATAAGGTAGTGCCCCTCACTCAATAGAGATACGCATGGCCTTATTATGGTCCTTTCCTACGAGGGTTAAATCAGCGTCAGAAAATCCTAGCCCATTATCGGTTTTATAACTAGCAACACAATTTTTGAACTGATCAACAAGGATTTCCTGGGGTACATGAGCACATTTCAGAAACTTTACCAAACCATGAGTGTGGGCTTCAGAGCACAACAACAGCGATAGCATAAATATTTTGGAGGGGGTTTTCCCCAGCTGTTCAACAATTTTATAGTCACTCTTTTGAATAATGTTTAACACCTCCTCCATCTCTTGCTTGGAGGTATCTTCAATAGTAACCTCTTTTGGTGTCTTAGTCTAGGCAGGCTTAGCCATATGCTTTTCGCATCGGGTCTCAATAGTGCATTCATTAGCAGGGATATAAACTGGTGTAGAAATAGCCTTTGGAGATATCTCTAAATAAAAAACCCTTCTACTTCTGGTAACCTTGCTAGTCCCAACAATATTGCCAACATTGGGATTAATAACTTCAGTATTTTCTTCTTCGATACTCAATGGTTTCTGCTTGACACCATTGTAGTAAAAATCAACTCCATAATTCTAAGGGACGACTTTATCATAGGAATATGGAATTGGCCCCGGTGTGGTAATGATCAGAGGAGCAACCCTAGGCTCGACAGTGATCTTCATAGGACCCTTAGAAGTGATCCTTACAGGAGTACCATAAATTGTAATCACGGACGCGTCTTCAAGATCCAAGCCTTGAGACAAACTTTTACATAAGTTCTCCACGTAAGGACTCTTCTCAAATAGAATTACACGGTCATCCATCAAATCCTGAATACCTTCTTTCAATAGTGCACAACCGTTGGATTGAGACACACAGTAGTAGCAATTTTCCATGCAACCCGGAAATAAACTGACTTGCAATAGCTTCTTATTAATAATCATCAAAGGAGTATCCAAGTCACTCATAACATAAACATAAGAAACACCATGAATAGCGTTAACGCATTTGTCATGATTAGGCGTAGGTGCAGTAATCACATTAGGAGTCTCAGGAGGATCAAATCCAATCTCTTCAGAGTCAATCATATCTTGAACTTTATTTTTCAATACCTAACAGTTGTTAGTGTCATGTCCATGATTGTTGGAGTGGTATTCCCACCTTGCATTGGGATTGTAACGAGGAGAGGAAGTATTGGGGTTCTGAGGAGGATCCTTCAGTTTAATCAACTATGCCTTCAACATGTCTTGCAATGCTTGAGACAACGACATGTTGATTCTGGTGAATTGTCTACTGGGTGCATCCTGCCTATGCTGATTATTCTATTGTTGTTGTTGTACTTGCGCATGATTAGAGATCAAAACTTCCCCCACAAATTGGTTGTCGTCACCCTTATTAGGATCGTTCTGGTTGTACACAACATTGGATTCTTTCTTACCATTTTATGACTTATTCGCAGTATTGAAAGATGTAGTCACCTGAATTTTACAACTTTTGATTCCATTCTCAACATGTTCCCCTGTCAGAATCAGTTCAGTGAAACCAGCCGAAGAACTTCCAAGTAGATGATTATAAAAAGGACTTGTTAGCTTACTCATGAACATGTTAACCGATTCTCTATCATTGAAAGTAGGTTGAACTCTCCCTGTAAGATCTCTCCATTTATGTGCGTACTCTTTAAACCCTTCCTCGGAACCCATGGACATACTCTATAGTTGCATGCAAGTTGGTGCCAAATGAGTATTATACTGGTACTGTTTATAGAAAGCCGCAGCCAAATCTTCCTAGGTATGGATATTGGTACATTCGAGTTGATAGTACCATTCCAATTGTATTCCAGACAAACTCTCTTCAAAGAAATGCAACCATAATTTATTATCAACAATGTATGGTTGAATTTTCCAAACATATGATCTCAGATGCAGCTTCGGGAAAGAAATGCCATCATACATAGAAAAGGTCGGAGTTTTGATCTTAGGAGCAATGACGACTCTTGAAACTAAGCCTAATTATTCAAAGTTCAAACCAGCCACCTTCTGGATCTCCATAGCTTTCAGACGCTCTTCTAACAACTTATACTTCTCGTCAGTAGGGGATATTGTTCATCCAAGTAATCCTCTTCCTCTCCATCAGAATATTTGTCAGAACCATGATTGCTTCTTTCAGTTTTAACACTTTTACCATCTTCATCCCTTTTGTCATCTTCGTCTGATGGGATATCAAGATCTCGAGCTCGCTTGACTGGACCTCTGAACCTTCTCCCCGTGTTAAGGATGCCGATTGGTTTCTTTTTCTTCTTCTTCTTCTCGTTATCAATGAGAGACTTCAGTTCTTATTGCCCCTTGGCTAAGTTTAGGAACATCGCTTGGAACTAACCATTATGAGCCTGGATTTCTTTGATTGTCTGTTCGAGAGCCATTTTTGCCGAAACAAACAACAAGAAGATGAGAAGTCTATCTTGGAAACCTGTTATGAAATGATATGTGTGGCATTTAAATGCATATGAAATGTTTTCAAGGACCTTGTGGGATTTAAATTTGTTAATCAAAAGGGAACAAAAACAAAAATTCTTATTAGTAAGTTCAATCTATAATAAAAAGGGTTACAAATAAACAAATTATGACTCAAGTATCCCATGTACGCTTCCTCTTTGTGTTGACATATGCATTAAGGCTCGGCTCATCGTGAAGTCGTTTTGTCAGCTCCAATACTTTCTTTTCACTAGCATAGAACTGAGTCCCAAAGGTGTCTCTTTCTTCTTTCAGTTGAATCCAAGACTTATGTAGCTTTTCAAGGTCAGTAGGAATATCTGGATGAAGAATGGTATGAGGAATATCTCCTTTATTAATAGATTCCATAAATACTGGTAGGACCACAGGATATGGCATTATAAGAATTTGAGCACGAGATCGCACCCATATGAGGTAGGGATCCAAAGGGATGGAGTTTTTGTGCCCCAAAGTCTTACTATCAACCTTATTCACCATGCCCTAAGCACATATAAACCTTTGATGGTAACTTTGAGGATAATTATCGTAATCGAATATAATACCATGTATAAGCATATCATGAGGATTGTCTCTTCAAGCATAACCAAATTAACGTAGAGCTAGAAAAGGGTTGTAAGTAATACCTCCCATTATTCCAAGGAGTGTCTCATTAGGTAATTCCCCACAACGGTCAATAATAGTGATGTCCTCCTGAGATCAGGAACACCAATAAATATTTGAATGAGAGAGTGACATCATCCTTCGAGACCATCTCAAACCATGTTCATTCTTCACCACTGATCGGGGAAGGTGTGAAATAAACCACTTGGATAATAAAGGTATGCAACACATGAGAGTCCCTCGCTTTCTCATAGTACGAGTGTAAAGAGAGTGCAAAATATATTCAAGCAAAGTAGGCACTAGATTATAAGTAAGAAATATTTTGATGGCGTTCACATCTATGAGTTGGTCAGGATTAGGGAATAATACTAAACCATAGATCAACAGAGACAAGATCTCCTCAAAAGCATGAAAACTCATAGCATCTAGAAATAGTTGAGCCTTCTCTATTAGAAATTAATCAAGAACAACTTTAACTCCACTTCTTGTTTCCCAATTAGATACAATGTCTGACCGCTTCAGATGTAAGGCTTCTGCAATAACTTTAGGTTTTGGCACTTTCTCTAAACCGGTGAAGGGTGTCTGATCAAGAATAGGTACTCCAAGTAGCTTAGAAAATTTTTCCATTGTGGGTACAAATAGATAATCTGGGAAGGTAAAACAACAATGCTTAGAATCAAAGAACTGGAATAGAACACTCATCATGTCTTCTTTAAAGCCTGAGGTGACCAGACTGAGTAGATAACTATGCCTCTTGGTGAATTGAGAGTTTTCAGAAACCTTTGAGACTAACTCCTTAAGCTTGGAAGGTGTCCCCACAAAGTTTATCCGGATAGTATTCTTGCGAGCAGAGGCCATAACCTGCAACAAGGAACAAATATAAATCCCTAGGTCCTCGAAATGGTTAGTGAAAATGTTATGTTATGATGATATGATGTTATGATGTTATGATGTTATGATGTTATGATGTCATGTTCATGTTAAATAAGTAGCAAACACAAACAAGTCAAACAAGAGCCTTAGGTTTAAAGGATTTCATGAAGTCTATAGGTAATTACCCTTCCCCATTGAATTAAGTTGGATCAACTTGTCCTATAATAATAATCGGGTTCTAAGGATCTCGTATCACGGATCTTTCTCACAGGCTTTATTTTAGAACGGATACTGGATTTCTACCAAAACATCCCAAAAGTCAAATCTCAATGAGCGTAGCCTCGAGTATCAACTAACTTTGGACTACACCAAAGCCGACTATATCACTACTTTCTAATGGCCAAGATGGGTCAATTAAGGTTCTAAAAGTAAGCTAGTGTTAACGACACCATGAAAAAGCCTAATGTTATCCTTGACTGACTCAAGGAACATCGTTATAAACCAAAGTGTCACACTAACCGTAGCTATCATTTTAACCATATCGGTATATGTCGTACAATCTTTATGATCTATTGCTACTTACCTAAGGAATCCCTAGATCCGGGTGTAGGATCTTACAATCAATAATACCCAAGCATGAACTCTTAAAGTAAATCCAGAAATTCAAACAATTAAATAAAGTAAAAGTGATCTAAACTCTAAGTTAACCCCTCTTTTTTTAAGTAAGCTCCCCAGCAGAGTCGCCAGTTCTGTAATACGGTGGGAGAACTGACTTTTTTGGTTTTATCTAAATATGCAGATAACAAGCGCCACCGGCTTTTCTTTTATCAAATATTCGGGAAAGGTGAAAAGAACAGGAAATACCTTTGATAGATTTTTAGTTTGGGGGATAGATTATGAAAAGGGAAGGTGTTAGCACCCTTTTCATTCATAGTTATCTACGGGCTCTTAATTAGTTAGCTCACTTTTGAAAATTTTGCTTTGTGTGTGTGATTTGAAAATATTTTGAAATGCCAATGTAAGGCTAACTTTTTAATGATTCTTGTATTATTCCTCAAGAATGTATACAAAGTGTTTTTTTGAAAAAATTGTTTGAAAGTGATTTGAAAATGTATTATTTGTGAAAAAGTTTATAACAAGAAATTATGAGTTCTTACCCATTAAAGTCTTTCTTGTTATTTTCCTTCTCCTTTAGAGATAGTTTTATCCATACCATTAATTGGTAGGTAATTCCATCTATTGGATGTGAAGGGACAGACATAGGATCATCGCATGGTCATCGAAGGCAACATGTAAGGATACTTTAGCAATTGTATCAGTGGGACTATCACTATATACTCGTAGGGACTAGATCAATTTATAGTCAACTCAAAGATTCATCGAGGGATTATGATCTTTATTCAAAAGGGACTATGATTATTTGATCGGGGGTCTTTTGCTAAAGTGTCCACACTTTCAAGGGACATGACCAATATTCGTAAGGCGACAAGAGATGTTACCTTAGAGGTGCAAGTGTGAAAAGTGTGTTAATTCAGTTATTTTGATCTTGAATTAGGGTTTTCTATGTTCAATTATTAGTCTTGACATACAAACCCTAATTACTAGCAGTTAAATATGTATAGAAAAATAAAGTGTGGAATGTAATGTGTGGAAATTTAAACCTACACAATTACATCCTCGGAGCAGATACAAAATTAAAAAAAAATGTGGGAATATAAATCTACGCAATTATATTGATAGTGCAACCGATACAATTTTCTAGGAAATTAAATAGCAACAGATAAATAACAGAAGTGTTAAAAAATGTCAAGCACCTGAAATCTAACTGTTAATGTTTTTGATGTTTTATAGAAAATAATTTAAGTGATAATAATTAATTAAAACCTAATTATTTCTAATTAATTTTAATATTAAGAAAAAGGTTAATTGATTAATTAATTAATTAATAAAAACATATCAAAAAATTAAACTATTAAAAAAACTAACCATAATTTGTTATGTTTTCTTAAAATAAAAATTAGGGTTTGTTAATGTTTAATTAAAAAATAATTAGTAAAGAAAAATGGAAAATTTAGGGTTTGAAAGATAATAAGGAAAAAAAAAAGAATACATGGGGTGGGTGTTGAACCCACTCCCATGAAGCCACAGGCGCGTCCTTCTACCATTGTGCCATGTTGTTTGTTGTGATAGAGAAAAAGAATCAATCATTATATTATAAGCCTGCGTTAAAACCTAGAAAAAAAAACAAAAATAATTGCAAAATGTTTGGATCGAACCCACACCCTTTGTGTTAACAGACACGCTTCTCACCATCTGCGTTGTGCTGGCTTTGTGTAATAGGATATAAAAAAACTAAATAAATAATAAAATGTTAGATCAGAGAAACGCCGGAGCCCTAGCTCGATTGTCTTCTCCGATCAATCAAATATTCAACCTACAAAAATAAAAAGATTTATAAATCAAGAGGGGTCGTGTCCTCTTAATTTGGAGCTCCTGAATCCAATGGTGGTGTTAGCTTGGCCTGAAAATGCTTGTAAAGTGAGTTTCGAAGAAAATATCTCAAACTGCCCTAGCAATGGCAGATCCTCGTTCCTGCGTTAAAGCTTGCAAATGATGATTCTAACCAAGTCCAAACATCATTATAAACAGGTATATATGCATAGAATCAATCAACAATGCATGAATTATGAGTTTGAATTTCAAGAATATTACCAAACCCGTGATGTTGAGATGTGATGATCTAGCGCGCTTCAAGCTTCAAGGATGGATGAGAAGAACTCCGGGGAACTTCAGGAACACGATGGAATGCTTGGAATGGATTGATAGAGGCTGGAGATAAGGGTTTTGATTTTCCCTAGTTTTGAGAAATTTAAGATTTTGAGAGTCTGTTCTTGAGGAAATTTTCGTGTTTATGATGGTCTGAACATGATATGTATTTATAGGATAGTGGTTTAGGTCAAGAAACATGAATCAAATCTTTGTATTTCATGACCAAATATTTGATTGGAATTTTTGAATTAAATCTCTCTTTTTTAGGACAATTATGTATGAATCATCTCTACACATTTTTTACAAGTTGCCACCAGCTTTTCGGGTTTATGATTTGATACAAAAATAGATCCATATGCCTTATATCATTTATTTGGTATTTTATTTTATATATTTTGCTTTTAATTGAATAAAATCAAAATAAAAAGAAATAAAAACCTCAAAAATAAATGAATGGATCCAAAGGTCTATTATGAGGTCAGGAACATGTTTGGACCTAAAAACATAGGCCCATTAGCCCAAAAGTTCTAATCTGCTCATTTTGGACTTCATACATTTTCTCAAAATTTCCCAACTTGCACCAATCATAACTCACTTAATTTTTGTCATATGAAGATGATATTTGACTTTTTCGAAAGCTCAAGATATTTACTACAACTTTCATGTTGGTCATATTTCATTTGAAGTCTTTAAATTGATGTAAATTTCTTGGACAAAAAATATCTTTTTGTTGACTTTTAAAATTACCCGTAATGTTTTGGCCCATATCTCTTAAATGAAGCACTTTTGGCATTGAGATTAGAGAGACAAAGTTGTAGAGAATTGAATTTCCTTCAAGATACGATTTGGTTGAAAAAATTCTAATAAAGTATGTGAAAGTTATGATTGGTCAAAGTTTAGTTGACTTCTCCTAAAGAAAACCCTAATTTAGTAACTTTTGACTTTTGATGAATCTTGAGTTTTCTTGATGAATCATGATCAACCTTTGATAAAATGATGAATATGAGTTCAAAATATTGATGTTGACAAAAAAAATTTGAAGTTTGACTGTACATTAGTCAAAGTTGACTTTTTATCCAATACAATTGATTTTCAATCATCTGGCTAATTGACTGAGCAAACTTGTGCTGCAAGGCTTGAGATTTGGCATGAGGATATTTTGAGACATATGGGGAACAATGAAATCCACTTGAGACATTAAAATTCCAATTTCCTTTGAGAAAATAAAAACCCTAGTTACAGGTCAATTGCTTAGGAGGATATTTTGTTTGGTTAACTCATGAGTAATCTTGAGTGTTTGAGACCTTCATGAGCATGGGGAGGTATCTTAATACAATTTGTCTTGAAAATGAGAGAGAAATTTTTTGGGTACAACAACAGTGAACTACCAACTCAAGGATGAAGGTAGAAAAAACATAGATCGATGACAAGTTTCCTGAAATTCTGGTGTTCCGCCTAGAACGGGTCTTAACTTCTTATTTAATCAAGACATCACTCGGGAAAGGTAACAAATTGCTGTAAGAATATTTCAACAAACTTTATTTATCATTGGAGTGAATATATCCTAAACAACAAACTATCTATCATAACAAATAGACCACCATCCATCATAGTAAAAACATCTTCTCTGGCATTAATAGACTTACTTGGGAAGTATAGGTTTCTCAAATAAAGAGACAACCACTTGCTATTACAAAAGGGAATTGTAATAACACTGCTGGGAAATGAATTTATCATTTTGTGGGGAAATACCAACACATTCCGGCTGAGGTGGTAATGTCTTGATGTGAAAAATAACTGCACATTCTCAATCTAGGGCTCAGCCCTAGCATGGTCCACGACCTATGGGACCCTTCATGCTTTATTCATTTATTTATTTAATTTATTTTGATTTTTATTTATTTAAAATTCAAATTAAATCAAAAATAAATCAAATAAATGGGATAAGATTTGTTTTGGCATTGATTGAATATCTCATGAGCTGTCAAATAAAGAAAAAAATTGTGGAAGCTCAAAACAAGAGGAAATCTTCAAATGTGGAAAGATTGGAATAAAAAATTCATGACCATTATATCTTGGATTCTTTCCAATTCTATTGCCCTAATATGATTCACTACATATGGCAATTTATTGCAATGCTAGAACAAGGGAACAGATGCGCAGCTAGCCTCAAAAGAGAGAGAAAAATTCCAAATTTTCCAACAAAAAGTGCAGATCAGTTTAAATTCTGGAGGACGATTCAAGTTTTTCTACAGATCAAACAATAATCCTTTGACATCTAGGAAGCTATCACGATCATTCCCAAAGCTTGCAGTATCCAGAACCGCACCCTTGCACTCACGGTTTGTTCTTATCTTTTCTAATCTCGATATCACTCATTCATCCATTATAAATATGATTTGACTGTATATTTTGAAGAAGTGAAAAAAACAAGAAGGGAGGGGGTTGAATTGAAAATTAAAATCAAAAGCAGTAGACACGATATTTTTATCCTGGTTTGTTTGATCTCAAACTACTCCAGTCCACCCGCCAAGGTGATTTTGCCTCTCTCCAACGAGGACTTAATTCATTAAAAGAAACTGATTACAATACTACTTTGACAACTGCCAAAGTCTTCTTGAGTACAACCACAACTGATTTATATCAAGGAAAACTAGTTTAATCAAAAGAAAATGATTTACTGTGTACTGTTGTTTTTCGTTACAAAAACTGTATCACTACTGTGATATATTACACAATTTGAGAGTATAAGAGAATATGAGTATTTGCAGCATTTAAGATGTATGAGCAGTCGTAGGTGAAAAATCGTAAACGATTTTTCCTTTAATCTTGTTTATATAGCATGGAAATCTTGTCCAAAATAAAGCATGATAATGGACACTCAATGCACTTTCCATACTGAGAAGATTCTTGTTTGAATGAAGCCGTTGCATACGATACTGTCTTAATTGAAAAGTAACGCTTCAGAACAATAGAATCTTGCATGCTGCTTTTAATTCAGAACATTGATGACTCAGATGTGAGGATCTGTTGGTGTATTAGACTTCTGTTCAGAGTCAGAGTATCTTTTACTTCAACGCAGATTCTGATCATCATTCTTCAGAAAATTCTGATTAGCTCAGCTTGAAAGCTTATGTAGCTTAAATTCTGATTTTGTTTCAGTCAGAACTTCTGTATAAAAATAACACAAATTTAGAGTGCATATTTGTTCTTTGTGTTTGTTATCATCAAAACTTTAATTAAGGGTTGTAGAATCAAACTATGTTCTAACAATCTCCCCCTTTTTGATGATGACAAAAACTAGGATTTTCAATAAAAAAATATAGAACAAAAAGCTTAAGAGATTCTCCCCCATGAGTTGATTACTCAGATAAAGATGAGATACTTCCCTAAAGTTCCTTCTCGTTAGAGCTTTTGATGCATCTCCTTCTGTCCTTATCATAATATGTTCTTGTTCAAGCTTTCAGAAAAAAAACATAGAAGTTAAGATATTCAGAATGTTTGAGACTTTGTCCCAGTATACTGCTATTGAAAATGTATTACGTTCTCCCCCTTTTTGTCAGGTATCAAAAAGAAATATAATCAGAGTCAAAAAGACGATTTGTGTTGAAAACATAATTCAATGACATTTTTCAGAAACGAAGAGGATAAGATGAAGAATACAGATAATAAGTTAAAGAAAATCTAAGAGGGAGGGGGAAGTCGTGTGAAGAACGCTTCCAGCAAGATCTTAATCTAAGTGCTTGATTCTTCCTGCTTTCCCAGAATATCTTTGATTTCTTTTGTTGTATCTTCTTGTTTGTCCAATATATCCCTGATCTCTTTGTTTGTGTCTTCTTGCTTATCCAGTCTGGCATGGATTAAAGCATTCTCCTTTTTCAACTCTTCCAGAGTTTGCATGACTAGAGACGAAGCTGGTGTATCTTCAGGGGTTGCATGTCGTTCAGAACACTCTGCAGCCTCTTCTGATTGAACAACTTCTTTTGTTTCAATTTATTTTTCTGGAGTAGTAGTCAGAGGGTGACTCTCAGAATCTGGTTCAGTGGCTTCTGAAGGTTGGTGCTCTTTCCAGGGAGCATTTCCCAGTAGAAGAATCTCTTTCTTGTCCCAGTGACTTAGAACTTGATCTTTGAAGGCTTTCAGCTGATCACTGAAGTTATGCTGAGCCATCTCATAGCTCAATTCTTTCAGCTTCTGATATGCACAGTTTAACCATTTTCTGAATCTATCCCATAGAGAACCAGAAGCAGCAGGATTAGAATTCTCTTTACTTTCTTGCTTCAAAGAAGTAACCCATTCTTGTATTTCTGTTTCAAAAATCAACAGGTTCTTACCAACATCTGATTTGGTTAAGGTTGGTTTGGGTTTGGGAATGGCTATTTTATTTGAGGTGGAAGCTAGATGGTCCAGCGCTTCTATATCAATGACAATTCTGAGATGATCAGTTGGACGGTTAATTGTTGAGGGAGTAGAGGAATCAGAAATCAGGATTGGTGAGTGAGGAGTGTTTGGTGGTGTGGATTCATATGGTGAAGGTATTTCTAGAATATCATGAATGGAGGGAGGTAAAAGAACTGTAAGAGGTTCTATAATCCCAGAAATTGGGGTAGTGGTATCAGAGTCTGAAAGGGAGTCTTTTGATTGGTTTACGGTAGCGTGTTGAGTTTCTGGTTCCGCTGTTTTAGAAGATGGTATTTCAGATTGAGGAGTGAGGGGGTTTTGATGTTCTGGTTGAGGAGAGTATAGTTGTGGATTTTCTAGTTGTTGAGTTTGAGTATTTGGATTTTATGGGATTGGTGAGGAAAAGTCTTGATCAAACAGTTCAATATCAGAGAGAACTCTTGCAAGTTCTGGTTAATATTATTCTAGATTTGGATTGGGGGAGTGAGGTTCATTTAAGAAATTTCCAAGAGTTACAGATGGGTCAAACTCTATGTCAAAATCCTCAAATGTTTGAGGTGAAGGGTTTTCTGTTGTTTGAGGGGGAATGGTTTCAGATGTGGAACAGCTATTGATTCTTTAATAGAAAAAAAAGATATGTTACCTTTCTTTTCGTAGCTTTGGGTGTCCTCTGAGAGGATCCTTATCCTGTTGCCTTCCTCTTTCTGGATTTCTTTAGCACAACCTCTGGAGCTGGCTTGTGCAGGTCACAGATGTTGGTTTCTGGAATAGTCCCATCTTCCTTGCACGCTTCAAGGTATCTGACTATAATCTCTGGAGAAGCATCTATCTCAGAGAATAGTGGGAAATCCTTCAGAGGAATTCTCCTAGAAGTGATGACCTCATGAGAAGAAATTGTTGGTTCCTTCTTAATGCTTTCAATAATGTTCATTTTCTTCAGATTCTTGGAATTCAGTGGTTTCCCAGCAGTTGCTTCCAGATTGTTGATTTCTTGAGCCTCTGTCAGATGTTCTATCAACCTGTTTTTCGTCAAAATATCTGAAATCAGTCTTCCCAGAGGAATCCAATCCCTCTTAATTCTTTCTTCTTCTCTTGTCTCTCTCACACTTGTTCTGAGATGGTTGAAGAGAAAATGTGGGAGATTTATTTTGGTCTTCTTTGCAATGAAGTATAATAGAAACTGCTGATCAATGTTAATGTGATCAGGAGAGCTTGTATGCTTCCTGTGATTGATACATCCCAGAATAATTCTATCCCAAATTCTGTAATGATCTTTAAAGTCTCTGATCTTGCTGTATGGCTGTCCAGAAGTGAAAATGACCCTAGCAATAGATTTTAGGTCATAACACTTATCATCCATATCAATGCAACTGACTCTGCCGCCATTGTATCAAATGAGTTTCCCAATCAAATCTTTTGTAATCACTATCTTCTTCCCCATAACATATGACGTGACCTGGTGATTGGATGAAGTAGCATGAATCCAAAACTCTTTAATAAGAATGGGAAAAGTTGGACCCAACAGATGATCAAAGTATTTGTTCCATCCCTGTGCAGTTACATCTTCATACAGATTAAACCCGTTTTCTTGTAAACTTTCAAAATCAATAATCAATTCACAGAGAAGTTCAAGGTTGTCGACTGGAGTGAGCAGTGTTCTAATGGGATCCTCATATTGTTCAATTGATGAAGAACCAAGAGAACTGATGAGATTCTTGAGACTTAATGAGGATGCCATTATTCAAACGGATTCTTTGAAGAAAACTGATAGAAAGGATGTTTTGAAAAACCAGAGCAAGAGAGAGTATTGAAGGTGGTTAAACGTGAATGAATTAAATAGTAAATTGTGTTTATATAAGCACTTTTAAAAACGTAATCAATAAGAAAGAGAAAATAATTAATGATTATATTGAATTAATGAAACCTGAAATTAGGGGATTTAGTGAGTTATTGAACAGTTACCAATGACAAGTGTCTCAATGCATCCAATCAGAGCCTTGGACCCTTTAGAATTTGAACGCGTTTTCAGCTTTAAAAAGTAGCTTGTGAGAGGATGACAGATGTTTTATCGTGTAAACTGTATGCCTCTATCCTTGAAATGAAAAATTCAGATCTTCATAGATAGATTTTAATGCAACTATACTCCTAACTTCTGAAGATAAGTTTATCAGATGTTCAGAAAAAATAATAAAATTCTGAGGGTTAGAATATGAAAATAAAACATTTTATTCTGGACATAACTTCATGTTGAGATGTTTCAGAATGAAATTGAATCTATCTTCAAAAAGGGGTTTTGTAAAAACATCATCCCATTGATGGTCTGTGTCAATAAATTTGAAAATAAGAATTCCTTTCTAAATATAATCCCTAATAAAGTGGTGTTTTATTTCTATATGCTTAGCCCTAGAATGCAAAATGGGATTTTTGGATAGACAGGTGGCAGAAGTGTTATCACAGAAGATGGGGATGTTAGTCTCAAACATGTTGAAGTCTTCAAGTTGACTTTTCATCCAGAGCACTTGAGTGCTACATCTAGCAGCTGCTATGTATTCAACTTCTGTTGTTGATAGCGCTATTGTGGATTGTCTCTTCCTGGTCCATGAGATCAGGTTTTCTCCCAGAAACTGGCAGCTTCCAAAAGTGCTTTTACGCTCTACTCTGTCTCTAGCAAAGTCAGCACCACAGTATCCTACTAAGCTGTATTCATTAAATTTTCTATAAAACAAACCTAGATTAGTAGTACCTTTCAGATACTTGAAAATTCGCTTAACTGCTGTTAAGTGAGATTCTCTAGGATCGGATTGGAATCTAGCACATAAGCAAACACTAAATAAAATATCAGGCCTTGAAGCCGTCATATAAAGGAGAGATCCAATCATACCTCTGTAGATCTTCTGTTCTATTTTTTTACTTACCTCTTCCTTTTCCAGAATTCACGTGGGATGCATTGGAGTCTTTGAGGGCTTACATTCTGAGAGGTCAAATTTCTTCAGAAGTTCTCTGACATATTTTCTCTGATGAATGCAAGTTCCTTATGGAGTCTGGTTTATCTGAATGCCCCGAAAGAATTTAAGTTCCCCCATTAAGCTCATCTTAAACTCTTCCTGCATGCACTTAGCAAATTCTCTTCCCAGAGAAGGTTTAGTGGATCCAAAAATAATATCATCTACATAAATCTGACAAACTAAAATGTAATTCTTAAATGTCTTACAGAACAAGGTTGTGTCCATATTCCTTCTGGTGAATTCTTTTTCTAACAGGAAGTTATTTAGCCTTTTATACCAAGCTCCGTGAGCTTGTTTCAAACCATATAGTGACTTATTTAGTTTGAAAATATATTCTGGGTGTTTGGAATTTTCAAACCTAGGGGGTTGTGCACATATAATTCTTCGTCAATGTAACCATTTAAGAATGCACTTTTGACATCCATCTGATACAGAGTGATGCCATTATTTACAGCAAAATAGATTAAGAGTCTGATAGATTCTAACCTGGCGACTGGAGCAAAGGTTTCTGTATAGTCTATACCCTCTTGTTGACTATAACCTTGTGCCACCAGTCGTGTCTTATTTTTGATGACTTCTCCTTGCTCATTCAGTTTGTTCCTGAACACCCATTTTGTTCCAATGACGTTGAATCCTTTTAATTTAGGAACCAGATCCCATACGTCATTTCTGGTGAACTGGTTTAATTCCTCTTGCATTTCCAGAATCCAGTCATTGTCCAAAAGAGATTCATCAATTGTTGTTGGTTCAATAAGTGAGACCAGTCCCATGAGGGATTCTTCAGAGTTTCTGAATGTTGATCTTGTTCTGATTGGATCATCCTTCTTTCCCAGGATCTTATCTTCTGGGTGAGTTATGCTGCTTTTGGATAACCTTTTCTGGAGTTGATCAACAGAAGGTACTGGAACACTTATGATATTTTCTTCTGAAGTTGTTGGAGCGTCTCTGTTGGATACTTCTGATGAGTTTTCTTCAGCACCTATGAATTCAACTTCTATATCTGCAAAAGATTTATTCTGCTTTGACTTTTGAGGGTCAAGCTTATCATCAAATCTAACACTGATTGAATCTTTAACAATCTGTGTTTCTGTATTGTATACTTTGTACCATCTTAAGAGTTCATAGTATCCTAACATAATACACTTTTGTGCTTTAGATTCAAACTTTTTCAAATGATCTTTTGTATTAAGAATAAAACATGTGCATCCAAAAGGATGGAAATAAGAAATGTTGGGCTTTTTGTTCTTCCATAATTCATATGGAGTCTTTTCCAGAATAGGTCTTATAGAGATTCTATTCTGAATATAACACGTTGTGTTAATTTCTTCTGCCCAGAAGATCTTAGCAATGTTAGTCCCATTGATCATGGTTCTGGCCATTTCTTGCAATGTTCTGTTATTTCGTTCTATAACTCCATTTTGTTTGGGAGTTCTAGGACAAGAGAAGTCATGCTGAATTCCTTTTTCATTAAAAAATGTTTCAAATTTTTTATTTACAAATTCTCCACCATGATCACTTCTGACTTTGACAATTCTAAGATCCTTTTCATTCTGAACTTGGTTACAAAAGGCAACGAACACATAATGTGACTCGTCCTTGTGTCTTAAGAACTTTACCCAAGTCCATTTGCTATAGTCATCTACGATCACTAACCCATACTTCTTGCCACTGACAGACGCAGTTTTCACTGGTCCAAATAAGTCTATGTGCAGAAGTTCTAATGGCATAGAGGTGGAAACAACATTTTTAGCTTTAAAAGCAGGTTTTGCAAATTTGCCTTTCTGACATGCTTCACACAGAGCATCTGAGTTGAACTTCATATTAGGAAGTCCTCTGACCAGATTGAGTTTGTTAATCTGAGATATTCTTCTCATACTAACATGACTCAATCTTTTGTGCGAGACCCATTGCTCGTTGTTAATAGAAAGAAGGAATTTTACATTATGACTTTTTAGTTCAGAAAGTTTTATCTTATAAATGTTGTTTTTCCTCTTTCCATTAAACAAGATAGTTCCATCTTTCTGACTAATAGCTTTGCATGAATTTTGATTAAATATTTTATCATAACCGTTATCACTTAATTGACTTATGGATAACAGGTTATGCATCAATCCATCAACTAAAAGAACATTATTAATAGAAGGAATATTACCATTACCTACTATTCTAGAGCCAATGATATCCCCTCTTTGGTTGCCTCCAAAGCCCACGTAGCCTCCAGGTTTAAGTTCCAGGCTTTGGAACATATGCTTTATTCCCTTCATGTGTCGAGAGCATCCAGAGTCCAGGTACCATGACTGGTGTTTTAGCCTTGCTGCTAAAGATATCTGCTACATATATAATTTTTTCCTTAAGTACCCATATCTTTTTGGGTCCTGGTTTGTTAGTTTTACCAAAATTCTATTTGACTTTTGGTTTGGCAGAATAATCATTACTAGTGTATTTTAGGTCATGTGTGTGCCCGTATATGAAGTGTGATTTTAGTGGTGTGCGTTTTATAACTAGGTCCATGACTTTCTTAGGTGGAGATACCTTACCTTGGTATCCTATTCCTTTTCTAACATTCCTGCTAACTCCATAGATCATTGAAACCATCTTGCTTCTATCTATGTTTTTAGCCAGAAACTTCTGAAAGTCGTGATCATATTCTTTGATGATCTTATCAGCATTACTTGGAGTCTCTGAGATTATTTCCTTCTGAGCTTTTTGTAAATCATTTTCTAATTTTAAAATCTTTTCTTTTAACTAGGAATTTTCTAATCTAAGACTCTCAGTTCTTTCAGAGTCAGAGACAAGATCCTTTTTCAGGTTCTTGATTTGACTCTGATCTGCTGATACCTTTCCAGAATTTCATTCAGACTTTCTACAAGTTCAGCTTTAGTAAAATTAATAGTGAAATCAGGGAATACCTCTTTTGTGTCTGATTCTGAGTCTAAACCAGAAGCTTCGCTATCTTCTGTCACATTTTCCATAAGAGCGATGTTGGCTCTTTCATCATCCGACTCTGAGTCAGCATCAGAAGTGTATGAATTGTCCCATGTTTCCATGAGGCTTTTCTTCTTCTCCTTGAAGAACTTCTTTTTGGGCTTCTCCTTCTGAAGCCATGGACAGTCACTTTTGTAGTGCCCTTGTTCATTGCACTCATAGCAGATTATATCTTTGTCATTTGACTTTCTATGACCGGAGGAAGCTTCAGATCTTCTGTGTCCAGAGGAGGACTCCGACTTTATGTATTTGGAGGAGGATTCATTCCGATTCTCTGATCTTCTCGGGTTTCTGAATTTTCTTTGTCTCTACTTCCACAGTTGATTGACCTTTCTGGAGAGAAGAGACAATTTGTCTTCTTATGATGAGGATCCATCAGAAGTTTCTTCCATAGCCTACAAAACCTTAGAGTCAAGTTTTTTGTTATATTTTAATGTTAAAGGCTTACCTTGTTTCTGAGGCTCGTCTTTTTCTACCTCTATCTCATGACTTCTGAGGGAGCTAACAAGTTCCTCCAAAGATATCTTGTTGAGATCATTAGCCAGCTTAAGTGTAGTGGCCATTGGCATCCATTGCTTTGGTAGACTTCTGATGATCTTCTTTACGTGATCAGTAGTAGAATATCCTTTGTCAAGAACTTTCAGCCCAACAACAAGAATCTAGAATCTTGAGAACATTGCTTATATGGATTCACCGTCTTCCATCTTGAATGCTTCGTATTTCTGAATAAGCGCAAGGGCCTTGGTTTCTTTAACTTGTATGTTGCCTTCATGCGTCATTCTCAGAGAGTCAAACATGTTTTTGGTTGTCTCTCTGTTTGAGATCTTCTCATATTTTGAGTATGAGATGACACTGAGAAGTATTATTCTGGCTTTATAACGGTTTCTGAAATCACGCTTTTGCTGGTCAGACATCATTTTTCTATCTATCTTCTGACCACTTTCATCCACATGATGTGTGTATCTATCAATTACGATTTCCCATAGATCAACTTCATGAGCCAGAAAGAAGCTCTCAATTTTGTCTTTCTAGTAGTCAAAATTTTCTCCATCAAAGACTGGAGGTTTGCCGCTGATTTTGTCCTTGTCCTCATGATAGTCATTGCTGATGTTTTGGCTTGTTCCCACCATAATGTTTTTCTAAAGCTCGGATCTTGTACTAACACGGGTAAGTGTATGAACTCAGAACCAGGCGCTCTGATGCCAATTGAAGAAGTGAAAAACACAAGAAGGAGGGGTTGAATTGAAACTTAAAATCAAAAGCAGTAGACACGATATTTTTATCCTGGTTCGTTTAATATTAAACTACTCTAGTCCACCCGCCAAGGTGATTTCGCCTCTCTCCAACGAGGACTTAATTCAATCATCAAAACTATTACAATACTACTTTGACAATTGCCATAGTCTTCTTGAGTACAACCATAACCCGAGTTATCTCAAGGAAAACTAGTTTAATCAAAAGAAAATGATTTACTGTGTACTGTTGTTTTTCGTTACAAAAACTGTATCACTACTGTGATATATTATACAATTTGAGAGTATAAGAGAATATGAGTATTTGCAGCGTTTAAGATGTATGAGCAGTCGTAGGTGATAAATCGTAAACGATTTGTCCTTTAAGCATATTTATATAGCGTGGAAATCTTGTCCAAAATAACGCTTGATAATGGACACTCAATGCACTTTCCATACTGAGAAGATTCTTGTCTGAATGAAGTTTTTGCATATGATATTGTCTTAATTGAAAAGTAATGCTTCAGAATAATAGAATCTTGCATGCTGCTTTTACTTCAGAACTTTGATGACTCATATGTGAGGATCTGTTGTCGTATTAGAGTTATGTTCAGAGTCAGAGTATCTTTTACTTCAACGTAGATTCTGATCATCATTCTTCAGAACATTCTGATTAGCTCAGCTTGAAAGCTTCTATAGCTTAACTTCTGATGTTGTTTTAGTCAGAACTTCTGTATAAAAAATAACACAAATTTAGAGTGCATATTTTTTCTTTGTGTTTGTTATCACCAAAACTCTAATTAAGGGTTGTAGAATCAAATTATGTTCTAACATATTTTTCTTCATGATCATCATGTGAATGTTTCTAGATATTTCAATTTAAGCTTGAGTGCAGGTATAATCATTTGTCATTGTTAGGGTTCCGAAGCTTCAAATTAGGGAACCCTAGCTAGAGGTAAAATTGGACAAAATTAGGGGTACTATCATGCTCAGGAGATCGTTTATATTCAATCCATGTCTTTGGTTTGAATTTATGTTGCTTGTATCGTGTTTTA
This sequence comes from Vicia faba, assembly GCA_948472305.1. NCBI lineage: Eukaryota > Viridiplantae > Streptophyta > Magnoliopsida > Fabales > Fabaceae > Vicia > Vicia faba. The sequence continues at coordinate 403,559,471 of OX451735.1, forward strand.
GAACATTGCAGGTTTGTAGCTACAAACAAAATCTGTCACTATAGCCTATAGTGACGGAAATAACTGTAGGTAAATGTCCATCACCTAAAACGATGGATCAATGAAGAAGGTGATGGCTTGGTGTTCATTAATTGTCCCATTCAAATCTCTGAGGACCCACATCGCGTGCATTTTGAAATGTGTCCATTGATCCGTTTTCATATTATAATACTTTGTTTTACTTATATGTATGAATGATCAGGATGGCGCAGTGGTAGAGGCAATGGGTGTTAAGGCTTGGCGTGTGTGTAAGGCCAGGGGTTCGAACCCTGCCTCTTACATATCATTTTTCCAATTTATTTTTGCAGATCTGGTGCTCCAAGATTAAGCGCGCATGCTATGTACCATCAAATGTTCATCGTTGAATCTACGCACCCATAGATCTAACGTTCCAGGTCTGAATGCCCCTGGTGAATCTCCAAGGAGCAAGGAGCACTGGATCAGACGCAGTCATTGCGCCAACAATCTTGGGCCTAACCCAAATTCAATTCCACACCCCCAAATTGCTTCTCATATCAGGCCCATTTAATTTTTGTTTTAATTTCTTTATTACTTTTATTATTTTAATTATTTATTCTAATTGTCTTAAAAAATCCATTTTTTAATTAAATCATAAAATCAAGAAATCACAAAAATGTGAGTTAGATTTTTATTAAAATTAATTTTGTTTAAAAATAAATTAATTTCATTAGGGTAACTTGATTTGTTTTCCTTAACTAAAATTAATTAGAAATTAGGACTAATTTGGAAAATTCAACTTTACTTTATTTTCTTAAATAAAAGTACAAAAAATATTTTAAGTAGATTCTATAGGATATTTAATCTATTTTCAAGTCATTCCTCGCGCGCGTTTACCTATTTATTTTTCAAATTATTGTATTTGTTTCGAGTTTGTAATAGCTTTTTAACTTAGGTTTATTACTATTTTCATTTACTGTTTTCCCCATGTTTGGTTATGTAACCCCCTCCCCAAGGACTTGTAATAGCTAGGTTTAAACTTATCTCACTTTTACTTTCCGCCATTATAATTTGTTTAGATGTATAGATAATAGGATTGTATGCAAAAGATAAATCAAATGTTTAAAATAGTAGAACACCCTAACTATGCAAAGATAAATAAACTGAAATCAAACACTTGCACATACTCACCCCTAGGGTATCTCCCACTTCAGTTGCCTCAGAAATACGATCACTATTCTAGAACGTGAGAATTCTTAGTGACTATCCTCTAATTTAGAGAACGCAAGTCCCTTTCAAAGGTTGCCTTGGTAAAACAAAATGCGATCTTAGAACTTTAGGACAGTTACTAAGAGATCTTACCCTTTTGCCTTAAGTGACCGTAATCGTACCTTTTGATTGTCCCTCAAACTCCAACGATGGAGCTACCTACTCCTTAATAGTAGGATAGCACTATCTAAGGGAAATTAGAAAACGAACAGTCTTTTTCGAGTAGGTAGAAACCCTTAAGTACTTGCTCAAAACAACCAGTTTTTCACACTTACACTTTTCGAACAAAGTTTTCAAAAAACGCTTTATCACACTCTTGAGGACTGATACAAGGGTCACCATAAAGTGAAACGCCGCACTAACGCATTTACAAATCTTTTCAAAACACACACAAAGGAAATTTCAAAATGAGCAAGTACCTAAGAGAACCCCCGTATTCATAAACATCTTGAAAAAGGTTTTTTCTATTCTTTTTCCCTTTTCCTTTGTTGGATAAAATAAAAGACGGTGGAGAATCTTGCTTACCGTACATTTGCAAACACAAACACAAAACCAGTAGTAACTAAAAACAGTCAGTTATATCACCGTGTTACAAACGGGCTATGGTAGCTTTGTTCTAGGACATGATTCATCATGAGATAGAAGTCTATATTGACGACATGATTGCCAGGTCTCAGACTGAACAAGAACATCTCAGCCATCTGCATAAACTATTTGAGAGGTTGAAGAAATATAAGTTGAGACTGAACCCGAACAAGTGCACCTTTGGGGTGAGATCCGGTAAGCTCCTGGGTTTCGTCTTCATTGGTAAAGGTATTAAAGTTGATCACGCCAAGTTCAAAGCCATTTAAGAAATACCTGCTCCCCATACTAAGAAAGAAGTTAGAGGTTTCTTGGGATGATTAAACTACATTGCCCGATTTATTTCCCATCTAACTTCTACTTGTGAGCCAATCTTCAAGTTACTAAAGAAAGATCAAGTAGTGAAATAGAATTACGACTGCCAAATAGCTTTTGACAAAATCAAGGAGTACCTCTGAGAACCTCCAATTCTTATGCCACCAGTTGAAGGAAGACCTTTGATCATGTATTTAACACTGTTAGAGAACTCAATGGGGTGTTTACTATGGCAACATGATGATTCTAGTCAAAAAGAGAATGCAATATACTAGCTTAGCAAAAAGTTTACCAATTGTGAAACAAGATACTCACTGCTCGAGAAAATTACTGCTCTTTGGCATGGGCTCCTCGCCGACTAATACAGTATATGTTGACCCATACTGATTTGTTGATCTCTAAAATGGACCCTATAAAATACATATTTGAGAAGCTCGCCCTCTACGGAAGAATATCAAGATGGCAAATGGTCTTGACAGAATACCACATTTAGTACACCACTAAGAAAGCAATCAAAGGAAGTGTATTGGCAGATAATTTGGCTCATCAAGCCGTAGATGACTATCAATCTATGAATTTTGAGTTCCCGAATAAGAATATTATGTTGGTTACTGATTATGAAGATCCTAGACTGTATGAAGGACCTGAGCTAGAATTCTAATGGACTATAGTTTTCGATGGAGCTTCCAACGTGCTTGGTAATAGAATTGGTGTTGTAATCATATCCCCCTAGGGTTTCCATATGCCCTTCACCGCCATACTTTGCTTTAATTGTACCAATAATTTGGCCAAATACGAAGCGTGCATCATGGGTATCAAAGTTTCCATTGATATGAGAATCAAATTTTTGAATGTATACGGGGACTCAGCCCTAGTGATCAGTCAAATCAAAGGATATTGAGACACTAAGCACCCAAACCTTATTCCTTATAAAGAGAATGTATTGGCACTGATCCTGTATTTCAAAGAAATTACCTTTGAACACATTCTAAGAGAAGAGAATTCGCTGGCAGATGCATTAGCTATCATGTCATCTATCTTCAAAGTCAGATGGGACAACGAGGCTCCCCGGATTACTATTGAAAGACTGGATGAACCAGCAAACTGCTAAAAAGTTAATATTGACCTAAGGAAAAGTCTTAGTTCCATGAAGTGAAAAGATACCTTGGGGATCAAGAATAGCCTGGGGGGCATCTATGAATGACAAGAAATTCCTACAGAGGTTCTCTGCTAAATTCTTCCTGAGCAATGGAATTTTGTACAAGCGCAATCATGATTCGACTCTACTTCGTTGTGTGGACAAGAAATAAGCTAAGAATATTATGGAAGATATGCACGAAGGAATCTTAGGTAGTCACTCTAGTGGGCATACAATAGCCAAAAAGATTCTTAGAGTGGGTTACTATTGGTCCACCAAGGGAACTGACTGCCACCACCATTCTAGAACTTGTCATAAATGCTAGATTTATGCTAATAAGGTGCATGTCCTCCAGTTCCATTAAATGTCTTGACTGCTCCTTAGCCATTTACAATGTGGGACATTTATATGATTGGAGAAATAAATCCTACTGCTTCCAATAGGCATTATTTCATCCTAGTTTCCATTGATTATTTCACGAAGTGGGTTGAAGCAGCCTGGTTTGCCTCTGTTACTAAGAATGTGATTGTCCGGTTCATTAAGCATAATATTATCTGTCGGTATGGCATCCACGAAAGGATTATCACAAATAATGGTACTAATCTCAACAACACTATGATCACGAAACTTTGCATGCAGTTCAAGATCAAGCACCAAAATTCTTCTCCATATCGATCGAAGATGAATGGTGCAGTGGAAGCCGCTAATAAGAACATTAAGAAGATTGTGTAGAAAATAGTTTTGACATATAAATATTGGCATGATATTTACCATTTGCTCTTCATGGATATTTCACTTTAGTACGCACATCAACTGAGGCAACCCCATTCTCTGTAGTCTACGATATGGAAGTTGTCTTACCTGTTGAAGTCCATATCCCTTCTCTAAGGATTATTAAAGATGCAGATTTGGACGAAGACAAATGGACCAGATAAATCTGATTGACAAGAAAAGACTTGCGACTGTTTGTCATGGACAGATGTATCTGAAGCGTATGATCAAAGCCTTCAACAAGAAAGTCAAACATCGGGTTTATCAGGTTGGTGACTTGGTAATAAAGCGTATCATTCTTCCATAAGGTGATCTAAGGGGAAAGTGGACTCCCACATACAGAGGTTTATTTGTAATTAAGAGGATCTTTTCTGGCGGTGCAATGATACTTATCGTCATGGACGGTGAAGAATTTTCGCACCATGTGAATGCAGACATAGTCAAAAAATACTACGCATGAAAGTGACCCGCTTGGTTGATTGGCCTAGGAAAAAATAAGGGAATCCCGATGAACAAAAAGGGTTCGGGCATAAATTAGGGATATGTATATGTAAATATTATACACCCGGCAAGTCGAAAACCTAAAAAGGCGGCTTGGGCAAAAAAAGAGTATCCCGGTGGACTGAAAACCCGAAAGGGTGGTCCAAGCAAAAGTTAGGGATTAAGGCGTATGACTATGTCCCATTGGATCATCTACCTACATCAAGCCTTGTTACCAAACGTCAAAGTTTAAATGGTACAGATCAATTCAGTCAACTTCTTCCAACAGCGAGGGATGAGATGCTCGAAGACATAGGGGCAAAATAAGAGTTGAAACTTAATGGGACTATTTCCACATAGCTGTTTTTTTGTTGTTTTACTTTGTACTGTTTTCAGTTTTCAACGAATTTCTCTTACCAGGATTTCTGTCCCTTTGTACAAAACTTCCTATTTATAGGCAAACTTTCAATACATATATAATTCAAAATCCAAATTTATTTTTACTTTCTCTGTTTTGTTTGCAAAAATTTCAAAGACTAAACTGTTTGAACATATGCATATGAATATGATTACCATTAACAAATATATACATAAAAACAGGAATAAGCATTTACTTAAGACTCTAGGAGTTGGGGCAAGGTTCAAGTCATCAACAAATCCCCACAGAACTACCTTCACGAGCTCATCTTTAATAGAGATATACTCCCAACAAGCCTAAATATGTAAGTCAGACCGAAACTGGTACATCTTATAGCAGTTCACTTCTATATCCCCGATGGTCAACTTGACATGACCATCTTCCATAAGAGGTTCCCCGGCAGATAGGAAGATCCGATCATTTCCCCTAGTATGTGGTGAAAACTTCCTTAACACAGCCTATGAAATACTAATCCCCGACAAAATTTATTTCCTTAACACGGTTTATAGGAATTTCATTCCCCAATGGATTTTATTTCTCCAACACCATGAAATCCTCTCATTCCCTCCAACAGGGTTTGACCAAAGTTGATATCCCTAGGGAAATTTCTACAATGCCTAAAACATGGTCTAATCGCATCCATCTCTCTTTTCTATGGTCAGGATATGCAAAAATTAATTCCTTCAACGAATAGCGAGCAACCGAATCTTTTTGGTTATCCTCAAGCATAATTCGAAGATCCCCAACGGGGTATCCTTAAACAGAAGACAGGAATGTCATGTCAAAATTATTCCCAGCAAAAAATGAAGAATTACTTTCTTCATCTTTAGTGACAGTCAAGGATTTATTGTCCCCTGTAAGACGTAGTTATAAGAAGCTACTGATACGCTCCAATGACATGTCACATCCATACATCATTTACAATATCATAGCATATGCATACCAAACACATGTAACATTCTCATTTATTTTGAGAGCATCATTATACAATGCATACATCATGACATTGCATAAAGCTAACTTTGTATTTTCAGGTTAAATTAGCAGACGAATGAATATTATCAACAATTTACAGACAGGGTGTGGATCAATCACAGAAACTAGATGGGGAGACTATCTACATAACTAGCATTTTCATTGAATCAGGCGTAGATTCCTTCTAGTATTCTTTTGGACAAAGTCGGGCATAGACTCATTCCAAACGTATCTTCTAGACAAAGTCGGGCATAGACTCATTCTAGTATATCATTTAGATAAAATCAGGCGTAGATTTCCTTCAGATACTCTTTTGGAAGAAAAAAACGTCAGACGTAGACTCCTTCCAATATCTCTTCTAAACAAAGTCGGGCCTAGACTTATTCTAGTACATCATTCAGATGAAATCAAGTGTAGATTCCTTCTGAAACTGTTTTGGACAAAGTTGGGCATAAACTCATTCCAATAACTCTTCTAGATCAAGTCGGGCGTAGACGTCTTCTACTACATCATTTAGATGAAATCAAGCGTAGATTCCTTCTGAAACGCTTATGGACAAAGTCGAGCATAGACTCATTCCAAATAAATCTTCTAAACAAAGTTGGATGTAGAGACATTCTGGTACATCTTTTAGACAAAGTCAGACATGGAATCATTCTAATATTCCAATCAACATTTACTCTGGATGTCATCCATAAGCCCATCTCTGGCGACATCCCGTCACTCTCCAAATGGCATCTTTAAGCCCATTCCCGGTACAATCAACCAGCAGTGTTACTTCGTGCACATACGAGTGCAAATTTCTGCGCACTTAAGTGTTCAATCCTCTTTCACCTTCAGACCATGAATGGCAAGCATGCCAATCTAACTCTTCAGGTTTAAGAAGATTGAACAGGGGCGGCTTTGTACCCCAAAATTTGCCCTTTCATTTATCTCAAAAAACCTCCTCCTAAGCAAATGACCTACAACTAAGGTTTCATCTTTCATAAGGAAATTTGGGTTTCAAATACTTTAAATGGTTTTCATAACTCCTCATATGCTTCAAAGAATTCTCATACCAAGTTTCATGTCATGTATCACAAGTTTTCTCAGTCAATTGCTCAGATGATGGAAAATCAATTGTATTGGATAAAAAGTCAATTGTGCTTAACATACAGTCAAACCTCAATATTTTTGGTAAACGTCAAGATTTTGAAGTCACATTCATCATTTGATCAAGGGTTGATCATAATTCATCAAGATATTTCTCAAAAGTCAAAAGTTGCTAAATTAAGGTTTTGATCATCCCTCTAGGAGAAGTCAACAAAACTTTGACCAAGAATAACTTTCACATGCTTCATCAGTTTTCCCCCAACTAAAGCACCTTTTGAAGTAAATTAAATTCTCTACAACTTTGTATCTCTAAGCTCAACTCTAAAAATGCATTATTTGAGAGATATAAGCCAATACATTATAGGTCATTTCAAAAGTCAAGAAAAAGACACTTTTTGTCAAGGCAACTTTCATCATGATAAATTCTTCAAATGCAAAAACGATTTAAATAGGGATTGTAGAGCACATCTTTATATTTCTAAAAAGTCCCATATCACCTTCAAATAATGAAAATTGAGAGAGTTGTGATTGGTGCAAATTGGGCAATTTTTGAGACTTAGGTTTTGTTTTATTAATTAATTTGTATTTAAAAATAAATAGACTTAGGTTTTTTTATTAATTAATTTGTATTTTAAAATAATTAGACATTTTTTTTATTATTAACTTAATTTTCTTAAAAAAGGAATAAAAAATAGAAATAATTAGGTTTTTAATTATTTTATTATCACTAATTATTTTCCATAAATTAACATGAAAAATATTTTCCTAACACTTAGAAATTTTTGTTTTAGGTTTTAAATACCTTCTTCTAATTTATTTTTTCTTTGCTATTTAAATTCTAGAAAAACAAATGTATGGGTCGCACAGTTGATTTTGTAATACCTTAGTTTATTTTCTCGCGTTTTTTCCTATTATGTAACTTTTCATGGGATGTAATAACCTAGGTTTATTTTCCCGCACTTTATTTTGCACACCTATACTATGTATGCCTGTATGTATGTATAACTATATAGTAATTAGGCATGCATGAGAAGATCTAAAACCAAAACGTAGAAAACCTTAATCAAGATAATATATCTGAATTGAATCACTATGCACACGTACACCTCTAAGATAGCCTCTCTCTCTGTTGCCTTCAAAAGAAAAAAAATGGTCATGTCCCTTGAACATAGGGATAACATTAGAAAAGACCCTCGATTAAAGTCATCATAAAGATCATAGTGCCGCGATGTCCCTCGAAGTTGCCTAAAAGAAAAGATCTTATCTCTCGATGTTGCCTACGAATATATGATGACAGTCCCTTTGAATTGCTAAGGTATCCATATATGTTGCCTTCAATGACCATAACGACGACCTTACACATGTCCCTTCACATCCAATGGATGGGGATACCTACCAACTAATGGTATGTATAGCACTATCCCTAACGGAGAAGGAAAAGGATAATGAAAGACCTTTCAGAGGGTAAGATACCCTTAATTGCTTGCTCACAAACTAAAATAATTTTCACACCTCACACTTTCAAAACAACTACTATCAAACGCTTTATAAACACTCTTGAGGACTGATACAAAGGTTATTATAAAGCAGACTGCCTTACATTAGCAATTTCAAAAGATTTTCAAAGCACACACAAAGCAAATTAATGTGAGCTAAGAAATTAAGAGCCCGTAGATAATTATAGATGAAAAGGGTGCTAACACCTTCCCTTTTCATAACTTACCCCAAAAACTCAAAATCAATAAAGGTCTTTCCTCTTCTTTTTACGCTTTCCTTATTGGATAAAAGAAAAGTCGGTGGCAACTCTTGCTATCCGCAACATTTACGATAAAACGCAAAACAAGTCAGTTCTCCCACTGTATCACAAAAGCCAGTGGAGTTATCTAACACAATCATATACATAATCAATGGTCTTTCTTCAACAGGAGCGAGCAAGATTGGAGGCTCAAGGAGATACTCTTTAATTCTTTCAAATTCCCTTTGGTAATCATCCGTCCATACACAACCTTGTTCTTTCTTTAACAACTTGAAGATTGGTTCACATGTTGCAGTCATATCGGAAATAAATCTGGAAATGTAATTCAAACATCCAAGGAAGCCTCTAACTTGCTTTTCAGCTCTTGATGCAGGAATTTCCTGAATTGCCTTAACTTAATCAGGATCAACTTCAATTCCTTTTTGGCTGATAATGAAACCTAACAACTTTCCTGAACAAACACCAAAAGTATACTTATTTGGATTCAAACAGAGACAATACTTCCTAAAATGCTGAAACAACTTCAATAAGTCTTCTGTATGTCTTTAGTCTGAGATTTGTCGATCATATCATCAACATATACTTCAACTTTCTTATGCATCAGATCATAAGATAGGGTTGTCATAGCCCTCTTGTACGTTGCACCAACGTTCTTCAACCCGAAGGGCATCACCCTGCAACAGAATGTTCCCCAGGGTGTGATAAACGTTGTTTTTTCCATGTCCTCAAGAGCCATCCTAATTTGATTCTATTCAGAAAATCCCTCCATGAACTAGAACACTTTGAATTTTTATTTTCTATCAACCAACATATCAATATGTGGCAATGTGAAATCATCTTTCGGACTTGCCTTATTCAATCTCTATAATCAACGCACATGCGGACTTTTCCGTCTTTCTTTGGTACTTGAACAATATTGGCAATCCACTGAGGGTACACTAATGTTATAAGAAAACCAACATCAATTTGCTTCAAAACTTCTTCTTTAATCTTCACTGCCATGTCAGGATGAGTTATTCACATCTTCTACTTGATTGGTGGACATTCTGGCTTTAGTGGAAAATAATGTTCCACAGTATCCAAACTAGGCATATCTTGATAACACCAAGCAAATATATCCACATACTCTCTCAGCAACTCAATCAACCTGCTCTTCACATCGGGATGAAGCAGCGCCCCAGTCTTGACTTCTTTCAAATCTTCCTCTGAACCCATGTTAATCGTCTCTAACGGCTCTTTATATGGATAAATGGTATTTTCCTCGAGCTCAAGCAACCGTGAAACCTCTTCTAGGATTTCATCATATTCTTCTTTTTCAGCCACATACACAGGATATTCAAAGTTGGGAGAGGATGCAGGGTCATTGCACTCAATGGTTTTTTTAATTAATTTGCACATATGATTTATGATTGATTTTAGAATCTGACACATGTAACAAGTGATTATGCAGATTTATTTACATTTATTATTTATTTTGAAAGGTTTTTTTATGATTACCATTTTCCAAGAAAAAACATAAAATAAAGACACAATTTTAGAAATCAAAAACAACTTTTACTAATGATTTTAAAATTCAAAACAACTTACACGCTCATGCAACATCATTACTTTCACCTTGGGTGGAGTGAAAGATTTTTGAAAAGACAGACAAAAAAATTAATTTGAAATGTGAATGCAAGAAAGAACGTCAACAGTTATCCAATTTTAGATTCTGACTCCATGTGTCACAAATTTCGACATCTCTTGCTCTAACTCATCTTTGAGAATAACATTGATCCTTGTAGTAGTCAGATGGAGATATCCGACACTGTGAAAGATATCTTGATATTTAATGAGAGCGGACTTTGGATTCATAACTTCCTTCTTCATGGAGAAACCCAAACCAGTCATATTCCTAATCACAGGCGGATTAATAACCTTCCCCCAAACCTTGCTAGGGCCTTTCTGCACTACCCGCTACATATTCTTAAACGAGGTGATAGCATCTTCATTCTTCCTTATATTATCAATAGAAAAAGCTTGGAACTGAGGTCCAATAGAGGCTTCATCAGCTTCTACAATGCTAAAGGAAGACAAATGAGAAATCAACAGAGCTAGATCACCATTCACAATGACTACCTTTCCAGCAAGAACAAATTTCAGCTTCTAATGCAAGGTTGAAGTAACAGCTCCTGCTTCATGGATCCAGGATCATCCCAATAAACAACTATAATTTTGGACAATATTCATAAAATAGAAGGTGATTTGGAATAGATGTGGACCTATATGAATAGGTAAATCCACTTCTCCAGTGGAAGATTTTCTCGAATCATCAAATGCTTTCACTATAATGCCACTGGGCGCATGGGAGTTCCATGGTATTTAAGCTTCATGGGAGTAATTCTCAGTATTATATTGAAAGCAAATCCATTGTCTATAAGCACTTTGGACAAAGAGTCATTCTCACAATTCATAGATATATGCAGAGTCAGGTTATGGTTTCTCCCTTCATCAGGAAATTCCTCATCACAAAAGCTCAGACTTTGCTTAACTTATCCAGAGACATATCACTTTCAACAAAAGCCTAACCTAACAGCCTCATCAGAGATTCCCGCTGAGCAGAAGAGTTCATCAACAAAGCTAAAATGGAAATCTTAGATGAAGTTTGCAACAACTGATCCACAATCTTGTAATCACTCATCTTGATAATTTTTAACAGGCCATCAACATATATTTCCAAGGTGGTGACACTAGATTCTCCTACCACATTCTTAGGTTCAGCATTCTCAACCACCTTCTTACCATAATTAATATCTCCTCGAAAGGTAGGGGCAAAGATACGACCACTGTGAGTTACCCGACTAACTTCAGCAATATTCTCAACATGGGACAAAGGTTTGATAGGAATTTCCACACCATCTTCTAGGATAGTTGCATTTTACTTTTAAGGCACAACCTTATCTGATTCATATCAGATAGGACCAAAAAGGAAAATAACCACGGGAGAAACAACGGGCTTGTTGTGGTACGTAATCTCTACCGAAATGGGAACACCAAAATATGGCACAATGACATTCACCCCTGCTTCTTCAGCATATTCAGTAATCATAAAATCATTATCAGAAAACATACCTTCATCAGTAGAAAATAACTCATCAACAGAAACATACTCATCATAAGGCATGGTCTCGACAGAGTAGTCTTCCATCATATTAACTCTATTATAATCATCTTTGTTACCTGTGACTCTGATAGTACCATCATCCAACAGCAATTGAACACCTCTTCTTACAACAAAACAACCACAAGTATCCCTACAACAGATCTGAAAGGACCTATAATGATGTACTTCCTTTCTATCCATGTGACAAAATGTGGCGTGCAGTTGTACCAGATCATCATTCATGTAATTCACGTCAAAAATCCAGAATTCACTGGGACATCCATAAACCATATTCATATATTCTTCATATTCATCCCTTGGTCTCACTATGTGGATAAGTCATTCATCCATCATTTCTTAAAGATCATATCTCACTTTATCACATCAGTGGACATCTAAACTACAAATACTACAAGCGGCATGTCGTGTGTGTAATAGCTGAATTCATAGAGATCAGCATACATATTCACTAAATCATCTCTGACCAAATTGATATAAAAAAATTTGGAAGTCTCCAGTACAACTAGAAATCATATTTATAACACTTCCATATCCATTCTTTGGTAGTGGATCATCTTTCAGGTTGGGACCAACATCTTTAAAAGATAGAAAACCAGGTCTGACCATCTTCTGCACTTCATACTTTACCAGATAACAATTTCCAATGTTGCGCCCGGGGGCTCCTTGATGAAAAGAACAAGTCTGCACCACTTTCTTCTGAATCAAAGCCAGAAACAATTCTTCATAAATCATCAGAATTAGATCAAAAACATCTCTCTACTGACCTTGCCCTTGATTAATTTGTTGTGGTGCTCTTTGGTAGGCAAAAACTGTCGGAGATGCATTGATAACGGGATTTATAGAGGCTGCCTGTTGTTGACGATGATGATGTCTTCTTGGAGGTCTAAAACTTCTTTATTCACCAACAACATTTTGAAGGTGTGAAAAAACGCAAGAAATAGGGGGTTTTAATTGGGTTTTCGTTTCTCAATAAACTTTGGTTTCTTAACATTGTTGTGTTGAGTGATGCTTTTGAATATGTTGTAGAAGCATAAACAATTAAGCATAAGAAGAAGTAAGGAACACATGATATATCCTGGTTCACATGAGAAACCCTCAATCTAGTCCAGTCCACCCTACCAAGGTGATTCCACCTTGAACTCAAGGACTTAATCCACTATAACAAAATCTGATTACAATCTGCACAGACAACTGTTGTGACTAACAACCACTAAGACCACCATCTTAGTCTTCTCAAAGCTTCTAACCTAACCGGTCCTTTGAGGAACACATTACCTTATAAAGCTTCTGACCTAACTAGTCCTTTAGAAGAAACAAAAAAATCCTCCCTAAACCTTCTCACCTAACCGATCCTTTAGAAGGAACAAACAACTGTTTGTTTTTACAGGGTTTGTTTACAAGAGAATTCCTCTACACAAGCAAGTGTAAACTCTATTAAGTACATCATAAGATCCTAATACACACAAATAATATTACATTGCATTTTATTTCAAATGTGTGGTCTTCGTTTCTTCAAGTAGCTTCTTCATAGACAACAACCCAAAGCACTCGAATCGATGAAGTCTTATTCTTAATAAGCTTCTAAAAGCTTTATTTATCTTTATGTAAGAAGTTATTCATCTTGATTCACCTTAGAACATTCTGGACAACAACCCTTGTTCTATTTACTTTAATTATCATTTTAGAGCACAACATTCATGTTGTGGATTTGTACTTGGAGCTTCCATGACCATCTTCATTAACTTCTACGGCTTAGCAAGCTTCTTGCAGTATATGAAATTAAGCATATTGTGAATCAATGATTTATTTTTTTCTTGAAATCATCAACAACATGATTAAAGAATCATCTTGACAATTGTTGTTCTTGTTGTTGTTATAATGGTTCATAATTTTGGTTGTGTTCCAAGAATGACAACTTTCATTTGAAAATTGAACACCAACAACATTTTAAGCATATGATCCTTTTCTTATATAGCCAAGAAAAATAGATATGTTGGCTATTGAAAAATAGTCGTTACACAATGATGAAAGTAGTATTGCCACTTCTTTTTCTTTTCCATAATTCAAGCTAGTGGAGAGGTAATGGGATAAGGACCTTTCATACTCTGTACTTATCATTTCTAACGGTAACGCTTAAGTATTTAGCATCTGTACTTAAGCAGAACTGCTGTCTTCAAAATCTTCTGACTCGTTTCTTTAGAACATGTTGTCTTTAGAAGCATGGGTCTTCACCATCCAGACCTAATTAGAACTTTTGTCTTCATATCTTCTAACTTGTTTCTTTTAGACTTCATATCAGATCCTACACTTCAGAGTCTTCTAGAGTGTCTTGCTACTATTCATTAGAACTTGTGTATCATAGAAGTGGAATTAATTCTCTTCTAATGCCTTGGCCACGCCATCCATCAGAAGCAGAATCTGTTTGTTAAATACTCAAAAATAACAAACATTAGAGTATCAAAATTTCTCATACAAACATACTCATTTGTTATCATCAAAACTTAGAGATAGTATTGCAGAACCAAATCTTGTTCTAACAATCTCCCCCCTTTTTGATGATGACAAAACTATGTATTTTGATGACACAATTTCGTTCATATAATAAGAAAAGGTGAAAATAAGAAGGTAAGGAATACTTATCCTCTTTATGTAAACTCCCTCTGAGTAAACGACTTGATGGAGCTCGAATATCCTGACTCTGGACCATTTGAGTAAAAACTCCCCCTGGTTCCAATAGATCAAATATTGAGATTTTGAGAGTCTTGACTCTAGATTCCAATAGAACCAATTGAGATCTTGAATTCATCAGAGCTTTTTATTATTGAATCTTCTATCCAGATTTATCAGATAGTCTTCAACTTCTGGTTCACTCAGTTCTTCTAGAAAACATATGCTTATGCTTTTGATTCTTATGTTCTTAACATCATATTCTCAAACATTTTACATCTTCCGAACATTATGATACCAAAATCAAGATAATTTTAAATTTCAGAAAGTTCTCAACTTCTGAACAGTATTTGGTCTATTTGATTCTTGAACATATGTTCACAAAGTGCACATCTTCGATTATATGAACAATCAGTTCTTAAGAACTTTAACAGAGTACTTTCATTTTGACCTGTCTTAGAATTCCTAGTTAACTTGTTCAGAGTTCCTCGGTTAATTATCAAAAAAAAAACACACGTCAGTGGTAAATGCATATTTTATATCATTTAATTATTAGGTTCATCATAATCATTATATTTCTCCCCATTTTTGACATCATCAAAAAGGTAACTATGCGTGAAAAACATAAAAACCAACAGAAGTAACAACAAGTGGTAAACATAAAGAGTTATCATTGATGATAGAATTAACACAAGTTAAAAAACAGAATGAATGATTACAAAATTAAAACTTATTGGAATCACTGATCATCAAAAGTCTCACGCTCCTCTTGTTTCAAAGCATCACTAGGACCATTAGGAATCCTTCGAAGGATTCTCACAATCTCATCTTGAAAAAACATTTTTGACAGGATTCTTCCATAGGGAATAAAGGTTTTGTTCAAGTTTCTAGAAGAAGTGATATGCCTTTTAAGGTGATTAAGGATGACTTGAGTAAGATTAATCATAATACATCTGATCATACAAAAAATTAGAGTCTTATCATCATCTGTTAAGACATTTTTGTTAGTTCCGCGAGGACAAAGATTTGTCAGAATAAACTGAAACCAGTCTTTGGAAATAGTCTTAATACTCTTAAGGTTAGTAGAGTCAAACTCAGGAGATGCTTCAAAGATGGAAATAATTTTAGAATCAGGTATGTTATCGACAGAGACACAACTAGTCGCGATAACCATATGAGGATAATTTATTATTTAAGCAATGCATTCAGCAGTGAAGAAAACATTCCAGCCATAGATATTTGAAGAGATTGAGGTACCATTGAGATTGACAGAAGCATTTTTCCAAAAAGTATTTATGATATTTGGATAAATGGGTCCTCTTAAGGAGAGATAGCGATTCCAATTTTAAAAGTGAATGTTGATATGGAATTTCTAACTAGCACCGAAGAGTTTTGGATGCTTATCAATGATGACTTCCAAAATATCGTCATCTTCATGAAATTTTCTTGAAGTCATGATGAAGAAGAGAAATAATATTGATGGATTACTTGTTTATAGAGGGAGAGGGAGAACATGGTGTATAAAAGGAAGCGAGAAGACGTGACTGACAAGAGAAAATATTTTCCTTACGAAAGGTAATCAATCTTGGGAGACTCAATGATAGGTGACTGGGGAAGGACAGAAGGACAACTATAACTCCTAAGATTCTTTGAGAGAGAGAGAATCAAATTATTTCACAAATAAAAACATAATAATATAACACGAAACAACGGTTCCCAAGACACAATAGATGTATGGGAAAGGGAAACAGAGAAGTTAATCTCATTTATGAGGCAATTTCATTTTTTCATGAGAAGAAGTTTCAACAGTTATCCTCTAATACATGGAGAAGGTAACTGCCATGCATTAAGGGTCTAGAATCTTACATATGCCTTAGATACGCATGCATAATTGTCTTACTCTAGACTTTAATGAATTTATAATGCCTAAATACTTGCCATTTCATGATAATGCATGATTATGATTATATCAGAGTTATGGGATATTTATATCGAAATTAAGCATACAAACTAAATAGTTAAAAAAATGAAAAGCTTCATTAATTAAAGAAATACAATAGACAAGAAAAAATAATCAGACAAGAGAACAAGCAACAAGGACAACCACGATTACATAAGACATACTATGTTCTCCTAACCACTAAAGATTTCACACCTAGTCTTTAACAAATAGCTTACATGACAGTTCTTTGGACCATCTTCTACTATCATTTCCTTGATAATATCCACTATTCATTCTTGAAAGAATATTTCAGATAAAACTCTTCCATAAGGAATGTATTAATTAATGTGATTTCTAGAATCATAGATAGATTTCCATAGATAGATAAAGATAAACTGTGGCTGGCTTATTTGAGTATCATTCACTAGAATATAGATGAGTGCTCGGTCATCGTACCTCAGAAGGTCTTGGTTTTCCCCTCTGGGAAGAAAGTTGGACACCACAAGCTTAAACCAAGTTTGGGAATAGGTAGTAGATTTTTAGGATTGATAGGTTCATATCCTGATGACATGTCATGAAGAGAGGCAAATTTCTCAGACATAATAAACCTAGATTTGACAAAGTCAACAATGACACCAACATTTTCACACCCAGTTGCAAGAGTGATTAAGAAAGGATTAATGGTGATGGGAATTTCAAAAATATGTCATAGAATAGAAAAGTTCTCATAGTAAATATAAGCATGCTTCCATAATTCTTTAACAAGATTCACGTAGACAAGTTTCTTCAGCATAGTGAAGTATCTTGTCTATTGTTGAAAGTATGACACATATGTGATGCTACAAGCAATGTTACTTTCAAGACGAAGAATTTCAATTTGTTTTTCAATGATAATTTTTCAAGAAGATCTTTATTTCCAAGAAAGGTGGGTTGAGGCATGATGGACAGATGAGAAGAAGGATCTCGATAGGAATGGGTTAATGAGAGCAAGGGATAAGTGTGATAAATCACTATAGATCTATTATACCCAAGTGGATGAAAAGGGTTGTATCATACTGTAAGAATAACATAGATAACTAACACAATAAAATACAAGAATTTCAAAGAAAAGGAATGGAGTGAGCCAGTCTTAAAAAAATGCCATACAGGTTTCAAAAAAAATTGATTGAATCAACATTTAGAGGTGACAGACCAGAAACTGACATACATAAAAATATTGAATATAGTTGCTTAAAAGAGAAACTATTATCATACACACATCATATGTAAAATTTTTCCTTTTATTCTCAAAAAAACTTACGTGTTCACATTATCCAAAGAATTGATCAAAATACTTTCTCTTGGAAAGAGAGAATGTTCCAGATCATGGAATTTTCACTAACCAGAAAATTCATAACTTGGAGTTGCACTAACATTTGTAATGCTTCTGTTTAAAACATATTCTAACATATAGAAATATTTTTATTAGAATTTCTAATAAATTATAGATAAAAATAAAAACATACCTTTGAGATTCTGAAATCTTCGTCGTGATTCTTTTGTTTGAGTGCTTTTCATTCTGATTTTGACTTTAGATTGTTCTTGATAGAGCTTTTAATCAGCTTCATTTTGCATATGCTTTTCTTCAAATTGATTTATCAGTGGTTTTGAACTCGTACTTACTGGTTCCTCTTACTTCTTTAGAGGTTCTCTATTTTATGATTGAGGAGTATACGTTTCTTCTGAAATCTAATTTCTAATCTTAGAATCAGTCTTCTCTTCATATGATCTCTTCATCTTTCTGTCTAGAATCACCTGTCTAACTTCTTGAGGGTAATCCTCAAAGCATAGATATTTTGATCTTTTATTATCCGAGTATTCATCTGTTTGTCAAGCTTCCTTTTGAACAAAAGCTTAATTTTCAGAAGGTCAATATTTCATGAACTTCTGAGAAGCTATGTGCTTGAGAAAATTAAATAACATTTTCTAGCGTCTTCTGAATTTTTGAATCCTTGAACAAATTACAGAATTTGTTCTAATACAAATATCATCAAAGTTTGACGATTTTTACTGACAGTCTTGTTCTTGAAATGCTGAGCTAACTTGTTTAGATTAGTCTATCAAGGCCTGTCATCATATCTGCTCAGAGTGAATGGCTTTAGTCTTTGCATTTTTTTAAGCATTTTCCATTCAAGAATTCATATATCAAGAATTCCTTTGATTCCTAATGAATCAATAAGCTTTCTTTCCTAAGCAAATTTCAGTTTTCTACTATGCTTTTCAAAGGAAACAATATTCAGAATTTATGCATTAGTTCTTCTACCTGCTTGATATGTCAGGCTTCAGATGTTCTTACTCAGAAATTATTTCTTAGAGATTTTAATTTCTCTATTCAAGATTTTTGACATTTTTCTGCAGACTTGATCATGAAGTTCCTATATATCAAAATCAGAAGACAACAATCTTTTTTTTTACTTGAAGAAATTCCTAATGAGATTTTTATGAGAAAGTCAGGGGTGGACTAATCTGTTTCTTGAAAAGATCTCATACTCACAAAGAATAAATTTTTAGCAAGAAAAAATTCTTATTTTCTGATGATTTGATCTTTGTGCAAATACATTGTTCATCATCACAAGAGGTTGGCTCAATAAAGGACACCAAAACCAGAAGCATTTCTTCAGGAGGTTTGAAATCTTATATTTTTGTGACAAGAGCTTCTTTATCTCCCATAATCAGTTCTTCAGAAGGAAATATTATGATTCTGCTTTTCGTCTTGATAGACCAAAAGGAGCAATAAATGCATCTGAATTGAGAGCTTCTGAGGCTACGGCTCCTGGTATCTTCTTCTTGGATTCTGAATAGGTTATCTCCAAAAGAGAACATTTTGTTGTTGACATCTTTGGTTTTCTAAGAATCAGAGACTTTCTCAAGGTAATCTATTTGGTTACAATTTAGTACCCAATCATAATCTTCTGATATGAGACTGTAATTGAAGTTTGAGTAACTTAGAGGTGTTAAAAAGAAAAGAAAGGGGGGGGGGGGGGGGTTGAATTGGATTTTTAAAACAAAAAGATTATTTTAAAAATATTCTCCTTTTAAGTTAAAATTCTTTTTCCTTCACTCTTGAAAATAATAATAAGCAAGAACAAGAAGTAAATAACAATGTATTTTTATACTAAGTCACTTGAGAATTATCAAGCTAGTCTAGTCCACCCGCCAAGGTGATTTCGCCTCATTCAATTGAGTACTTAATTCACTATAACCAAACTGATTACTGTAGCGGTAGAAATGTTTAAGACTAAGTCATTGGATTGACTAGACTTGTAAAAATAAAAATAGAAATCGCCACCGCGCTTTATTGTTTCCAAAGGAATGGGAAAAGAGCGAGTAACCCAAAAAAGAGGGGGGAAAGATTCAAGGTAAGGGGGTTGGTTATGTAAAGGGAAGGTATTAGCACCCTAAACATCTACGGTACTCCGCAGGAACCTCTTTGTAAAATCTGTATATTTTGGCTATAGAAATATTGTGTAAAAATAGATGGTGGAGGTGAGAAAAGAAATATATATTTTTTATGATTTTTGCACCCGCCGCGGTTATGAACCTTTAGTGCCTACGTACCACCTTCTGTGCAATAGGGGATCAGGGTACACGTAGTTCTTGTTTAAAAAATTTTAAAATGTAAGTGTGTTGGTTAATTTTTATGAGATAAAACATCATCGTCATTGTCCTTGTGGAAAACATTCTTACTATCCACAATCATGAGAAAGGAGAAGTTGCATCATCTCAAAGTGGAGGATATGGCTTGGATTTTAAAATCAACAATGCCTCACTCAACACCCAAGTGGATAATATCTCACTTCACTACATATTGTAGAAGTATAGTTGTTTACATCACTAGAAGGATTGACAAGAGTCTAATCTTTTGAGAAAGGTTTTAAAATAAAAAGCCAAAGTGACAAAAATGGTTTGAAATGAGATTGATTGACTTTTAGTCTTCTCACAAAAAAATGTCAAGGTATTGTTAAGTTGATTGAAGTTTATTTATGAAAGAAGTTTTTGAAAATGCATGGACCTAAGTCCAAGTTTATTATGAAAGTGGTTCAAGTTTAAAAGCAAGAAGAGTTTTCGAAAAGAGGGAGAAGATTTTTGAAATTAAAGAAGATTAGAGGAGAAGAAGAGACTATCCTAAAGTATAAGGTATAAGCTAGGGATAAGAACCATATAACCAACAAAAAGCCCATAATGGTTTCTAATCCTAAGTCCAATAAGTCTCGTACTCCATAATGCCAAGGATAGTAACCAAATAGTCCAAGTACCATTAAATGTTTTTATGGTTTATGTTGATTATTAGGTGTTTTAGAAGAAAAAAGAAAAGGCTCAAGTGAGCAAAGATGAAGATAACATGAAATGTAAATGCTTAAAAGTAAATGGTGCATAAATCATAAACATTAAGGAACATAAAGCAAAAAAAAACAAAAGGTAAAATCAATTATTAGTGATTAGTGGTTAGTTGTATGATCATCTTGAAACTTGCATTTGGAACTCATTATAGGATTGGTAGAACCAAATACTCCACACAACAAGTTGCATTTGCTTTTTGTCAAATATATCACCCATTTGGAATCCTCACAAGTTCCATTTAATGATCAACGATGTTTAAGTGATCCGCGTTGACCAAAGGTATTGTAGATCCATTAGAGGATTGGTAGAACCAAAGCCTCCACACAATGAATCTCAAGGTTATTGGATCAAAGAGATCAAATTAACATACTTGGGCTTGGAAACATAGGTTTGGGCCACGAATGATTATTTATTCGAATCGGGACAAAATTTAGCGCTATGTTAAGCAATCGTAAGTGGACTTATATAGAAGTCGCACCTATTTTGAGGACGGCCAATAACAATCTATGCACCGTTTGTTTTGAGACATGATATAGAGATCGTGCTCCAATAACACTTAGTGAATAAGAAAGGGATGAGATGGAGAGGGGTGGGAAAAAGTATACAAACCATATTTGAATTAAATTTTAATCAAACTATTATTAAAATTATTCATCTATTTTTGTAGATTTAGACTCAACACCATGGATCCAATGATGTTAATAAAGCTCATGATCAAAATTAAACCCAAGTTCAGCCAGAAAATAATCACAACGTAATATTGCATTTAATATATACATTAAAAAAAAAATTTTAAATGTTTTAAAATAGAAATAAGAAATAAAATATCAACTATATTCAAATTAATCAAGAAAAATTAAGGCAATAGAAAAATCAGAAAATGACTCAAATATTTTTATAAATATTTTGGCAATTTTTAAAAGTCAGAAACTATTTTAAAATTAATTAAAATTATTTAAACAAAAATAAAATAGGTCAAAAATAGTAACATTAATATAAAATTCCATAAAATTTTCATAAAGTCAGAAATATGCAAAATGATATTTAGGAAAATTTTCAAAATTAAGAAATCTCAGAAAGCATTTTTAAAGTAATTAAAAGGAAGCAAATAATGAAAAAAATATAGAAAATATCAAATTTCAAAATAAAAATGTGAAAAAATAGTCATGAGATCAGAAATAATTCAAAGTATTTTTATGAATTTTTTCATAATTTTTGGATAAAAAATAAAAGAGTTATGAATTTTTGAAAATTAAATCAATTAAAATATAAAAATCAGAAAATAAAATAAAACCAAAAAGGCATGGACCATCAAATCATAGTCAAAACGCGTTAGTAAGCTAATCCAATGGGCCAGACGCGTTGTGCTTGATATGGACCTTAGTGGGATGCGCAGGGAATCAGAAAAAGGGCAACCAATGAAATTAAAATGCTTGGCACGCTATCATTGGCTGAGATGAGATATGTCATCGTCTTCAACCTCCAGACACCCTACAAGGGAGATTTTGTGAGATCCTTCAAACGGTAAAATTAGGATCCTAGACCAGTATCATTAGATTCGTCTCTTCAAGACGATCCTAACACCACCATCGCGCCAAATTTATATAAAGTATGCAAAGAGATATGAATCAAAAACCCATAAAATAGAGAGAACCTTCAAGTTGAGATTTCTCTCTCAAATCTCAATGGATTTAAAAATTGTAAGAAGCATTAGAATCAGGAGAATGAGTAGAACATGTTAGTGCTTTATTTGGATCCAAATGATGGAGAATTCTATCTTTTCGAAGTTCAAGAAGGAAGCTCTGAAACTGGACTTCTGTAGCTTAGATTATGGTTCGTTTTGCTTGGTTTAAATACTGGAGAGTTTGTATGATGCTTAAGGAAGATGAATGTGCAAAGAATTTTGGAGGAAAAGGCTGGAATCTCAGAAACTGATTTCAAAAATTTCAAGCTCGTGTGAGGTTTTGACAGAGTGTTTTTGGCTCTCCAAGCTTAAGGAAATGAATGTGGGATGACCTTCTATTTATAGGGAATCAAATGGAATGTTCAAGCGTGTGAAATGATGAAGTTTGGAGGGAAATCCTGTGAACTTGATGCACGAGAAAAGTGTGATCTGATTGTCTATCAAAACTCATCCAATCCTTGTGTTTTAAGGCTCTAATCCACTTTGGCAACTTGGTTAAACATGTTTAGATCATAAACACGTGCTAATTTAATGTTTAGAGGCCAAAACATAAATTTCAAATTCTGACTTATGAAGAAACTTCAGTTCTAAGTTACCAAGTTCAACCCAATGGCATTCTCAGCTCAAAGGGTCTTAAGGCATGATTCTTGATGCTTTAGAAAGATGAGGTTACAAGATTTGCAATGGGAAAAGAATGGAATCAAATGGATGATTGAGCTGAAAGTTGCATTGAGTCAAAGTTGGGGAAAAGAGGTTGACTTTTCATACTTAGAAATATTTCAAATTTTTCTTCAAAAGTGACCTATAATGTTTTGCATCCAAACACGGCCTTCCACTTGGAATTTTCTCTTGACCAAAAACGATGGCATGAAATAGACCTATTTAATGTCATTTTGGAACTTGAACCATTCAAAATATCCAAAAAATGAGAGAGTTATGAATTGTTAAAGTTGGCAAAAAATCATGAAATGACCTATAATCTTTTGTATCCTTAGGGCATCTTCCATCCATTTTATCCCTTTTCAAATAAAATAAGGCATAAAGTTCCCCTCATCAAGATCATTATGGAAAAATAATGGGCTCAAGGTGATAAAAATTGACCAAGTTATGATCATTTGAAGTCACATATGAGAAATTGGGGGTTCATCTAGAGGACTTGTAATCTTTCTTCATCACCAAGCTTCTTCCACATGAAAACTCCTTAGAAATTTTGAAGTGATTTGTTGATAAACCTTTTAAGAGAAGGATTTATTTAGAATCACTCCAAAATACAAAAATATGAGCAAGATATGCTTCTTTGAAGTTCAAAACCCTAGCTCTTAGATCAAGAAAAATGCCTTGAGGAACATTGACAATTTTGAACAAACTTCTTGTACCAACACAAATGCTTTGAAAATAGAAGTTGTTGAGGATGAAAATGAGAACTAATAGTCACCAAAACCACTTCCATATCTTGAGAATTGAGAGAAATATGTATTTGTGACCAATGGGAACAAAGCCTTGTCCAAGCATAACAACTTCTCCAATTAATCCCTTGCACTTTTGAACCAAATTTGATAATATTTAAATGTGGTGAAACAAAATCACCTTGCAATGCCATTTCCTCCAAAACAAATCCAATGGTGAGGTTTGAACTTCTCAAGCTTTATTGACTAGGGCATGGAAATAAACTCATGAACCCATGGAGCAACTTGTTGAAACTCATTGCCTTTACTTACATGACTAACAAGCAATACAAACCAACATTGCATTTTGTTAATTAAAAGAAGAAATCAAGACAAAAATATTCATGATCACAAAAGAACACAAGTCAAGGTGCTTGGTGATTCCTCAAAGAGAAAAGATAAATATAGGGAGGGGAACCAAGAATCCTAATGTGATCTTGTTGTGATGGAATCAACATGGTATGATGAGGGGATCTTAGGGGGGAAAATTGGGGTACAACAGCTGCCCTTATTTAAGATACTTAAATATAAAAAAAAACCCTATTTTTGGCCCTAAGATGCCATGCAGTGCTTATGAGCATGAATGCATATGAACAAAACCAAAGAGACGCAAAACACCACTGGGGATGTAGCAAAGAAAATACAAAAACAAAAGAGAAACCAGACCAAGAAAATAAATCACTGGTGGATCAAAAGACCAGACTTAGAGGATGGTAAAAAGTCAAAGGATACACCAACTTCTACTGAAGGTGACCTACCAACTTTCGCTGAGAGTAGAAAGAGGAGAGAAATAACAACATCGACGTTTACTAACGGTGAGCTACCAACATTTACTGAAGTTAGAGAGAAGAAATCATTGACGTTTACTGATGATGAACTACCAGCTTTCACTGAAGGTAGAGAGAAAATAAAATATCATCACACTGTCGTTCAATGACAGTGAACTACCAACATTCACTAAAGGTCACAAAAAGATAACAATCACCAACTTTCACTGAAGGTGACCTGCCAACTTTCATTGAAGGTAGAGGGAAAATATATCATAGCATCGCCATTCACTGACGATGAACTACCAACGTTCACTGAAGGTAGCAAAAAGATAACAATCACCAACTTTCACTGAAGGTGACCTACAAACTTTCACTGAGGGTAGAGAGAAAATATATCATAGCATCGCCGTTCACTGATGATGAACTACCAACATTCACTTAAGGTAGAAAAAAGATAACAATCACCAGCTTTCACTGAAGGTGACCTACAAACATTCACTGAAGGTAGAGAGAAAATATATCATAGCATCGCCGTTCACTGACGATGAACTACCAACGTTCACTGAAGGTAGCAAAAAGATAGCAATCACCAACTTTCACTAAGGGTAGAGAGAAAATATATCATAGCATTGCCGTTCACTGACGATGAACTACCAACGTTCACTGAAGGTAGCAAAAAGATAACAATCACCAACTTTCAGTGAAGGTGACCTACAAACATTCACTGAAGGTAGAGAGAAAATATCATTTTCCCTAAAACGGGTCTCAACTTCTTCTTTAACCAAAGCATTCTGCCTGGAAAGGGTAATATATAAGCTGTCTCAAATAAAGAGACTACCACTTGTAAAGATTTCACAATGAACTGTCTCTGCAATATTGAAAATCTTGCCATCCACTGGAGTAATTTGGGAAACGGGCTGCAAACTATCTACTCATAGAGAAGATAGCAAAACAAAATTTACGTCGACTTTTATAGGGAAGTACAGGTTGCTCAAATAAAGAGACCTGCCACTTGCTGCTATGGAGGATTGTAAAAACAAATACTTTCTGGGGAAAGAAATATGACTTCCTGGGGAAATACCAATACATTCTTACTTTAGGAGATAAAGGTCTTCTCGTGCAAAATAAATGCACATTCTCAAACCAATTCTCGAAGCATGCGGAAATCCAAAGTAACAATATTATCTAGGATCAAAAATTCAAACCATAAATAAACAGGAATGAGACAGTCGTCCAAAATACATCCCTTGAGAAATAAACTCAAGAGGGAAACCCGAATCATCTAGACGAAGAGCTGTACAAGAAAGCTGAAGCGAAAATCTTCCACGAGGGATAACTCAGTGGGGAAGTTAAAAGAATATACACTTTATGTTTAAGGCCAACACTCTATTGAAGAGAGGAAAACATAACATCTAAAAAATGGTAATATGTCAACAAAATAATTAACGAATGTGAATGAGTGATGATTTGCCAATTTCAGTTATGCATGATGTGTGTATGAATGTATGAGTATTTACATATACTGACAAAACAGATATATAACACTGGGAGTAAACAGGTAAAACCAACTCAGGCACAATCAACACTCAGTCAAATTACATCCAAGATGAACAATCCAAGAAAAAGTAATCGCCAACTGAGGAAGCAAAATCTACTGTCTGGTTTAACTTTATTAGGGAGAAACATAATTCAGTAGTAAACAAAACATAGCGACTAAACAACATAATATAGGGATACAACATCCTCTCCCAGGTCTTTACCAGGGAATAACACTCAGACTTCAACGGGAAATCAAATATTTTCAAAATTAGCGCTTCTACTTGGGATTTTGAAAAATCAAGTTCAAGTAGAGCAAACAGTCATCAAATCATCAATATATTCACTGGGGAATTCAGGAACATTTTGAAAGAGGAAACACACAAACTTTTTTAAGGCGTATAATGTCCTATTATCAAGCCATTAACTGAGGATTTCGTGATGACTTCACTGGGGAGGTTAACACCACATCCTCAAATGAAAACCAATATATGTTCTTCACTAGAGAAACCAGAGACTTGCGTTCTTCAAGAGTGATTATTTTACAAACTTCTCTAGGAAGAAAGAACCTCTATTAAACAAACGAAAACTTTTACTAGAGGAATCTGGGATTGAATCTTCATATCATGTAAACTTGGAAAAGAGGAGAAATGGACTACAACTTGACCGGGGACACTGGAGTCACAAACCCAATACAGCGAGAACATCCTGAGAAAAACTTTCCCGGGAAACAAAACATCTCAAAACAACTGGAGTCCGTCCATTCCTGGGACCACCACTTTTGTTTTCCTCTTGCGTCACAAATTTTAAAGTAACCGTAAATTGAAAATTCTTTTTGAAAATCAATTTTATTATTTAATCTTTTCACTTTGAAAGTTATTATCAATAATAAATGGAGTCTTTGTAAGCTAAATAAAATAAGAACTACAAAAAATTGGGTAAAAGCTCAAATTTCATTAATAGAATGGTAGTCTACAAATGGCGAGACTCCATGGATGATTACAAAGTTCGAAAAATGGTAATATATAATGAAAAAGATACATCGAGATACCATGACCACTATCCTCTTTAAAAACTTTTGAAATCCTGAGCAGCAGCTTCTGTTGAAGTATATTGAGGATCCAAGAAGATTGTTGCTCCAACGATCAAGTCTTGTCTGATGTAGTTACTTGCCAAGAAATCCCCTAAATTTTGCCTAAGCTTCCCTTGCGGGTTTTCAACTTAGTGGGAAATTTATTCTGTTTATGTCTCTAATTTTTTCCTAGACCGTCCTTTCGGGTTTTCGGCCTACTGAGATGCTCTTTTTTGCCTAAGCCGCCCTTTTGGGTTTCCAACTTAGTGAGTTGTTCTTTTATTTCTTTAGGCGAAGTATTTCTTGACTGCATCAGCATTCATGGGACGTGGGAACTCTTCGCCATCCATAGTTTCAAGAATTAATGCACCGCCAGAAAAGGCTTTCTTGACAACATATGGGCCTCCAAAATTGGGAGTCCACTTGCCCCTAGAATCAGTGTTAAAAGACATGATCTTCCTGAGCACGAGGTCGCCTTCTCTGAGTTCACGAGGTTTGACCTTTTTATCAAAAGCTTTATTCATTCTCTTCTGGTATAACTGTCCATGACACAAAGCTGTCATTCTATTCTCTTCGATCAAATTCAATAGGTCAAACCGGTTCTGGACCCATTCAGCCTTTTTCAACTTGGTTTCCATCATCACACACAAAGATGGAATATCAACCTCGACTGGGAGTACAACTTCCATTCCATACACAAGGGAAAATGGGGTTGCTCATGTTGAAGTGCGGACATATGTTCGATATCCATGCAAAGCAAAAGGGAGCATTACATGCCAATCCTTATAAGTAACAACCATCTTCTGGATAATTTTCTTGATATTCTTATTAGCAGCTTCGACAGCCCCATTCAACTTTTGCTTGTACGAAGAGGAATTATGATGGACAATCTTGAATTCTTCACACAATTCTATCATCATTTTCTTGTTCAGATTTGAGCCATTGTCTGTGATAATTCTGATCGGCACACCATACCGACATATAAGATTATTCTTAATGAAGAGCACAACCACCTGCTTAGTGACATTAGTATATGAAGCAGCCTCCACCCACTTGGTGAAGTAATCAATTGTTACCAAGATGAAACGGTGTCCATTCGAAGCTTTGGGTTATATCATCCCAATCATGTCAATACCCCACATAGAGAAAGTCCACGGGGAGGAAATCACATTGAGAAGTTTCGGAGGCACATGGACCTTGTCTGCATAAATCTGGCATTTATGACACTTCTTTGCAAATTTGTAACAATCAGATTCCATTGTCAGCCAATAGTAACCTGCCCTTAGCATCTTTTTAGCCATCTAATGGCCATTGGCATGAGTACCAAATGAACCTTCATGAATCTCATGCATCAACGTGTCTGCTTCGTGTCTATCCACGCATCTGAGCAAGACCATGTCATAATTTCTCTTATAGAACACATTTTCTCTGAGGAAGAAACTGTCTGCCAATCTTCTCAATGTCTTTCTATCTTTCTTCGAAGCACCAATCGGGTATTCCTGATTCTGGAGAAAATGCTTGATATCATAATACCAAGACTTCTCATCTACAACCTCCTCTTTTGTAAACACATGAGCGGGCCTATCCAGTCGCCGAACCATAATTTGAGGTATATCATTCCAAGTATTTACTTGATACATAGAAGTCATAGTTTCCAGAGCATCCGCCATTTGATTTTCATCTCTTGGAATATGATGGAATTCAAATTTATTAAAGAAGGGTAACAGCTTTCTAGGATAATCTTTTTAAGGGATCAAGTCTGGGTTACGAGTATCCCATTCTCCTTTAATCTGATTTATTACCAAAGCCGAATCACCATACACATCTAGAATTTTAATTCTGAGATTAATAGCTTCCTCGAGACCCATGATGCAAGCCTCATATTCTGCCATATTATTAGTACTATCAAATGTCAACCTTGCAGTAAAAGGAATGTATGATCCATGTGGGGTGAAAATCACATCACCAATTCCTTTACCATAAGCATTCACAGCTCCATCAATTATCATACTCCAGCGGGATTCAGGATCAGGACCTTCCTCGGGCAATGGTTCATCAAAATCTTTCCCTTTCAAGAACATCACATCCTCATCGGGGAATTCATACTCCACAGACTGATGATCCTCCACTGGTTGGTGAGTAAGATAATCTGCCAGCACGCTGCTTTTAATAGCTTTTTGAGTGCGGTATTCGATGTCATATTCAGATAGCAACATATGCCAGCAGGAAATTCTCCCTGTAAGAGCAGACTTTTCAAAAATGTACTGGATTGGATCCATTTTGGAGATCAACCAAGTAGTGTGATTCAACATATACTACCGCAAACGTTTTTCCGCCCAGGCTAGAGCACAACATGTCTTTTCCAGCATGTAATACCGCGACTCACAATCAGTAAAAATTTTACTAAGATAATAAATGGCATACTCTTTCTTCCCTGTTTCATCTCGTTGTCCCATAATACAACCCATGGATTTATCTAACACTGTCAGATATATAATCAACAGTATTCCTTCGACAGGAGGGAGCAAGATAGGAGGTTTAAGTAGATATTATTTAATACTTTCAAATGCCCTTTGGCAGTTGTGATACGGTGGCAGAACCGACATTTATACTGGTTTGCATTTTGTATTCGCAAATGTCGCGGTAAGCAAGAGTCACCACTGACTTTTATTTTATCCAATCGGGAAAAGGAAAAAGCACAGAAAAAACCTTTTTTGAGAATATTTGAGTACGAGGGGTAGATTATATAAAGGGAAGGTGTTAGCACTCTTTTTATCCGTGGTTTTCCACGGGCTCTTAGGTACTTGCTCATTTTTGAAAATTTCTTGTGTGTTTGTGTTTTTGAACAGTTTTGTTTTACTTCATTTTAACCCTTGTTTCTGTCCTCAAGAGTGTTATGAAGTTGTTTTTGAAAACTTTTTTTGAAAAGTGTTTGGTTTGAAAAAGTTTGTTTGTTTTGAGGAAGTACCTAAGAGTTATCTACCTACTCGAAAAAAGTCTGTTCGTTTTCCTTTAAACAATGTTATCCTATTATTAAGGAATAGGTAGCACCGTCGTTAGAGTTTTAAAGGACATTTGAAGGGATAAGTACGATCACAAAAGCAATGTTAGGAGGTGTTAGTAATCATCCTAAAGCCTTAAAGATATTTTTTCGAGGCAACATCCTAATGGGTCATTTAAGATCTTTCGGGGCTAGAGGATGACCACTAACAAACCCTATACTTTATTACCGTTTAACCGAAGGCAACCGGAGTGGAGTAAACCCTAGGAGTGAGCATGTGCGAGTGAATTTTTTTAGTTAATTTGTCTTTGCACATTTAGGGTTTTCTACCGTATTAATTTTCAAGTATTCTTTCCATAGAATTCTATTAGCATACATCTAACAGTTTATAATTTGCGAGAATTAAAAGTGTGGAAAAGTTTAAAGTTCTAGCTATTACATGGCTTTCGCAGGTACAAAATTATTTTTGACTGTAAAATAAAAATGCTGAAGCTTAAAACCCTAATTAATTATTACAACCTCGAAACAGTTATAATAATAATAAAAGGAAATTAAAGAAATGCGCGTGGCAAATTTAAATGCGAGAATTAATTAAGAAATCCTAAAATCTGATTGAAAAAATATTAAGTTATTTTGAGGAAAGGTTGAATTAAAACCCTAATTTATAATTAATTTAAATTATAGAAAAAGGAATTAAATTTGCCCTAATTTTAATTAAACTAATTAGTTAACAAAATATTTTAAAAAAAAAAGATTTATTTTTTATGTTTTTGTGATTTTTGATTAAATGGTAATAAAAAAAATATTTGGTTTTATTTTAAAAAGAAAACGATTAGAAAATAATTTAAAGAAATTAAAATAGAAAAGATAGAAACTGGGCATGTTTAAGCAATTGGGGGGGGGGGGGTGCCATGAGGAATTTTTCTTTAGGCCCAAAGAGTTCAGCCCAGCCAGCGCGCCTGATTCTGTGTTGGCCATGTTTGGAAGGTATACCATGGTCTTTCATTGACAGGCGTTGGTTCTGGAGTAATGATGAATCAAGTGGTTGAGTTCCTGGGTTGCATAGTGGAAGTTTGGAGGCATGATGCACATGATCAGCTGAAACAAAGTTAGAAAATAAAATAGTTGGGACCTGGGATCAAACCCAGGTCCTCTACCTTTCCAAACACATGCTTCACCACTGGGCCACCTGTTCTTGTTTGTTATAATATTAAAACTAAAACAATATAATGCAAATTAGTGACAAGCTTAAGAAAACGCGCGGATATTTAAATTTCCCAATGGTGGTCAGCCACGTCGTTATCTCTTTCCCCAAGACTGTCGTTTTTGACAACAACCTTTTACCTACGGTCAAATGCGTCGCTGTATGCTATAGCAACAGTATTGGTCTGTAGCTACAAACCTGCAATATCTCAAAATGCACAACAAGCAATATTAATTAGAACTAAGGACGTAGACCCACTAAGAATCTTGCCATGAGTCCATTGGTATCATTAACCAACCCTAATTTGGCCTCTACAGAGAAACCATAATTTGAAGCTTCCAAACCCTAATAATGGCGTAAGCTTGTTCCTTCACTAGAAATCAAATTCAGGCTATCCAAAAGATCACAAACATGATTATGAATACATTTATGCAAGCAAATTTGATGAAAAGTACGTAGAACCCTGAAAACGAATTTGAGTTCAGAGGGTGCAAACCGTGTGGATTATGCGATGATTACTCGAGCTTTAAGGCATGCAAAAAATCGTGTTAGCTTCTGGGAAGGTCCAGGAAATGATTGGTAGCTTTGAAAGTCTTTGAATCGGCCTCTAAAATGAAAATTGATCTACCACTTTTTGACAATTTTTCAGTTTTTGTTTGCAGCTTTTACGACCACTAACTCTATTTTTCTGGCTTGGTTGTGCTCTATATATGTACTGGAATTGATTAGGTCAACAAAACTGCATGGTATCTTGGTGAATTAAAGATATTTAATTTGATTTATTTTTGTATGATATCTTTCCAAAACAACCAAAATCATGCTATTTTTTATTCAATCAACCCTTGCACGACTTCGATATGATATGCTAACTTGATTGGATTTGATTCCACCAAAAATATGATCACAAATCAAATATTAGATATTTTTCTACTATTTATTTGATTTAATTTGACTTTTAAATGATAAAAATAAAAATAAAATAAATAAATGAAGCGAATAATGTGTGAGTGCTGATTTGGGTCGTGGACCATGTCACAAGCAAGATTCAATCATGAAAAACTAAGCCCACTTGACAAGAAATGTGTTTTTGAGCATATTTGACATTTGGCAATTCTGCAAAAATGGCCAATTTTGCCAAGGCATATCTCCTCCAATTTTAACCCTAGAGAGGTGTTCTTGGAATTTTAAGAAAGCTTAGTATGTCCCCTAAACAACCCTTTTGGTCTCATATCAATTGGGTCTTCCATGTTTATGTAAGAAGATTTGACCTAAAAGGTGTTTTTGTTGACTTTTCAAAAGGACCTATAATGTAGAAATTCCTATATTTTGATTAGTGCATACTTCAAACTTGAGGGATGAAGATGAATGGTAGGTAATTGCATCCTCTTCAAAATGAGCCTTGGATGGAAAATTTCTGACAAAGTATGAGGAAGTTATGCTTGGTAAAAGTTTGGTTGACTTTTCTTGAGAAACCCTAATTTAGCAAATTTTGGGTTTTGATAAATTTGGGGCATTCCTTGGGGAATCATGATCAACCCTTGATAAAATGATGGATATTACTTCAAAATGTTGATGTTGACCAAAAAATATTAAAGTTTGACTATATGTGGGCCATAGTTGACTTTTGACCTAGTACAATTGATTTTTAGGCATCTAAGCAAACCTCTTGTGCAAGGCATAAAACTTGACATGGATGATCTTGAGAACATATTAGGACCATGGAAAGCATTTGGGACCTTTGGAGCTCCCACACCCTGATGAAGATAGAAATCCTAATTTGAGGTACATTGCCTTAGGAGGGAGTTTGTCTGATCAACTCTTGGGCATCCTTGAGCAACTTGAGGACCTCAATGGACATGTGTTGAGTAAAATGAGAGGAAGAATTTTGGGGTACAACAGCTGCCCCTATTGGATCTTTTTAAACCTAAGGATGTAGAGTGGCTTGTCTGCATTTCGTAATCTGAAGGTGGAAGATGATTGAACACTAAGTGCCCAGAAATTTACACTCGTCTGAGATGGTGCAGGACTGTGCAGGTAGCGTCAGGAATGGACTTACAGATTCCATTTGGAGGAGACGATGGAAGGTCACCGGAGATGGGCTTAAAGATGCCATCCGGAAGATATGACGGAGAACCGTCGGGGATGGGCTTAAAGATGCCATCCAGCAGAGGTGACAGCGAAGCGTCGGAGATGGGCTTAAAGATGCCATCCAGAATAATGTTGATTTTGTGAGATATTCCTTCGATGAGGATTCTTGTTCCTGTCGTTGAGGAGGGATCTGCTGAGGAATGTCGGTCTCTGTCATGGGGGAAGTAGAATTTTAAGAGCTTCAGTTGTCCATTACTCTACTGGGGAATCCTCTTTTAGTCGAGGAGGCGAAAGTGAACTTCTATCTAGTCGTGCTCCAGGATTTACAGTGATTTGCTAAGGATGATAAGATTAACTACTATATGGTCGCGCTCCAGGTTTCACAGTGACTTACTGGGGAGATGAGATTAAACTTTCTATCTGGTCGTTTTCCAGACTTTGCAATTTCTCAATTCTTATCTGGTCGTGCTCCAGGCTTCAGAAGGATTTAAGTGGCTATCCGGTCGCATCTGGGTTTCAACTTGAACTTGAGGCATACTAATATCCGGTCGATTTCTTGGCTTCATAGTAGTTGGCCAATTAAACTGCTATTTGGTCGAATTCCAAACTTCACAGTACCTTATACTATTATCTGGTCGTGTCCCAGGTTTCACAGTGTCCTTTGCCGCTATCTGGTCGTGCTCCAGTCTTCACATCGTCTTATACCGTTATCTGGTTATGCGCCAGGCTTCATGGTGTCTTATACCACTATCTGGTCAATTATAGGCTTCATAGTATCTTGTACTGTTATCCGGTCGATTTCTAGGCTTCACAGTAACTTGCTGGGGGTTAAGCTATTTTCTGGTTGATTTTCGAGCTTCATAGCTTGAATTTAAGATATACCACAATCTGGTCGATTCCAGGCTTCATAGTATTTTTGTGAAATTAGGATACTATCTGGTCGATTTCCGAGCTTCATATCTTGAACTAGAATAGAAATCTTAGTATCGATTTGACTGAACCAGGGGAAACTTGTGAGAACTTCAACTGGGAGAGAAATCTTAGTGTCGATTTGACTGATCCCGAGAGAGGTCTCAGATTAACTTTGACTGGCATAGAAATCAGAGGAATCTTAGCGGCGATTCGGCTGACCCAGGCAAAAGTCTTAAAACGTCTTCAACTAGAATAGAAACCTTAGTGTCGGTTTGACTGAACCAGAGAAAACTTGTGAGAACTTAGACTAGGAGAGAAATCTTAGTATCGATTTGACTGATCCTGGGAGAGGTCTCGAATTAACTTTGACTGGCATAGAAATCATGGGAATCTTAGTGGCGATTCGGCTGACCTAGGCGGAAGTCTTAAAAAGTCTTCAACTATAATAGAAACCTTAGTGTCGGTTTGACTGAACCAGAGAAAACTTGTAATATCCTCAACTAGAATAGAAACCTTGGTGTCGGTTTGACTGGACCAGAGAGAACTCTTGAGAAATTGAGTGCATCTTTCCCTGAAAGGTAAAGAGTTAGTCGTATGCAATGTCATGATGCATGAAATGCATTGAGTAATGATGTTCCTAAAATAAATGAGATTGTGCTGTATAATATGTATGCACATGCCATGATGTATGGATATGTAATGCCATTGTGATATTCTCGAGTTGGGGAGAATAAATCCTGGACTACTGTTGGAGAGTATAAGGAGTTGAGTTCTTCATTTCTGCTGGGGATAGTGAACGAAGATGATTAGCTGGAGATTTACATCCATTCTTCTTGAGAACATTCTACCGAGAGAGACTTTGCCTGAGAACAATCCTACGGGGTAATGACTTTGTGGCGAAGGGAGATACTCTATTGGAAGATCTGCTGATTTGGAGAGATAAACTCAACTGAGGATGAACTTCTATTTCTAGAGAGAAGAGCTCAATTGGAGATTGAGCTTCTGCTGTCAGAGAAATAATTGCTCAGGAGAGAACTTTATAAACTGTTTATGAATATACGGCTCGGCTGGGGAATGCAGACATTAGCTTTCTGAAGGAACCTGCTGGGGGAGGAATTCCTGCTTGGAGACACGGAGGTCGGACCTTGGTCGTCTCGGCTCTGTGGGGAGTATAGGTATCGCTGGCTTATATGTGATAGTGACTTCGTTTCCAATTGTCTCTGTCCCTTGTACCATGACGGACGGGGTAACTGTTGGTATTTAGGTTTTGCACTAATTTCTTTAAGTTCTTAGTAACTGTCTTTCTGTTTTATATGCAGATATTTGTTAACAGTAACCATATTCAAATGCATATGTCAAGAATAAAATATTGGACGTTTTTGCAAAACAAAACAGAAAAAGGAAAAACAACACCGAGTTTTGTGCTTGAAAGACGCTTTGTATTGATTTGAAATTTTCCCATAACAGGCGTTTTTTTTACAAGGAGGTTGACGCTCTAGTAAGAGAACACCGCCGTAAAACTGGAAATTATTACAGGAATTTTGTACAAAAAGAAAACAGCTATGTGTAGTGATCCCATTGAGTTTCAATTCTTCTATTTCCCCTATGTCTTTGAGCATCTCATCACTTTTCTATTTGTCTGAAGCTGACTGGATTGATCGATACCGTTTGAGCTTGATATCTGATTACTGAAGTTTGATCACAAGGTGATCCAACGGGACATAGTGATACGCTTTAATCCCTAACTTTTTCCTGGACCGCCCTTTCGGGTTTTCAGTCCACTGGGATACCCTTTTTTTCCCAAACCGCCTTTTCATGTTTTCAACTTGCCGGGTGTACAGATTTTTTCATTTTTATCC
Organism: Vicia faba; assembly: GCA_948472305.1. Taxonomy (NCBI): domain Eukaryota; kingdom Viridiplantae; phylum Streptophyta; class Magnoliopsida; order Fabales; family Fabaceae; genus Vicia; species Vicia faba. Next base: position 403,595,987 of record OX451735.1, read on the forward strand.
CTAATTTTTGCCCGAACCCTTTTGGTTCGCCGAGATGCCCTTATTTTTGCCTAGGTATGTCAACCTAGCGGGTCTTTATTATGCATAGTATTTTTTCACTATGTCCGCATTAACAGGGTGTGGAAGGTCGTCACCATCCATGGTGGTCAGAATCATGGCTCCACCGGAAAATATGTTCTTGACTATAAATGGTCCCTCATAGGTGGGAGTCCATTTTCCCCTTGGATCACCTTGCGGCAGTATGATGCGCTTGATTATCAAATCCCCTACTTGATACGCTTGTTGTTTGACTTTCTTGTTGAAGGCCTTGATCATCCATTTCTGATACATTTGACCATGGCAGACAGCAGTAAGTCTTTTCTCGTCGATTAAGTTCAATTGATCAAGTTGAGTCTGGATCCAATCATCTTCGCTCAGACCCGCATCCTTCATAATCCATAGAGAAGGGATCTGGACCTCTATGGATAGGACAACCTCCATACCTTATACCAGAGAATAGGGTGTTTCCCCTATCGACGTACGTGCTGAAGTAGGGTACCCGTGAAGTGCAAACGGTAACATCTCGTGCCAGTCTTTGTATGTCACCGTCATCTTCTGTATGATCTTTTTGAAATTCTTGTTAGCAGCTTCAACAACCCCATTCATCTTCGGCCGGTAAGGAGAAGAGTTGTGATGCTGAATCTTGAACTGCTTACAGAGTTCAGTGATCATTGAGTTGTTGAGGTTGGTACCGTTGTCTGTGATGATTCTCTCAGGCATACCATAACGACACACCGGGTTATGCTTAATGAACCGTGCCACCACGTTCTTAGTAACCGTAGCAAAGGAGGCAGCCTCAACCCACTTCCCAAAGTAATCAATGTCCACTAGGATGAAGCGATGCCCATTGGACGCGGTAGGTCTGATCTCGCCGATCATGTCAATGCCCCACATTGCAAAAGCCCAGGGAGCCATCAAAACATTCAAAGGAACTGGAGGTAGATGCACCTTATCAGCGTAGATTTGGCACTTATGACAGGTTCGAGAATGTTGATAACAGTAGGCTTCCATAGTGGACCAATAATATCTTGCCCGTAGGATTTTATTTTCCATGGTATGTCCACTTGAATGGGTTCCAAAGGTACCTTCATGTAAATCCGCCATGATTCTCTCCACCTCGCCCTTGTTTACACACCGTAGTAAGGTAGAGTCTTGGTTGCGCTTGTAAAGGATTCCATTACTGAGAAATAAATTTGCAGCGAACCTTCTCATAAATTTCTTGTCATTGACAGATGCCCCCTCGGGGTATTCTTGAGCCTCGAGATACCTTTTCACCTCATGAAACCAAGGTTTGTCGGCTACCTCCTCAGTATTGATCTCACAGTAGTATGCCAGTTCATCCAACCTCTCAATAGTGATTTTGGGATCTTCATTGTCCCACCTGACCTTGAACATTGACGACATAGTAGCTAGCGCGTCCGCTAACTGATTCTCTTCTCGTGGGAAATGTTCAAAGGTGATCTCTTCAAAATGCGGCAGCAGTGTCATTACATATTCTTTGTAAGGAATAAGGTTCGGGTGCTTCGTATCCCACTCGCATTTGATCTGACTTATCACCAAAGCGGAATCCCCAAATACACCTAAGAACTTTATCCTTAGGTCAATAACAGCTCTAAGACCCATGATACATACTTCATACTCCGCCATGTTGTCGGTACAGTTGAAACATAATCGGGCAGTGAACAGAGTATGATAGACCTCGGGAGATATGATTACGGCAGTGATACCATTACCCAGTGCGTTTGACGCTCCATCAAAATACATAGATCATCCGGATCCTTCTTCAGGTCCTTCATTCGGTCCAGGTTCTTCACAGTCGGTTACCAACATGATATTCTCATTCAGAACTCGAAAATCATGGACTGGTAGTCGTCCACAGCCTGATGTGCCAAATGATCTGCTAACACACTTCCCTTGATTTCTTTTTGGGTTGTATATTAGATGTCGTATTCGGTTAAGATTATTTGCCACCTTGCTATCCTTCCGGAGAGAGCGGGCTTCTCAAAAATCTACTTGATCGGATCCATCTTAGATATCAACAAAGTAGTGTGGGTCAACATATACTATTTCAGTCGGCGAGCAGCCCATGCCAAAGCACAGCAAGTTTTCTCGAGCAGTGAATATCGTTTTTCACAGTCATTAAACTTTTTTCTAAGGTAGTATATTGCGTGCTCTTTTCGACCAGACTCGTCATGCTGCCCCAGCCCACACCCCATTGAATTATCTAGCACTGTTAAGTACATTATCAAAGGTCTTCCTTCAGCCGGAGGCATCAGAATAGGAGGCTCTTAGAGATATTGTTTGATTATGTCAAAGGCTACTTGGCATTCTTCATTCCACTTTACCTCTTGATCTTTCTTCAGAAGCTTGAAGATTGGCTCACAAGTAGCAGTCATATGTGAAATGAATTGGGCAATGTAATTTAGGCATCCCAAGAAACCTCTAACTTCCTTCTTTGTACGGGGAGCCGACATCTCTTGTAAGGCCTTCACCTTTGCAGGGTCTACCTGAATACCTTTGTCACTGACGACGAATCCCAAAACCTTACCAGACCTTACCCCAAATGTGCACTTGTTCGGATTTAACCTCAGCTTGTACGTCTTCAACCTATCAAACAGATTTTGTAGATGATCAAGATGTTCTTCTTCAGTTTGAGACATGGCTATCATATCATCGACGGAACCTCTATCTCATGGTGAATCATGTCATGGAACAGAGCTACCATAGCTCGCTGATAAGTTGCTCCAGCATTCTTCAACCCAAACGGAATCTCCTTGTAGCAGAAAGTGCCCCACTGTTTAATAAAGGTTGTCTTCTCCATGTCTTTAGGTGCCATCTTGATCTGATTGTAGCCAGAGAAGTTGTCCATGAAGGAAAAGACTTTGTGTTGTGTGGTGTTGTCAACCAGAACATCGATGTGGGGAAGCGGGAAGTCATCCTTGGGGATTGCCCTGTTTAGGTCTCTGTAATCCACACACATTTTTACTTTACCATCTTTCTTAGGTTCTGGAACCACATTAGTAACCCACTGCGGATAGGAGGTAACAACTAAGAACCTTGCATTGAACTGCTTCATAACCTCGGCTTTAATCTTCTTTGACATCTCGGGGCGCATACGACAGACCTTTTGCTTTACCGGAGGGCAGTCTTATTTAGTCGGTAGACGATGAACCACTATATTCGTGTGTAGTCCCGATATGTCTTCATATGACCAGGCGAAGATTTCAACATATTCATGCAACATTTGTACCGACCATTGTTTGACATTAGGCTCCAGATTTGCACCTATCTTAACCTCTTTTCTGTCTTCCTCGGTACCCAAATTCACTACCTCAACCGGCTCTTCATGAGACTGTATGGCCCTTTCCTCCTACTGTAATAGTCTATCAAGTTCTCCAGGTACCTCACAATCTTCCTCACCTTCGTCCTCGGCTTGGTTGATAGGATTTTCAAAGTCATAATGAGCAGTAGCAGAACTGTTATCAATGGGATCTAGAGTGGATATGGATCTGCATTTGGATACATGAGTGTGTGTAAGAGCATAGCTGTATAGATAGAATAAAAGAAAAGAAAGACAAAGAGCGCAAAATTTGTATGCAAACGTCGAATGCTTTATTGATGTCATATGAAAATGAAACATAATAACCCTCACAAATAGAACCATTGTGCCTCGGGTAAGACACATGGCTATAGAGTTTATATTTTTTTTAAATTACAAATCCGAAAAAATCAAAAAGACAATTACTCCTGAACAAAAGTAACCGGCACAAAGTCCTTGGCAGTCCAGTTACTGAGTCCACCATTGGTAGTCGGGAAGATCCAGTTGTCAATTTCGGAATCACCATTACTGTCTTCAAGTGCATTGACCCCAGGATTGCTGATGCGTAGGGGAGGTCCTCCAGCCCGAGCACGACGAACAACCCTTTGAGCACCTGTAGTAAAGCCCAAACCAGATTTGTCAGATTTGTAATGAATAACCGGGAGCTGACCCCAAATGGTAGACCCACCTTCTTCAACCACGGCTCGTGCATCCTTGAGAGAAGCCATCTTCAAAGGAGGCCTGGTGACTTTTGGAGGACTGTCAATAGTTTCTGTTGTAGCCTAAATCTGAGGTACCTCTTCAAAGTTCTGGCAAGGAGTCTCGATGAACTCGCCATCCATCTCTACATACCTAAAGGAGTTCAAGTGATTGATCATGTACTCCTCTTCACCGTGCACAGTGACAATATTTCCTCTTACTGGGTACTTCAACATTTGGTGGAGGGTGGAAGTAACAACCCCAGCCCCATGTACCTAAGGGCATCCCAACAAGCAAGAATATGATGGTTTGATATCCATTACGTAGAAAGTGGAGTCAAAATTCTGGGAACCAACTTTTATAGGGACATCCACTTCCCCGTGCACCATCCTTTTAGACCCATCGAAAGCTCTCACTACTATATTGTTAGGCTTCAACGTCAAGCCTTCGCAGTCCGATCTGTCTAGATTTTTTTAGGTAGCACATTCAACGAGGAGCCATTATCTACCAAAACACGGTCCATAGTCGTTCCCCTGCATTCAACGGAAACACGAAGAGCATCATTATGCTTCCTTCCTTTTTGTGTCATATCCGCGTCAGAGAAACCCAAACCATTATCGGCAGTTAGACTAGCCACACATTCTTCAAATTTATCAGCAGATGTCTCTTCTGGTACGTGAGACGTCTTCAAAAACATAACCAAAGCCTTCGCATGGGCCTCAGAGCACAACAATAAAGCCAGCATATAAATTTTGGATGGGGTCTGCCCCAGCTGCTCCACCATGTTATAGTCGCTCTTCTTTATTATCTTCAAAATTTCTTCTATTTCTTTCTTGGAAGCTTCTGGTATGGTTACTGAATTAGCCCTCGTTAGGAAAGGCTCAATTAGTATGTCTTTTCCTCGAGTCTCGGCCAACTCGGTGATGGGAGGGTCAACAGGAGTAATTACTGGAGTTGTAGTAGTAGTCTCGGGTGGAACCACAGCAGGAATGATCACAGGTCCGATAGCGGTCTTTGGATGAGAAATCTCAGGGGAGAACACTCTTCCACTTCTTGTTATCTTACTGGTTCCGGCAATATTGACGATGTCAGAATCAGCATCTTCAGCAATCTTGTCTTCAATGTCTAGCATATCCTGCTTGACACCGTAGTAATAGACGTCGACTCCATAGTTCCAAGGAACGGCTTTATCTGAGGAATATGGGATTGGCCCAGGCATGATTATGATCAACGGAGTCGCTTTCGGAATTGATGTAATCCTGACGGGTCTCTTAGCGGAGGCCCTGAGAGGATTGGCGGAAATGGTTATGATGGCAATGTCTTCACAGGAAATAGTCGGAATGGGAGTCTTCTTAAATAGAATCTCTTTGTCATCCATCAGGCGCTGAACACCTGCCTTCAACAAAGGGCAACCAGTCGGTAGAAACAAACAAAAGTGGCAACCTTCACCACAGCCTGGAAATAAACCGGCTTTCAACAAACTCTCCTTGATAGTCATGAGTGGGGTTACAAATTCTTCCACAAAGGTCACAAACACCTCTTCTTCAACAGAATTAACACCCCGACCATGTTTCAGCATAGGAGAAGTAATAACGTTAGGAGTCTTCGGAGGATCAAATTCAATCTCCTTAGCATCAATCAAATCCTGTACTTTGTTCTTCAAGGTCCAACAATCATTGGTGTCATGGTCTGGACTCTCTGAATGGTAAGCACAATGAGCATTCAGTTTATAGTAGGGAGAGGTGGTGTTCGGATTTTTCGGAGCTTACCTCAGAGTAACCAGATTGGTCTTCAGCAACTGAGGTAAAATCTGAGAGATCATCATGTTTATTCGAGTGAACTGTCTAGTTGGCCTCTCTGCTCTCGGCTAATTATTTCTTTGCTGAGCAGGTGCAGGGTTGGGAATCATAACAGCCCCTACCGTCGGACGGTGCTCGGTTCGATTCTGATTCTTTTGGTTGTATACAGCATTGACTTCCTATTTACCTGCAAACGGCTTCCTTGCAGCACTAGAAGAGGCATCCTTCTGAATTTTTCCACTTCAGATTCCAACTTCCACTCTTTCTCCCATTAAAATCAGTTCAGTAAAACCCACCGATGACCTTCCAATCAGATGGTTGAAGAACGACCTAGTCAAAGTTCCCAGAAACATATCCACGAGTTCCCGGTCATCCAAGGGAGGTTGAACTCTTCCAGCCAAATCTCTCCACTTATGAGCATAATCCTTGATACCCTCGTTCAAACCCACAGACAGATTTTGGAGTTATGTACGGATGGGAGCGAGGACTATATTATATTGATATTTCTTATAAACTGCAGCAGCAAGGTCTTCCCAGTTACGAACATTGGCTCTTTCCAGCTGATAGAACTAATCCAGTTGTGTTCCAGACATACTGTCTTGGAAGAAGTGAACCCACATGTCTTTGTTAGCAGTGTGAGGTTGTATCTTCCTCACATTAGAACGGAGATGCATTTAGGACAAGAGACCCCATCATACTCAGAAAATACCAGTGCCTTGAACTTTGGGGGGATGACAACCCCGGAGACCAAAACCACCTCTTCAAAATCCAGCCAAAGAACCTTCTGGATTTCCATAGCGCTCAAACGCTCTTCTAACTGCTTGTACTTTTCATCAGCCGAAGGGTACTGCTCCTCATTGTAATCAGTTTCATTATCATACTCTTTAGGACTAGGTTCCTCTTCTCTGTCTTCAACCTCTTGATTCTCTCCCTCATTAGATGAAGAAGATAGCTCAACATCCCGTCTTGGCGGCCCTCTGAACCTCCTTCTCATATGTGCCACACCGGCCGTCCTTTTGGTTTTATTGTTTTTCTTAGTAATCAGAGCCTTCAGATCTTCCTGTCCTTTGGCCAGAGCCACAATCAATTGCTGGAACTGCGTGTTCTGAGTCTAAAGATCCTTCACAGTTTGTTCAAGAGCCATTGCTGAAATAAACAGCGGAGGTGATGAGAAACCTGATATGAATCCTGTTATGCAATGATATGTATGCAATGTTTTCAAAGACTTTGGGAAATTTAACTTTGTGAACCAAAATTAAACAAATCTTTTATTAGTTAAATTCAAAGTTCAAATGCCTTTTAGGCGGTACAATTAAAAACAAATCTAAAAAAACTAGAAAACAAAATCAAAAATCCCATGGATGCTTCCTCTTTGTGCCGAGATAGACATTAAGTCTTCTTTCCTCCTGGAGCTGTTTTGTGAGCTCTAAAACCTTCCTCTCCTGGGCATAGAACTGATCCCTGTAAGTATCCTGCTCTTTCTTCAACTGAATCCAAGACCTTTGTAATGCTCCAAGATCAGTGGGCATATCAGGATAGAGAACGGTGTAAGGAATACCCCCTTTAGTAGTGGGTTCCACAATCACTGGTAGAATGGCCATATAGGGCATCCTAAGTTTTTGGGCGCGATCTCGTGCCCATTGGAGGTAAGGTTCCATAGGAATGGAATCCTTTGGACCCAAAGCCTTGGCGCCAAATCTGTTTACCATGCCCCAAGCTCGTATGAACCTCCGGCGATACTCTTGAACATCATCCTCATAGTTAAATAAAACGCCCTCGATAAGTAAATCATGGGGACCATCTCTTCGAGTGTAACCAAATTGTCGCAGATCTAAACAAGGATTGTAGGTTATACCCCCTCTGATGCCAAGTAACGGGACATTAGGGTACTTCCCACAGCGGTCAATAATAGCAGTATTTTCCATATCTTGGGAACACCAGAGAATATTCATGTGAGTGAGTGATATTATCCTTTGAGACCAACCCACACCTTCTTCATTCTTCAGTACAGACTTAGGGAGGTGAGAAATAATCCACCTCGATAGCAATGGCATGTAGCACATAAGCACCCCTCTTCTCTTCATGGTACGAGTATGGGGAGTGTGCAAAATATCTCCGAGCAAGGTAGGCACAGGGTTGCGAGAGAGGAAGATCTTGATAGCATTCACATCTATGAATAAGTCTGGATTAGGTAATAGTATTAACCCATAGATTAGAAGGGCCAAGACCTCCTCAAAAGCCTGAAAATCCATATCATCCCAAAACAGCTGGTCCTTGTCTATCAGGAACTTGGTTAGAAAACCCTTGACTGCGCTTATTGTTTCCCAATTGGATACCACGTCGACCCTATTCAGATGCAAAGCTGAGGCAATGACTTCTGGCTTAGGAACCTCTTCCAGACCTGTGAAGGGAAACTGTTCAAGAATGGGTATATCCAACAGTTGAGAGAATTCTTCCATGGTAGGAACCAACTGATAGTCTGGAAAGGTGAAGCAGTGGTGCTTGGGATCGAAGAACTGAAATAGTACACTCATCTTCTTTTCATCAAAGTTTTAAGTAACTAGATTAAGAAGTCGACCATGTCTCTTAGTGAATGCAGAAGTTTCGGAAACCCTTGATACTAGCTCTTTGAGTTGGGAAGGTATCTTCACAAAATTGATTCAGATAGTGTTTCTACAAACGGAAGCCATGATCTGCAAAACAGAACAAAGATAAATTCCCTTGGTCCTTGAAATGGTTAGTGCAATAAGAATGGATGTTATGTTATGATGCATGATGTCATGATAAACCACAGGTATAGCAAACACGGACAAATCACACCAAGCCCTTAGGTTTAAGGCCTGCTTGAGTTTTAAGGTCATACCCTCTTGAAGCTGGATTAGTTCAATCTGTCCTATAAATATGTAACCGGGTTCTAAAGGGATCTCAATATCATTGATCATCCTTTACCGGGCATTGTTTCAGCTCAAGCAATCTTTTCTTGCAGCCGAAATATCCTGAAAGTCTGATCTCAATGAGTGTAGCATCGAGTATCAACCAATCCTCAGCTCTATACCGAGGTCGGCTATCTCACTACTTTCTAATGGCCAAGTTTGTTCAACTAAGGTTCTAAGGTCCGTTAGTGCTTCACGACACAACGTGGCGGCCTCGTATTCTCCTCGTTTCCCCATGAAGGATACGGGTACCAACCAAAGTGCCACACCAATACAGCCATCGCTTAAACCATATCAGTTTATACCATACAGTCTCCACGGTCTATTGTTGTTTACCTAAAAAATGCCCCCAGATCCGGGTGTAGGATCTATGGTAACCCAAGAAAAACCCTTTAAGAATAAAGCAAACAAACAAGAAAACAATTTTAAGATGACCTAGATCCTAAGGTAAAACCCACTTTATTTTTAAGTCCCCAGCAGAGTCGATAGTTCTGTGATACGGTGGCAGAATCGACTGTTATACTGGTTTGTGTTTTGTATTCACAAATTTCGTAGTAAGCAAGAGTCGCCACCGACTTTTATTTTATCTAATCAGGAAAAGGAAAAAGAACAGAAAAAAGCTTTTTCGAGAATATTTCTGAGTACAGGGGTAGATTATAGAAAGGGAAGGTGTTAGCACCCTTTATATCCGTGGTTTTCCACGGGTTCTTAAGTACTTGATCATTTTTTAAAATTGCTTGTGTGTTTGTATTTTTGAAAAGTTTTGTTTTACTTTATTTTAACCCTTATTTCTATCCTCAAGAGTGTTACGAAGTTGTTTTTGAAAACTTTGTCTGAAAAGTGTTTGGTGTGAAAAAGGTTGTTTGTTTTGAGCAAGTACCTAACAGTTATCTACCTACTCGAAAAAAGTCTGTTCATTTTCCTTTAGACAATGCTATCCTATTATTAAGGAATAGGTAGCACCATTGTTGGAGTTTTAAGGGACATTTGAAGGGACAAGTACGATCACAAAAGCAATGTTAGGAGGTGTTAGTAATCATCCTAAAGCCTTAAAGATCTTGTTCCGAAGAAACATCTGAATGGGTCATTTGAGATATTTCGGGGCTACAGGATGACCACTAACAAACCCTATACTTTATGACCGCTTAACCTAAGGAAACCGGAGTGGAGTAAACCCTAGAAGTGAGCATGTGCGAGTGAATTTTTTCAGTTAATTTGTCTTTGCAAATTTAGGGTTTTATACCGTTTTAATTTTCAAGTATTCTTTCCATACAATCCTATTAGCATTCATCTAACAGTTTATAATTTGCGGGAATTAAAAGTGGGGAAAAGTTTAAAGGTCTAGCTATTAAATGGATTTCGCAGGTACAAAATTATTTTTGACTGTAAAATAAAAATGCGGAAGTTTAAAACCCTAATTAATTATTACAACCTCGAAACAGTTACAATAATAATAAAAGGAAATTAAAGAAATGCGTGCGGCAAATTTAAATGCGAGAATTAATTAAGAAATCCTAAAATCCGATTGAAAATATATTTAAGTTATTTTGAGGAAAGATTTAATTAAAACCCTAATTTCTAATTAATTTAAATTATAGAAAAAGGAATTAAATTTTCCCTAATTTTAATTAAACTAATTAATTAACAAAATATTTTTTTAAAAAAGATTTATTTATTTTTGATTTTTTTGTGACTTTTGATTAAATGATAATAAAAATAATTTTTGGTGTTATTTTAAAAAGAAAATGATTAGAAAATAATTAAAAGAAATTAAAATAGAAAAGATAGAAACTGGGACTGTTTAAGCAATTGGGGGGGGGTGCCATGAGGAATTTGTCTTTAGGCCCAAAGAGCTAAGCTCAGCCAGCGTGCCTGATTCTGTGTTGGCCAAGTTTGGAAGGTATACCATGGTCTTTCATTGACTGGCGTTGGTTCTGGATTGATGATGAATCAAGTGGTTGAGATCCTGGGTTGCATAGTGGACGTTTGGAGGCATGATGCACATGATCAGCTGAAACAAAGTTAGAAAATAAAATTGTTGGAACCTGGGATCGAACCCAAGTCCTCTACCTTTCCAAACACACGCTTCACCACTGGGCCACCAGTTCTTGTTTGTTATATTATTAAAACGAAAACAATATAATGAAAATTAGTCACAAGCTTTAGAAAATGCGTGAATATTTAAATTTCCCAATGGTGGTCAGTCACGTCGTTATCTCTTTCCCCAGGACTGTCGTTTTTTACAACAACCTTTTACCTACGGTCAAATGCGCCGCTGTATGCTATAGTGACGGTATTGGTCTGTAGCTACAAACCTAGAATATCTCAAAATGCACAACAAGCAATATTAATTAGAACTAAGGACATAGACCCACTAAGAATCTTGCCATTAGTCCATTGGTATCATTAATCAACCCTAATTTGGCCTCTACAGAGAAACCCTAATTTGAAGCTTCCTAACCCTAATAATGGCGTAAGCTTGTTCCTGCACTAGAAATCAAATTCAGGCTATCCAAAAGATCACAAACATGATTATGAATACATTTATGCAAGCAAATTTGATTCAAAGTACGTAGAACCCTAAAAACAAATTTGAGTTCAGAGGGTGCAAACCGTGTGGATTATGCGATGATTCCTGGAGCATTGAGGCGTGCAAAAAACCGTGTTAGCTTCTGGGAAGGTCCAGGAAACGATTGGTAGCTTTGAAAGTCTTTGAGTCAGCCTCTAAACTGAAAATCGATCTACCACTTTTTTGACAATTTTTCAGTTTTTGTTTGCAGCTTTTACAACCACTAACTATGTTTTTCTGGCTTGGTTGTGTCCTATATATGTACTGGAATTGATTAGGTCAACAAAACTGCATGGTATCTTGGTGAATTAAAGAGATTTGATTTGATTTTGTTTTTATATGATATCTTTCCAAAATAACCAAAATCATGCTATTTTTTATTCAATCAACCCTTGCACGACTTGGATATGATATGCTAGCTTGATTGGATTTGATTCCACCAAAAATATGATCACAAAACAAATCTTTGATATTTTTTTGCTATTTATTTGATTTAATTTGACTTTTAAATGATAAAAATAAAAATAAAATAAATAAATGAATAAAATAATGTGTGAGTGCTAATTTAGGTCGTGGACCATGTCACAAGCAAGATTTAATCATGAAAAACTAAGCCCACTTGACAAGAAATGTGTTTTTGAGCATATTTGACTTTTAGCAATTTTGCAAAAATGGCCATTTTGTCAAGGCATATCTCCTCCAATTTTAACCATAGAGAGGTGTTCTTGGACTTTTTAGAAATCTTAGGATGTCCCCTAAACAACCATTTTGGTCTCATCTCAATTGGGTCTTTCATGTTTATGTAAGAAGCTTTGACCTAAAAGGTGTTTTGTTGACTTTTCAAAAGGACCTATAATGTAGAAATTCCTATCTTTTGATGAGTGCATACTTCGAACTTGAGGGATGAAGATTAATTGTAGGTAATTACATCCTCTTCAAAATGATCCTTGGATGGAAAATTTCTGATAAAGTGTGAGGAAGTTATGCTTGGTCAAAGTTTGGTTGACTTTTCTTGAGAAACCCTAATTTAGCAACTTTTGGGTTTTGATGAATTTGGTTCATTCCTTGGGAAATCATGATCAACCCTTGATTAAATGATGTATATTACTTCAAAATTTTGATGTTGACCAAAAAATCTTGAAATTTGACAATATGTGGGCCACAGTTGACTTTTGACCTAGTACAGTTGATTTTTAGGCATCTAAGCAGTTGACTAAGCAAACCTCTTGTGCAAGGCATAAAACTTGACATGGATGATCTTGAGAACATATTAGGACAATGGAAAGCATTTGGGACCTTTGGAGCTCCCACACCTTGATGAAGATGGAAACCCTAATTTGAGGTACATTGCCTTAGGAGGGAGTTTGTCTGATCAACTCTTGGGCATCCTTGAGCAACTTGAGGACCTCAATGGGCATGTGTTGAGTAAAATGAGAGGTAAAATTTTGGGGTACAACATAAGTCATCTATCCACACACAACCTTGATCTTTATTTAACAACTTAAAGATCGGTTCACATATCGCAGTCATGTGGGAAATAAATCTGGAAATATAATTCAAACGCCTGAGGAACCATCTGACTTATTTTTCAGTCCTCGATGCTGGCATCACTTTAATTGATTTGAATTTATCAGGGTCAACCTCAATTCCTTTCTGGCTAACAATGAAACCCAATAACTTTCTTGATCAAACACCGAAGGTGCATTTATTTGGATTCAAGCGGAGATTATACTTACTCTAACGCTGAAACAACTTCAATAAATCTTATACATGCCCTTCTTCCGTCTGGGATTTAGCAATCATATCATCAACATATACCGTGATTTCCTTGTGCATCAGATCATGGAATATGGTTTTCATAGCCTTCTGGTACGTTGCACCAGTGTTCTTAAACCCGAAGGGCATCACTCTATAGCAGAATGTTCCCTAGGGTGTGATGAATGTTGTTTTTTCCATGTCCTCAGGAGCCATTCTTATTTGATTATAACAGGAAAATTCGTCCATGAACAAGAAAACTTTGAATTTTGTTGTGCTATCCATTAACATGTCAATGCGTGGCAATGTAAAATCATCTTTTGCACTAGCTTTATTTAGATATCTATAATCTACGCACATGCGGACTTTTCTGTCTTTTTTCGGTACTGGGACAATATTAGAAATTCATTAAGGATACACTGATGTCATAAGAAAACCAGCATTAATCTTCTTTAGAACCTCCTCTTTGATCTTCACTGTCATATCTGGGTGAGTTCTTCTCATCTTCTGTTTGATTGGCAGACACTCTGGTTTTAACGGTAAACAGTGATCCAAAATATATGTATCTAGACCAGGAATATCTTGGTAAGACCAAGAAAAAATATCCACATACTCTTTCAACAACTCAATCAACCTTCTCTTCACATCAGGATGCAGCAATGCTCCAATCTTGACTTCTTTCGGATCTTCTTCTGAACCCAAATTGATTACTTCCAATGGCTCTTTATATGGCTGAATGGAATTTTCCTCGTGCTCAAGCAACCGTGAGACATCTTCTGGAATCTCATCATAGTCTTCTTCTTTGGCCCCATACATGGAACATTCAAAGTTGGGAGAGAGTGCAGGGTCATTGTATTCAACGGGTTTTTTAATTAATCTGCACATCTGATTTATGATTGCATTTAGAAACTGACACATATAACAAGTGATCGTGCATGTTGTTTTTTCAGTTATTATTTTTTTTGAAAGGTTTTATTTTATTTTATTACCATTTTCCAAGAAAAAGAAGAAAATAAAGACACAATTTTGGAAACAAAGACAACTTTTATTAGATTTTAAAAGTCACAGCAAACAGATAAGCCCTACAACATTAATACTTCCACCTTTGGCAAAGTGAAATATTTTCAAAAGGATTAACAAAACAAATTACTTTGAAACATGTATGCAAGAGAGAACATCAATGGTGATCCAGTTCTGAACCCTAACTCCGTGCGTCACATAATTCGGCATTTCCTGCTATGCTTCATCTTCCACAATGGCATTAATCCTGGAAACAGTTGGATAAAGATAACCCCCTCTACGAAAGATGTCTTGATACTTGCCTGCAGCAGACTTCGGCTTCATGCTCTTACCTTTATCATTCTTTAAAGAGCACTGTAAGCCGGATCTGTTCTTGTTTAAAGGTGAATCCATAATCTGTCCCCATACCGTTCTATGACCCTTTCGCACAACTTGTTGTGCATCCTTAAGAGAAACCATGGAATTCTAATTTCCTCTTATGTTGTCAATGGATAAGGCTTCGAACTGGGTTCCAACAGCATCTTCATCCGCCTCCACAATGCTGAAAGAGGACAAATGAGATATCAATAATTCTTGTTCCTCATTTATGATTACTACTTTCCCTTCACGTACAAATTTCAGTTTCTGGTGTAAAGTTGAAGTGACAGCCCCTTCCTCATGAATCCACGACCATCCCAACAAACAACTATAAGCGGGAACAATGTCCATGACCTAGAAAGTTATCTGAAACAAATGTGGTCTTATATGAATAGGCAAGTCCACTTCACCAATAACATATTTCCTTGATTCATCAAACACTTTCACAATGATGCCACTCGGGCGCATAAGCGTTCTTTGATATTTCAACTTCATAAGAGTGCTCCTCGGTATAACGTTCAAAGTAGATCAATTATCAATTAGCACATTGGATAGTGAATCATTCTTACAACTCATGAAGATATGGAGGGCCAAGTTGTGATTCCTTCCTTCATTTGGCAATTCATCATCGCAGAAACTCAAGTTATTACATGACGTAATGTTCCCTATTACGCTGCTGAATTGGTCTACTGGCATATCACTCTCCATAAAAGCTTGGTCCAATACTCTCATCAAGGATTCTCTGTGAGCAGATGAGTTCATCAATAAAGCCAAGATAGATATTTTTGAAGGAGTCTGCAGCAGCTGATCTATAATTATGTAGTTGCTTATCTTGATTATCTTCAAAATATCATCCACTTCTTTCTCTAATGTATCCCCACTAGTCTCACCCATATCCTTCTTGGATTCAACGTTCTCAGCAATTTTCTTTCCAGCACTAACATCTCCTCGAATAATTGGTGCAAACACACGACCATTGCAGGTCACCCTGCTATTCTCAACAATATTTCCAACATCAGGCATTGGTTGGATGGAATTTCCACTCCATCCTATAAGATTGTAGCATTGTATTTGTAGGGTACAACCTTATCTGACTTATAGGGAATGGGCCCCGACAAACTAATCACCAATGGGGTAACAAATGGCTTGTTATAATATTCAACTTCAAGATGCGCGGGTACCCCAAAACAAGGTACAATGACGTTTACCCCTTCTTCAACACAATCATCCATTATTGAGTCATCTCTGGAAAACAAATCCTCATCCGAGGAGAAATACTCATCTACAGAGGCATACTCTTCATTCGACTCTTCTTCAGTCAAACAAACCTCAACTATATCAACTTCATGGTAATCATCCCTTTGACCTGTAACCTTGATAGTTCCATTATCAAACAACACTTAAACACCTTTCTTCACGATTGAACATCCTCGGGAGTCCCGACAGCAAATTCGGTAAGATCCATACTGGTGTTCTACCTGACCAACCATGTGGCAGAAAGTAGGATGCAATTGCACAAGGTCCTCATTCATATACTCTACATCAAAAATTCGGAATTCTCCAGGACATCTAGAAACCATATTCACTTCCTCTTCATACTCTGCCCTAGGCCTGATTATGTGGATGAGGCCCTCATCCATCATCTCCTGCAAATCAACCTTTATCTTATCGCAACCCTGTATGTCTGTACTACAAATAGCACAATCGGAATGATCATGTGTATAGTAGCTAAATTCACAGAGGTCTGTATGCATTTTCACCAAATCTCCTCTAACCAGATTAATATCAAAAATCTGGAAGTCGCCTGGACAACCGGACACCATATTCACAACATTTAGTCCTCCATGCTCGGGTAGAGGATTGTCTTTCAAATTAGGGCCCACATCCTTGAAAGATAGAATACCAAACTTCACCAATTTCTACACCTCATTCTTCAACGGATAACAATTCTCAACATTATGCCCTAGTGCTCCCTGATGAAAAGCACATGTTTGGTCTGCCTTGTAATACTAAGGCAATGGTGATGGTAAATCGGGAGGTGGTCGGGTCTGAACCAACTTTTTCTGAATCAATGCCGATAGTAACTCCGAATAGCTCATAGGAATAGGGTCATAACTCTCCTTTCTCTGATTATACCCTTGATTCCCCTGCTAGGACAGCCTCTGATAAGCAACGGTAGTTGGAGTTACACCCACAACTGGAGTAACTGAGGCGACTTGCTGATGACGCTGAGAATTCCTTCTAGGAGTATTAACACTCCTCTCTTGCATGATTGGATTTGCATGCCCTTCCTTCTTCTTGGTAAACCCATAAGATGGCTTCTTCACACCTCCAGATCCTTCACTTCTCGTTAAACGACCTTCTCTTACAGCCTGTTCTAAGCGGATACCCATTCCTACCATTTCAGTAAAGTCACTTGGCACACTCGTTGCCATCCTCTCGTAGTAGAAAGCACCCAGAGTTTTCAAGAAAATCTTAGTCATCTCCTTCTCTTCCATGGGAGGAATCACTTGGACGGCTACCTCACGCCATCTTTGTGCATATTCTTTGAATGATTCCCTGTCTTTCTAAACCATGGCCCTGAGTTGATCATGGTCAGGCGCCATGTCCACGTTGTACTTGTATTTTTTGATGAACGTTTCTCCCAAGTCATTGAAAGTATGGATGTTGACGATGTCCAAACTCATATACCACTTCAGCGCAGCACCGGTCAAACTATCCTGAAAAAAGTGAATCAGCAAATGCTGATCATCAGTATGGGTAGACATTCTCCTTACATACATTACCAAATGAGCAAAAGGGAAATTGTTTCCCCTGTACTTCTCAAACTCTGGGACCTTAAACTTAGCAGGTATCTTAACATTCGGGACCAAGCATAATTCATTCACATTCTGCCCGAATAACTCTTTTCCCTTGAGGGCCTTCATCTCCCTCTGCATCTTGTCAAACTTCTCTTGAAAATCATCCATTCTGTCATAAAGACCCAAGTCTTCACTTGGTGGAGGGAAAGGACGACACACACCATCATTAACAAACGGAACCATATTCACTGAAGGAGGTGCAGCAGGAGCAGCATGCACCAAAGGAGGTGCAAAAGTAACAGTAATCTGAACAACTAGAGCTTCTTGAGGACCAAGATTGAAAACTTCGGGTTCAAAATTATCTGGCATTCCCCAAGGGTAACCTTGAGGCATGCGATTCTGAACAACAGTTGGAATAGCAGATACAGGATAAGCCGGTGCTTCAGTAGTAACCCTTGTTGGCTAAGGTTGAACACTCAATGGATGATTCTTAGCAACCACCAGAGGTTCCATCATAGCAATAAGAATGGCCATGTCTGCCTTCAAAGAATAAACCTCCTCACATAACTCGCAATTCTCTTATTCTAAGTTGTACATCTTCTTTCTGAAATTAGCCTGAGTGTTGTAGTGATGAGTCAGTTGGCTGAATGAAGTAAAGAAGCTTGGTAAGACACCTGGATATGCATAACAAATGCAAGAAATATGTGCAATATGATGCATGATATGCAATGCTCATGATTTTATTTCATTATTTAATATTTCAAGGGATTTAAAATTTAAGGACATATTGCAAATACCAAAATAATAATGCATTTGAGAATACTGAAAAAAAATTTATTATAATAACTTCAAAATGGGTTACAAGTTTTAATGATCCCAAGTACAAGATGAAAATAAAATCTAAAATCCTGAGAATTAAAGCTTGATGGAGATCACTCTACACGCTGGCGCTTCCCTGTGAGCCTGGCAATCTGAGCCTTCAACCTCTGGTTTTCTTCTGCATATCTGGTGGCAACCTCCTTCCAATCACCTGAATCAGAGAGTGATCAAATAGTATCTAACCAAGGTTTAAGAGAAAATAAATCCCCTTGCCTCTCTATAGTCTCTACAGCCCGTCTCTCAAGGATCTCAATCAAGTCTTCTTTCTCCTTCAAGTCTGATCTATTGGAAATCTCTAAAGTTTGGCACTTATTCTTCCAAGAGTCCCTTTCCTGTTGCATCTTAACCAAAGCAAGTTATAGCTCTTCTAGATCATCTAATAGGGGAGGAGTGGTCTTCACAAATAAATCAGGCATAGGTGTTTCCCGAGAATACGACATCTCCAACTGAATAGGTTGAAGATGTGAAAAACACAAGAACGGGGGTTGAATTGTAAAACTTAAAAGAAAAGAGCAGACAACACTGTATTTTTATCCTGGTTCGTTTGATCTCAAACTACTTCAGTCCACCCGTCAAGGTGATTTCGCCTCTCTCTAACGAGGTCTTAATCCACTATATTCAATAGGATTACAACAGTCTACTTTAACAACTGTTAAAGCCTTCTTGAGTCTAACCACAGACCGGTTTATCTCAAGGAAATTCTCTTACAGATAATTGAACGAAATGTGTGTTAATGTTTTCTAACAAAACTATATATCACAACTGTGATAATACACAATATTAATCTTGGAATAAAAACTGAATTGCTAGAGCGTTTGGATGAGCGTGGTTGGAAAGCTTAGCAAAATTGTATGAGTGCGTGCGTAGATTATTAGCCTTTTCTTTTCTCACACTGACTTGTTTATATAGCCAAGGAAGAGATACGTTGGTATCCATAAATCACGTTCAATGATAATAATGTTATTTCCTTTTTGATAAGATCTTGTCTTTGAATAAAGGCGTCGGTAATTAATCTGTCTTGAATGCTTAGTAACGCTTCAGAGTGTTCTTTATAATAATCAGAGTGTTCTTTGCTTTATCTGAATGATGACGCTTCTGAGTGCTGATGACTTGGTAAGGATCTGAATCAGAGTATTTTATGCGCAGATTCTGGTCATCAGGCTTCAGCATATAATCTGGTAAGCTTCAGCGTGTAGCACATGATATTGATCTTCTGATGCTGACATATCTTCTGATGCTGATATTAATACTGATTCCATCAGAGTTTCTGTAAATACACAAGATAATTTTAAGTAGCATATATGTCTTATATATAAATCTTATAATTTATTTATTCTTGTATTTTGTTATCATCAAAACTCTAATTGAGGGTTGTAGAATCAAACTATGTACTAACAATCTCCCCCTTTTTGATGATGACAAAAACCAGATTTTTTTCAATTAAAAATTAAGGAATAAGAGGTATCAGAGATTAAAAATAAAGAATAAAAGGTATCACAAATAAGATAAGGAATAAAAGGTATCAGAGCTACGAAGAGAAAAACTCCCCCTGAGTTGATTGCTTCCCTTTAATTCCATGAGTCTTTGGGCATCAGAACTTTCCTGTACTTTACTGTATCTTTCGCCAGAATTTTGTACCTGTTCAAGCTTTACAGAAGAAGGAAATTCAAATAGATTAGAATGTCAGAATGTTTGATACTTATGTCTCAGTAATCCGTTATTGAAAAATATCATTCTTTCTCCCCCTTTTTGTCAGTTATCAAAAAGCACAAATAATCAGAGCTAAAGTAATCAGAGCAAAATAAATGCATTTATATTTAAAAACAGAAGCAATGATAAGTTCAGAACATGTAAAAATATTACAGATAAACAAGTTATAAAAACAACAAGGAAATTTCTAAGAAGGAGGAGGAAGTCGTGTGAACAAAGCCTCCAACATGCTCTTGATTTGGGTGTTGGTTTCTTGTTGCTGAGTTAACATGTTCGCTATTGCATCAATTTTGGTGTCCTGCTTATCCATTCTTTCATTCATCAGCATATCAGATCTTTTCAAGTCTTCAAGAGTTTGCCTGTCAAGGGAGGAAGCTTGAGGATCTTCAGAAACAGGATGCTTCTCAGAGCTTTCAGCAATATCTTCTTCTTGACCCAAGTCTTCAGCTGGAATCATCTGTTCTTGACTCTGGTTGATCTTTGGAAGTTGGACGATGTTCAGACCAAGGGGCAATGTCCAGATGGAGAACTTCTTCCTTAAGCAGATTGCTCTGAACTGGACCTTTAATTTCTTTCAGTAGATTACTGAAGTTCTATTGAGCTTGTCCATAGCTCTGTTCTTGCAGCTTAAAGGTTTCAAAGCATACCCATCTTCTGAATTTTGTCCAGAGATAGTCTGAAGCAGCAGGATCAACCAGTTCCAGACTTGCTTGTTTCAGAGAAGTGATCCACTTCTGTATTTCTGTTTCAAAGTTCAATATGCTGGTGCCAACATCTGGATATTTTGGTTTAGGGATAGCAGTTTTGTGGTTTATTGCAGCAAGGCGTTCAAGGAATGTTAAATTAATGACAGTCTTGCTGTGGTCGTCTGAATTGTCTTTAGGTGAGGGAGTGGGAGAGTCAGGATTTATGATTGGACTTGATGGGGAATTTTGTGGAGTTAATTCTGGTGAAGAGGGAAGTTGAGGAATATTCACAATGGTGCCAAAGGGCAATTGAATGTCCAGAGGTTGTGGTTCAGGGGATTCATAGGGTTGAGCCTCAGAGGTTTGAGTCTCAGGTTGTGGAGATTGTTCAGGTTGAGGAGAGGGTGGATTAATTTCTGATTAAGGAGATGAAGGTAGTGGGATTTCTGGTTGTGGAGAGAGTGGAATTTCTGTTTGTGGTGAGATGGGAATTTCTAGTTGTGGTTATGTGGTAGTTTGAGGATTTGGATTTTCTGGAGTGGGAGCAGAGGTTTGTTGGTCTATATCAGAAAGAACTTGTGCAAGTTCTTGTTCTGGTATGGCTTCAGTATTTGGATTTTGTGGTTGGGAGCGAGATCTTCTGAGGGTTAATGATTCAGAAGGGTCAAAATCTAAGTCAAAATCATCAAAAGTTTGAGGTGTTGGGTTTTCAGATGGAGTTGGAATTGGGATAGATGTTGATACAGTAGTTGAATATAAAACAGTTACAGAAGAAAGATTACCTCTCTTCTTAGGAGTTTGCTGAGATAATCCTTCTGCTGCAGCTTTTCTTTTCTTTGTCTTCTTCAGAACAACCTCTGGAGCCTTTTGCTGAAGATCTTGAATATTCAGATTTGGTGTTGTACCATCAGCTTTACAAGCATCCAGATATCTCAGAATGATTTCAGGTTTAGAGTCAATTTCTGAAAACAGAGGGAAGTTGTCCAGAGGGACTCTTCTGCTGGAGATTTCAGCAAAAGGAGTGACGCTGGGCTCCTTCTTGATGTTCTCTATCAACTTCATTTTCTTCAGATTTTTGGCATTCAGCTGCTTGCCAACAGTAGCTTCCAGAGTGCTGATTTCCTGAGCCTCTGTCAGATGATCAATCAGCCTATTCTCTGTAAGAATATCTGATATCAGTCTTCACAAGGGTATCCAATCCCTTTTTGTTCGCTCCTCTTCTCTTGTTTCTTTGACACTTGTTCTGAGATGGTTGAACAGAAGATGAGCCAGATTTATCTTGACCTTCTGAGAGATGAAATAGATCAGAAACTGCTGATCAATATTAATGTAATCAGGAGAGCTGGTAGGCTTCCTGTGGTTGAAACAGCCCAGAATGATCTTGGCCCAAATTCTGTGTTTGTCCTTCAAATCCCTTATCTTGTTGGAGGGAAGCCCTAGAGTAAAGATTTCCCTTGCAATTAGGGCAGCATCAGCACACCTTTCTGCCATATCAATGGAACTAATACCACCACCATTGTACCCTATGAGTCTTGCAATCAGGTCTTCAGTAATAATAATCTTCTTCCCCATGATGTAGGACGTAACTTGATGATTTGAAGAAGAAGCGTGAATCCAGAATTCCTTTACCAGAATAGGAAAGGTTGGACCCACCAGTCTGTCAAAATACCTTTCCCAGCCTTTAGCTTTAACCTCTTCAGATAGATCAAAACCATTCTCCTTAAGACTGTTGAAATCCACGATTAATTCTGACAGAACCTCTAGGTTTTTGATTGGAGTTAGAAGCGTTCTGAAGGGTACTTCATATTGTTCAGATGAAATAGTTTTCTAGGAACCTGCAGTAGGAATGCTGGAAGAAGCCATGTTCACACGAGGTTTTTGTGAAAAAGATTGAAAGGTTTCTTGAGAAAGTAAGAACACTGAAATCAGAAATATTTAGAGAAAATGAAAGTGACAGTAAAAGAGTGTAAATGGTGTGAAGTGTGTTTAAATAGATTTCTAAACAATTTTGAAAACATAAACGTTAAGAGAGAGAAATTAATAATGATTATTAGCATTTAATGATAGCTGATTTTAGGGGATTCAGAAAGATTTTTGGAACGGTTACCCATGACATGTGTCTCAATGCATCCAATCAGCACTTTTGCCTTTTCAGAAACGTGAACGCGTGTTCAGCCTCAGAAAATAGCTGATGACTGGATGACACTTGTTTGCTTGAGTGAACAGCACATCTCTATCCTGGAACTGAAGCGCTCAGATCTTCATGGATAGATTCTGATACAATCTGCACTTCTAAAGTTCTGAAAGAAGATTGATCAGAAGTTCACAGAAAAATAAACAAAGTTCTGAAGGTTAATATATAGAATCAAAACAATTTCATTATGGGAAGAGCTTCATGCTGAGATGTTTCAGAATGAAGTTGAACCTGTCTTCAGAAAGTGGTTTTGTAAAAATATCAGCCCATTGATGGTATGTGTTAATAAATTTTAAATTTTAAATCCCTTTCTGAATATAGTCTCTAATAAAATGATGTTTGATTTCTATATGCTTAGCCCTAGAATATAAAATTGGATTTTTGCTGAGACAAATAGCAGAAGTATTGTCAGAGGATAGGAATGTTACTCTCAAATATCTGGAAGTCCTCAAGTTGACTTTTCATCCAGAGCATTTATGTGCTGCATCCAGCTGCTGTTATGTATTCAGCTTCTGCTGTTGATAGAGCAATTGTGGATTGTCTTTTGCTAGACCATGAGATCAGATTTTCTCCCAGAAACTGGCAGCTTCCAGAAGTGCTTTTACGTTCTACTCTGTCTCCAGCAAAATCAGCATCACAGTAACCTACTAAGCTGTAATCACTTGATTTTCTATAAAACAAACCCAGATTAGTAGTACCTTTCAGATACTTGAAAATTCTCTTAACTACTGTTAAGTGAGATTCTCTAGGATCTGATTGGAATCTAGCACAAATGCAAACACTGAATAAAATGTCAGGCCTTGAAGCCGTTAGATAGAGAAGAGAACCAATCATACCTCTGTAGACCTTCTGTTATACCTTTTTGCTTACCTCTTCTCTTTCCAGAATGCATGTGGGATGCATTGGAATCTTTGATGGCTTACATTCTAAGAGATCAAATTTCTTCAGAAGTTCTCTGACATATTTTCTCTGATGAATGTAAGTTCCTTCTGGTGTTTGATTGATCTGAATGCCTAGAAAGAATTTTAGTTCCCCCATTAGGCTCATTTCAATTTCTGCCTGCATACACTTAGCAAACTTTCTTCCCAGAGAAGGTTTAGTAGATCCAAATATGATGTCATCAACATAAATTTGACATACTAAAATGTCATTCTTAACTGTCTTACAGAATAAGGTTGTGTCCACTTTCCCTTTGGTGAATTCCTTTTCTAACAGGAAGTTACTTAGTCTTTCATACCAAGCTCTGGGAGCTTGTTTCAGACCATACAGTGACTTCTTTAGTTTGAAAACATATTCTGGATTTTTGGAACTTTCAAAACCAGGGGGTTGGTGCACATATACCTCTTCTTCTATATAGCCATTTAAGAATGCACTCTTAACATCCATCTGATGCAGAGTGATGCCTTTATTAACAACAAATGAAATTAAAAGTCTGATAGATTCTAACCTGGCAACTGGAGCAAAGGTTTCTGTATAGTTTATCCCCTCTTGCTGACTATAACCTTGTGCTACCAATTGTGCTTTGTTTCTGATGACTTCACCTTGTTCATTCAGTTTGTTTCTGAACACCCATTTTGTTCCAATGACGTTGAATCCTTTTGGTTTAGGAAATAGATCCCATACGTCATTTCTTGTGAATTAATTTAGCCCCTCTTGCATTGCTAGAATCCAGTCATTATCCAAAAGTTCTTCATCAATTGTTGATGGTTTAATTAGAGAAACAAGTCCCATGAGGGATTCTTCAGAGTTTCTGAAGCTAGCTCTTGTTCTGATTGGATCTTCCTTTCTTCCTAAGATTGTTTCTTCTGGGTGATCCATGCTGCTTCTGGATGGTCTTTTCTGGAGTTGATCAACAGAAGGTGCTGGATTGCTTGTAGTGCCTCTTTCTGATGTTGAGGGAGTGTCACTGTTAAGAGCTTATGATGACTTGTCTTCAGTACCTGTGAATTCAACTTCCATACCTGCAAGGAATTCATTCTGCTTTGACTTTTCAGAGTCAAGCTTATCATTAAAACGAACACTGATTGATTCTTCCATAATCTGTGTTTCTGTATTATATACTTTGTACCCTCTTGAGCGTTCAGAGTATCCTAACATAATACACTTTTGTGATTTATAGTCAAACTTGTTCAAATAATTTTTTGTATTCAAAATAAAGCAAGTACATCCAAATGAATGAAAATAGGAAATGTTGGGCTTTCTGTTCTTCCACAATTCATATGGAGTCTTTTCCAGAATAGGTCTTATGGAGATTCTATTTTGAATGTAACACGCTGTGTTTATTGCCTCTGCCCAGAAGATCTTAGCAACGTTAGTCTCGTTGATCATGGTTCTGGCTATTTCTTGCAATGTTCTGTTCTTTCGTTCTACAACTCCATTTTGCTGGGGAGTTCTAGGACAAGAGAAATCATGCAGAATGCCTTTTTCATTAAAGAATGATTCAAAATCTTTGTTTTCAAACTCTCCACCATGATCACTTCTGACTTTGACGATTCTAAGATCCTTTTCATTCTGAACTTGGTTGCAGAAGGTGACAAACATAGAGTGTGACTCGTCCTTGTGTCTTAAGAACTTTACCCATGTCCATCTGCTATAGTCATCTATGATTACTAACCCATACTTCTTGCCACTGACTGAAGCAGTTTTAAATGGTCCAAATAAGTCAATGTGCAGAAGTTCTAATGGCTTAGAGGTGGAAACAACATTTTTAGATTTGAAAGCTGGTTTTGCAAACTTGCCTTTCTGACATGCTTCACACAGAGCATCTGAATTGAACTTCAGATTAGGAAGTCCTCTGACCAGATTGAGTTTGTTAATCTGAGATATTCTTCTCATACTGACATGTCCCAATCTTCTGTGCCAGATCCATTGCTCGTTGTTAACAGACAGAAGACACTTTACATACTGACTTTTTAGTTCAGAAAGTTTTATTTTATAAATGTTGTTTCTCCTCTTTCCATTAAATAGGATAGTCCCATATTTCTGACTAACAGTTTTGCATGAATTTTGATTAAAGATTATATCATAACCGTTATCACTTAATTGACTTATGGATAACAGGTTATGCATTAATCCATCTACTAATAAGACATTACTTATAGAGGGAAGATTTCCATTACCTACTGTTCCAGAGCCAATGATATTTCCTCTTTGATTGCCTCTAAAGCCTACGTGGCCTCCAGGCTTAAGTTCTAGGCTTTGGAACATATGCCTTCTTCTCGTCATGTGTCGTGAGCAGCCAGAGTCCAGGTACCATGACTGGTGTTTCTGCTTTGCTGCTAAAGATATCTTCCACATGTATTATTTTATCCTTAGGTACCCATATTTTCTTGGGTCCTGATTTTTTAGTTTTACCAAAACTCTGGTTGAATTTTGGTTTGACAGAATAATTACTACTTGTATATTTGATGTCATGTGTATGCCCATATACAAAGTGTGAATCAAGTGAAGTGCGTTTTATAACTAAGTCCATGGCATTCTTTGGTGCAGGTACCTTACCTTGGTATCCTATCCCTTTTCTTCCATTTCTGCTAACTCCATAGATCATTGAAGCCATTTTGATTCTATCTATGTTTTTAGCTAGAAACTTCTGAAAGCTGTGATCATACTCTTTGATGATCTCATCAGCACTGCTAGGAGTTTCAGGGATTGTTTCCTTCTAAGAGTTTTGCAATAGATTTTCTAATTTTGAAATTTTATCTTTTAACTCGGAATTCTTCAATTTGAGACTCTCAATCTTATCAGAGTCAGAAGCAAGATTCCTTTTCAGGTTTCTGAATTTGACTCTGATCTGTTGATATCATTCCAGAATTTCATTAAGGCTTTCAGCTAGTTCAGCCTTAGTAAAGTTTATAGCAAAGTCAGGGAATACCTCTTTTGTATCTGATTCAGAGTCTGACTCAGAAGCTTCACTGTCTTCTGTTATGTTTTCCATGAGAGCTATGTTTGCTCTCTCATCATCTGATTCTGAGTCAGCTTCAGATGTGTCAGAATCATCCTATGTAGCCATGAGACTTTTCTTCTTTTCCTTGCCAAACTTCTTTTTGGGCTTTTCCTTCTGAAGCTTTGGGCAATCGCTTTTGTAGTTCCCTTGCTCGTTACATTCATAGCAGATGATGTCTTTGTTGTTTGGCTTTCTGCTTCCTGAAGAGCCTTCAGATCTTTTGTGTCCAGAGGAGGATTCTGACCTTCTGTATCTGGAGAAGGATTCATTCTGATTCTCTTATCTTCTGGGATTCCTGAACTTCCTTTGCCTCTGCTTCCATAATTGGTTCACCCTTCTGGAGAGGAGAGACAGTTCATCTTCTTCTGATGAAGACCCATCAGAGGTTTCTTCTACAGCCTGCAAAACCTTGGAGTCAGATTTTCTGTTAGATTTTAAAGCTAATGGCTTACCTTACTTTTGAGGTTCATCTGCTTCTAGCTCTATCTCCTGACTTCTGAGGGAGCTGACAAGTTCCTCCAAAGAGATTTTGTTGAGATCCTTGGCTAGCTTAAGCGCTGTGACCATTGGCCTCCATTGTTTTGGCAAGCTTCTGATGATCTTCTTAACATGATCAGCAGTAGAATAACCTTTGTCAAGAATTTTGAGACCAACAACCAGAATTTGAAATCTTGAGAACATCGTTTCTATTGATTCACTTTCTTCCATCTTGAATGCCTCGTACTTCTGAATGAGCTCAAGAGCTTTGGTTTCTTTGACTTAAATGTTGCCTTCATGCGTTATTCTCAGAGAGTCAAACATATTCTTTGCAGTGTCTCTGTTTGATATCTTTTCATATTCAGAATAAGAGATGGCGCTGAGAAGAATTGTTCTAGCCTTGTGATGATTTCTGAAGTCACGCTTTTGCTGATCAGACATTGCTTTCCTGTCAATCTTCTGACCACTTCCATCCACTGGCTGCGTGTATCCATCAGTCACCATGTCCCACAGATCAGCATCATGGGCAAAAAGAAACTTTCAATTCTGTCTTTCCAATAGTCAAAGTTCTCTCCATCAAAGACTGGAGGTTTGCCACTGAATCTGTCTCTTTGATGTGGTCCTGCCATTGTGTTTTTCTGACGCTGGATCTTGTACTGACACAGTTAAGTGTTATAAGCTCAGAACCAGGCGCTCTGATACCAATTGAAGATGTGAAAAACACAAGAAGGGGGGTTGAATTGTAAAACTTAAAACAAAAGAGCAGACAACTTTTTCTGAACCAATGCCGATAGTAACTCCGAATAGCTCATAGGAATAACTCTCCCTTCTCTGATTATACCCTTGATTCCCCTGCTGGGACAGTCTCTGATAAGCAACGGTAGTTGGAGTTACACCCACAACTGGAGTAACTGAGGCGACTTGCTGATGACGCTGAGAATTCCTTCTAGGAGTATTAACCCTCCTCTCTTGCATGATTGGATTTGCATCCCCTTCCTTCTTCTTGGTAAACCAATAAGATGGCTTCTTCACACCTCCAGATCCTTCACTTCTCGTTAAACGGCCTTCTCTTACAGCCTGTTCTAAGCAGATACCCATTCCTACCATTTCAGTAAAGTCACTTGGCACACTCGCTGCCATCCTCTCGTAGTAGAAAGCACCCAGAGTTTTCAAGAAAATCTTAGTCATCTCCTACTCTTCCATGGGAGGAATCACTTGGACGGCTACCTCATGCCATCTTTGTGAATATTCTTTGAATGATTCCCTGTCTTTCTAAACCATCGCCCTGAGTTTATCATGGTCAGGCGCCATGTCCACGTTGTACTTGTATTTTTTGATGAACGTTTCTCCCAAGTCATTGAAAGTATGGATGTTGATGATGTCCAAACTCATATACCACTTCAGCGTAGCACCGGTCAAACTATCCTGAAAAAAGTGAATCAGCAAACGCTGATCATCAGTATGGGTAGACATTCTCCTTACATACATTACCATATGAGCACAAGGGAAACTGTTTCCCCTGTACTTCTCAAACTCTGGGACCTTAAACTTAGCAGGTATCTTAACATTCGGGGCCAAGCATAATTCATTCACATTCTGCCCGAATAACTCTTTTCCCTTGAGGGCCTTCATCTCCCTCTGCATCTTGTCAAACTGCTCTTGAAAATCATCCATTCTGTCATAAAGACCCAAGTCTTCACTTGGTGGAGGGAAAGGACGACACACACCATCGTTAACAAACGGAACCATATTCACTGAAGGAGGTGCAGTAGGAGCAGCATGCACCAAAGGAGGTGCAAAAGTAACAGTAGTCTGAACAACTGGAGCTTCTTGAGGACCAAGATTGAAACCTTCCGGTTCAAAATTATCTGGCATTCCCCAAGGGTAACCTTGAGGCATGCGATTCTGAACAACAGTTGGAGTAGTAGATACAGGATAAGCCGGTGCTTCAGTAGTAGCCCTTGTTGGCTGAGGTTGAACACTCGATGGATGATTCTTAGAAACCACCAGAGGTTCCATCAGAGCAATAAGATTGGCCATGTCTTCGTTCAAAGAATAAACCTCCTCGCACAACTCGCAATTCTCTTATTCTAAGTTGTCCATCTTCTTTCTGAAATTAGCCCGAGTGTTGTAGTGATGAGTCAGTTGGCTGAATGAAGTAAAGAAGCTTGGTAAGACACTTGGATATGCATAACAAATGCAAGAAATATGTGCAATATGATGCATGATATGCAATGCTCATGATTTTATTTCATTATTTAATATTTCAAGGGATTTAAAATTTATGGACATATTGCAAATACCAAAATAATAATGCATTTGAGAATACTGAAAAAAAATTTATTATAATAACTTCAAAATGGGTTACAAGTTTTAATGATCCCAAGTACAAGATGAAAATAAAATCTAAAATCATGAGAAGTAAAGCTTGATGGAGATCACTCTACACGCTGGCGCTTCCCTGTGAGCCTGGAAATCTGAGCCTTCAACCTCTGGTTTTCTTCTGCATATCTGGTGGCAACCTCCTTCCAATCACCTGAATCAGAGAGTGAGCAAATAGCATCTAACCAAGGTTTAATAGAAAATAAATCACCTTGCCTATCTATAGTCTCTACAGCCCGTCTCTCAAGGATCTCAATCAAGTCTTCTTTCTCCTTCAAGTCTGATCTATTGGAAATCTCTAAAGTTTGGCACTTATTCTTCCAAGAGTCCCTTTCATGTTGCATCCTAACCAAAGCAAGTTATAGCTCTTCTAGATCATCTAATAGGGGAGGAGTGGTCTTCACAAATAAATCAGGCATAGGTGTTTCCCGAGAATACGACATCTCCAACTGAATAGGTTGAAGATGTGAAAAACACAAGAATGGGGGTTGAATTGTAAAACTTAAAACAAAAGAGCAGACAACACTGTATTTTTATCCTGGTTCGTTTGATCTCAAACTACTCCAGTTCACCCGTCAAGGTGATTTTGCCTCTCTCTAACGAGGTCTTAATCCACTATATTCAATAGGATTACAACAGTCTACTTTAACAACTGTTAAAGCCTTCTTGAGTCTAACCACAGACCGGTTTATCTCAAGGAAATTCTCTTACAGATAATTGAACGAAATGTGTGTTAATGTTTTCTAACAAAACTATATATCACAACTGTGATAATACACAATATTAAGCTTGGAATAAAAACTGAATTGCTAGAGCGTTTGGATGACCGTGGTTGGAAAGCTTAGCAAAATTGTATGAGTGCGTGCGTAGATTATTAGCCTTTTCTTTTCTCACACTGACTTGTTTATATATCCAAGGAAGAGATACGTTGGTGTCCATAAATCACGTTCAATGATAATAACGTTCTTTCCTTTTTGAGAAGATCTTGTCTTTGAATAAAGCCGTTGGTAATTAATCTATCTTGAATGCTTAGTAACGCTTCAGAGTGTTCTTTATAATAATCAGAGTGTTCTTTGCTTTATCTTAATAATGACGCTTCTGAGTGTTGATGACTTGGTAAGGATCTGAATCAGAGTCTGAGTATTTTATGCGCAGATTCTGGTCATCGGGCTTCAGCATATAATCTGGTAAGCTTCAGCGTGTATCACATGATATTGATCTTCTGATGCTGACATATCTTCTAATGCTGATATTGATACTGATTCCATCAGAGTTTCTGTAAATACACAAGATAATTTTAAGTAGCATATATGTCTTATATATAAATCTTATAATTTATTTATTCTTGTATTTTGTTATCATCAAAACTCTAATTGAGGGTTGTAGAATCAAACTATGTTCTAACATAAGTCTCTTCTGTACCCACTGAAGATATGGCTCCAAAGAAACAACACCTCTAGGTCCTAAATCTTTCCTACTTTTCTTATGAATGTGACGCCAAGACTTTGCAATCTGCTCCTTAGCTTCCTTATGGTCTTCTCCCTCCTTCAAAAAGAAACTACTCAAATAAATACTATTTGGTTTATCCCTCATCGGATAACCAAGTTGTCATCGTGCAAGAACATGGTTATAGTCAATTCCTCCCTTTGTACCAAGAAGAGGTACATTGGGGAAACTACCACAACTGTCAACAATCTCTATATCCTGGTAAGCTTGATGATACCAATCAATATCTGAGTGAGTAAGTTCCATGATCTTAGGAACCCAACGGGGTTCCTTCTTGACATCCTAAAAAGCATCAGACTGAGGCATATGAGAGATAAACCACCGGTACAATAGAGGCGTGCAACAGATAATCATCCCCCATGGTAAGAATTCCGAAGATGAATAGAGTAATAAGCATCACCCAACAATGTAGGAACTGGGTTTCTGATCATGAATATCATGATAGCATTAATGTCAACAAACTTGTCCAATAATAACAACCCGTAAGCAAGTAGAGCAAAGATGGCCTCAAAAGCGACTGTAGTCTTCATCCTGGCACAGTAGTGGCCTTTCTCCAATAAGAACTGAGCTAGTAATCCTCTAATCCCTCCTTTAGCAGTTATATGGGCATCAACCTCAAACTTCCCCAGATGGACCAAAGCAGTAATCTCATGTGATTTTGGCTCATCCTCCAAGCCAGTAAAAGGAACACGATCAGTAACAGGTAAATCCAACAAATAATAATACTCCTCTAGTGTAGGCATCAACTGATAGTCGGGAAAAGTAAAGCAGTGATACATCGGATCATAGAACTAGACCAAGTTAGATAGAATACCCTCCTTCATCTTTAGCTTCATGAGAGGAATGATGGATCCATACCTCTTCTGAAAATCTGCAGAATACTCAATCTCGGGAATTAGACTGATCAACTCATCTATCATGGGATCCTTGAAATTGTACTTCCCGGTTTTTCTTTTTCCAGAATCCATGGTTAAAAAGTACCTGAGATATTCACAAATGGTCAACTTTTAAATCGCTTGAAATAAGATTTCTTCAAAAGATGCTTATGAGTGCATGGTTGCATGATGCAGCAATCACATACAAGACCACACATATAGGGTTCATAGGTTTAACGTCGTGATAATGAGGTCAAAGGTACTACCCATAAGGTATGGTCTAAAGTTTATCACCTTCCGAACAAGGTTCTAGAGGTTCCCAGAGTCTACATCCTTCCTTCAGATATTACCAACATCCCGATTAACTCGGTAATTAGTAATATTCTCAAGAAAAACTCATCCGAGCGGAGTGACGCATGACAACTATTTATGGATTACTCCGTCGTAGCTTCCGCACTACACCTAAAAGGCCAAGATGGGTTAGGTATTCTTCGGTTCTCAGCTTCAGCAGGCTCCCAGGTCGAAAGAAGTACGTCTTCCTGATTACTCGGTAAACGACACTACAGTCAAAGGGGCCTCCACTGAGTGAGGGATCTCATGCTTCCTTTTTTGGGATTACTCCCTCAAAGTTAACGTGACTATACTGCCCGTCCTATCTTAAAGTTTTCCCAAGTCTGGGTATAGGACTTACGAGTAATCACCAAGCACCCTGAAAACTAGTAAAATCCAGATAAACATATATTAAACATATAACACATAAACAACAATAGAATATACACAAGTATAAACAAAGATAAGCTCAACCCACTTAGGGATGGACCATCAAGAGGTCAATCTTTCCCCAATGAAGTCGCCATTTTTCTGTAGCGGTAGAAATGTTTAAGACTAAGCCATTGGATTGACTAGACTTGTACAAATCAAAATAGAAATCAAAATAGAAGTCCCATACTACATAATTCCAAGGATAGTAACCAAATAGTCCAAGTAACATTAAAAATATTTATGGTTTATGTTGATTATTAGGTGTATTAGAAGAAAAAAGAAAAGGCTCAAGTGAGCGAAGATGAAGATAGCATGAAATGTAAATGTTTAAAAGTAAATGGTACATAAAGCATAAAGATAAAGGGACATAAAGCAAAAAAAAAAGTTAAAATCAATTATTAGTGATTAGTGGTTAGTTGGATGATTATCTTGAAACTTACATTTGGAACACATTAGAGGATTGGTAGAACCAAAGCCTCCACACAACAAGTTGCATTTGCTTTTTGTCAAGTTTATCACCCATTGGGAATCCTCACAAGTGCCAGTTAATGATTAACGATGTTTAATTGATCCGTGTTGACCAAAAGTGTTGTAGATCCATTAGAAGATTGGTAGAACCAAAGCCACCACATAATGAATCTCAAGGTTATTGGATCAAAGAGATTAAATTAACATACTTGGGCTTGCAAACATAGGTTTGGGCCACGAATGATCATTTATTCGAATCGGGACAAAATTTAGCGCTATGTTAAGCAATCGTAAGTGGACTTATATAGAAGTCGCACCTATTTTGAGGCTGGTCAATAGCAATCTATGCACCATTTGTTTTGAGACAAGATATAGAAATCATGCTCCAATAATACTTAGGGAAAAAAGAAAGGGATGAGATGGAGAGGGGTGGGAAAAACTATACAAACCATATTTGAATTAAATTTTAATCAAACTATTATTAAAATCATCCATCCATTTTTGTGGAGTTAGACTCAACACCATGGATCAAATGATGTTAATAAAGTTCATGATCAAAATTCAACCCAAGTTCAGCCAGAAAATAATCACAAAGTAATATTGCATTTAATATATACATTAAAAAGGTTTTTTTTAAATGTTTTAAAATAGAAATAAGAAAGAAAATATCAACTATATTCAAATTAATCAAGAAAAATTGAGTAAGGCCATAGAAAAATCAGAAAAGGACTCACATATTTTTATAAAATTTTTGGCAATTTTTAAAAGTCAGAAACTATTTTAAAATTAATTAAAATTGTTCAAACAAAAAGAAAATAGGTCAAAAATAGTAAACATTAATATAAAATTCCATAAAATTTTCAAAAGGTCAGAAATATGCAAAATGATATTTAGGAAATTTTTCAGAATTAAAAAATGTCAGAAAGTATTTTTAAAGTAATTAAAAGGAAGCAAATAATGCAAAAAATATAAAAAATATCAAATGTGAAAAAATAGTCATGAGATCAGAAATAATTCAAAGTATTTTTGTGAATTTTTTAATAATTTTTGGATAAAAAATAAAAGAGTTATGAATTTTTGAAATTAAATCAATTAAAATATAAAAATCAGAAAATAAAATAAAACCAAAAAGATATGGGCCATCAGATCATAGTCAAAACGCGTTAGTAAGCTAATCCAATGGACCGTGCACGTTGTGCTTGATATGGACCTTTGTGGGATGCGCGGGGAATCAGAAAAAGAGCCACCAATGAAATTAAAACGCTTGGCACGCTATCATTGGCTGAGACGAGACATGTCATCATCTTCAACCTCCAGCCACCCTGCAATGGAGATTTTGTGAGATCCTTCAAACGGCAAAATTAGGATCCTAGACTAGTATTATTGGATTCGTATCTTCAAGATGATCCTAACACCACCATCGCGCCAAATTTATATAAAGTACGCAAAGAGATATGAATTAAAAACCCAGAAAATAGCGAGCACCTTCAATTTGAGATTTCTCTCTCAATTCTCAATGGATTTAAAAATTGTAAGAAGCAGTAGAATCAGGAAAAGGAATAGAATAGGTTAGTGCTTTATTTGGATCCAGATGATGGAGAATTCTACCTTTTCGAAGTTCAAGAAGGAGTCTCTGAAACTGGCCTTATGTAGATTAGATTATGGCTCGTTTTACTTGGTTTAAATGCTGGAGAGTTTGTATGATGCTTAAGGAAGATGAATGTGAAAAGAATTTTGGAGGAAAAGGCTGGAATCTCAGAAAATGATTTCAAAAATTTCAAGCTCGTGTGAGGTTTTGACAAAGTGTTTTTGGCTCTCCAAGCTTAAGGAAATGAATGGGGGATGACCCTTTATTTATAGGGAATCAAATAGAATGTTCAAGCATGTGAAATGATGAAGTTTGGAGGGAAATCAGGTGAACCTGATGCACGAGCAAAGTGTGATCTGATTTCCATCAAAAATCATCCAATCCTTGCATTTTAAGGCTCTAATCCACTTTGGCAACTTGGTTAAACATGTTTAGATCATAAACGCGTGCTAATTTAATGTTTAAAGGCCAAAACATGAATTTCAAATTCTGATTTATGAAGAAACTTCAGTTCCAAGTTACCAAGTTCAATCCAATGGCATTCTCAGCTCAAGGGGTCTTAAGGCATGATTCTTGATGCTTTAGAAAGATGAAGTTACAAGCTTTTCAATGGGAAAAGAATGAAATCAAATGGATGCTTGAGCTGAAAGTTGCGTTGAGTCAAAGTTGGGGAAAAAGGTTAACTTTCCATACTTAGAAATATTTCATATTTTTCTTCAAAAGTAACCTATAATGTTTTGCATCCAAACATGGCCTTCCACTTGAAATTTGCTCTTGACCAAAAAAGATGGCATGAAATAGACCTCTTGAATGACATTTTGAAACTTGAACCATTCAAAATCTCCAAAAAAAATGAGAGAGTTATGAATTGTTGAAGTTGGCAAAAAATCATGAAATGGCCTATAATATTTTGTATCCTTAGTGAATCTTCCATCCATTTTCTCCCTTTGCACATAAAATAAGGCATAAAGTTCCCCTCCTCGAGATCATTATGGAAAAATAATATGCTCAAGGTGATATAAATTGACCAAGTTATGGTCATTTGAAGTCACATATGAGAAATTGGGGGTTCATCTAGAGGACTTGTAATCTTTCTTCATCATCAAGCTTCTTCCACATGAAAACTCCTTGGAACTTTTGAACTGATTTGTTGATAACCCTTTGAAGAGAATGATGTCTTTGGAATAACTCCAAAATACCAAAAGATGCGCAAGATATGCTTCTTTGAAGTTCAAAACCCTAGCTCCTAGATCAAGAAAAATGCCATGAGGAACTTTGACAATTTTGAACAAACTTCTTGTACCAACACAAATGCTTTATAAATAGAAGTTGTTGAGGATGAAAATGATAACTCATAGTCACCTAAACCACTTCCATATCTTGAGAATTGAGAGAAATATGCATTTGTACCAATGGGAACAAAGCCTTGTCCAAGCATAACAACTTCTCCAATTAATCCCTTGTACTTTTGAACCAAATTTGATAATCTTGAAATGTGGTGAACCAAAATAACCTTGCCATTCCATTTCCTCAAAAACAAATCCAATGGTGAGGTTTGAACTTCTCAAGCTTTATTGACTAGTGCATGGAAATAAACTCATGAACCCATGGAGAAACTTGTTGAATCTCATTGCCGTTACCTACATGAGTAACAAGCAAGACAAACCAATATTGCATTTTATTAATTAAAAGAAGAAATCAAGACAAAAATATTCATGATCACAAAAGAACACAAGTCAAGGTTCTTGGTGATTCCTAAAAGAGAAAATCTAAATATATGGAGGGGAACCAAGAATCCTAATGTGATCTTGTTGTGATGGAATCAACATGGTATGATGAGGGGATCTTAGGGGGGAAATTAGGGTACAAAAATTACAATTTGCACAAGCTGGAACTACGCGGTCGGGACCTATCATATGGATATTAATGAAACATCAATGAAGTCGCCATCGAACGTCTTTTATCCCACCGAAAGGGAAAGGTAAACATCGAGAAAACCTGGAAAGGGATAAATCACGGTCTTTCAACCGAGAGATCGGGTAAGGGAGTCTGTTACGCGAGGGGAAGGTGTTAGCACCCCACGTGCCCGTAGTACTCTACGGTATCCACTCTTGTTGTCTAATCTAATGGGTGTGGCCAAATCCTATGTTTATAGCTTAAAATTGAAAAGGGAATGCATGCGAGAGAAAAAGAAAATAATGTAGGGAAAATAAAAATTGTGCTTGGTTGGGCCCTACCCCAATGCCTACGTATCCCTTTTAAGGAATCAGAGCAGCTGTAGTTCAGCTTACATGTTTTGGTTGGTTTGTGTTTTTTAGTTAAGGCAAACAAAAACAATCAAGATGGCAAAACATCGAAAGAAAGAACAAACAAATGAGGTCATCAAACATCGACTAAATAATAACAATGTAACATGTCAAAGATGGCGAGACATCAAATGATAAAACAAACATACCTAACAATGACATTGAGATTCAAAGTAGGATAACCGACATGTGCGATGACGAAACATCGGCTTCAAACAAATGTGCGATGGCGAAACATCGGCTAAACGATAACAGAGTCATGGCAAAGATGGTGAGACATTAATAAAATGGATAACAAAACATCACACCTAATAATGATATTGAGAATCAAAGTAGGATAACAAACATGTGTGATAGCGAGACATCGGCTTCAAGATAACAAGATATCATGGTAAAGATGGCTGAATGAAGTAAAGAAGCTTGGTAAGACACCTGGATATACATAACAAATGCAAGAAATATGTGCAATGTGATGCATGATGTGCAATGCTCATGATTTTATTTCATTATTTAATATATCAAGGGATTTAAAATTTATGGACATATTGCAAATACCAAAGTAATAATGCATTTGAGAATACTGAAAAAATTTATTATAATAACTTCAAAATGGGTTACAAGTTTTAATGATCCCAAGTACAAGATGAAAATAAAATCTAAAATCCTGAGAAGTAAAGCTTGATGGAGATCACTCTACATACTGGCGCTTCCCTGTGAGCCTGGCAATCTGAGCCTTCAACCTATGGTTTTCTTCCGCATATCTGGTGGCAACCTCCTTCCAATCACCTGAATCAGGGAGTGAGCAAATAGCATCTAACCGAGGTTTAAGAGAAAATAAATCCCCTTGCCTCTCCATAGTCTCTACAGCCCGTCTCTGAAGGATCTCAATCAAGTCTTCTTTCCCCTTCAAGTCTTCTCTATAGGAAATCTCTAAAGTTTGGCACTTATTCTTCCAAGAGTCCCTTTCCTGTTGCATCCTAACCAAATCAAGTTACAGCTCTTCTAGATCATATAATAGGGGAGGAGTGGTCTTCACAAATAAATCAGGCATATGTGTTTCCCGAGAATATGACATCTTCAACTGAATAGGTCTCGTCTGGACCCACTGAAGATATGGCTCCAAAGAAATAACACCTCTAGGTCCCAAATCTTTCCTACTCTTCTTATGAATGTGACGCCAAGACTTTGCAATCTGCCCAGCTTCCTTATGGTCTTCTCCCTCCTTCAGAAAGAAACAACTCAAATAAATACTATTTGGTTTATCCCTCATCGGATAACCAAGTTGTCATCGTGCAAGAACAGGGTTATAGTCAATTCATTCCTTTGTACCAAGAAGAGGTACATTGGGGAAACTACCACAACTGTCAACAATCTTTATATCCTGGTAAGCTCGATGATACCAATCAATATCTTAGTGAGTAAGTTCCATGATCTTAGGAACCCAACAGTGTTCCTTCTTGACATCCTAAAAAGCATCAGACTGAGGCATATGAGAGATAAACCATCGGTATAATAGAGGCGTGCAACAGATAATCATCCCCCCATGGTAAGAATTCAAAAGATGAATAGAGTAATAAGCATCACCCAACAATGTAGGAACTGGGTTTCTGATCATGAATATCATGATAGCATTAATGTCAACAAACTTGTCCACATTAGGAAATAATAACAACCCGTAAGCAAGTAGAGCAAAGATGGCCTCAAAAGCGACTGTAGTCTTCATCCTGGCAAAGTAGCGGGCTTTCTCCAATAAGAACTGAGCTGGTAATCCTCTAATCCCTCCTTTAGCAGTCATATATGCTTCAACCTCAAACTTCCCTAGATGGATCAAAGCAGCAATCTCATGTGATTTTGGCTCATCCTCCAAGCCAGTAAAAGGAACACGATCAGTAACAGGTAAATCCAATAAATAAGAATACTCCTCTAGTGTAGGCATTAACTGATAGTCGGGAAAAGTAAAGCAGTGATACATCGGATCATAGAACTAGACCAAGGTCGATAGAATACCCTCCTTCATCTTCAGCTTCATGAGAGGAATGATGGATCCATACTTCTTCTAAAAATCTGCAGAACACTCAATCTCGGGAATTAGACTGATCAACTCATCTATCTTGGGATCCTTGAAATTGTACTTCCCGATTTTTCTTTTTCCAGAATCCATGGTTAAAAAGTACCTGAGATATTCACAAATGGTCAACTTTTAAATCCCTTGAAATAAGATTTCTTCAAAAGATGCTTATGAGTGCATGGATGCATGATGCAGCAATCACACACAAGACCACACATATAGGGTTCATAGGTTTAACGTCATGATCATGAGGTCGAAGGTACTACCCATAAGGTATGGTCTAAAATTTATCACCTTTCGAACAAGGTTCTAGAGGCTCCCAGAGTCTACATCCTTCCTACGGATATTACCAACTTCCTGATTAACTCGGTAATTAGTAATATTCTCAAGAAAAACTCGTCCGAGCATAGTATCGCATGACAACTATTTATGGATTACTCCGTCGTAGCTTCCGCACTACACCTAAAAGGCCAAGATGGGTTAGGTATTCTTCGATTCTCAGCATCAGCAGGCTCCCAGGTCGAAATAAGTACGTCTTCCTGATTACTCGGTAAACGACACTACAGTCAAAGGGGCCTCCACTGAGTGAGGGATCTCATGCCTCCTTTTTTGGGATTACTCCCTCAAAGTTAACGTGACTATACTGCCCGTCCTATCTTAAAGTTTTCCCAAGTCTGGGTATAGGACTTACGAGTAATCACCAAGCACCCTGAAAACCAGGAAAATCCAGATAAACATATATTCAACATATAACACATAAACAACAATAGCATATACACAGATATAAACAAAGATAGGCTCAACCCACTTAGGAATGGACCATCAAGAGGTCAATCTTTCCCCAGTGAAGTCGTCATTTTTCCATTGGATTGACTAGACTTGTACAAATCAAAATAGAAATCCCCACTGTGCTTTATTGTTTCCAAAGGAATGGGAAAAGAGGGAGTAACCCAAAAAATATGGGGGAAATATTCAAGGTAAGGGGGTTGGTTATGTAAAGGGAAGGTATTAGCACCATAAACATCTACGGTACTCCGCAGGAACCTCTTTGTAAAATCTATATATTTTGGCTATAAAAATGTTGTGTAAAAATAGATGGTGGTGGTGAGAAAAGAAATATATATTTTTTATGAGTTTTGCACCCGCCGCGGTTGCAAATCTTTAGTGCCTACGTACCACCTTACGTGCAATAGGGGATCAGGGTACACGTAGTTCCTCTTTAAGAAAAATTAAAATGTAAGTGTGTTGGTTAATTTTTATGAGATAAAACATCGTCGTCATTGTCCGTGTGGAAAACATTCTTACTACCCACAATCATGAGAAAGTAGAATTTGCATCATCTCAAAGTGGAGGATATAGCTTGGATTTTAAAATCAACAATGCCTCACTCAACACCCAAGTGGAAAATATCTCACTTCACTACATATCATAGAAGTATAATTGTTTGCATTACTTCAAGGATTGACAAGAGTCTAATATTTTGAGAAAGGTTTTAAAACAAAAATCCAAAGTGGAAAAATGGTTTGAAATGAGATTGATTGACTTTTAGTCTTCTCACAAAAACATGTCAAGGTATTGTTAAGTTGATTGAAGTTTATTTATGAAAGACTTTTTTTGAAAATGCATGGACCTAAGTCCAAGTTTATTATGAAAGTGGTTCAAGTTTAAAAGCGAGAAGAGTTTTCAAAAAGAGGGAG
Organism: Vicia faba; assembly: GCA_948472305.1. Taxonomy (NCBI): domain Eukaryota; kingdom Viridiplantae; phylum Streptophyta; class Magnoliopsida; order Fabales; family Fabaceae; genus Vicia; species Vicia faba. Next base: position 403,636,819 of record OX451735.1, read on the forward strand.
AAGATTTTTGAAATTAAAGAAGATGGGAGGAGAAGAAGAGACTATCCTAAAGCATAAGGTAAAAGCTATGGATAAGAACCATCTAACCAACAAAAAGCCCATACTTGACATTATGAGCCAAGATAGAATTCACATTATTTGGATTGAAACCAAGCAAGCAAAGATATTAGACCTCTTGTGAGAACCAAACTTCAGGTGTATTAGATCTTCAAAAAATTGGGCAGAGTAACGACTGTATATGGGTGAATTCCAGACTAAAAATAAAGTATGTAATCACAATAACCTGCACACAGAATAAACAAACAACCCAATGTCTTGAGGTAAACCTCAAGAACTCCAGACAAAATATCAATTAAGGTCACAAGGTCTCCAACATAGGCCAAGGTTTCTAATCCTAAGTTCAAGAAGTCCCATACTACATAATGCCAAGGATAGTAACCAAATAGTCCAAGTAACATTAAAAATATTTATGGTTTATGTTGATTATTAGGTGCATTATAAGAAAAAAGAAAAGGCTCAAGTGAGCAAAGATGAAGATAGCATGAAATGTAAATGTTTAAAAGTAAATGGTACATAAAGCATAAAAATAAAGGGACATAAAGCAAAAAAAAAGGTAAAATCAATTATTAGTGATTAGTGGTTAGTTGGATGATTATCTTGAAACTTGCATTTGGAACTCATTAGAGTATTGGTAGAACCAAAGCCTCCACACAACAAGTTGCATTTGCCTTTTGTTAAGTATATCACCCATTTGGAATCCTCACAAGTGCCAATTAATGATTAACGATGTTTAAGTGATATGCGTTGACCAAAAGTGTTGTAGATCCAATAGAGGATTGGTAGAACCAAAGCCTCCATACAATGAATCTCAAGGTTATTGAATCAAAGAGATTAAATTAACATACTTGGGCTAGCAAACATAGGTTTGGGCCACGAATGATCATTTATTCAAATCGGGACAAAATTTAGCGCTATGTTAAGCAATCATAAGTGTACTTATATAGAAGTCGCACCTATTTTAAGGATGGTCAATAGCAATCTATGCACCATTTGTTTTGAGATATGATATAGAAATCAAGCTCCAATAATACTTAGGGAAAAAAGAAAGAGATGAGATGGAGAGGGGTGGGAAAAAGTATACAAACCATATTTGAATTAAATTTTAATCAAACTATTATTAAAATCATCCATCCATTTTTGTGGAGTTAGACTCAACACCATGGATCCAATGATGTTAATAAAGTTCATGATCAAAATTCAACCCAAGTTCAGCCAGAAAATAATCACAAAGTAATATTGCATTTAATATATACATTAAAAAGGGTTTTTTTTAAATGTTTTAAAATAGAAATAAGAAATAAAATATCAACTATATTCAAATTAATCAAGAAAAATTGAGTAAGGCCATAGAAAAATCAGAAAAGGACTCGCATATTTTTATAAAATTTTTGGCAATTTTTAAAAGTCAGAAACTATTTTAAAATTAATTAAAATTGTTCAAACAAAAAGAAAATCGGTCAAAATAGTAAACATTAATATAAAATTCCATAAAATTTTCAAAAGGTCAGAAATATACAAAATGATATTTAGGAAATTTTTCAGAATTAAAAAATGTCAGAAAGCATTTTTAAAGTAATTAAAAGGAAGCAAATAATGCATAAAATATAAAAAATATCAAATGTGAAAAAATAGTCATGAGATCAGAAATAATTCAAAGTATTTTTGTGAATTTTTTAATAATATTTGGATAAAAAATAAAAGAGTTATGAACTTTTTGAAATTAAATCAATTAAAATATAAAACTCAGAAAATAAAATAAAACCAAAAATATATGGACCATCAGATCATAGTCAAAACGCGTTAGTAAACTAATCCAATGGACCAGGCACGTTGTGCTTGATATGGACCTTTGTGGGATGCGCGGGGAATCAGAAAAAGGGCCACCAATGAAATTAAAACGCTTGACACGCTATCATTGGCTGAGACGAGACATGTCATCATCTTCAACCTCCAGCCACCCTGCAATGGAGATTTTGTGAGATCCTTCAAACGGTAAAATTAGGATCCTAGACTAGTATTATTGGATTCGTATCTTCAAGATGATCCTAACACCACCATTGCGCCAAATTTATATAAAGTATGCAAAGAGATATGAATTAAAAACCCAGAAAATAGCGAGCACCTTCAATTTGAGATTTCTCTGTCAATTCTCAATGGATTTAAAAATTGTAAGAAGCACTAGAATCAGGAAAAGGAATAGAATAGGTTAGTGCTTTATTTGGATCCAGATGATGGAGAATTCTACCTTTTCGAAGTTCAAGAAGGAGGCTCTGAAACTAGACTTTTGTAGATTGGATTATGGCTCGTTTTGCTTGGTTAAAATGCTGGAGAGTTTGTATGATGCTTAAGGAAGATGAATGTGCAATGAATTTCGGAGGAAAAGGTTGGAATCTCAGAAAATGATTTCAAAAATTTCAAGCTCGTGTGAGGTTTTGACAGAGTGTTTTTGGCTCTCCAAGCTTAAGGAAATGAATGGGGGATGACCCTTTATTTATAAGGAATCAAATGGAATGTTCAAGCGTGTGAAATGATGAAGTTTAGAGGGAAATCGTATGAACCTGATGCATGAGAAAAGTGTGATCTGATTTCCATCAAAAATCATCCAATCCTTGCATTTTAAGGCTCTAATCCACTTTGGCAACTTGGTTAAACATGTTTAGATCACAAACGCGTGCTAATATGATGTTTAGAGGCCAAAACATGAATTTCAAATTCTGATTTATGAAGAAACTTCAGTTCCAAAACACCAAGTTCAATCCAATGGAATTCTCAACTCAAGGGGTCTTAAGGTATGTTTCTTGTATGGAATCAGAGCTGAAAGTTGTGTTGAGTCAAAGTTGGGGAAAAAGGTTGACTTTCCATACTTAGAAATATTTCAAATTTTTCTTTAAAAGTGACCTATAATGTTTTGCATCCAAACATGGCCTTCCACTTGAAATTTGCTCTTGACCAAAAAAGATGGCATGAAATGGACCTCTTGCATGACATTTTGAAACTTGAACCATTCAAAATCTCCAAAAAAATGAGAGAGCTATGAATTGTTGAAGTTGGCAAAAAATCATGAAATGACCTATGATATTTTGTATCCTTAGAGAATCTTCCATCCATTTTCTCCCTTTGCACATAAAATAAGGAATAAAGTTCCCCTCCTCAAGATCATTGTGGAAAAAGAATGGGCTCAAGGTGATATAAATTGACCAAGTTATGGTCATTTGAAGTGACATATGAGAAATTGGGGGTTCATCTAGAGGACTTGTAATCTTTCTTCATCATCAAGCTTCTTCCACATGAAAACTCCTTGGAACCTTTGAATAGAATGATGTCTTTGGAATAACTCCAAAATACTAAAAGATGCGCAAGATATGCTTCTTTGAAGTTCAAAACCCTAGCTCCTAGATCAAGAAAAATGCCATGAGGAACTTTGACAATTTTGAACAAACTTCTTGTACCAACACAAATGCTTTATAAATAGAAGTTGTTGAGGATGAAAATGATAACTAATAGTCACCAAAACCACTTCCATATCTTGAGAATTGAGAGAAATATGCATTTGTACCAATGGGAACAAAGCCTTGTCCAAGCATAATAACTTCTCCAATTAATCCCTTGTACTTTTGGACCAAATTTGATAATCTTTAAATGTGGTGAACCAAAATAACCTTGCCATTCCATTTCCTAAAAAACAAATCCAATGGTGAGGTTTGAACTTCTCAAGCTTTATTGACTAGGGCATGGAAATAAACTCATCAACCCATGGAGAAACTTGCTGAATCTCATTGCCTTTACCTACATGAGTAACATGCAAGACAAACGAACATTGCATTTTCTTAATTAAAAGAAGAAATCAAGACAAAAATATTCATGATCACAAAAGAACATAAGTCAAGGTTCTTGGTGATTCCTCAAAGAGCAAATCTAAATATAGGGAGGGGAACCAAGAATCTTAATGTGATCTTGTTGTGATGGAATCAACATGGTATGATGAGGGGATCATAGGGGGGAAATTGGGCTACAAAAATTACAATTTGCACAAGCTGGAACTACGCGGTCGGGACCTGTCATCTAGATGTTAATGAAACATCAATGAAGTCGTCACCGAACATCTTTTATCCCGCCGAAAGGTAAAGGTAAACATCGAGAAAACCTGGAAAGGGAGAAATCACGGTCTTTTGACCGTGAGATCGGGTAAGGGAGTCTGTTACGCGAGGGGAAGGTGTTAGCACCCCACGCGCCCGTAGTACTCTACGGTATCCACTCTTGTTGTCTAATCTAATGGGTGTGGTCAAATCCTATGTCTATAGCTTAAAACTGAAAAGGGGATGCATGCGAGAGAAAAAGAAATTAATGTAGGGAAAATAAAAATTATGCTCGGTTGGGCCCTACCCCAATGCCTACGTATCCATTTTAAGGAATCAGAGCAGCCGTAGTTCAGCTTACATATTTTGGTTGGTTTGTGTTTTTTAGTTAAGGCAAACAAAAATAATCAAGATGGCAAAACATCAAAAGAAACAACAAACAAATGAGGTGATCAAACATCGACTAAAAATAACAACGTAACATGTCAAATATGGCGAGACATCAAATGATAAAACAAACACACCTAACAATGACATTGAGATTCAAAGTAGGATAACCGACATGTGCAATAACGAAACATCGGCTTGAAACAAATGTGCGATGGCGAAACATCGACTAAACGATAACAGAGTCATGGAAAAGATGGCGAGACATTAATAAAATGGATAACAAAACATCACACCTAACAATGATATTGAGAATCAAAGTAGGATAACAAACATGTGCGATGGCGAGACATCGGCTTCAAGATAACAAGATATCATGGCAAAGATGGTGAAACATCAATAAATTGGATGACAAAACATCACACCTAATAACGATATTGAGAATCAAAGTATGATAACAAACATGTGCGATGGCGAAACATCGGATTCAAGATAATAAGATATCATGGCAAAGATGGCGAAAAATCAATAAAACGGATTACAAAACATCACACCTAACAATGATATTGAGAATCAAAGTAGGATAACAAACATGTGCGATGGCGAAACATCGGCTTCAAACAAATGTGCTATGGCGAAACATCGGCTTCAAGATAACAAGATATCATGGCAAAGATGGTGAAACATCAACAAAACAGATGACAACACATCACACCTAACAATGATATTGAGAATCAAAGTAGGATAACAAACATGTGCGTTGGCGAAATATCTGCTTCAAACAAATGTGCAATGGCGAAACATCGGCTTCAAGATAACACAGACAAAGTAAGATTGGTTTGTATCTTTTACTTTGAAGAAGGGTTTGAGTTTATTATAGGTATTCTTATGATTTTCCAAGAAAACAAGTTTTTGTTTTAAGATGCAAAATGCAAAGAAAGGGAAAACAACTAAGGGAAACTAACCTAGTGCTATCCCTAGTGTTATCATATAATGGTTGACCCTAAGGTTAAGGATAAAGGAAAGTCCTATCCTATGTTAGCATACATGGATTCCTACTTTAATCAGCATGTCAAAGAAAGCTTAACAAAACTATCCTATAGGGAACATGCAATGAGAGCGAAGTCGTGATCTCAATGTCTAAATTGAGTGACTCATCGATCAACAATTAAAGATTTAAAGCAATAAACATCCTATAGGGAACATGCAATGAGAGCGAACTCGTGATCTCAATTTCTAAATTGAGTGACTCGTCGATCAACAATTAAAGAAGAAAAACAATAAACATCCTATAGGGAACATGCAATGAGAGCGAAGTCGTGATCTCAATTTCTAAATTGAGTGACTCATCGATCAACAATACAATACATGCATCAAATAAAAACCAGAGGGCCTCCTGACATCTATTAGCAATAGAGGTCCCATCATGCAATCAGAGAATTATGCAAAATGAAAATGGGAGAAAGGAAATAGTACAATACCAAACAGATAACTATCTGTAGCAATCAGGCAAGAATAAAAGAAACCCAGAGAAACTTCAAGCAAGCTGGCATCTGTAAAAAAATTGAGTTAGGAATCTATCAGATATGAACAAGTCCCAGGGGCAATGTATGGCATTCACAATCATATGTATATATATCCTGCATAAACCATCAAACATGCCAAGCACAAAACAATGCCAGTATAATAGATTGTGTTTCACAAATAAAGTGAAACACAGAAAAGCCCCAAGCCAAAAGTGGCAACTTTCCGAGAGTACCTCGCACATTCAACAACCAAGTTAGTTATTCCATAAGGTGAAAAAGTGAGAACAAACATGATAGCTTTAGACATGATAAACAAGAAGAAATAAGCATATGCACAGATTAGGTCAAGAAAAGCAGGGGAATGTTGCTCCTTTCTATCACCATGTTGAATTGACAATTGAATGTCAATTAAGGATCATAAGAGCTTGGGAATAATATAAACAAAGACCATGCAAGTCAGTAGCAAACACATTTCAATCATGCATAGCTAATTCAATCACATCTTCATGAACACAATAGGAAATGAAACCTTCATAATGCATTGGATGGTTCAAAATATTCAAACATGAAGCTTATAAATGAAATGGATTGAGCTAAAATGGACAAGTCAGAACCAACATGATCATTAGGTTCCCAATTATAGGCCTCACTCAAGTTCATTGGCCATCAAACAAATTGCAACAAGATAAACAAACTAAATTGGGTACCTTCACTTCAAAATTACACCAAAAATAGGAACAAGGATCCATAATCGAAACCAAAAATATTTTAACATTATTGAAAGGTATAAAAGTCAGAATGCAAGCCCTAAGTTCATGAATGATTAAGGAAGAGGCCAAGTGAAATTCAAAGTTCAAGACTAGTTGGCAAAACCACCAAACTAGACAAGTTTTCAAAATTATTTGTGGAAAAATGTCAAACCAAGTCAAGTATTTCAATAAAAATGGTTTTCAAATTCCCAACACATTCATGAACCATGAACAAGACCTGAATCCAATAAAATTTCAAGGCACAAGGATTTTGAACATGAAACTTGCACCACAAGCAACAAAATCCTAGATTTTGACTTTTAATCCTAAATATTAATTAAATAGGATCAAAACCCAAACAAATCAAACCAAGGTCATGCAAAATATCAAAAAACCCTAAATGTCAGAAAATTTATTTTTTCATATTTTTTTGAATTAGGAAAAGTCAAGAAAGAAATTAATATTCAAACAATTATGTAATTAACAAATATTCACAAATCAAAATAGTATTTAAATCAAAAAGTCAGAAAAATGCCCAAAAAAAATTATATTCAAATATTAGGGCTAAAAACATACATCCCTGAATTTTTGTGAATTTTTGGATAAAAGGAAAATATAAAAAAACAAAAAACAAACAATTATTAATTGAATTATTATTTAAGGGCAAAAAAATGTAAACCACAACCAAAAATTATGAAATGGTCAAAGCAAAAATATGATTAGATTCTATGATTAAAAACAAGATTACATGATTTTTTTGGAATTTTGGAATTAATAGAAGTATTAAAAATAAAAATAAAACAAACAAATATTACAAATAACCTTTTGAAATCAAATTTTTAAACAAAAATAAGAAAAATGATGAACCAAAGTCAGAATCAATTTTCACATTACTTTGTGGTCCTCAAATAATTTTTGTGGATTTTTTAGATCAATAGAACTATTAAAATAAAAATGAACTTTGATCAATTAATTAATTAAACCTATGAATTTTAAAAAACAATCAGATTATTTTAAAAAAATCCAAAAAAAAATGTGACAAATACTAGAAAATAATATTGACCTATGGTAATTTTTTTGGAATTTTTGAATGTGTTTTGATCAGAAAACAAAATTAAACAAAATGCCAAAGAAAAAAAATTCAAATAAGCCAAAAAATTCAAACAGGCCAATCATGATGTGCCACCACATCGTCTTCAACCTCCGGTCATTCAAAAAACGCGCGCATATCTCAGGCTTAGGGTACACTTTCAGATCAACACAACTCACTCAATTTTGCATCATTTTTTATGAAATCAAAGGCAAATCAAAGCTAGCATGGCAAGGAATCCATAGCAATTCGAATCAAATCAAATCATCCACCACATTGTCCACAATCAAGCCACAAATATGAACAAAATCACTCTGAATCTCGAGTTTCAGAACATCCAAACATGCATAATTCATCAAATTAAACGCTACAAAGCTTCAGAATCATTCCATAGACTTCAAACAACATGATTATGAACTTAAATCACACGAGGCATGGCTAGAAATCAGAATTCAAAGTTGAGAATTCATACCTTTGAGAAAAAATGGATCTACTGTCTCCTTCACTCCAGTTACAATCTAAGCCTCGATCTACAAACCTTATCACTTGGAGAAGAGAATGCAAGAAGAATTGGCCATAACGCGCAAGGGAGATGGAAGAATCGAAGAAAAATGCAGAGCTATAAGCTATGGAGTTTCTGACTTTGATTGATGAAATGATGCACGGACCCTTTGCACTGAGGCTTGCTTCTAAATATATAGAGCATTAGGAGGAGGGTAGGATCGGTTTTTTGCGCCAAAAGCTCTTGGAATCAAATAAATATTTTTTTTGGCCAAAATCAAGTATGCACATGCAGCCTTGAAATCTCTCGTGCGTTGGCTTGCTTTTTACGTGCATTTTAATCCATTTGTTCCCAGGAAGAGATTAGCAACAAGATTAGGACTTAAATCCTTGCCTTAAGCTAGTGTTGGTGATTAGGCAACTTCATGCCATTTTTTGCAAAACCACGATTTCCCTTCTCATTTGCCCATGTGCAGCTCAAACTTTGGCATGATGGGCCTCAGCATGCCAGAAATTACCAATGGGCTTGATTAGAAGAAAGAGGAATGGCTAAAACTTGAGTTTGCAAGAAATGGCCATTTTGCATATTTGTCAAGTTTCACTAAAATGCCACAAAGTTCCAAAACTCATAACTTGCTCATACTTTTGAATTTTGGCACAAATGAACACAATTTGGAAAGGTCTTGAAAGGATACACAATCCCCTAGTTTCTAGTTTTTGCAAATTGATCCATTAAGGTTCTCAAAATTTGGCTTGAAGTTCACTAATTTTGAAAAATGACCTATAATCTTGTGATTTCAAAAGGCCATAACTCTTGATTCCTTATCAATATGGACATGAGACTAAAATAATATGAAATATCATTCTCTTAGCTTTCCAAGCATATTTCATTTACATCTTCATGATCAAGGATGAATAAAATATGAATTTTTGAAGTTAAGTCCTCATTTTCCAAAATTAGAAACTTTTAGGGTTTCTTCATGAACAAGTTTCAACCCAAACCTTAATCTCTTTGATCCAATGATCAAAATGGACTAGAAATGTGAAAAGTACATCCATGAATTGAGGATTGGCCAAAAAATCACTTGGTCAACTTTGACTTTGACTGGTTTTGACCAAAATGACAATTTTGCCCCTCTGAATCAATTGGTCCACTTCCCTTCAAAATTGATGATTAAAACATCAAACATATGATCTTCCAAACATATAAAGGCCATGTGCAAAGTTTAACTTCAAAATTCTCAAGAAAACCTGATGAAAACCAAAACCCTAAATTTAGTTAACACATTAGGAGACTGATGAATCATCTACAAAACTTCAAATCCTATGGCCATCTTGACCAATTCCTTGTACGAAGGCCTCTCAAACATCAAAGAAATGTTGTAACTCCAAAAATCAGGACTTGTACATTGATCAATAGCCTTGCTCAACAAAACCCTAATTTGGCTGGTGAACCCAAAGAGTGATTCTCCTTGTGATCAAACACAAACTTCAACCCTCTGATGATCCAAAGAGATGAATAAAGCATCTTCATATATGAAATAGCTTTTGGGCTTGAAAGATCCAAAGGTTTAGATGATAGGATATTTCTTGGACAACTTGTCAATGAAATCCACCTTCAAAGCTTGAGGAAAACCTGATAACCAAAGCACTTTGATCCTATCACAATGTATGAATGCAATGCATTATGATGTTCATGATGAAACATAAGCCTAAATCAAGAGGGTAAATTTTGGGGTGCAACAGCTGCCCCTATTCAAATATCTTCAACATGATAAGTGAGAAAAGTGATAACTTTCGAGCATTCAGAGTTGAAGATGATTGAATATGAAAGAACCCTAAAATTTACACTCTTTGAAGAAGAAAGAAAAAGAAGCAGAAAACCCCCAAGACATGCGTCAGAGTGGAGCTGTAACGCAAATTGAAACAAATCAAAAACAAAGAAGAGTAGACGCAACTAAACTTCCGGGAAAATGTGCCAGGGAAAAACTGGGCTTAAAAAAGGGTGAGATAAAACTCAAATCACAGAGTATAGGTGAAACTAAACTCTAGAAAAGAAAGCGTACGCGGGTGAGGAGGCGAAACTTTGAGCTCGACCCAAGGCGAAAGAGGCTAGAGTGCGTGATTCTAAGGGAACTTGCTAATCTCAACTAAGATAGACAGTATGAAGGAACTGAAAGAATCTCAGAGATGAGGAACGGAAGTGAGACGAAACTCGACTCAAAAACCAGTTAGACGAAACTAAACTAGATGAGTACCAGGACGAAACTGGATTTCACACACGGGTAACGAGGCGAAACTCAACCCAAAGCAAAGTGATGAGAGTGCATGTTTCTCAACACACTTGTTGGTCTCAGATCAATGGATAAACAGTGACAAAAATTGGTAGGAGAATCCAAGGAACAAAGGAGACTGATCTCAAGCCAGGGACGCATTACGAACATTGCACTTGGTAAACGATCACCGTCAAAAGGTCCAAGGTATGAAACAAAGACGAGACGAAACTTAACTCAATAACTAGTTAGGCGAAACTAAACTAGATGAGTGCCAGGACGAGACTGGATTTCATGCATAAGGTGAGGCGAAACTCGACCCAAAACAAGGAGATTAGGGCGTACGCCTAAAAACCCGCTGAAAGCGAATATCAGGACGAAACTGGTATTCAGAAAGGTGCATCAATAGACATTGGAATGAACCAAAGAGGGTAGTAAAGACTAAACCCGAGAAGACTGTTCTAGGGCGAAACTGAACTATAATCAACAGTAAACGCTCAAACAAAATATGATTGACGTCAGAAGGATATTGGTACGGGGATGAAACCGAGATAACGAGGACGAGGACCTCACTGGGGATTTAATCTGAGGTATTATCAGAACCCTGGGGATGACAGAAATAATAATGGCTTATGTTCTGATGCATGTTTGAATTTTTTTATAGCACAATGCTCCATATAATGGAAATGCTACGCGTTTTGGTAGATGCAATGTAATGATGCATGTTTAAAAGTTTCACTGGGGAATGGCCAATTGAGAAACCAAAAACCAAGAAGTCAGAATCTGACATGACTTTGCAAAAATAAATTGCAAAATCCCGAGGAGAGGAGGAAATATGGGAATTCACTTGGGAAGGAACCTCAAAGAGAAGAAGCTTCATGGAAAATAACAAACGGGCAACAAGCATTGAGAGGAGCTGCAAAAATAAATTACAAACTCCTAGTGAAAAAAACAGATTGACACTGCAACTACTGGAAAGGGACGAAAACCTTTGCTGGGGGGAACAAAGCCTTGCTGAAGAGATGGGACCTCACCGGGGAGATAAAACTATGTTGAGGATTATCTTGCTGGAGAGATATTCTCTTGGAATGCAACAAAAGGATGGATCCTGCAGATAGTCACACGGTATCAAAACTTTACTAGGGAAATGAAACTTCACAGGGGATCAGCAGAGTCCTAATCAAACACGGGCTCAGTCAAAATAGAAGAAAGCCGAACATTCCTTTCTCGACCATCATTAAACTCTTTAAAAGTGTTCAACGTATAAACTCTTTTAATGTCAAACAGCTGTTTTGCATAACGAAAAATGTTTATTGAGAATGATAGACCTGATGCGGTGATTATTTAAACCTTGAAGAACTTAACAAAGTGTCGTATCTCTGTTGTGAATGAATCACTGGCTTGAGTGCATAAAAGTTTTAAAACTTTTCTTTCCCTTTTGAAAAACGAGTCAAAACGCGGGTGATAAGATACCAACACGGCTATGCAGCACATATTTGGGAGTTTAGGAAACGTTATCCTGTTGTAGTATACTTTCGAGTTAAACCCTAGTTTCAGTTAGGACTTTTAGAGTTTGTAACGTGGCCTGGTTCGAGGTTCTTTTTTGAAAAAAAGTTTTTCGAGGATCAAGTTATTTGGTTCCCACCCCCTTCGTGATATTCTCCTGTCCTCAATTTATAGTGGTTGAGTGATCACGACAAATCCTCCAACCTGATTATTTACTTAACTTCTGTTGCTTCGGTCTTTTTTGACATTATTGTTCTTCCTTTGGTGAAAATTTTATGGGATAATCTCTCCCCCTTTTTTTTGCTTTTCTTTTCCCTAACTTTTGCCTGGACAACATCTTTTGAATTTCCATTTTGGGAGTCCAGCGGGATGCCCTAACTTTTGCCTAAGCGACTTGTTTTCAAGTTTTGACTTAGCGAGGCCTTTTGTTTCTTTCTTATTCATGCTTTCCATTTTGAACAAATCAATGTGACTTTAGATCTTTGAACTTTTATTTCTTTCTCTCTCTCTCTTTTTTGAAAACAAATACCTCATTCCTTGATCAGCGAGGGATAGCCATTATTGTATCGATTCGATCTCGACCTCAAGACTTTGTGAGAAAATGAACATCATGGTTTAGCCATTTTTGATCTTATGATGTGGAAGATAAAATGCAGTGATCCTCAGAGGGGACACTCCTTCTGAAATTTGAATGCTTGGGCAAATCAACTGAACATCTACCCTACCCCTGGTTAAAAAGAAGGTTTATTTTTATTTTTCGAACAGAAAGAAAACTCCTACTTCGAAGGCTCAGAGGGGTTAACGAGGGTCTAACTCCCTTATATCTCCGGTGTTTAGGGATTAAAACAATGCTTGTACATCGTCAACAGGGTTCTACTTAAAAGCATACCATTACAGTCATTGTTTTTTAGCTAAACTCCTTCCTCCAAACTTCTGGCTAAGCAAAAGAATTAGCACAATTGGTATCAAAATATCCAAAAAATCGATTAAAGAGTGATACTGGATATATTAAGTAAAACAACTTCTTCAAGGCAAAAATATTCAACGCATCAAGACTGACATTCAGCTATAAACAAAATCCTATATGGAGACAATGCTTAAAACAATCAATCAAGACGACACATGAGAGCACGACAAAGAAACGTAATAAAAGCCATTATGGGGAAGAAGTATCTCCAACCACATTCACCGATCCCACTGACCTGCCATAACCTTGACATTACCCTGACCTATGATCCTTACCAACAGCCCGGAGCTATGAAACAAAATCGCAAGGCAAAAAGCCTAAAAGAGTGAAATAGAAGTCCACCAAACAGAGAAACAAACATGCCCCTTGCACAGCGGTGGTGACGTTTGTTATCCGCATTTCAAGAGATCGACCAACCAAGACTTGTATTACCATACCCGTGTAAGGTCCACGAAGTTTATATGCTCATGCTTATCAAAAATATTGGACGTTTTTGCAAACAAAATAGAAAAAAGGGAGAAAAGAAACGTATACGTATACTTGAAAGAAGATATTCTATTGATTTTGAGAAATCAGCCTGTGAAAAAGGCATTTACATTTAGAAGCAAGTAATTACAAAATTAAAGCAAATAAGTGTTTACAAATGGCAATGTGAATGTGAATATCCATCAAGTCCCAACTCTGCTATAACTCTTATGACTCTCATCTTCCTGCTTTCAGACAGATCATTCTTGGATTAGCTCTGAGCTTATACCAGGTGACGGAATGAAGAGGGCTCATGTTGAGCATAGTCATTTTCTTTAAGTCCCTAACTTTTGCCTAAATTGCCCTTTCGGGTTTTCGATTCATCGGGACACCCTCTTTTTGCCTAAACCGCCCTTTCGGGTTTTCAGTTTAGCGGGTTTCATTTTTTTTATGCAAAGTATTTTTTAACTATGTCATCATTCACAAGTAGAGGGAAGTACTCTCCATCCATAGTCGTGAGCATCATCGCTCCACCAGAGAAAACTTTTCTGACCACAAAAGGACCTTTATAAGTCGGAACCCACTTGCCTCTGGGATCTCCCTGGGGAAGAATTATCCTCTTGAGCACAAGGTCACATGCCTTGTAACACTGAGGGTGTACCCTCTTATCAAAAGCTTTTCTCATCCTTTGCTGATATACCTGACCATGACATACGGCCGTCAATCTCTTTTCATCAATAAGTTCCAACTGATCCAGCCGATTCTGTACCCATTCACTTTCGTCCAGATCAACATCTCTCATGACCCTAAGAGAAGGAATTTCGAATTCTACCGGCAATACTGCTTCCATGCCGTAAACCAATGAAAATGGGGTTGCCCCATTCGAAGTACGCACAGTGGTTTGATAACCATGCAAAGCAAAAGGCAGCATCTCATGCCAATCTTTATAGGTCACCACCATCTTCTGCATAATTTTCTTGATATTTTTATTGGCCGCTTCGACAACACCGTTCATCTTTTGTCTATATGGGGAAGAGTTATGATGCTTGATTTTGAAGGACTCATACAAATCCTTCATCATCTTGTTATTCAAATTAGACCCATTATCGGTGATGATCTTTTCGGGCACTCCGTAGCGACAGATAATGTTGTGCTTAATGAACCGAGTTACCACTTGCTTGGTGGCATTGGCATAGGATGCATCTTTGACCCATTTTGTAAAATAATCGATGGCAACCAGAATGAAACAGTGCCCATTGGACGTAGTCGGTTCAATCTTGCCGATCATATCAATTCCCCACATCGCAAACGGCCAAGGGGAAGTCAAGACATTCAAAGGTACTGGAGGCACATGCAGCTTGTCATCATAGACTTGACATTTTTGGCAAACCCGCGCATGATTGTAACAGTCAGTCTCCATGGTGGACCAATAATAACCTGCTCGCAAGATCTTTTAGCCATGGTGTGCCCATTGGAATGGGTCCCGAAATCACCTTCATGTATCTCTTCAATGATTCTAGCTTCTTCTTTCTTGTCAACACATCTGAGCAGTAAACTGTCATGATGCCTTCTATACAACACACCGCCATTGAGAAAGAACTTGGCTGAGAATCTTCTCAAAAACTTCTTATCTGTGACGGATGCCTCTTCAGGGTACTCTTGTGTTCCAAGATATCGTTTAACATCATAAAACCAAGGATTACCATCTGATTCCAAACTGGCCTCAAAATAGAAAGCTGGCTCACTCAAGCTTCTGATAGTAATGGAAGGTGCCTCATTAGCCCACTTAACCTTGAACATGGAGGACAGAGTTGTCAGTGCATCAGCTAGATTGTTTTCTTCTCTGGGAATATGCTCAAACGTGATCTCTTCGAAGTACGGAATCAGCTTCATAACATGCTCACGATACGAAATTAGGTTCTGATGGCGAGTCTCCCAATCTCAATTAATCTGGCTGATAACAAGATTGGAATCCTCGTAAACTTTCAAGAATTTGATGCGCAGGTCGATCACTTCTTCAATGCCATAAATGCAAGCCTCATATTCGGCCATGTTGTTAGTGTAATCAAAACAGATACGAGCTGTGAAAGGAATGTGATACCCCTCATGGGAAGTGATAATAGCTCCGACACCATTGCCCATGGCATTGGAGGCACCATCAAAAACAAGCGTCCAACGTGACCCCAGCTCGGGTCCTTCGTCTGGGTCTGGTATGTTACAATCCCGAATATACACAATTTCCTCGTCTGGAAAATCAAACTTCATCAGTTCATAATCATTCAAAGGATGATAAGCAAGATGGTCGGCTAGTACACTACCCTTAATTGCCTTTTGAGTAGTGTATTGGATATCATATTCGGTGAGTATCATCTGCCAACGGGCTACCCTGCCTATAAGAGCTGGCTTCTCAAAAATGTACTTGATTGGATCCATTTTGGATATCAAGTAGGTGGTGTGAGTTAACATGTATTGCCTCAAACGTTTGGCGGCCCAGGAAAGCGCACAACAAGTCTTTTCCAACAATGAGTATCTCGACTCGCATTCCGTAAACTTCTTACTCAAGTAGTAAATAGCCTGCTCTTTCTTCCCTGTCTCGTCGTGCTGACCGAGGACACAACCCATTGAGGTCTCCAACGCAGTTAAGTACATGATTAGTGGCCTTCCTTTCACTTGAGGCATGAGTATCAGAGGTTCTTGAAAATATTATTTTATCTTGTCAAAGGCCTTCTGACAATCCTCATTCCATTTCGCTGTCTGACTTTTCTTCAACAACTTGAACATAGGTTCACAGGTGGCAGTCACATGAGAAATAAATCTGGAAATATAGTTTAACCTTCCTAAGAAGCCACGTATTTCCTTCTCTGTCCTTGGCTCAGGCATTTCATGTATCTCTTTGACCTTGGTCGGGTCCACTTCGATACCTTTCTCGCTCACAATAAAACCCAACAGCTTATCGGATATCACCCCGAAGGTGCACTTATTCGGATTCAACCTTAGCAAGAACTGCCTCAGTCTCCCGAACAATTTTTCCAAATGAACAAGGTGTTCCTCTTACGTGGCACGCTGATATGTTGCCCCGACATTTTTCAAACCAAACGACATCACTTTATAATAGAAGGTTCCCCAAGGCGTGATGAATGTTGTCTTCTCCATATCCTCCGGGGCCATCTTAATTTGATTGTATCTCGAAAATCCATCCATGAACGAGAACACCTTGGAATGAGCAGTATTATCGACCAGCACATCAATATGCGGAAGGGGGAAATCGTCTTTGGGGTTGCCCCTGTTTAAATCCCTATAATCCATGCACATCCTGACTTTACCATCCTTCTTGGGCACAGGCACAATATTTGCAATCCATGGCGAATAATTGACAACCTTTAGGAAATTCGCGTCCAACTGCTTCTGGACCTCCTCTTTGATCTTCTTGGACATCTCAGGATGAGTTCTTTGGAGCTTCTGCTTGACAGGAGAATAACCTTCTTTGAGCAGTAGTCGATGCACCACTATATATGTATCCAACTCGGGTATATCCTCATAAGACCATGCGAAGATATCATAATACTCACGGAGTAGCTCAATCAATCCGACCTTTATACTTTCTTCGAGATCTACTCTTATCTTGACTTCTCTTCTTACCTCTTCTGTTCCAATATTCACCACCTCAATCGAATCCTGATTCGGCTGGATAACCTTCTCCTCTTGTTTTAACAATCTTGCTAATTCCTCAGGAAGATCACAATCCTCATATGCTTCTTCTTCAGCTTAATAGGTAGGAATATCAAAGTCATAATGAGCCATAGCAGAGTCGTTATTGATAGAATCGGTGGTGGAAGTGCATCTGCATGAATGACATTTTGGCGTCTTTTAGTGACAGTGTGTGAAAAGAGAAACATTGCCATTTAAAAATAAAAAGAAATGGAACAAAATTTTGAATGCAAAAACGTCCTTTATTTCATGATAAACTTGAAAATAAACATGGTTACCCTACACAAATGATTCACTATGCCTTGGGCAGAGCGTAGGAATTATGATATGATAATAAAAAAAGCATGAAAATTACTCCTCAGCGCTTGAAACTTGGATAACATCGACAGAAGTCCAATTGTTGAGTGTATGGCCTGGAATACTCGGACGAATCCAATCTTCGATATTGTAGCCATCAGCCCTATCATCGCCAACTGCATTGATGGGTCCTTCTTGAGCACAAGGACGAGAAAATTTCACAGGAGTAGATAAACCAGATGCTCTGGGAGCTGCACTCTGCTGACTTGGGCTAAAACCAAGACCAAATTTATCAAACTTTGGAGTAACGTCCAGCACCTTACCCAAACCTTCAGGGTTACCACCTTCTACTACAGCTTTTGCATCTTTGAGAGAAGACATAACAGTTTTCGATTTCCTTTTCTGCTCTGGAGGAGGAAAATTGACAGCATGAACTATCTCAAACGCTTGAAACGGAGTTTCGTGAATCTCGCCTTCAACTTTGACATAACGAAATGACGTCAAATGACTCACAATGTACTCTTCTTCGCCGCATACAGTTATCACCTTTCCCTCTGCAGGATACTTGAGTTTCTGATGAAGAGTAGAAGTAACTGCTCTTGCTCTATGAATCCACCTCCTCCCCAACAAGCAACAGTATGCTGGATGTATATCCATCACAAAAAATGTAGCCGTGAAGGTGCGAGGACCAACCTTGATTGGAAGCTCCACCTCCCCAAATATCGACCTTTGAGACCCATCAAACGCCTTCACCATCAAGTCTCTAGGGTGCAACTCTAGTCCAGAATAATCAATCTTCATCAATGCTGACTTGGGCAGCACATTTAAAGACGATCTGATATCTACCAAAACTCGGGATAACATGGTGCCCCTGCACTCCATTGAAATATGCAACGCTTTGTTATGGTCTGGCCCCTCTGGAGGAAGATCAAAATCTGTGAAGCCCAAACCATTCCCGACAGATATATTAGTGCAGAAATTTTCAAATTGATTGACTGTTATTTCATGCGGCAAGAACACATTCTTCAACAACTTCATCAAAGAATTTATGTGAGGTTTTGAATAAATCAACAGAGACAAGATAGACATCTTAGAAGGAGTATGGCTCAAATGGTCAATTATGCTATAATCACTCTTTCTGATAATTCATATTAACTCTTCAACCTCATCGGGAACTGAAGAAGCTCCTGGTATCGGAATTGATTGAGTCATGTTGGCTGGCGTAACCCTCGGATTACCAATCATTACTTGTTGTTTTCCCTTTTCTCTTGTAGAAGCATCAGCCGCATCTTGCACATTAGAAGGACCAAATACTCTCCTGCTTCTAGTCATTCGACCCACACTGGAAAAGTTATGGACTTCCTCTTCATCATCTTCAACACGTTCTTCCTCAGACAAACGAGCATTAGCCTCCTGCTTTACCCCGTGGTAATAGACATCGGCACCGTAATGCTACGGGACAACCTTCTCACTGGTATACGGCATGGGACCAGGTACCGTAATCATCAAAGGAGGTGCCCTATATGGGGAAGGAATGCGTACAGGGGTGTAAGGAATAGATATCACAGCAATATCTTCTTAAGTAACATTGCGGTAGCTCGGTTTTCTATCAAATTACAGGGACCCCTCTTTTATCAACAACTGGATACCTGCTTTCAAATCATCACAGCCCTTTGATTTCTCTTTACACTTGGCACACTCTGAAGTACAACCCGGGAAAATAGAATTGTCAAGCAAATACCTCTTAACACATCCTAGCGGGGTAGTTACTTGTTCCACATCAATGATTAAATTCAACATTTCACCATTATCATCAATCATATTAACAACACCCGCTCCATGCCTAGGCATTGGGTTCTGAGTAACATTCGGACCAGTTACTGGAGTAAACTCAATCGACTTTGCATCCAACAAGTCTTGTACTTTTCACTTCAATGCAAAACAATTGTCAGTGGAATGACCAACCTCGCTTGAATGGAATTAACACCTTGCATTAGCATCATAATTAACAGGGAGCCTTGCGGGTGGTGGTGGCATATTTCTCAAACTGATAAACTTCAAATCAAGCAGGTGGTGGAGCGCTTCAGTAAGAGTCACTAGCAAGGGATCGAATTTTCTGAGCTGTCTCTGCTGTTGGTTATTATACTGACGGGGAGCATCTTGCTGCCTTTGTTGCTGAGGCACTGTATTTGGTCTTTGCTGTGGAGGAGCATTAACAGGAATAGAAACAACATTGACTTGTTGGTGTTGAAGATCCTCTCTTCTTCCTCTATGAGAGTAAACCGCGCTTGCGTCGCCTTCCCTTTTCTTAGGGTAAGCGTTGAATTTTTTCTTACTGCCCCCGGATGAGCTACTAGAACCTCCAATCTGAATCTTTCCCAATTTCAAACCCACTTCAATTCTTTCACCAGCCATAACCAAGTCTGAAAATCCTGCCGAAGTACTTCCTATCATGTGTTCATAAAACGGCCCTTGCAGGGTACTCATAAACATATCAATGAGTTCTCTCTCCATGAGTGGAGGTTGAACCCTCACAGCCAACTCACGCCACTTCTGAGCGTATTCCTTGAAAGATTCTTTTGGTCCCTGTGACATATTCTGTAAGTGAGTGTGATTAGGCGCCATATCCACATTGTACTGATAATGTTTGACAAAAGCCCAAGCAAGATCATTCCAGCAACGAATATGGGTTTTCTCCAGCTTCATGTGCCACTCCAAGGATGGCCCAGATAGGCTATCCTGGAAAAAGTGAATCAAAAGCCCTTGATCCTCAGTATGTACCGACATCTTCCAAAAATAAGAAGTTGCATGAGTAATAGGACACGACGTTCCATTGTACTTCTCAAAGGTTGGAGGCTTGAACTTTGGAGGGACTTTCACCCTAGACACCAACCCAAGATCATTAGCATTCATACCAAGGACTCCTTGCCCTTCCACAGCCTTCAGACGCTCTTCCAACAAACGATACTTCATATCCTCAATCTGAACTCCCGACTCTGAACACCGCACAGAAAACTGATCTTCATCTTGATCAAAGTCATAATCCTGATCCTGATAATTCCTTACACCACCCTGATTAACTCTTTTGTTCCCCACAAGACGAGGTCCAGGAGACGGGGGAAACTGCCATACGTTGCGCACAAAAGGGTTTCCCGGCATCCCGTGAAAATTTCCAGCAGGTTGATCTTGCACATCCCCCAATCCTACAGAAACATCCTGATAGAGCCCTTGATTTCCACCATCCCCCGGATGGCGATGCTGGTTGTTGACAATAGCAGCTAGTTCCACCTGTCGGCAATTCACATTGGTGATGACCTCCATGAACTGAGTCATCTGAGTAGCCATCTAGGCCCTCATTTTAGCGAGTTCAGCTTGAACCTGTTCCATCTGTCTTGGCAAGTTATTTCTAGTGGAATACCGATGAGTAGTCGTCTTGAATTCTGAATAAGAAAAGCAGCAGAATAAGAAAATCGTCTTGAGATAACCTGTAATGTTATGAAATGCATGATGTGCATGATATGTTTGTCATTCCCAAGTATCCGAGAGTCTTTTTATTCTTCAATTATGGTGTGCGACCATACAGTCAAAAGAGATAGGATAATAAGATGAACACTTCAATTATTTACAAACAAAAGAAACGATGTCTAAGTGACTTCGGATAACTAAGAGAAAAATGATAAACAACTAATTACATGTCTTAATAAAAAGTAAAAAGAACTGAATAATAACAGCAATCAATTGGCCCCTTCCAATAATTCTGGGGGTGATCAAATACACCAAAAGAAAATAACAGAACTAAATCTCCGGAACTAAACATGCTTCAAGATGTTGACAGTACTCTTCAAGCCTGACTTTCTCCTTCAAAAGTTGAGATGCGACCATTTTACTCCCTCGAAACCGATCTTCTGCGACACACTTCTGGGCCACTTCCTTCTCAAGCTGAGCATCTTTGTCTTTGAGCTGCTTCTCTAAGTTCTTAATCTTCTTCCTGTAGTTATTTTCAGATACCTGAAGCTTCTGACACTCTTGTTGAGTCTTACTCAATTCTTCTTCCATTTCAGCATGAGATCTCTTCCTAAAACTGGCTACATCAAAAGTTTCCCCTTGAGCTTCATTGAGTTTGCGAGCCAAGTCGGCCCTTTCTTGATCTACCCAATAAAGTTTCATCCTCGCCTCACGGTCTTTTGCACGAAGCTGAATGTTCTCAACATGAATCTGAGTGAACATCTTGGCAGGCACCGTGTTACTTGAAACAGCAGGAGGTTACTCGTATAAAGGAGCCGACCTTGCAAATGGTAAATGTAAGATCTTAATCCTGGATTTAACCCACTCCATGTAAGGAACCCTAGCAATAGGAACCTTCTTTCCCAAAGTAGTTCTATCCTTTTTGTGAATTCCCTTCCAAGCACTTGTCACTCTTTTCAACATCAAGAGATCACTTCCCCTAGCAAAATACACTGATTTAGATACCTCCTCAACCCTTGGCGGTATATCCATTGCATATCCCAATTGACGATAAGCAAGCACATGATTATAATTGATGCACCCCTTAGTTCCTATGAGGGGAACATTAGGGAAATCGTCGCAGCTAGTGATAATACTTCGTACCTCCCTCATGTCATAATTCCACGGGATATCAAATGAAGTGAGGTTGACAAGCCTTGATGACCATCGGAGAGAATGCCTGGTATCCACGAAAGGACCACTTACTGGTAAATGCAACTTAAGCCATTGATACAACATCGAGTGGCATAAAATTACATTACCACGTTTTCCATGCCTGGAATGAATGGTTTAAAGAGTATTTGCCAAGAGTGTCGGTACCGGGTTCCTGTTTCTAAAAACACAGATAGCCGCCAAATCCACAAAATTTCTCTTGCGAAGGAAGAGGACGATCCCGTATATCATGAGAGCAAACAGAGAGCTGAAGTCATTCCAATTGCCTTTCTTTGCCCAGTCTTCAGCTTTCTTCACTAAGAAACCCAAATAAAACCCTGTAATACCCTCACTGGACTTCCAATTGTCTTTCACCTCTTTCCAACTCGAATGAAGAATCTCAGCAATAACTTCGAACTTCGGCTTCTTCGGTACTTGGACAAAAGGAACTTCATCAGACAATTTGATATCAAGTAGGTACACGTACTCTTCTAAGGTGGGAACCAGTTGATAATCTTGAAAAGTAAAACACCGTAATTCTTTGTCATAGAACTGGAGGAGAGTAATCAAAGCCATCGGGTCAACTGGGGTATTAAGGACTAGTAGCAAGTTGCCATAATTTTTGTTGAAATTATTCAGAACATCACCCTTCAAATAAGAACTAAACCTCTTCAATTCGGACACATCAAATGTAGGAATCTGATAAGAGAAAGTATGTCTGGTAAGCTCTTTAACATGAACTGAATCACACTCAACTGGAGGGAAACCGGCCATTTCTGATGGAAAGAAAACTCTTGAATGTCCCTGGAAAATGACATGTGCATGCTAGTTTTTTTTTACATCATTTTTTTTAGAAATAAATATGCTATGATGCAATATGACAGGATCAAAGTTTCACACTGGATCATGGCTAGACCATTACAGAACAACACCACTCAAGATCGCAAGAGAATCTCGAGGCTCCAAAACTAACATGGGAACTTGAGTCACCTTCGCAACACAAAGTCACCAACAGTACCTGTACCTATAAGAAAAGTTTTCCCGCCCCTCTCACGGGTGTAGTCTAGGTCAAGGTAAGGTTAAAAGCCAAATCAGAGTACAAGAGCTCGAATGTCGGTATTATCATACGGTAACACCTCCGAACTACCTCCGAAGTCATGGGTCTCATGGTCAGGTCTACAAAGCATCCTCCTCATAGCTACTATGGCCACTCTATTCCTAGTTCCTATGGAATCACTCATAGCCTGGGTACGAGGCCTTTTACCTCACGAAACAACCAACCCACCAAGAAAATCCAGAAACCAAACAGTCCAGCCAAATCCCATATGCAGAAAGTAAAGCACACATAGGATGCAATGCAAACAGATAATCATGCAAAGCGGTAAAATAAACACCCAAAAAAGAAAACAAACAAGAGCTAGGATCGACTCCGGGATGGACTAGAAAAAGGTCAATCTGTCCCCAGTGAAGTCGCCAGCTGGAACTACGCGACCGAGACCTGTCATCTGGATGTTAATGAAACATCAATGAAGTCGCCACGGAACGTCTTTTATCCCGCCTAAAGGGAAAGGTAAACATCGAGAAAACTTGGAAAGGGAGAAATCATGGTCTTTCGACCTAGAGATCGGGTAAGGGAGTCTGTTACACGAGGGGAAGGTGTTAGCACCCCACGCGCCCGTAGTACTCTACGGTATCCACTCTTGTTGTATAATCTAATGGGTATGGTCAAATCCTATGTCTATAGCTTAAAACTGAAAAGGGAATGCATGCGAGAGAAAAAGTAAATAATGTAGGGAAAATAAAAATTATGCTCGGTTGGGCCCTACCCCAATTCCTACGTATCCCTTTTAAGGAATCAGAACAGCCGTAGTTCGGCTTACATATTTTGGTTGGTTTGTGTTTTTTAGTTAAGGCAAACAAAAACAATCAAGATGGCAAAACATCGAAAGAAACAATAAACAAATGAGGTGATCAAACATTGACTAAATAATAACAACATAACATGTCAAAGATGGCGAGAACTCAAATGATAAAACAAACACACCTAACAATGACATTGAGAGTCAAAGTAGGATAACCGACATGTGCAATGACGAAAATCGGCTTCAAACAAATGTGCGATGGCGAAACATCGGCTAAACGATAACAGAGTCATGGCAAAGATGGCGAGACATTAATAAAACAGATGACAAAACATCACACCTAACAATGATATTGAGAATCAAAGTAGGATAAAAAACATGTGCGATGGCGAGACATCGGCTTCAAGATAACAAGATATCATGGCAAAGATGGCGAAACATCAATAAAACGGATGACAAAACATCACACCTAACAACGATATTGAAAATCAAAGTAGGATAACAAACATGTGCGATGGCGAAACATCGGCTACAAGATAACAAGATATCATGGCAAAGATTGTGAAACATCAATAAAAAGGATGACAAAACATCACACCTAACAACGATATTGAGAATCAAAGTAGGATAACAAACATGTGCGATGGCAAAACACCGGCTTCAAACAAATGTGTGATGGCGAAACATCGGCTTCAAGATAACAAGATAACATGGCAAAGTTGGCAAAACATCAATAAAACGGATGACAAAACATCACACCTAACAATGATATTGAGAATCAAAGTAGGATAACAAACATGTGTGTTGGCGAAACATCAGCTTCAAACAAATGTGAGATGGCGAAACATCGGCTTCAAGATAACACAGACAAAGTAACATTGGTTTGTATCTTTTACTTTAAAAAAGGGTTTGAGTTTATTAGAGGTATTCTTATGATTTTCCAAGAAGACAAGTTTTTGTTTTAAGATGCAAAATGCAAAGAAAGGGAAAACAACTAAGGGAAATTAACCTAGTGTTATCCCTAGTGTTATCATACAATGGTTGACCCTAAGGTTAAGGATAAAGGAAAGTCCTATCCTATGTTAGCATACATGGATTCCTACCTTAATCCACATGTCAAAGAAAGCTTAACAAAACTATCTTATAGGGAACATGCAATGAGAGCGAAGTCCTGATCTCAATGTCTAAATTGAGTGACTCATCGATCAATAATTAAAGATGTAAAGCAATAAACATCTTATATGGAACATGCAATGAGAGCGAAGTAATGATCTCAATTTCTAAATTGAGTGACTCATCGATCAACAATTAAAGAAGAAAAACAATAAACATCCTATAGGGAACATGCAATGAGAGCGAACAGGCAAGAATTAAAGAAACCCAGAGAAACTTCAAGCAAGCTGGCATCAGTAAACAAATTGAGTCAGGAATCTATCAGATATGAACAAGTCCCAGGGGCAATGTATGGCATTCACAATCATATGTATATATATGCTACAGAAACCATCAAACATGCCAAGCACAAAACAATGTCAGTATAATAGATTGTGTTTCACAAATAAAGTGAAACACAGAAAAGCCCAAAGCCAAAAGTGGCAACTTTCTCAGAGTACCTCGCACATTCAACAACCAAGTTAGTTATTCCATAAGGTGAAAAAGTGAGAACAAACATGATAGCTTTAGACATGATAAACAAGAAGAAACAAGCATATGCACAAATTAGGTCAAGAAAAGCAGGGGAATGTTGCTCCTTTCTATCACCATGTTGAATTGACAATTGAATGTAAATCAAGGATCATAAGAGCTTGGGAATAATATGAACAAAGACCATTCAAGTCAGTAGAAAACACATTTCAATCATGCATAGCTAATTCAATCACATCTTCATGAACACAATGGGAAATGAAACCTTCATAATGCATTAGATGGTTCAAAATATTCAAACATGAAGCTTATAAATGAAATGGCTTGAGCTAAAATGGACAAGTCAGAACCAACATGATCATTAGGTTCCCAATTATAGGCCTCACTCAAGTTCATTGGCCATCAAACAAATTGCAACAAGATAAACAAACTCAATTGGGTACCCTCACTTCAAAATTACACCAAAAATAGGAACAAGGATCCATAATTCAAACCAAAAATATTTTAACATCCTTGAAAGGTATAAAAGTCATAATGCAAGCCCTAAGTTCATGAATGATTGAGGAAGAGGCCAAGTGAAATTCAAAGTTCAAGACTAGTTGGCAAAACCACCAAACTAGACAACTTTTCAAAATTATTTATGGAAAAATGTCAAACCAAGTCAAGTATTTCAAGAAAAATGGTTTTCAAATTCCCAACACATTCATGAACCATGAACAAGACCTGAAATCCAATAAAAGTCCAAGGCACAAGGATTTTGAACATGAAACTTGCACCATAAGCAACAAAACCCTAGATTTTGACTTTAAATCCTAAATATTAATTAAATAGGATCAAAACCCAAAAAAATCAAACCAAGGTCTTGCAAAATATCAAGAAACCCTAAATGTCAGAAAATATATTTTTTCATCTTTTTTTGAATTAGGAAAAGTCAAGAAAGAAATTAATATTCAAACTATTATGTAATTAACAAATATTCACAAACAATTATTAATTAAATTATTATTTAAGGGAAAAAAAATGTAAACCACAACCAAAAATTATGAAATGGTCAAAGCAAAAATATGATCAGATTCTATGATTAAAAACAAGATTACATGATTTTTTTAGAATTTTTGAATTCATAGAAGTATTAAAAATAAATAAAAAACAAACAAATATTACAAATAACCTTTTGAAATTAAATTTTTAATGAAAAATAAGAACTATTAAAATAAAAATGAACTTTGATCAATTAATTAATTAAACCTATGAATTTTTAAAACCAATCAGATTATTTTAAAAAAATCCAAAAAAAATGTGACAAATACTAGAAAATAATATTGACCTATGGTAATTTTTTTGGAATTTTTGAATGTGTTTTGGTCAGAAAACAAAATTAAACAAAATGCCAAATAAAACAAAAATTCAAATAAGCTAAAAAATTCAAACATGCCAATCATGACGTGCCACCACATCATCTTCAACCTTCGATCATTCAAAAAACGCGTGCATATCTCAGGCTTATGGCACACTTTCAAATCAACACAACTCACTCAATTTTGCATCATTTTTTTATGAAATCAAAGGCAAATCAAAGCTAGCATGGCAAGGAATCCATAGCAATTCGAATCGAATCAAATCATCCACCACATTATCCACATTCAAGCCACGAATATGAACAAAATCGCTTTGAATCTCGAGTTTCAGAATATCCAAACATGCATAATTCATCAAATTAAACGCTACAAAGCTTCAGAATTATTCCATAGACTTCAAACAACATGATTATGAACTTAAATCACACGAGGCATGGCTAGAAATCAGAATTCAAAGTTGAGAATTCATACCTTTGAGAAAAAATGGATCTACTGTCTCCTTAGATCCAGTTACAATCTAAGCCTCGATCTACAATCCTTATCACTTGGATAAGAGAATGCAAGAAGAATTGGCCATAATGCGCAAGGGAGATGGAAGAATCGAAGAAAAATTCAGAGCTACAAGCTATGGAGTTTCTGACTTTGATGGATGAAATGAGGCACGAACCCTTTGCACTGAGGCTTGCTTCTCAATATATAGAGCATTAGGAGGAGGGTAGGATCGGTTTTTTGCGCTAAAAGCTCTTGGAATCAAAGAAATCTTTTTTTTGGCCAAAATGAAGTATGCACATGCAGCCTTGAAATCCCTCGTGCGTTGGCTTGCTTTTGTGTGCATTTTAATCCATTTGTTCCCAGGAAGAGATTAGCAACAATATTAGGACTTAAATCCTTGCCTTAAGCTAGTGTTGGTGATTAGGCAACTTCATGCCATTTTTTGCAAAACCACGATTTCCCTTCTCATTTGCCCATGTGCAGCTCAAACTTTGTCATGATGGGCCTCAGCATGCCACAAATTACCAATGGGCTTGATTAGAAGCAAAAGGAATGGCTAAAACTTGAGTTTGCAAGAAATGACCATTTTGCATATTTGTCAAGTTTCACTAAAATGCCACAAAGTTCCAAAACTCATAACTTACTCATAATTTTGAATTTTGGCACAAATGAGCACAATTTGGAAAGGTCTTGAAAGGATTCACAATCCCCTAGTTTATAGAATTTTGCAAATGATCCATTAAGGTTCTCAAAATTTGGCTTGAAGTTCACTAATTTTGAAAAATGACCTATAATCTTGTGATTTCAAAAGTCCATAACTCTTGATTCCTTATCAATATGGACATGAGACCAAAAGAATATGAAAGGTCATTCTCTTAGCTTTCCAAGCATATTTCATTTACATCTTTTTGATCAAGGATGAATAAAATATGAATTTTTGAAGTTAAGTCCTCATTTTCCAAAATTAGAAACTTTTAGGGTTTCTTCATGAACAAGTTTCAACCCAAACCTTAATCTCTTTAATCCAATGATCAAAATGGACTTGAAATATGAAAATTACATCCTTGATTTGATGGTTGGACAAAAAATCCCTTGGTCAACTTTGACTTTGACTGGTTTTGACCAAAATGACCATTTTTCCCCTCTGAATCAATTGGTCCACCTCCCTTCAAAATTGATGATTAAAACTTCAAACATATGATATTCAAAACACATAAAGGCCATGTGCAAAGTTTTACTTCAAAATTCTCAAGAAAACCTGATGAAAACCAAAACCCTAAATTTGGTCAACACATTAGGAGACTGATTAATCATCTATAAAACTTCAAATCCTCTGGGCATCTTGACCAATTCCTTGTACAAAGGCCTCTCAAACATAAAAGAAATTTTGTAACTCCCAAAATCAGGACTTTTACATTGATCAATAGCCTTGCTCAACAAAACCCTAATTTGGCTGGTGAACCCAAAGAGTGATTCTCCTTGTGATCAAACACAAACTTCAACCCTCTGATGATCCAAAGAGATGAATAAAGCATCTTGAGATATGCAATAGCTTTTGGGCTTGAAAGATCAAAAGGTTTAGATGATAGGATATTTCTTAGACAACTTGTCAATGCAATCCACCTTCAAAGCTTGAGGAAAACCTGATAACCAAAGCACTTTGATCCTATCACAATGTATGAATGCAATGCATTATGATGTTCATGATGAAACATAAGCCTAAATCAAGAGGGTAAATTTTGGGGTGCAACACAAGCTACCCGCAAGTGACTAACAACCTCTAGACTCGCAAGCCCTAGACTTCTTAAGGATTCAGACCTACCCGGTCCCTTAAGGAATATCAACTAATAATCAACCTGATTATTATAATTCACAAGCTACCGGCAAGTGACTAATAACTTCTAAAACTTGTAAGCTCTAGACTTCTTAAGGATTCAGACCTACCTGGTCCCTTAAGGAATATCAAACAACAGTTTGAATACAAGTTTTTTTACAAGAATGTTGCTTCTAAAAAGCTATGTAAATATTTTATGAACAATGACTTAAGAATGTGGAAACAATGAATAGTGTTTGCGCATGAATATTTAGTTAGTTGGCTACTTTCTTTCTTAGTCTTTAATCCTTTATATATACCTATTAGCATAATGTATCTGTTGAGGGATACTCTTGGAATTTCCAAAAACATTGGCAGCTTGAACACTAACGTGGGGGACAAGATCGTGCGACGCGTTCGTCCTTTCATAGTAGTGGAATGAAACATCGATTGTACCATGTACTATTTGTGCCAAGTTAACATTATCTTCTTTCCTTTTGCACTTCATAGGCTTCTCCGAGCATGAGTTTAGAAGCGAGAACATAACATCATGTCTTCAGAGTCTTCAAAACCGCGTCTTCAAAGTCTTCAACACTTGGTCGTGAGAACCTTTTCTTAGAACCTTGGGTATTTAGAACTTCAAGTCTTTAGAGTCTTTAGACCTTCTGCCTTTTATATTCTTCATCACTTGGTCTTTAGAACCCTTATCTTTAGAACTTCATTAATAGAAACACAAGCTTTCAGCATCTGGACTTTAGTAGAAACTTTATCTTCAGATCTTCTATCTTTATTTATTTGGAACATGTAGTCTTTAGAAGCTTGAGTCTTCAGCATTTGGACATAAGTAAAAACTTCTGTCTTCAGATCTTTTGACTGGTTTCTTCATAAACATATCAGAGTTTATACTTCAGAGCCTTCTGGAGTATCTTGTTATTGTTCAACAGAACTTGTGTAGCATATAAGCAGAATCAATTACGTTCTAATATCTTGGCCACGCCATTCATCAGAAGCAGAACTTGTTTGTTAAGTACTCAACAATAACAAACATTAGTATAACAAAGTTTTTCATACAATCATACTCATTTGTTATCATCAAAATTCAGAGATAATATTGCAGAACTAAATCTTGTTCTTACATAACTATCAACCAAAGTATTTCTTCACACAACATTTGGATCTTTATCTGACATTGTTAGATGTTTAATATTCATCAATAATAGAACTGGGATCTGATACCAATTGAAGGTGTGAAGAAAATGCAAGAAATGAGGGTTTTAATTGGATTTTCCTGTCTCAACAAACTTTTGTTTTTTAACATTGTTGTGTTGAGTGATGCTTTTGAATGTGTTATAGAAGCATAAACAATTAAGCATAAGCAGAAGTAAGGAACACATAATATATCCTAGTTCACTTGAGAAACCCTCAAGCTAGTCCAGTCCACCCTAACAAGCCGATTTCGCCTTGAACTCAAGGACTTAGTCCATTATAACCAAATCTGTTTACAATCTGCACAGAAAACTATTGTGACTAACAACCACTTAAACCACCACTTTAGTCTTCTCAAAGCTTCTGATCTAACATGTCCTTTGAGTAACATGTTACCATCTAAAGCTTCTGACCTAACTGGTCCTTTAGAAAAAAACAAATATCCTTCCTAAAGCTTCTCACCTAACCGGTCCTTTAGAAGGAACAAACAACTATTTGTTTTTACAGGGTTTGTTTACAAGAGAATGATTATACAAAAGCAAGTGTAAACACAATTAAGTACATTAGAAGATCCTATTACACACTAATAATATTAAAGTTCATTTTATTATAAATATTTGTTCTTCTTTTCTTCAAGTAGCTTCTTCAAGGACAACAATCCAAAGCACTTGAATTGCTGAAGTCTTCTTCTTCATAAGCTTATAAAATATTTATTGATCTTGATGTAGTAAAGAGAAGAACTTCTTCATCTTGATTAACTTAGAACATTCTGGACAACAACCCTTGTTCTATTTACTTAAATGATCATTTTAGAGCACAACATTCATGTTGTAGATTTGTAACTGGAGCTTCCATGATCATCTTCATTATCTTCTGTGGCTTAGCAAGCTTCTTGCAATATATGAAATTAAGCACATTGTGAATCAATGATTTTATTGTTTTCTTGAAATCACCAACAACATGATTGAAGAATCATCTTGACAACAATTGTTCATGTTGTTGTTATAGTGGTTGATAGTTTTGGTTGTGTTCCAATAATGACAACTTTCATTTGAACATTGAACACCAACAACATTTTAAGCATATAATCCTTTTCTTATATAGCCAAGAAAAACAGAACTGTTGGCTATTGAAAAAGAGTCGTTACACAATGATGAAAATAGTACTACCACTTCTTTTTCTTTTCCACAATTAAATCTAGTGGAGAGGTGGTGGGATAAGGGTTTTTCATACTGTATACTTATCATTGCTAACTGTAACATTTGTCTTCGAAACTTTAGAGGATTTTGATGGTAGATGATTGAAGCATGAGTAGAATCGTGACATTTGAATCTCCAGATAATCAAGCCTTCAGTCATCAGAACTTGTTTACTCAGAACCTTGTCTTTGAAACTTAAGCCCTCTCTATTGAGATCCTTTTCTAGAACCTTGGGTCTTTTAGAACTTCAAGTCTTCTGAGTCTTTAGAACTGATGTCTTCATATTCTTCAGCAGTTGGTCTTTAGAAACCTTTTCATAGAATTGTGGGTCTTTAGAAACTTGAGCCTTTAGCATATGGACTTAAGCAGAACTTATGTCTTCAAATCTTCTGATTGTTTCTTTAGAATATGTTGTCTTCAGAAACATGAGTCTTTAGCATCTGGACTTAAGTAAAACTTCTATCTTCAGATCTTTTGACTTGTTTCTTTAGAACATGTTGTCTTTAGAAGCATCAGTCTTCAGCATCTGGACCTAATTAGAATTTCTGTCTTCAGATCTTCTGAGTTGTTTCTTTTAGACTTCATATCATAGCCTACACTTCAGAGTCTTCTGGGGTGTCTTGCTAATATTCATTAGAACTTGTGTAGCACAAAAGCGTAATTAATTCTCTTCCAATGTCTTGGCCATGCCATCCATCAGAAGGAGAACCTGTTTGTTAAATACTCAAAAATAACAAACATTAGAGTATCAAAATTTCTCATACAAACATACTCATTTGTTATCATCAAAACTCAGAGATAGTATTACATAACCAAATCTTGTTCTAACACATTTTTTCACTTTCTTTCTTTTTAGAAAACCCATATGATGATTTTCTTGTTCCACTAGAACCTCCATCTGTTGTCAATTGTCATTCCCTTACGGCTTCCTCTAGATGGACACCCATATTTACCATCTCTTTGAAATCACTTGGTGCACTCGCAATCATTCTTTCATAGTAAAATTAACCAAGGGTTTTTAGGAAGACCTTGGTCATTTCTTGCTTTCGTATTAGGGGTACCACTTGGGCAGCAACCTCGCGCCATCACTGCACATACTATTTAAATGAATCCTTATCATTCTGAGCCATTGCTCTCAACTGGTCATAGTCGGGTGCCAGAAACATGTTTTACTTATATTGTTTCATAAAAGCTTCACCCAAGTCATTGAATGTACAGATGTTGCTATTGTCCAATCCCATATACCACTTCAAGGAAGCACTAGTTAAACTATACCGGAAGAAATGAATAAGAAAATGTTGATCATCATTACGAGTTGGCATCCTTCTAGTATACATCACCAAGTGGTCACGGGGGAAAGAGCTTCCCTTGTACTTCTCAAATTCTGGTACTTTAAACTGTGTTGGCACTTTTAGATTAGGAACTAGGCAGAGATCACGGACATTCTGTCTGAATAACTCTTTCCCTCGGAGAGCCTTCACTTCTTTTTGCATTTAATTATATTGATCCTGAAATTCATCCATTCGGTCATAAAAGCCCATACTTTCACTTGGTGGAGGAGCAGGATGATAAACTTCATCGTTAATAACAGGCACCATATTCACTATAGGAGGCTTAACATGATGGATCTCATTATTAGAAACAGGAGTAGCATGCACCTCAAGAGGTGTAGAAGCAGTAGAAGTTTGAATGAATAGAGCAACTTGAGTAACAGGATTGTAACCTTCTAGCAATAAATTCTCAGGAATTGCCCATGGGTAACCGCGAGGCATAAGATATTGAGTAGCGGTAACTAGATTAATAGATATGGGTACTGATACAACTTCATAAATAACGGTCGTCTGTTGTGGTTGAGTAGCACGGGGAGATAGAGGAGGAGGTGGTGGTGGATGGTTTTGAGCAGCCACTAATGTCTCTCAAAGCAGCGACTTCTTCGCGTAACTCACGATTCTCTTGTTCAAGATTTTACATCTTCTTTCTAAAATTAGCCCGAGTATTATAGCGATGAGACAACTTGTTGACTGAATGAAGAAAAGAAACAAGTAAGACACCTAGGAATGAACAAGAATGCAAAAATATGTGCAAATGATGCATGATATGCAATGCATATGATTTATTTTGTTTATTCATGGAACTCAAAGAATCATAAACAATTGCAAAGATTGAAGTACTAACACATTTGGAAATACTGAAAATTCTCATTTTAATAATAGTTTTGGAATGGATTATAACTTTTAGTACAAGTTTCAATAATCCTAAATACAAGATCTAAAGATAGCATTTAAAAATATTAAAGACCCAAAGCTGAAGAAAATCTCTCCACAAGCTGACGCTTTCCGTCGAGTCTTGCAATCTGAGCCTTCAACTGCTTGTTCTCTTCTGCATACCTGTCGGAGAATTCCTTCCATCCACTAGAATCATAAAATGGGTGACCGGGACCCGGATGAACTCTAGAGAAAAATAAATCCTCTTGGTTCTCCATCATCTCCACAGCACGACTCTCAAGAATCTCGATCAAGACATCCTTCTCTTTCAATTTTGTTGAGTAGGACACCTCTAAAGTCTGGTACTTGTTATTCCATGCTTCCTTCTTTTTTTGCATCCTAACTAAGGAAAACTGAAGTTCTTCCACATCATATAAGAGAAGAGGAGTAGTCCTTATAAACATATCAGTTATAGGTTCTTCACGAGAATAAGGCATCTTTAACTGAACCGCCCTTGCTTGTACCCAACGGAGATGAGGCTCTAAGGAAATAGCTCCCCTTGGTCCCAAGTCTTTTCTACCCTTTCTATGAACACGGTGCAAGCCTTTTCAATCGCTTCCTTATCTACCTTGTGATCTTTTCCTTCTTTGAGAAAGAAACGACTCATATGAATGTTGTTTGGTTTGTCTCTCAACGGATATCCAAGTTGATGACATGCATGAACAGGATTGTAGATTATTTCTCCCTTTGTACCAAGAAGAGGAAAATTGGGGAAACTACCAAACAACTATCAATAATATCCACATCATAATAAGCTTGATGATTGTTGTACCCAAAAAATTTCCCTCCCTCAAAAGGTTCTAAAGTACTCGTAGCTACTTAACGGTTGACTAGTCAAGTTCTCCTCCTAAGCAAAGGGTCTACAACTAAGGTTTTGTGTTTCTAAAGGAATATTGGGTTTCAAAGGTATCAATTGGTTCCCATGATTCTCCATAGATCTTCAAAATTTATCATATCAAGTTTCAAGTCTTGTATCACAAGTTTGCTCAGTCAATAGCTCAGATGATTGGAAGTCAATTGTATTGGTTAAAAAGTCAACTATGATCAACATACAGTCAAACTTCAATATTTTTGTCAAAATCAACATTTTGAATTGATATTCAATATTTTATCAAGGGTTGATCATGATTCCTCAAGAGAAGCCCTCAAATCATCAAAAGTCCAAAGTTGCCAAATTAGGGTTTCCTTAGGAGAAGTCAACTGAACTTTGACCAAGCATAACTTTCACATGCTTCATCAAGGTTTCCCAAACAAAATCCTATTTTGAAGGAAATTAAATTCTCTACATCTTTGTATTTATTCTCAAGTCAAAAAAGAGCTTTATTTAAGAGATATGAGCCAATACATTATAGGTCATTTCAAAAGTCAACAAAAAGACACTTTTTGTCAAGGAAACTTACATGAAGATAAAGTCTCCAAATGCAAAAATGATCAAAGGAGAATTTTAATAGGATATCTTTATCTCTCCAAAAGGTCCTAGATCACCTTAAAAAGATGAAAATTGAGAGAGTTATGACCAGTGCAAGTTTGGAAGTTTTAAGGAATGCATGAAATGCAAAGTGAGCAAACTTGAAATTTTAAACTAGTGGGCCTAACTTTTGATGTTCAAACATGTTCACAATGTGTTAGAGAACCTCTAAATCCATTCACATATTTTTTATGATTTTTATTTCTTTTATTTTAATTTTTATTCATTTAAATGTAAATTAAATCAAATAAAATATGAAATATTAGTATAAGGCACATGGGCTTTTGGTTTCAATCATATGGAGGCCCAAGAATGATTGGACATCTATGAAAAACCGTGTGAGCAAGAAAATGGAAAGAAATATCTCAAATTGGAAGTTTGTAAATGTGTTTGATTTTGTCTAAACATGGCTATGATTGCATGATTTCTTGCCATGTTTGTTGATCCATTTTCTTTCTCTATATAAACACAAGAGATCAGATACAAAATGACACGAAGACACTTTCTCAAGCACACTCCCAAAGATTTCCAAATTTTCAAACATTAGGGCAAGGTCGAATCATATTCTCCAACATGTTTCAATCAGTGTTAAATCTTCCATTATCCTCTTAAGACTCCAAGGAAGCCATTCCAATTGTTCCTGAAGCCTGAAGCGCGCCAGAACACTCTCTCTCTCTCAAACACACCGGTTGGGTAAAGATTTCATGAATTCAAACTCTTAAATCATGCGTTCTAAATGAATTTGTTGCATATATTCATGTTCATGTTGATGTTTAGGAGTATTTTGACGTATTTCTCGCAAGGTA
Source organism: Vicia faba (assembly GCA_948472305.1). Taxonomy (NCBI): domain Eukaryota; kingdom Viridiplantae; phylum Streptophyta; class Magnoliopsida; order Fabales; family Fabaceae; genus Vicia; species Vicia faba. Next base: position 403,673,191 of record OX451735.1, read on the forward strand.
TGATGCAGGAATAAGAATCCACCATGGCTAGGGAATTGAGATCGAATTCCTTCGAAACCATAACTATGATCGTTTTTAGACCAAAATAATGTGTCCACTGAATTCGCAGGACCCTAATTAATCAATTAAGTTCATTTTCCTTTTTGTTTTCTTTGAATTTCGCAGGTTTAGATTTCTATATCGCTGATGATGATGACTGGAACCACTGCCCAGGGAGGTTTGACCGGTGGTTGAAATTGCGTGGCAAAACGAGAAATTTTGATTGGCCCATTCAAAACTCCAGGGCCCCACTCGAACGCATGCTTTTGCTTGGCTGATTTTTGGAATTGATTTTGTAATATATTGTTATTATTTGATTTAGGTAACCGGGTGTAAGGGTCGTCCCAGCAGTAAGAGAGTGTGTTACTAAAGCGTTTGTATATCAGGGCATGGGTATGATCCATTCCCCTGCCATTTTATTTTTTATTGTTTTCTCTTTATAGAACCAGTACGAGCCAGTCTGTGCGCGCATCATACACCTCTTCAATCAGCACCATCCAATCTAAATCCAACAGTCCAGAAGAAGGGCTCCATGATGCACCTCCTGGAATCATCCACATGGGATCACACACAAATATTGGGCTTGCAGTCTTGGGCCTGGAAAATGGCTTTTCTCACACCCCCCAGAATTACTCTTTCAAGCCCATCAATTCTTTTTTTTATTATTCCAATTTCTATTTTAAAATTTAATTAACTTTTTTTAATTAATTAATTAAAACTAATTTAGATTTAGGTTAAATCAATTTGACTTTTCTATTTAATTAAATCAAATTAATTTTTTTGTAAATAAATTAATTAAATTAATTAACTTAATTTTCTTTCATTATTAAACTTTTCTTCAATTAAAAATAACTTAGGTTTTTATTAGGTTTTAATTCCCTTTTCTCAAAAATAAAAAATCAATTAATCATTAATTATTTTCCATCAAATAATCTCCCTGTTTCTTCTTGCAATCTTCGCGTTTTTCTTATTTTCGCATTAATTTTATCATAATTATGTAACTGCTAAAGTTTGTAATAAATTAAATAGGTTTTTACTTTAATTTCTATTTCCCCTAAATTTTGGGGTTTGTATCCCCTTTCCCTGAAGCTTTGTAATAGCGTAGGAAAGTTATTTTCTGTCTTTACCGCTTTCCTTATAAACTCTGCTAGATGTATGCTAATAGGCTTGTATGGAAAGACTAAAAACAAACGATAGCTAACCCTAATCACAAATTAAAATTAACTGAAATCAAAAGCACTTTTAACACACCCACCTCTAGGGTGACCCCACTTGTTGCCTTCGGAAAACAGTCATGTCCCTCAAATGTAGAGATACCATTAGCAAAGAACCTCGGTTAAAAATCATCATAAAGATCATAGTCCTTCGATGACCCTTTGATGCAGCCTTCGGTAAATCATCTTGTCCCTCGATGTTGCCTACGAATACATGATGATAGTCCATTCGAATTGCTAAAGGTATACCTATATGTTGCCTTTGTGAATGTATGATGACCTGCACCTATCCTTCACACATCCAATGATAGGGCTTCCTACTAACCAATGGTAGGATAGCACTATCTAAAGGATGAGGAAAAGAAAAAAGACATTTGAGTAGGTAGATATTTCTTAATCGCTTGCTCATGAACATTTCAAAAAAAGTTTCACACAACGAAACTTTTTCAACAAATATTTTCAAAATAAACATTTTGCATGCATTCTCAGTGATACGAGAATCATTACAAAATTTCCACACTTAGGCATTTTCAAAATATTTTCAAACAAACACAAACACAAAGCATTTTCAAAAGTGAGCTAGCGACTAAGATCCCGTAGATAACTACAGACGGAAAGGGTGCTAACACCTTCCCTTTTCATAACCTACCCCCCTTACTCAAAATTCTCAAAGGTATTTCCTATTATTTTCACCCTTTCCTTTATTGGATAAAAAAAAGTCGGTGACGACTCTTGCTATCCACAACATTTGCGATAAAACGCAAAAACAAAAGTCAGTTCTCCCACTGTATTACAATGATACAAATCAATATCAGAATGAGTGAGATCCATAATCTTCGGTGCCCACCACGATTCCTTCTTGATATCCCAAAAAGCAACAGACTGAGGTACGTTAGAAATAAACCACTGATATAACCACAATATGTAATAGACGACCATCCCTCCCTAATAGAAATTCCAAAGATGGATGGAATAATAAGTATCTCCTAGCATGGTAGGGACTGGATTCCTAATCAGAAAGACCCTAATGGCATTAACATCCACAAATTTGTCGATGTTAGAAAACAAGAACAACCCATAGACAAGCAAAGCAAAGATAGCCTCAAAAGCAGTTGTACTCTTCATCTTGGCGAAGTAACGAGCTTTCTCCAATAGAAACTGAGCAAGTAAACCTCTGATGCCTCCTTTGATAGTCATGTTGGCCTCAATCTCATACTTCTTCAAGTTAGTCATGGTAGCAATCTCATGAGACTTAGGCTCTCCTTCTAAACCAGTGAAAGGAACACAATCACTAACAGGTAAATCAAGTAAGTACGAGTACTACTCCAATGTGGGCATCAACTGATAATCAGGAAAAGTAAAACAATGGTGTAAAGAATCATAAAACTGGACCAATTTAGAAAGAATACCCTCCTTAATCTTGAGCTTCATAAGAGGCATAATGGCTTCATACTTCTTTCGGAAATCTGTAGAACTCTCAATCTCAGGAATCAAACTCATCAATTCCTCTATCTTAGGATCCTTGAAACTGTACTTCTGAGTCTTTCTCTTTCCAAAATACATGGTCAAAAAGTACCTGAGATATTTGAAATAGTAAATCTTAAGTTCCTTGAAAAATCATTTAAAGAATGCTCTTGGGTGCATGATTGCATGATGCAACAATCACACAAAAGATCACAAACATGGGGGTTCATAGGTTTGACGTCACGAGCATGAAGTCAAATGTACTACCCATAAGGTAAGGACTAATGGTTTATCACCTGCCGAACAAAGTTCTAAAAAGTTCTCAGAGTCTACATCCTTCTTTCGAATATTACCAATGTCCTTATTAGCTCGGTAATTATCAATACTCATAGGAAAAACTCGTCTGAGTGTAGCATTGCATGGAAACCACTTCTGGATTGCTCCGTCATACCTAAAAGGCTAAGATGGGTTAAGGATTCTACATTCCTCAGCTTCAGCAGGCTCCCTGGTCAAAAGTAACACGTCTTCCCGATTGCTCGGTAAATTGATACTACAGCCAAAAAGGGCCTCCACTGAGTGGGGGATTTCATGTCTCCTTTTTTGGGATTCCTCTCTCAAAGTTAACATGACTATACCACCTTTCCTATATTAAGTTTTCCCAAGTCCGGTAGAGGACTTAGAAGAGATCACCAAGCACCCTGAAAACCATAAAAATCTATACATACAGGCATATATCCAACAAATAATAAACAACAAAATAAATATCACATACACAAATAAACAAAGATAGGATCAACCCACTTAGAGATTTTATCCCCAACAGAGTCTCCAGTTTTCTGTAGCGGTAGAAATGTTGAGACTAAGCCATTGGATTGATTTAACTCGTACAAATCAAATAAAAATCGTCACCGCGCTTTATTGTTTCCAAAGGAAATGGGAAAAGAGAGAATAAACCTAAAAAGAGAGGGGAGAGAATCTAGGTGTGGGGGTTGGTTATGAAAAGGGAAGGTATTAGCACCCTAAACATCTATGATACTCTGCATGAACCTCTTTGAAAATATGTGTATTTTTCCTATAAAAGTGTATACAAAAATAGATGGTGGAGATGAGAAAAAAAAAGTGTTTTTTTACAATTTTGCACCCGCCGCGGTTGTGAAACTTTAGTGCCTACGTACCACCTTTTGTGCAATAGGGGATCGGGGTACTCATATTTCACCTTAAAAATTTTAAAACACAAATGTGTGTTGGTTAATTTTAAGAGAAGAGACATCATCGTCATATCTAAGTGGAAGACATACTACCCACAATTATGAGAAAGAATAATTTGCATCATCTCAAAGTGGAGGATATAGCTTGGATTTTAAAATCAACAAAGCCTCACTCAACACTCAATTGGAAAATATCTCACTTCACTGCATATCTTAGAAGTATAGTAGCTCACATCACTACAAGAATCAACAAGAGTCTAATATTTTGAGAAAATTTTTAAAGTAAAAAGACAATGTGGAAAATGGTTTGAATGGAGTTAATTGACTTTTAGTCTTGAGAAAGATGTCAAAGTATGGTTAATTTGATTAAAGTTTGATTAAGAAATGATTTTTGAAAATGCGTGGAACTAAATCCAAGTTTATTATGAAAGCGATTCAAGTTAGAAAACAAGAAGAATTTTAGGGAGGAGATTTTTGAAATTAAAGAAGATGGAAGGAGATGAAGGGACTATCCTAAAACATAAGGTAAAAGCCAAGGAAAAGAACAATCTAACTAACAAGAAGATAACACTTGACATATGTAGTCAATGTAGAATTCTCATCATTTGGATTGAAATCAAGCAAGCAAAAATACTAACCCTTTGAGGAATACAAGCTTCAGATGAACTAAGTCTTCACAAAAATTGGGCAGAGAAACGACAATTTACAGAGGAATTCTTAATCATAGACAAAGTATATAATTATAATAACCTACACAAAAAGAAAAAAATAAACCAATGCCTTGGAGTAAACCCCAAGGATTTCAGACAAAATAACAATACAACCACAAGGTTCCAAAGTATCAAGGCTTCTAATCCTACGTCCGAGAGACCCACAACTCCACAATGTTAAGGATAGTAACCAATTAATCCAAGTAACTTTACATTTTTTTATTGTTCAAGTTGATTTTAAGTGTCTTAAAAAGAAAATAAAATCTCAAATGAGCAAAGATAAAAATGGCATAAAGATAAATGCTCAAGTGAGCAAAAGAATAATGGCATAAAGATAAATGCTCAAGTGAGCAAAAGAAAAATGGCATGGAATTTAAATGATAAAATAAATGGTACATAAAAATAAAGGCGTAAAATAAAGGCATAAAGTAAAAGCACAAAGTAAAGTTAATTATTAGTGAATTAAAAGTTAAAAGGTTAGTTGAATTACCATCTTGAAACTTGAATTTGATAACTCATTAGAAGATTGATAAAATTAAATCTTCTCAATAACAAGTCTCATTTGCTTTTTGTCAAGTATACCACTCATTTCAAATGCTCAAAGCAACTACATATGAACAACAATGTTCAAATGATTCACTTAGACCAAAGTTCATGAAGTTCATTAGAGGATTGATAAGATCAAAGTCTCCTAACAATGAACTTCAAAGTTATTGGATTAAAGGTTTCAATTTAAACATACTTGGGCTTGCAAACATAGGTTTGAGCCACGAATGATCATTTTTTGAATCGGGACAAATTTAGCGCTATGTTAAGCAATCTTAAGTGGAATTATGTAGAAGTCACACCTATTTTGAGGCTGCTCAATAGCAATCTATGTACCAACATGTTAGATAAATAATATGTAGATTATTCTCCAAAAATATGTAGCACAAGTAAAAACAAGAAAGGGATAAGATGAAGAGGGAGGGATGTATCAGATGAAATTAGGGTTTCAAATATCATCATCATTCATCCATTTTGGTGGATTTTGTTTTTCAATCTATCGACACCCAAGATCCAATTAGGTTGAGGAACTTGTCCCAAAATAACATCCAAATCAGGACCAAGCAAAAATAATAAAAATGTATTTAATAAAATCAATAATTTAATGATTATTAAAAGGGAAATACTTGGTAAAATATACAAAATGTGATAAAACACCAAATAAAAGTTCTAAAAAAATATAAGTCAAACATGAGTCAATAAGTGTTGACAAAAAATTTAAGCATTTTTTAAAGTCAGAAACTATTTTTAAAATTTAAAGAAATAAGCAAAACAAGCCAAAATTTGTGAAAAATAGTAAAATCAAAAATTAAAATAAAATAAGGTCACCAATATTGTTCAAGTAGTCATTGGATCCTTCCTGAATTTTTCCAGAATTTTTAAATCAAGAAAAGTATTTTTAAACAATTAAAACAAGTCAAATAAAGTGAAAAATCATAAAAAATACCAAATCACAAAATAAAATTGTGAAAAAGTAAAAATTAGAAAGAGAAAATACAAAAGTATTTTTGATAATTTTTTCAAAATTTTAGGAGTTAAAATGTATTTTTTATGAATTTTTGAAATTTAAAACAATTAAATTATAAAATAAGAAAATAAAAATAAATCCAAAAAAGATATATACTATTGGATCAATGTCAAAACGCGTCAGTAATCAAATCCAAAGGGTCTGTCACGTTGTTCATATCATGGTCATAAGTGAATAACCACCAGATCATTAATTAAAAACATATTCGAAACAAATGTGTGGCACCATGTCATTGGTTGAGAGATAACACGAGGGTCATCCTCAACCTCCAGCCATGGGCGAACTGCAAGTCCACAAACTGTAAAATTAGGAGCCCAGACCGACGTCATTCGCTTCGTCCCTTCAAGACGATTTCAATGGTACCCTCGCAAAAAAATTATTTAAAGTGTAGCTCGGTCGATTTGAGAAATATCAGAGAGTTTTAAAATTTTTTAAAATAAAAAACAAATGCATCGGTTGATCAAAATTAAACCATCAGTAAGCATCAATGATCATCATAGACCATTCCAGTAATTTGAGTTAGAAGAATTGATGCCTTAAACTACCTTAACGAAGTATGAAGAAATTGCTATGAAACTTGACTTAGCTAGCATGATTTATAGCACTACAAGACTTGGTTCTTCTTCTATTAGCTTTAGTGAAGTTTAAGGATAAAGAATGAACAAATAAATTGCATTTAAAATATCTCTAAAACTAAATTCGAAGTTGCAGAATTGAGAGGTATGGAGGAAGTTTGACAGAGATTTTCTGGCTCTCTAAAGCTTGTAAAATGGAGTTGAGGAGGTCTATATTTATAGAAGAATGTGATGCAATGCTAAGAGAGGATGAATGATAAGAAATCAAGTGAAATAGTGTGCACCCTAATCATGACAAAAGTGTGACTTCTAACACATCAAAACTCAACTAATATTTGTGTTTCAATCCTTAATCCAGCCTTAGCAACTTTGTTAAACATGTTTAAGTGGAAAACACGCACAAAATTGATCATTAGAAGCCACATTAGTCAATTCGCTATCTGACTGTAAGTGAAACTTCAGTTCCAAGGTACCAACTTTGAATTTATGGTGCACACAGCTTAGGAGGCTTTATGGTATGATTCTTGAGGCATTTTCAAGACAAGGTCACAATCTTTACAATGTGCCAATAAAGACTCCACTTGGATGCTTGAGGTGAAAGTTATGTCCATTTGAAATCGTGAAAAACAAACTGATTTTAGTACTTAGAAAAATTTCTAAGTATAGAACTCCAAAGTGACCTATATTGTTCTTCAAAATTACATGATCTTATACTCAAACTTTGATCTTCATATCTAAAGATGACATTAAACCCATTCAATTGATCTTGATCTTGATATCTTTTCAATTCTTCAACCACTTTCCAAGCATCTTAAAGTCTTGCAAATTAAAAAGAGTTGTAGTAGACATCCCAAAGATTATTATGGAAAAATAATGGGCTCAAGGAGATAAAAATTGACCAAGTTATGATCATTTGAAGTCAAACTCTAAAATTCAAAGGCTTTTCAAGGAAACTTGTAATCTTTCTCAACCATTAGTGATATTCTATTCAAAATTAGCCTCAGATTACTGAAGATAGCTTATCAAGGACCCTTTAAATAGAATCATGGATTTAGAGTCAATCAAAAACCTCAAAAAATGATCAAGATATGGTCCTTGAAAGTCAACAAACCCTAGCTCAGAGAGTGTCAAAAGAACTTGAAACCCCTTTCAACGTTTGATGATTTTTCTTGCACAATTGGATCTTGTCATGTGAAGAGAGGTTGTTTTATATGATGGTAAGAATCCATAGCAAAAATAATCAACTCAAAATGTTGAAAATTGAGAGATTTATACACATATGATCACTGAATCAAGCAATTGCTCAATTAGGTCAAACTTGTTGAACCAACCTTGAATATTTTTGAACTTTCATGGTAAAATAAAGCATGATGAATCATAAAAGGCCTTGAGATGATGTTGTCTTGAATCACACTTAATGATGGAGCTTAAGTCTTAATGAAACTTGTTGAAGAGGGCATGAAAGTAAGCACATGAACCTATGAATTTTCTTGATGAATGCCACCACTAACTTTGAGAAGAACTTGACCTAAATAAAGTGAGAGAACTCTTTGGATTACAAATCTTTGGTGTCATAGACATAGCCTTGAAGCTTGAACTCTTGCAAACCATTGAAAAACCATTTAGCTGAGGACCACCCATAAAACCCTACGTTAGATGGTGAGATGAATGCAATTGTGTCATCACCTACAATATGAACATTCAAAGAGACATATATACATATTTTGATGTTAGTTAAAAGAAAACATGTACAAGATACACAATTCAAGGTGCTTGGTGATCCTTCAAGACCAAATTTAAAGATAGGATAAAGTAGAAAGGGAGAACCAACCTTAATGTGTGATCTTGATGTATTGATAATATGAGATGATGAGGGATCTTAGGGGCGAAAATTGGAATATAATAGGAGGGAGTGTGGAAGTCGCGATTGCACGATGAGGCAGAAAGGAGGAGGCCGCTTGACTTATCGGCTGCTAGGAGATCGCATAAGGCCGAATCGCAGCGGATAGCGGCCGGAGACAGTGGCGGCACGTGAAGGCCTGAGGCAGAGGGACAATGCTTGCGTAATTCAGCTGTGGAGAGTGGAGAGATCAAGATTCAATATTTTTTTTAGTTTTGCTTCTTGAGAGTTTATAAGAAGGAAAATGGAAAATAATGATATGAGAGAAATTGGTGTAAATGAGAATATATATAGTGTAGGTTGATATGAGTGGGTTTGGTTAATGGGCTTCAAATAACCGTAAAAAATAGTGCAAATTTTTAATTCATCAGTGTCTAACACGTTCAGGTTAAATTCACAAGGGGCTCAGTGCAAAATTAAAAGTTGAGGCGTGAAACAAAAATGTAGTCGACGTCAATAGAGACCTCGTGTAAAAATATGAGCTCAATCCGATGAAATACAAAAGTGAGATATGAATTTTTGAATATCGAGACATCGACATAAAATCCTTCAGCACCAGTTTTCGCGTTAGTGTCAGTCACAGACACCTTTTCGATCAAAAACTTGTACTTCTCGGAGCATAATCTCGACTAGACTTTGGAAGAAAAGTTGTAGATATCTCAATTAGTGACCTCGTGTAAAACAATGGGCCTGGTTCGATAAAATTGACTGAGTTATGAATTTTCTCGTGAAACGGCAATTAAATTCGAATTTCCTTTTTCGGTTCAGCAACTCTTTTTTGCGAAATAAGCCAAAAATGAAGGTCTTTGGAGTATTGTTCGAACTCGGGCTTGCCTGTGAACTTGTAGCTTGCAACATTTGTGACTTTATGCCGAAAGATCCGTCTCGATACGATAAAAATTGAAGGAGTTACGAATTTTACAATATCGAGAAACAGTGAATAAAAATTCAGGTTCAGCACAATTATTTCTCTAATAATCCATAATTTCAGGGACCTTCTCGCAGAATTAGCTTTCAGACCGAACACGAGATTTGAAGAGGAAATCAAGACATAGTTTTTCTATAAGAACCGCTCCAAAATGTTATTCCAGTCAAAAGTTATGAATTTTCGAACGTTCGCACAACTATTGTTCAGCACAGTATTTTCATTGTTTTTCACTGTATCACTTCTAGGAGATTTGTGTATCTGGAAGCCTTCCTCAAAGAATTAGCTTTCAGTCCGAACACAAAAGTTGGAGAAGAAATTAATATGGTCTCAACGCCTAAAGAATCGCCCCAAAACAGTATTCCAATAAGAAGATACGAATTTTTTATTACCAACGCAACAACGGACCAACAAATAAATTCAGTATACAGTCTTCAAAGAATTAAAATTCCAGGAGAATTTCTTCACACAATTAGCTTTTGTCCTGAACACGAAAAATTAAAAGAGAAACAAGACGGTCTCTTTTGTACCCTAAATTTCACCCCTAACTTTTTCAGTCTCACTTTCATATCATATTTTGTCATTTGGTCACAATCATTAATAAATAGCTTCGTCCATCATATTTGTATCCTATCTTTAAGTTTTCTCTTGAGGGATCTCCAAAAACCTTAGTTGTATATTTTGTATATGTGTTGTTGACTAACTTCTAATCAAAATACAAAAATAAATATTTGTCTTTGTATTTGTATATTTGTGTTTTGTAGGTACCGAGTCAAAGCATCTGACAAATAAGGTTTTCCGGTATTACTTTCCTAAAATCTCTATTTGCAAAGAAAAAATAATTAAAAAATTATCATTTTTTTCACTGTAGAATCGATTGCTCTTAGAGTGCAATCAATTGCACTGGGTGCATTTTATGCAATATTTGAAAAAAAAACTCATTATACAATCGATTGCTCCCAGAGTGCAATCGATTTCACAGAGTGAAATTTTGAAAAAATTCATAAATTTCAAGCTTGTCAATTTTGGCTCCAATTTTTCTTCATTTTTTGAAAGATATATCATTAATTCAAATTTTGGCTCCAAGAATCAATTACCAAGTCTAATTTCATTTCCCAAACTAAACTCCAAACCACCCTTAATCCTAAGCCTAAACTTTATAAATAGAGCCCTCATTTCATTTAAATCTCAAACTTTTAATAGCCAAATTCACCTTGCTAAAAAATCTCTTAATTCCCTCCATCTACCAAATTCACTCAAAGCTTCATTTTCAAAACAAAAAAAGTTAGTAAGCTTTACATTGAAGCTTACTAATCTTTGAGCTAAACCTTCATACAAACACTTTCTCTTTACCAATTTTGTACATTCAAGCTTGGGAAATTGATTCTTGGGATTGAATTGAAGCAAATTCTTGAAGTTGTTTTGATAATTCTCTAGATCTACCTTTGGTAAATTGTATTTTTCATCTCTCACAGTGTGATCTCTTGTTGATCTTTGGGTTTGATTCATTGAGTATTGTTTTGTGATTCCATTGGTGCTCTTTTCTCATTATTTGATGGAATTTTCATGCTCAATTAAATCCATGATCATAAGGTGTTTGATGAAAAGTTTCAATAAGAATTTGGCCTTTTGAAATGTTGATTTGTTGTTTTTTCACAGGGTGCAATCGATTGCACTCTGAGTGCAATCGATTATCACATAATGAATTTATGTTTTTTTGAAAACAAAACATGAATGCAATCTATTTCTCTCAGAGTGCAATCGATTGTAATAGAAACAAAATGCATTTTCTTCCTTGTTTTGGGACTGTTTTAATCCATCTCTCTTTTTCTACTCACTCCTTTTGATTGTTGATTTGGATTGCAATTTTAAATGTCCAATTTCTCTTTAAATTCAATGGACTTTGGGTGTAGATGAATTTGGGTAAATGTTCATTAATTCAAATCTACCGAAGAGTGAATTATTTAAATCATTTTTAGTGCATTGTATTAATGATATGTTTAGTACTTTAATTCATCGAGATGAGTGATTGAATTTAAAGATGAAAGAAATTTGAGGTAGTGATCCAAATTAGCTTATCATTCCCCTCTCTCTTCATTTTATCCCTTTCTTTTTTTTATTTGTGCTACATGTTATGGGATGATGATCTCTATATCATTTATCCAAACATGAAGTACATAGATTGCTATTGACAGACCTCAAAATAGGTGCGACTTCTACATAAGTCCACTTACGATTTCTTAACATAGCGCTAAATTTTGTCCCGATTTGAGAAAATGATTATTCGTGGCCAAAACCTATGTTTGTAAGCCCAAGTATGTTAATTTGAACCCTTTGATCCAATAACTTTGAGATTCATTGTTATGAGGCTTTATTTCTACCAATCCTCCAATGGATCTTCATCAATTTTGGTCAATGTGGATCACTTAAACATCATTGATCATTAAATGTTACCTTGAGGATTCTTAAATGGATGATATACTTGACAAAAAGCAAATGCAACTTGTTGTTGAGAGGCTTTGGTTCTACCAATCCTCTAATGAGTTCCAAATGTAAGTTTCAAGATGGTCATCCAACTAACTATTAACTTCTAACAATTGACTTTATTTTATGCTTTTATCTTATGCCCTTTACCTTATGCACCATTTTACTTTAGCATTTACATTTCATGCTATTTTCATCTTTGCTCACTTGAGCATTTTCTTTTATGCCATTTTTATTTTGCTCACTTAAGCTTTTTTTTTCTTTTCCTTTTGAAGATACTTAATAATCAACATGAACCATAAAAAAAACTTTAGTGATACTTGGACTATTTGGTTACTATCCATGGCATTATGGAGTATTGGACTTATCAGACTTAGGAATAGAAACTTTGATCCTATGTTGGAGACCTTGTGAACTTAATTGATATTTTGTCTGGAGTTCTTGAGGTTTACCTCAAGACATTGGGTTGTTTGTTTGTTTTGTGTGGAGGTCATTGTGATTACATACTTTGTCTGTAATCTGGAATTCATCTATATATTGTCGTTACTCTGCCCAATTTTTGTTAAGACTTAATACATTTTAAGTTTGGTCTTTTCAAGAGTTTTAGTATCCTTGATTGGTTTTTCTCCCTAGCTTTTACCTTATTCTTTAGGATAGTTCCTTCATCTCCTCCCATCTTCTTTAATTTCAAAAATCTTCTCCCTCCTTTTGAAAACTCTTCTTGTCTATAAACTCAAACCGCTTTCATAATAAACCTCGACTTTGTCGAGTTCCTTTTCTTTTAAAACTTATTTTCTTTAAACAAACTTCAATTAATTTAATCATACTTTGAAATTTTTCAAAAATTAACAAAAAAAATTCAACTCATTCAAACTCTTTTGTAAACTCGAGCACCTTTTACCATTCAAACCTTTTTCCAAGATGACACATGCTTCATTGATAGTCGAGCAACATTCTCTTATCCCCATGGTTATAAAGGTGTCTACTTTTCCACTTGAGTGCTAGACGCGTTCTCAAACTCTCACTCTTGATGACGCAGGGTCCATCTTTCCCACACCTTATGGGCGTTAGTCGAGATTTCTCACCTAACAATGATGACTCGTCTCTTGGTTTAAAATCAACCAACAGACAAGTCTTTTCTAGCTGAACTAAGGTGCTCTGACTTTCCCATTGCACGAGGGAGTATGTAGGAACTAAGTCTGACGACCCAAGGCGAGCAACAAAAATAATAAAAAACATTTTCTTTTGTTTACAAATACTCATTTGTTCTTTTCCTTTAGCAAGTAAACCTTTACATGACACTCCTTTTAAAAGAAACCAAACAAAGTGGATCCTATGGAGTACCATAGATGCTTGGGGTGCTAACACCTTCTCTTTGCATAACCGACCCCCGTACCTCGATCTTTGATCTTTTACTTCATTATGGGTTTTGTTCGCTTTTTTCCCATTTCCCTTTGGAAACAATAATGTGTGGTGGCGACTTCATTATGTTGAGATAAGTCAATTGATGGCTTAATCTCAAATATTTACCGCTACATTTATTTTCCTATCATCACTGTTGCAATCTCATTTCATTTTCTCGTCTTTGCCGGCGTGCACGCGACAGCCTCAATGCTCGAAGAATCCACTGAAAATACCAAATAGGATGACAGTTACAGATTTCCAAACACTCAATGCACAAATAACCAGTCATGAAGTCCAAAATACGCTTTAGAGAAAACAAATTATTTGGCGACTTTCTGCGCATAATTAGCTTCCGGCATGAATAGATGAAATAAAGAAAATACTGAGACAGTTTTAATGCCTGAAAAATCAACTCAAAACAGTATTCTGATGACAAGTTATGAATTTCTAAGCTCAAACCAGCAGAAATGCTTTTTCTGGTTCACACTGCTTCAAATTCACCGAAACACCCAATTCCTGCACAACTCAGAGTGCATTGAAATACATGAGATCTTGATTAAGACTTTCTTGGAAATTGCTTGGATAACTTGGAAACTGTGCAGAGCGCATTAAAATGCGGAAAACCTTGAATTTCTAATTTTGTTGTACTGCTTCGTAAAACACTTGTCTTGGAGCTTGATGGCGATCAAATGCCTTGATCCCATGAGTATAGATCCCATAAAATGTATGCATGCATATGCTAACAAAGTAAAATCCAATTAGAGTTACAAATAAAGAGGGCAAATTTTTGGGTACAACAACACGATGTTGAATGATCCTGCACAGTACATCTTGTTTAACACGTTACTCCAGTTGATATAACATCTTATTTCAACATGTTTCTGCTAAGTTAGTTTTACCAAATATAATGCCAACCACACAAAAATAGAGAATTAGCATAATATTCTCCTCCAACAACTGCTTCTCCTTGTGATGTTGATTGGACATAAAAGCATCCCAACAAACAGTCCCATCGAGAGCCAAAATGGCAGAAGCATGTCGAGTATGATAGGTCAGATTCGAGAAACCCTCCTCGATAGCCTCGTTAGTCAAGTTGGCAAGATAAGATTAATCTTCCTCCATAATAAATGCCTGATTTAGTCAAGAAGACAGGGGCCGGAGGACCTGACTTGTGTGAAGCTCACTGTGAATCACCAAAGATACCAGCACCCCTAGCAAACCTTGAGGAAGTTTCTCCCAGAGAATTCAGCTGAAACGGTTGAGATAAAACCCTCATTACTTCTGACGGAGGAAGAACATCGAACGACACCAAAGCATTTGAAGGACAAGTATCAACCAGGGTGCTTCTGATTCCTTGTCTTAATTAGAATATTTCCACTTTCTTCTTCATAAAATCTTTAAAAAAATGATTGATAAAATTTAAAAGTATTACAGACATCCAAATTAGTAGTAGGGTCCAGAAAGTTGGGGGAACTCTAAATGATATCTTCCCCCTGTTCATCACTTCTATGGTCGGCCATTTTGATGTGTCGTGGATACTCTTAGATAGAGGTAGCTCCTGTGACATAATGTATTCGTAGTTGTTTGAAAAGATTGTCCTCAAGAAGGAAAATATATGGTTATATGAAAGGTCAAACTTGCAAGAACTCAATGGAACAAATACTCGTCCGTGAGGATACATTTAATTAATGATATCTCTGAGAGAAGGAAGGGACGCCAGGATCATGGACTCGCAGTTCCTCATAGTCCAGTGCAATATTTTCTATAATTTCATCATCGATAGACCTTTTGTGATGGCCCACAATGTTGTGTTCTCTCTGGTCAACCTTAAGTTCAAATTCCACAACCTTCACGGTGAGTTGGTGTCATGATTAATGCAAACTTGAAAAGAGATAAAAGGATCTACCAGGAACTACAGCAAGATCAAGGGAAGTGTGAGGCTATGGAGATCAGTGTAGCTTCCCTCATCATCCAGCCGAGGAGCATGGACATCCAACCATCTGTAGGAAGAGACAACTAGGCCGGCCCAATATCTAAAAATGGCTCACCTAATGAACTATTAACCAAGGATAATAAGTGGTGGCAACCCACCGGGTTATGCTTACACTTTTATCTTTGATATAATTTCTTGTGTAGATAAATACATGATAAAGTGTATTGTGATTTTTCCATTATTAATGAATAAATCAAAAAGTTTTAAGGCATCTTTTTCTTTGTGATCATGTAAGGTAGAGACGAGTTTGGGGTACGACAAAAGAGATCAAATCTCTAACACAAAGACTTAGGGGTGTTTTCATAAACTCCACAAACATATGAACAAATAAATCAAAACCTCACAATGTAAAGCACACATACAAAGAAAATGGTAATACCAGTAAAAATGGCTATAATTGGCTCACCCCTTCTTGGTATCAAACCATTCCAAAGGTTTCATTGGTTCTTCCATACGTCAACTCAAAACAAGTCTTCACCTAGGGAGTATCGACCATTGGTCCAACACAGCCTTAGATACATTCAATAAACTTCAAGGGAAGACCTCATAAGTTAGAACAAATTTTGGAGAAATTTCCTTGAGATTAAATTCATACTCCTCAAATATGTATGTGATACGGTGGGAGAACTGACTTGGGTGTTTTGTGTTTGATCGCAAATGTTGCGATTAGCAAGAGTCGCCACCGACTTTTCTTTTATCCAAAAGGAAAGGCTGAAAAGAACAGGAAAGACCTTTGAGATTATTTCTTGAGTTCTAGGGGTAGATTATGAAAAGGGAAGGTGTTAGCACCCTTTCCATCCATAGTTATCTATGGGATCTTAGTTGCTTGCTAGATCACTTTCTTTTGTTTGAAAGTATGCTTTTGTGTTGTTTTTGAAAGTATTTTGAAAAGGCGCCTTCATTTAGGCAAACTTTGTAATAGTTCTTGTTCGTAAGAATGTATACAAAGTGTTAGGCTTTTGAAAATATTTCATGTTTAGAAAGTGTTTTGAAAGTGTTTGGTGTTTGTTTTGAAAATAAACAAGGATGTTTGATTTGAAAATGAGCAAGCAATTAGGAACAATCTACCTACTCAAAAGTCTTTGTTCATTTCTTCTTTTCCTTTGATATTGCTATCTTACCATTAATTGGTAAGAAGCCTTATCTTTGGATGTAAAGGGACGGGCGTGGGTCATCGTATAGTCATGATAGCAATGTTGTGAGATATCTTAGCATTTCTCTTTGAGGGACTAAGATCATTTTGAAAGACAACATTTATAGCGTCATCGAGGGACTATGATCTTGTATTTTTTATTGTTTTTGCTAAGATACCCTACATGAATAACATGGTCATTTTTGTAAGGCAACAAAGTGGAATTACCCTAAGAGTGAAAGTGTGCAAGTGTGTTTGATTTACATGCATTGTTTATCTTGAATTAGGGTTTGCTACTTGTTGATTTTATCTTTCCATACAAACACTAATTACTAACATTTATATAAAGCGATAAATTGCGGAAAGTAAAAATTACTACGCTATTACATCATTAGGGGAGGGGGTATACAAATTTACAAATGGGGATTTGCAACAAAATTAAACCTAATTATCTATTACAACCATATTGAATAATGTACAAACATTGAAAAGAAAATAATACAAGAATGTAAATGGAAAAAGAAATGATTTTTGTTTAGTTTTTTTGGTGAAACGGTTAACCTTAACCTAATCAAAGAGAAAGATTAATTAAAATTAAACAAAATTTAACTTAAACTAATTAAGAAAGGAAATTAAGTTAAAAGGATTTTTTTTAGGGTTTTTCGTGAAATGGTTTTAAATTTAATAAAATAATAATGAAAATTAATTAATTAAAAGAAAACCTAAATTCTAAATTAATTTTAGATAAAATAGAAAAAATAATAATTAAACCTAATATCTAATTATTAATTTATTAAAAAAAGAATTAAATTTGTTAAGAAAATGTTTTTTATCTTTTAGTTTTATAAAGAAAATAAACATATAAATATGAAAATAATAAATAAAATATTTTTGGATTTTTTTTATTAATAAAAATAATAATAATAATAATAATAATAATAATAATAATAATAATAATAATAGTAATAATGAAAAAATAGTAAATAAAAATAAAATAAAATAAAAAACAAAATAAAATAAAAAAGAAAAGAAAATAATAAATAACTAATGGGTCAGGTGCAAAGGTAAATGGCAGGGGTTAGAAGAAGTAAAAAAGACAAGGCCCAAAGATGGAGGCCCAAGCGCTGCAGCTTGTGACAAAAAGCGAGAAAAAATGTGAGAAAAATTCACAAAAGATAGCGTTGGGACTTGAACCCCTAACCCTCAGCATACACGCGCGCTACCTTTTCCACTGGGGTGGCTGTACATCCGGTAACATAAAAAAATACAATAAATACATAACACAAGTCATGTCCTGAATATGACTTCATCTTCAAGCTCAAGCCTGAACATCTGTAACTTCACCATTTCTCAACAAAAATGAAATATTCAAACATGAAAGTTGCTCCCTTTTTCCATACAGATCCAACCATATAAATATCATAAGCTATAAATCAAAGATGAATGAGAATTTCTAAAAGCACAAAATTCTGACCTAATTATTTTCAGAGATTCAAACCTAAAATTCTTTAAGCTCAATCAATATAAATGAAATCTATGGACAAGTACAGTTTTAGGGCAATGATGTCTACATTTTATCTTCACAAATGCAAGCCTAACAATGCCTAAATGAAAAGTTGGAAGTTCAGAAATGTTACCTCAAAACTGGAAATCGTGAAATGCAAATGAGCTTGATTCAAGGTGCTGCAATGATCAGGTTAGCTTCCTCGAGTTCCCAGGAAGCTAATGCAATGATTAGCTTGAGCAATAAATGGCTGGAATGGCTTGGAGAAGTCAACTTGCAGTGCTCTGTTTTTGGTTATGGAGGATGATGGAAATGGAATTACAGTTATGAAATAGGTATAGGGATAAGTTACATTTGATATGTAGGAGCTTTAGAAACCAAAATGCCAAGAAACGCATAAGTAGATTCGGAGTTTCAAGTTCAAAGTCAAAATTTGTGCATCAATGGAGTTTTTGGACAATTTCTGGCTTGAGGGAGTTTGGGAGAGTTTCAGGGTGCTTGAAGCTCGTGTGTTAGCTTGAAAATAGGTCCTCTATTTATAAGCAACAAGTTTAGAGACTTGTATTTGATCAGAATTCAAAATCAGATGCTTAAGCTCAACATGTGATTTTCTTGAGAAATCAAGTTTCAATGTCTTGTGTACTTGCTAATATAGAGTGGTTATGCTTTAAACAAACTTGCTTCTGACTTTTTAGATGGAGTGTGATCAGAGGGAACAAGTGATAGGCTCAAGAATTGACTTTGTGCATAAAGCTTGCTTTTCAAGAATGGCATTGTTAACTTTCTTCCCAAAATGGCAATTTAAGTTGGACAATGCTTAAATCACTTGGATTATAGCTCAAAAGTTTGTGTAATCCATTAATGATGGATAGATACACAAGTTAGAAGCCTTCAAATCCAAGATTATACAGCGTAACATGGGTTTGTTTTATGTGTTCATCAAGAAATGGCTTTTTAATTCAAGAATGAAACCCTAACTTCTTGCCTTCGATTCTCCTTGCTCAAGTATGATCTCAATGAATTCTTGGACATTTTTTAAAGCTTGTAAAATCCTCTACAATCTCTATGTTGGACATTTTTGAAGATGCATCTTGGAACTATGTGAAAAATTTCCATGAAGTTAGGTCAAAATCCTGCCCAAACTAGGGCAAAATTTCACTAAGTTTTTTCAAGTTTCATGAACATGTCTTCTTAAAATCATAACTTGAAATCCATGAATTTCTAGAAAAAAAATTGTTATACAATGTTTTAGATCTCAATTAGATCGACAACTTTCATGTTGGAAGTTTCCTTTGAATCATCTTGCAACATGGTGAAAATTTGGCTCAAAGTTGTGAAAAAAATGTGAATTTCCAACACTTAGAAAAATTTCTAAGTTTAGAAGTTTTGACTTTTCAAAATGAAATCTTGACTTTTTGATTTTTTGATGAACAATTTTCATATTTTAACATGTCTTGATTAATTGTAATCTTTGAAACTTGATTTTGATCAAAAAGTCAAAGTTTGACTTTTCAATGTACAGTTGACTTTTCATCAGTTGATTGAAATTCATCTGTCAATCAATAGTTCTTGAGGAATGTTTTGAGCCATGCCATTAGGTCAAAATGAAGCATTTGAATCCTTTAGAACATGTCTCAAACCAATGAT
This sequence comes from Vicia faba, assembly GCA_948472305.1. Lineage (NCBI taxonomy): Eukaryota > Viridiplantae > Streptophyta > Magnoliopsida > Fabales > Fabaceae > Vicia > Vicia faba. Next base: position 403,692,963 of record OX451735.1, read on the forward strand.
TCATTTGCTAGGTTAAAAATCAGAAATTACACCTTCTCAATCAAAACCCTAATTTTGACCATTTTGCCTTTTTGATGATCTGACCAAATTTATTCAGGAATTGTGATCCAAATTTGATCAAATGACATATATGAGTTCCTGATGTTGATATGGATCCAAAATTATGAAGTTTGACTGTAAATTGACCACAGTTGACTTTTTCCCCAATATAGTTGATTTTAGGTCAATTGATCAATTGACTGAGCAAAAATGTGATCCAAGACTTGAAACTTGACATGAGCAATCTTGAGAGTCCAAAATGATCCATGAAAGTCATATGGGGAATTAAAAGTCCATTTGTCCTTGTGCAATCTCAAACCCTAATTTTCATTTATCAGTGCTTAAGGAGGTGTCTTGAGTTGATCAACCCTTTGTGCGGTCTTGAAGCAATGGAGATCTTGTGAGAGATTACTTGAGAGATGAGAGGTAAAAAAATTTGGTACAACAGATGCCCCTGTTCAGTCTTCTTAAACCTTAAGAGTTAGATTGGCAGATCCTTCATTCGTGACTTGAAGGTGGAAGATGATTGAACACTAGAGTGCCCAGAAATTTGCACTCGAAGATGTATTAGGAATGGGCTTATAGATGCCATTTGGAGGAATGATGGTAAATACTGGAAGAGGTATCAGCATAAACCTTTGGTCGATTTATACTAAAACTTGATGCTTCACCTATGGAAAAAGGGTTAGTAGAATGCAGATGTATGCATGATATTCACAAGATGTGGTATTATGCTAAATGCATTTTGCATGTATATGCTATGATGTATGAATATGGGATGCATATGTGTCCAGGAAAATAAATTCCTAACTACTGTTGAGGTGTTTTGAATCCCGGATTGCTGTTGGGGATTATCTTTTGAATGTTAGCTGTTATCTGGTCGGGTCCAGGCTTCACAACATGCTGAGGATGAGGAAGTCAACTGCTATCTGGTCAGATCCAGGCTTCACGGTAACTTATTAGGGAAGAATAAATTAACTATTATCTGGTCGGATTATAGGCTTTGCAGAAAATTTCTTGGGGAGAGTGAAGTTAGGCTGTTATCTGGTTAGATTCCCAGCTTCACAACAACCTGCTGGAGATAAGGAAGTTAATTGTTATTTGGTCGGGTTCCAGGATTTGCAGTAACTTTTCTAGAAAGGATGAAGTTAAACTGATATCTGGTCAGGTCCAGGCTTCATAGTAACTTGAAGTGGTAACTACTATCTGGTTGGGTCCAGGCTTCATAGTTTTTGAAAAGTTATACTATTATCTGGTCGGGTCTAGGCTTCATAGTGTCTTGTTGGGGATTGTAGTTAGTTTTTATCTGGTAGGACTCCAGGCTTCACAATAACTTGCTTGAATAGACGAAATTGAATTGATATCTAGTCGGATCCAGGCTTCACAGATTTTGAGGTGGATGAAGTTAGTTGCTATCTGGTCGGGTCCAGGCTTCATAATAAACTTGTCGAAAGAGGTGGGGTTAAACTGACATTTGGTTGGATCCAGGCTTTACAGTTACTTGCTTGGAAATTAGTTGTTATTTGGTCGGATTCCAGGTTTCACAATGAACTTCTGAGGGGAATGCTTATCTGGTCGGATCTAGTCTTCACAATAACTTATTTGAAAATATGAAGTTGAAAAACTGATATCTGATCGGATCCAGGCTTCACAGCAACTTGCTAGGGTAGAGGCAAACTCTACTGGGGAAAAGAAGCTAAACCCTTGTCTGGTTGAGTCCGGGTTATTCAATATCTCAAAGATTTAAACTTTTATCTGGTCGGGTCCAGGCTTCAGAGTACTTGGAGAAGTTACCCTATTATCTGGTCGGGTCCAGTCTTTATAGTATTTGGAAAGTTGTATTATTATCTGGTCGGATCCAGTCTTCATAGTATTTGGAAAGTTGTACTATTATCTTGTCGGGTCCAGTCTTCATAGTATTTGAGTGAATGAAGTTGACTGTTATCTAGTCAGATCCAGGCTTCACAGTGATTTTTGGAGATAGTAAAGACTTTGTTGACGACTTTACTGGGGATTAGGGGTTGTGACCCTTTGATTTGTAATATTCTAAAGGAAAACTCATGCTGGAAAGGATAAACTCAGTTGGGGGAGACAGTCTTAGCTGGGAAAATAGATTATGTCGGGAGAATACAAACTCAGCTTGGGGAGTTATGCTACTCGTTGTTTGTTGGGGAAATAAACCCAGTTGATGAATATTTTATGAACTACTGACGAGGTGAGTTCTTTGAGAAAGAGATCCACAAGGCTTTTTTTGTAGGGTCAACTTAGCTGGGAGAGAGCTGTTAAGAGATTGAGACTTTGGCTGGGAATCAACCTATGCAAAGAGACTTTGTGGGTAACTTTGTTGAGGATTGGTTTATTGTAGCCGGTCTTGTGGAGATAATGTTAATGAAATAACTTTGTGGGGATATTCCATATACATTAAAGAGATGCTTGTTTCTGCTTAGCAGGACACATGTGCCAAATAATTTTAATTATGTTCATATGCATATGTTCGTTCAATTTTAGTCATTGGACAATTTTGCATTCAAAACAAAAACAGGAAGTTTTCACTTTAAAGTATATTTGTATTGGTATTTTTCCCATGAATAGGCGATTTTGTACAAAGAGACAGAGATCCTAGTAAGAGGAAATCTTTGAGAGGAAAACAAAGACTGAAAACAAAAACATATAGCCATGTGGAAGTGATCTCATTGCATTCCAACTCTACTATTTCCCCAATGTCTTCGAATGCCCCTTGTCGTTGACTGAAGTTGATTGGATTGGTCTTGGACCGTTTGAACTCGTACCTTGGTGATAAAGTTAACTGTGCTGACTCCACGGGACATAGTCATACGCTTTCAATCCTTAACTTTTGCCTGGACCGCCCTTTTGGGTTTTCAGCCCACCAAGATACCCGTTTTTGCCCAAGTTTCCCTTTCGGGTTTTCAACTTGCCGGGTGTAAAATATTTTGCATATATCCCTAATTTTTGCCCAAACCTTTTTGGTTTTTCGGGATTCCCTTATTTTCCCTAGTTGTGTCAACCTAGCGGGTCTCTTATGCGTAATATTTTTTAACTATGTTCGCGTTTATAGGATGTGGGAAGTCTTCACCATCCATGGTAGTCAGCATCATGGCACCTCCAGAGAACACTCTCTTGACAACAAATGGCCCTTAGTATGTGGGAGTCCATTTTCCTCATGGGTCACCTTGTGGCAGAATGATGCGCTTTATTATCAAGTCACCAGCTTGATATACTCGAGGCTTGATATTTTTATTGAAAGCCTTGATCATACGTTTTTGGTATGTTTGACTGTGACAAATAGCGGCCAGTCGCTTCTCATCGATCAAGTTCAACTGATCCAACCTTGTAAGAACCCACTAGTCTTTGCCTAGGCCTGCTTCATTCATAATCGTTAGTGAGGGAATCTGAACTTCTACTGGCAAAACAGCTTCCATGCCATAGACTAAAGAAAAGGGAGTTGCCCCAGTTGATGTTCTAGCTGAAGTGCGATAGCCGTGAAGAGCAAACGGTAACATGTCATGCCAATCCTTATAGGTTACTACCATCTTCTGCATAATCTTCTTAATGTTTTTGTTGGCCGCTTCGACTGTGCCATTCATTTTAGGTCTATAAGGAGAAGAATTGTGATGCTTGATCTTGAATTGAGTGCAAAGTTCAGTAATCATAGCATTATTGAGGTTAGTCCCATTGTCGGTGATGATCCTTTTAGGGATACCATAGCAGCAGATGAGGTTATGTTTGATGAATCTAGCTACCACATTCTTGGTGACTAAGGCAAATGAGTCGGCTTCGACCCATTTGGTGAAATAATCAATAGCGACCAGAATGAAGCGATGTTCATTAGAAGCAGTGGGTTTGATTTCTCCAATCATGGCAATGCCCCACATTGAAAATGGCCACGGAGCGGTCATGACATTCAGAGAGATAGGAGGCACATGGACCTTGTCAGCATAGATTTGGCATTTGTGGCAAGTCCTAGAGTGTTGATGGAAATCAGTCTCCATTGTTGACCAATAAAAGCCAACTCTCAGGATCTTCTTGGCCATAGTATGTCCGCTTGAGTGAGTCCCAAAGAGACCATCGTGCATGCCTTCCATAATTTCCTCTGCCTCCTTCTTGTCCACACATCGGAGTAGAGTAGAGTCATGGTTGCGTTTGTACAAGATGCCATTACTTAGGAAGAATTTGGCTGAAAATCTTTGTAAGAATTTTCTATCATTGATGGATGCTCCCTCAGGGTACTCTTGTGCTTCAAGGTATCTCTTCAACTCATGGTACCATGGCTTTTCTGTGTCAGTGTCAAGCTCACAACAGTGTGCAAGTTCGTCCAACCTCTCAATTGTAATCATAGGGGCTTCGTTGTCCCATCTGACCTTGAACATTGAAGTCATGGTTGCCAAAGCATCGGCTAGCTGATTTTCTTCCTTAGGGAAATGTTCAAAGGTGATCTCTTCGAAGTAAGGAATCAGGGAAAGCACAAGTTCCTTGTAAGGGATGTGATTAGGGTGTTTAGTATCCCAATCTCCTTTTACTTGGATAATCACTAGAGCAGAATCCCCAAACACATTCAAATGCTTGATCCTTAAATCAATGGCAGCCTTCAGATCCAAAATACATGCTTCATACTCAGCCATATTGTTCTTGCAATCAAAGCATAATCTAGCAGTGAAAGGAGTGTGGAAACCTTCAGAGGAGATTATTACATCACCAATTCCGTTATCGAAGGCATTGGAAGCCCCATCGAAGACCATGGTCCATCGGGATCCTTGTTTAGGTCCGTCATACGGTCCAGGTTTCGTGCAGTCTGTCACTAACATGATGTTCTCATCCGGGAAGTCAAAGTTCATGGACTGATAATCATCAACAGCTTGATGGGTCAAATGATCTTCTAGTACACTTCCTTTGATGGCCTTTTACGTCTTGTATTGAATTTCGTACTCAGTCAAGATCATTTTCCATCTGGCTATCCGTCCAGAAAGAGCAATCTTATCGAAGATGTACTTGATTGGGTCCATCTTAGAAATCAACAGAGTAGTATGAGTCAACATATACTGTCTTAGCCGGTGAGTAGCCCATGCTAGAGTGCAGCAAGTTTTCTCGAGCAGTGAATATCTGGTTTCACATTCAGTAAAAATTTTGCTCAGGTAGTAAATAGCATGCTCTTTTCAGCCAGACTCGTCATGTTGGCCCAAAACACACCCCATAGAGTTCTCTAGTACTGTAAAGTACATGATCAAGGGTCTTCCTTCAACTGGAGACATGAGAATAGGAGGTTCTTACAGATATTCTTTGATTTTGTCGAAGGCAGCTTGGCATTCATCATTCCATCTGACTACTTGATCTTTCTTCAAGAGTTTGAAGATTGGCTCACAAGTAAAAGTCAAGTGAGAAATGAAGCGGGCGATGTAATTGAGATCACCCAAGAATCCTTTAACTTCCTTTTTAGAGTGGGGGATTGGAATTTCTTGGATGGCCTTTACCTTGGCAGGATCGACTTCAATTCCTTTATTGCTGACAACAAAACCTAGAAGCTTTCCAGATCGTACTCCAAATGTGCACTTGTTAGGGTTTAACCTCAACTTGTACTTTTTCAACCTTTCGAATAGCTTGTACAGGTGATCGAGATGTTCTTCTTCAGTTTTTGATCTGGAAATCATATCATCCACATATACCTCTATTTCATGATGGATCATATCATGAAACAAAGCTACCATATCCCTTTGATATGTTGCCCCTGCATTCTTCAATCCGAACGACATGACCTTGTAGCAAAAGGTGCCCCATTGCGTAACGAAATTGGTCTTCTCCATGTCTTCAAGAGCCATCCTAATTTGATTATAGCCATAGAAACCATCCATGAAAGAGAAGACTTTATGCTGAGCAGTGTTATCAACCAAGACGTCAATATGAGGTAGAGGGAAGTCATCCCTGGGACTTTCCCTATTCAGATCCCTATAATCTACGCACATACGAACTTTTTCGTCTTTCTTTGGCACTGGCGCCACATTTGCAACCCATTGGGGATAAGATGACACGGCTAGGAATCTGGTATCAAATTGTTTCATCACTTCAGCTTTTATCTTTTCAGACATGTCAGGCCTCATGCGACGAACCTTTTGTTTGACAGGAGGACAATCTTCCGTTGTCGGCAGACGATGAACTACGATGTTGGTATCTAACCCTGGAATATCTTCATACAACCAAGCAAACACTTCCACATAGTCATGCAGCATTTGAACCAACCTGCTCTTGACACTGCTTTCCAAGTTAGCGCCGATCTTGACTTCTTTCCTGTCTGTCTCGGTACCCAGATTGATGACTTCAACTGACTCTTTTTGCGGTTGAATAGCTTTTTCCTCTTGTAGTAGAAGTCTGGCTAGTTCTCCCAATATTTCAAAATCTTCCTCGATTTTGTCTTCGGCTTGGTTAATTGGACATTCAAAGTTATAATCGGCAATAGTAGAGTCATTGGCAATAAGATCCAGAGTGGATGAGGACTTGCAAGAGTATGTGTGTGCATGTACGATACATGGCTATTTTGAAAAATGTATTTGAAGGAAAAGAAAGACAATGAACACAAAGATTTGAATGCAAGAGAGTCCAATGATTTGTATTGAATGATCATATGATTAGATGAACATAAATAAAACCCTTGACAAATGGATCAAAGTGCCCCGGGCCAGGCACATGGCATAAAAGTCATTGTTAAATATTACAGACAAAATGTTCTTGAATTAATAAACAGTAATAAACAAGTAGATTACTCCTCAATGAATGAAATGGGCATGAAGTCCTTTGCATGCCAATTCTTTAGCTCCGTTGTAGTAGGATACACCCAATCTTGCAGCTTCATCATCCGAATCACCCACAGCGTTAACTTCATGGCTTTTAATATGGAGAGGTGGCTTTCCTACACGAGCGCGCCTCACTTCCTTCTGAGCCTTGACGGTGAAACCCAAACCAAACTTGTCCGCTCTGAATGGTATCTCAAGGAGTTTACCCCAAGTATCACAGCTTCCTTCTTTAATTGCAGCACGAGCATCTTTGACTGAAACCATCTTCGGTGCGACCTTAACATCTTTGGACACATCAGAGGAACATATGGCAGTGGCAATCAATGGTGGCACAACTTCAAAGGCTTGACACGGGGTCTCTATGAATTCTCCATCCATCTCCACGTATTTGAAAGAGTTTAGGTGGCTTACCATGAACTCCTCCTCACCACAGACATTGATGATTCTTCCCTTGACAGGATAGTTAAGTTTTTGATGGAGAGTTGAGGTTACTTCCCCAACTCAATGGATCCAAGGGCGACCCAACAAATAATAATAGGCAGGACGGATATCCATGATGTAGAAGGTGGAGTTGAAAGTTTGTGAGCCCACCTTGATTGGAAGATCTACCTCCCCATGAACTGTCCTTTTTGATCCATCGAAAACCCTCACGATGATATCACTTGGCTTCAAGACTAAACCTTCACAGTCTAAGCGGTCTAACGCCCCCTTGGGTAGTACATTCAAAGAAGAGCCAGTGTCGACCAGAACATGTGCCAGGGTGATACCCTTGCACTTGACAGAAACATGTAGAGCTTTATTGTGGTTCTTCACAAGTGGTGTTAGGTCAGCATCTTAGAACCCTAAACCATTATCAGCCATCAGGCTTGCCACACAATTCTCAAACTGGTCAGTTGTGGTCTCATGAGGGACATGAGCCTTTTTCAAGAATTTGATTAATTCCCGAGCATGAGCATCTGAACAGAGTAGCAAAGACATCATAGAGATCTTGGAAGGGGTTTGCCCCAACTGCTCCACAATCTTGAAGTCACTCCTTTTTATGATTTTTAAGATCTCATCCATATCACGAGCGGAAGGTTCTCCATCAGCAACGTCCTTTGCAGTTATTTCCGTCTCGACCAGCTCAACAACTTTCTCCTTCCCTCTTGTATCAATACTTGGCCTAACAGCAGTGATGCTGATGGGTGCCTTTGTAACAACTGGTGGTGAGATGTTGGGTGAAAAGATTCCCCCAGCTCGAGTTACCTTACTTGATCCTGTTATGTTACCAACATCATCAGCTTTTTCTTCTTCGATCAAAGCGTCTTGTTTTATCCCATGGTAAAACACCTCAGCACCATAGTTCCATGGCACAACTTTGTTTGAAGAGTAGGGCATTAGTCCGGGGTTGGTAATTATTAGGGGAGCAATAGTTGGTTCATTTGAAATCTTGATAGGACCTTTGGAGGAGATCCTAAGAGGCTTGTTTGAGATGGTTATAATGGAGAGATCTTCACATTTATTAGTCAAACTTTTGGCAGGCGGAGTCTTCTGAAATAGGATCTCGTGGCTATCCATCAGGCATTGAATGCCTTCCTTTAGCCCTTCGCATCCATTGAGTTGTTTGGCACAGCATACACAGTCCTTCACACAGCCAGGGTAAAATCCCAGCTTTCAACAGAATCTCTTTGATGGTGATTAACAGAGTAGTTAATTCTTTGATAGAAGCAACAAAAACGGCATCTTCAACAACATTGACACCCTTGCCATGATTTGGCATAGGTGCGGTGATTACATTCGGAGTTGGAGGAGGATTAAATTCAATAGTCTTGTCATCAATCAAGTCCTTAATTTTATTCTTCAAGGCCCAGCATTGGTCTGTCTCATGCCCGGGGCTACTTGAGTGGTAAGCACACTTGGCGTTTGGATTATACTTTGGTGAAGAGGTATCTGGATTGGCTAGAGGATAGCGCAATGTCACCAAATTATCCTTTAGTAAGTGTTGTAAGGCTTGAGATAGTGACATGCCTAACCTCGTGAATTGTCTTCTCGGGGTTTCAAAATGTTGATGATTTGCATATGGTCTTTGAGCAGGAGTTGGATTGGAGATTCAGACAACATTAACAGACTGGCGGTCATCCTTCTTGGTATGGGCCATTTCCCCATACACAACATTGACTTCTTTCTTTGTGGAAAAAATTTTCTTTACAGGATTGGAGGTGGAGGCATATGCCATGGAAATCTTCCCACTTTTGATGCCGCTTTCAACTCTTTCACCGGTTAAGATTAACTCTGTGATACCGAAAGAAGAACAGCCAACCAACAAGTTAAAGAATGGACCAGATAAAGTGCCCATAAACATGTCAATGTGATCCCTATCAGTAAAAGGTGTTTGAAACCTACTGGAAATGTCTCTCCACTTTTGGGCGTATTCTTTAAATCCTTCATTCTTCCCCATTTTCATATCTTGCAACTAAACTCTTGTTGGCGCCAAGTCGGTGTTATACTGGTATTAATACGGGAACCATCTAACTGGTAAAACCACTCTAGTTGCATTCCGGCCAAGCTATCTTGAAAAAAAGTGAACCTAGAGTTTCTTATCAGCGGTGTGCGGATGTATCTTGCGCACATAAGATTTTGGGTGAAGTTTTGGACAGGAAACTCCATCGTACTTTGCAAAGAATAGTATTTTGAATTTGTGGGGAATGACAACCCCATAGATCAAACCCTAATCATCAAAATCTAAATCGGGGACGGCTTGAATCTCGATGGCCTTCAATTTGTCTTCTAATTGCTTGTATTTGACATCAGCGGGTGGATACTGCTCGTCAAAATAATCATCAACAGACGCTTGATCATTAATAGAGTCAGCCTGGGTACTCTTAACTTCACCAATCTGATCCTCGTCTTCTTTAGATGAGTCTTCCACTACCGGGATCTGACAGACTTGCTCTCGGAACCTTCTACCCATGTTGACCAGAGCTTTCCTCTTGGGTTTCTTCTTGGCTTCCAGCAATGTAATTGTTGTACCCCAAAATTTGCCCTCTCACTTCTCAAGGATTCTCTCACAAGATCTTATATGACGTCAAATTTACAGTACTGATACATCAATTTAAGCTTGGAATTGGCACAAGGGCAAAACATTCATTTGCACACTGAAAAGTCAAACTTTGACTTTTGATCAAAATCAAGTTTCAAGAATCATATTTAATCAAGACATGTTGAAATGTGAACTTTGTTTCATCAAGAGATTCAAAAGTCAAAATTCTAAAATACTTAGAATTTTTCTAAGTGTTTAAGAAACATGACAAGCTCAGAACTTCTGATCAGATTATCACCATGATGCCAGCTGATTCTGGAAGAATTTCTAACACAAGAGTTTTAGATCTCAATAAGACCTAAAATATTGCAGAATAAAACTTCTCCTGGAAATGCTGGAATTTCAAGTTATAAATGTTCAAAGACAAGCCCATGAAACTGAAACACTCAGCAGATTCTGGACACTTTTAAGACAGATTTTGGTTAGAACTTCTGGGCCAGTTTTCACAAACGTTCAGCCAGAGTTTTCAAAAGTAATTCAAAGAAAGTCTACAAATCTTGTTACAAACTTTCAGAAAAGTCTGAGAACTCCTTCAGAACATGCTGGAGCGAAAAGATTAAAGGATCAGAAGTTGGATGTTTTTTTCTAAGTTGTGTTGATGTTGCACTTATGGCTCAGATCTAAGCTATGATGCACAATCTCATAGCGCAGGATTTCTGGTTTGATAAATCTCATCATCATTTAATGCACACAACCACTTTTGAGTTTTTATCCAAAGGATTTCCCCACGTGTGAGAAAGAAGTACCATTGTTGTCCTTGAAAAGCAAACAGTTGTATAAGTTTATGTTGGGCCCATGCTTTGCTTTTGCCTCTGGGGGTACTTTTCCTTAATTCATGCTTACAGTCCAGCTTAGGCACGGCTAAAATCTGTTAACCTTACTTGTTTGAACTTGCTTCAAGAACAAGTCTGCGCCTAGTGTATGATTCCTCTACTTTTGATTTATCCAAGCTACTAAATCCTTGCCTATAAATTGAACATCATTTGCAACTATAAAGGGGAGGGGAGAATTTTAAAATTAGCTTTGAAACCTTGCTGAAATTTCAAAGAACTGGAAACTAAAATCATAAACATAAAAACTTGTTAAGCTTATGTTTCTTTTCACGCCCAAACTCTAATTTTCTTGCACATCTCTTGGCCAAATTGGAAACAATTCCAACTTCTGTTTACAGACTGCAATTCCATCTCCACCAACTTCCATTTCAAAAAGCAGAACTTCGATTCTTGGTTTTTCCATAATTTTCCATCTATTCCTTAGCTCAAGTTAAAGATTGTTCCAGCCTTCTGAGCACATGAGAAAGCTGACCAGAATATCACAGCAGCCTGAACCAGAATCTAATTCAGAACAATCTCCAGAAGCAAGGTAAGTTTCTTCTGACTTGTATCTCATTGTTTAGGCATTTCTAGGCTTTCATTTTTCAAAGATACAATATATATATATATATATATATATATATATATATATATATATATATATATATATATATATATATATATATATATATATATATATATATATATATATATATATATCATGGCTCTGATTCTGTACATACTCAGATTTCATGTATTTTTGCCTAAGTAGAGAGAATCTCAGTTCAGAACTTCTTGAGGGAACTAGGACTCAAAATTAGGATTAGCAAAATTCATGCTTGCTTCTGATTTACAGTTCTAATATTTTATATTTCTGAAACCATGATGAAACTTGCCATAACTGTTATGTGTGCATTTTTCTGTTTTTGTTGAGAAATGGCTAAGCTACAGATGCTCTAACTGGCGTTGAGATAAAGCACATCATCATAACTTACTTTGTGTTATATGTTTATGTTTATGCTTCTAATACCGGATGTATAGCCACCAGTGGTAGAGAGTGTATGCATAAGACATTAGTGTTAAGGATCCTGAGTTCTAACCCCGGAAACACCTTTTTTATTACATTTATTTCCTGACACTTTTACCCCATTAATTGGACCGGAACTTCTAAATCAATCCCTTTAATTGCTTATCAAAACATTGATCCTAGACCAAAACTTCTAGACATTCCCGTCCAACAGCATTTGGCACTTCACTTACCCATTATCAGAATTTCTAGATGTCCAGCTACATCAGAACTTCTAGATTCTCACAATAACCATAACTTCTGACCTTTCAGTAATATTAGAACTTCAAGGTTGACAGTTGCATCCGAACTCTTGGGATTTCCTTTGCCCCCGACAACCCTAGAACTTTAGTGTACTCGGACCCAAAACTTCTGACCGTCCCCTTTTCTGCTAACATTTTCCTTCTGACTTGCAGCGCACCAGAGTCAGAGCTTCCTACTTCAGCAATGCGCTGATTTTGATTCTGACCCCTTTTTCTCTTACTTTTCTTTATCATCATTTTTATTTTCATTAATCAAAAAACACCAAAAATGCTTTTATATTCACATATTTTATTTTATTTCTTTTAAAACCAAAAGACTAAAAATATTTTCTTAAACAAAACAATACATTATGTCAATATGGTTGTAATAGATAATTAGGACTTTAATTTCTTGCAATCCCCATTTGTAAGTTTGTACACCCCCCTCCCACAAGTATTGTAATAGCGTAGTAATTTTAAATTCCGCAATTTATCGCTTTATACAAATGCTAGTAATTAATGTTTGTATGGAAAGACTAAAATCAATCAAGTAGAAAACCCTAATTCAAGACAAAACAATGCATGTAAACCAATACACTTGCACACTTGCACCCTTAGGGTAATTCCACTTTATTGACTTATAAAAATGGCCATGTTATGCATGTGGGATATCTTAGCAAAAAGCAATTAAAATACAAGATCATAGTTCCTCGATGACGCTATCAAAAGTTGCCTTTCAAAATGATCTTAGTCCCTAGAGAAAGATGTTAAGATGCCTTGCAACATTGCTATCATGGCTATGCGATGACCCACACCCGTCTCTTTACATCTAAAGATAGGGTTACTTACCAAATCAATGGTAAGATGACAATGTCAAAGGAAAGAGGAAATGAACATGAAAGACTTTTTGAGTAGGTAGAATGTTCCTAGTTACTTGCTCACTTTCAAATCAAACATCCTTGCTTATTTTCAAAACAAACAATTTCCAAACATGGAACATTTTCAAAAGATCAAACATTTTGTATACATTCTTACGAACGAGAATCATTACAAAGTTTGCCTAAACGATGGCTCCTTTTCAAAATACTTTCAAAAACCACACAAAGCACATTTTCAAACAAAGGCGAGTGATCTAGCAAGTAACTAAGAGCCCATGGAAAACCATGGATGAAAAGGGTGATAATACCTTCCCTTTTCATAATCTATCCCCCGAACTCAAGAAATAATCTTGAAGGTATTTCCTGTGCTTTTTCACCTTTCTTTTTGGATAAAAGAAAATTCGGTGGCGACTCTTGCTAACCGCAACATTTGCGATCAAATGCAAAACACCCAAGTCAATTCTCCTACCATATCACAGAATTGGAGATTCTTCTGGGGAATATCGCTATAAGTGGGGTTACCTTAGGGCTAGATCACATTTACTTGCTTTCTTTGTTTAACTTGTATGTTTTACATTTTAGTTCTTTGTTTGGGTTTGAATCCTCTACCCGGATTTGGGATACCTTATAGGTAAGTAGCAATACATTATGGAAACTGTGTGGGGTATACTGACACGGTCTAAATAATAGCTACATTAGTGATACATATTTGTGGGTACCGGTAGCCCTTGAGTAGTCAAGGAGAAAACGGGGCCACTGAGTGATGTCATGAAGCACTAATGAACTTTTAGAACCTTTACTTGACCAACTTTGCCTTTAGGACGTAGTGAGGTGAACAGCTTTGGTGCAGTCCAAATTTGGTAGATACTTGATACTACACTCATTGAGGTTTGGTTTTTTGGGATATTTCGGTCGCCATTAAAGATGCTTGCGCTGAAAAAATTCCCAAGGAAACAAACCAGTGATATTGAGCTCCTTAGAACCCGGTTACTATTACTAGGACAGGTTTGAGCCAACTAAACTTCAAGAGGGTACTTACCTATGAGACTCCATGCAAGCCTAAACCTAAGGACTTGTTTTCTTTTTGTGTATATATACTTGTACATAACATCATAACATCATACTCATACTCACTAACCATTTCAAGGATTTTTTGGGATTTATCTTTGTTCTGTTTTGTAGGACATGGGTTTTATTCGTAGGAAAACCATTCAAGTCAATCTCGTAAGGATCCCTCCTCAACTCGAAGAGCTACCATCAAGGATTCCTGAAAATTCTCCATTTACCGAAAGGCACGGTTGCCTACTAAACTTTGTCACCTCCCACACTGATGAAGACATGATGAATGTGCTCTTTCAGTTCTTTGATCCTCTACACCATTGCTTCACATTTTCTGATTATCAACTTGTGCCAACTTTGGAAGAATTCTCCCAACTCTTGAGGATTCCCGTTCTCAATCAACTACCTTTCAACGGTATGGAAAGAGATCCAAAACCAAAAGATATTGCTCAAGCTATACACTTGCAACCTTTTGATATCATAACTAATTGGGAAACAAGGAGTGGTGTCAAAGGTTTCCTAGCAAAGTTCTTGTTTGAGAAAGCCTAAAACTGTTGGAACTCTTTGGATTTGCAAGCCTTTGAGGAAATTGTGGCTCTCCTCATCTATGGGATGGTTTTGTTTCCAAATTTTGACCAACTCATAGATGTGAACGCCGTCAAAATATTCATGTCTCATAACCCGGTGCATACTTTGCTATGGGACATCCTACATTCCTTTCACACTCGCACAATGAGGAAAAGAGGTATCCTTATGTGTTGTACTCCTCTCTTAGCAAGATGTTTTATTTTGCATCTTCCCCAATCTGTATTAAAGAATGAGCAAGGTTTAAGGTGGTCACAAAGGTTGATGACGCTCAGACATACAGATATTCATTGGTGTTCCCTCTCTTTGGAGAATGTTACTATCGTTAACCATTATGGAGAATTCCCTAATGTCCCTTTACTTGGCATTAGAGGAGGTATCACCTACAACCCTTGCTTAGCCTTAAGACAGTTTGGTTACGCCTAAAGGGATGGTCCACACGAGATACTTATTCAAGGTTTGGTATTTGACTACGAGAATGATGATCAAGGTTACCGCCAGAGGTTTATTCGAGCTTGGAGAATGTTAAATAAGATGGATAGCAAGACGCTAGGACACAAGAATTCCATTCCCGTCGAGCCTTACCTTAAATGGGTGCGAACTCGTGCTCAGAAACTTGTGATGCATTATCCCTCCATCTTACCAATCATTGTGGATCATGTGGTCGAAGGGGATGTTCCCTACACTATCCTCCATCCCGACATGCCTACCTCTCTCGAAGACTTACAAAAGGGTTGGGTCCAGCTGAAGGAAGAACAAGATACTTTCGAGGCCTAATTCTATGCTAGTGAGAAGAGAGTCTTGGAGCTTACGAAGTAGTTACAAGAATAGCAAAGTGTGAACGCTTATCTCGTGCCAAAGAGGATGCGCTCAGTCTTTTTATCTTATAAAGCTATTTTGTAAGCCCAAGAGGCATGATGTAACCTTTCTTGTTTTATCTAAATGAAAATTAACGTTTGTTCATTCTGTTGTCTACACAAATTTAAATTTCATTAATCCTTGAAATCATTTGCATGAACATATTCCATGCATCATTAATTAGTTCAAAATGACTACAACATGCCTCTTGGGCTTACAAAATAAATCTATAAGATAGAAAGACCGAGCGCATCCTCTTCAGTGCAATGTAGGCGTTCACGCTTTGCTCCTCATATAGCTGCTTTTTAAGCTCCAAGACTCTCTTCTCACTAGCATAGAATTGAGCTTCGAAGGTATCTCATTCCTCCTTTAGCTGAATCCAACCCTTTTGCATGTCTTCAAGAGCGGTAGACATGTCGGGATGGAAGACATTGTATGGAACATCTCCTTCAACCACGGGTTCCATGATAACTGGTAAGATGGAAGGATAAGGCATCACAAGTTTTTGAGCATGAGCTCATACCCACCTAAGATAAGGCTCAAGTGGAATATAATTCTTGTGTCCCAATGTCTTGATATCCACCTTGTTTACCATCCTCCAAGCTCGTATAAACATCTGGTGGTAACCTTGATCGTCGCTCTTGTAGTCGAATACCACTCCTTGGATGAGAATCTCATAGGGACCATCTCTTCGGGCATATCCAAACTGGCATAAGGCTAAGCAAGGGTTGTAAGTGATACCTCCTCTATTTCCAAGCAAAGGGACATTAGGGAATTCCCCACAACGGCCGATGATAGTAACATTCTCCAAGGATCGAGAACACCAATGGATATTTGAATGTATGAGCGTCATCAACCTATGGGACCACCTTAAGCCTTGCTCGTTCTTCAACACAGGTCGGGGAAGATGCGAAATAAACCATCTGGAAAAGAGAGGAGTTCAACACATGAGTCCCCCTCTCTTCCTCATAGTGCGAGTGTAGAGAGAATGTAGGATATCTCCCAATAAAGTAGGCACCGGATTGCGAGACATGAAAATTTTGACAGCATTTACATCTATAAGTTGGTCAGGATTTGGAAACAAAGCCATCCCATAGATGAGAAGGGACAAGATTTCTTCAAAATCTTGTAAGTACAAAGAGTTCCAACAGTCTTGAGCTTTCTCAAACAAGAACTTGGCTAAGAAACCTTTGACACCACTCCTTGTTTCGCAATTAGTTGTGATATCAGACTATTGCAAGTGTAG
This sequence comes from Vicia faba, assembly GCA_948472305.1. Lineage (NCBI taxonomy): Eukaryota > Viridiplantae > Streptophyta > Magnoliopsida > Fabales > Fabaceae > Vicia > Vicia faba. Next base: position 403,709,627 of record OX451735.1, read on the forward strand.
TGCTCGGGAAATATCTTCGAGTCTTGGATCTCTTTCTGTACCTTTGAAAGGTAGTTGATTAAGAATAGGATTCCTCAAGAGTTGAGAGAATTCCTCTAGAGTAGGCACAAGTTGATAATCGTGGAAAGTGAAGCAATGGTGTAGATGATCAAAGAACTGGAAAAGCTCTTTTATCATATCTTCATTTGTGCTAGAGGTAACCAAGTTTAAGTGGCAGCCATGTCTTTTGGTGAATGAAGAGTTCCCAGGGACCCTTGATTCTAGCTCTTTGAGTTGAGAAGGAATTCTTACGAGATTGACTTGAATGGTTTTCCTGTGAATAGAAGCCATGTCCTATAAAACAGAACAAAGATAAATCCCAATAATCTTTGAAATGGTTAGTGAGAATGAGTATGATGTTATGATGTTATGTACAAGTAAATATATACACACAAAGACAAACAAGTCCTTAGGTTTATGCTTGCATGGAGTCTTATAGGTAAGTACCCTCTTGAAGTTTAGTTGGCTTGAACCTGTCCTAGAAATAGTAACCGGGTTCTAAAGGATCTCAATATCACGGATCTTTCTTGTTGGCCATAGTTTCAGTGCAAGCCTCTTTAATGGTGACCGAAATATCCCGAGAAGTCTGATCTCAATGAGTGTAGTATCGAGTATCAACTAACTTCAGACAGCACCAAAGCCGGTTATGTCACTACTTCCTAATGGCCAAAGTTGGTCAAGTAAAGGTTCTAAAGTCAGTTAATGTTTTATGACACCACACAGTGGCCCCGTATTCTCCTTGACTATTCAAGGGCTACCGTTACTCACAAATGTGTCACACTAACGTAGCTATTTCTTAGACCATGTCGGTATACCCTGCGCAGTTTCCATAACGTATTGCTACTTACCTATAAGGTATCCCAAATCCGGGTAGAGGATTTAAAACAAGCCCAAACAAGGAACCAAAATGTAAAGCAAACAAGTCAAATAATGAAAGAAAATAAAGGTGATCTATCCCTAAGGTAACCCCACTTTTAAGTATTTCCTCAGCAGAGTCACCAGTTTTGTGATACGGTGGGAGAACTGACTTGGGTATTTTGCGTTTGATTGCAAATGTTGTGTTTAGCAAGAGTCACCACCGACTTTTCTTTTATCCAAAAGGAAAGGCTAAAAAGAACAAGAAAGGCCTTTGAGATTATTTTTTGAGTTCGGGGGGTAGATTATGAAAAGGGAAGGTGTTAGCACCCTTTTCATCCATAGTTATCTATGGGCTCTTAGTTGCTTGCTAGATCACTTGCTTTTGTTTGAAAATGTGATTTTGTATGGATTTCGAAAGTATTTTGAAAAGGCGCCTTCGTTTAGGCAAACTTTGTAATAGTTCTCATTCGTAAGAATGTATACAAAGTGTTAGGATTTTGAAAATATTTCATGTTTAGAAAGTGTTTTGAAAGTGTTTGGTGTTTGTTTTGAAAATAAGCAAGGATGTTTGATTTGAAAATGAGCAAGCAACTAGGAACAATCTACCTACTTAAAAGTCTTTGTTCATTTCTTCATTTCCTTTGATATTTCTATCTTACCATTTATTGGTAAGAAGCCTTATCTTTGGATGTAAAGGGATGGGCGTGGGTCATCGTCATGATAGCAATGTTGTGAGATATCTTAGCATTTCTCTTTGAGGGACAAATATCATTTTGAAAGGCAACATTGATAGCGTCATCTAGGGACTATGATCTTATATTTCTGATTGCTTTCGCTAAGATACCTCACATGCATAACATGACCATTTTTGGAAGACAACAAAGTGGAATTACCCTAAGGATGCAAGTGTGCAAGTGTGTTTGATTTACATGCATTGTTTATCTTGAATTAGGGTTTGGTACTTGTTGATTTTATTTTTCCCTACAAACCCTAATTACTAACATTTATATAAAGCGATAAATTGCGGAAAGTAAAAATTACTACGCTATTACATCATTAGGGAAGGGGTATAAAAATTTACAAATGGGAATTTGCAAGAAAATTAAACCTAATTATTTATTACAACCATATTGAATAATGTACAAACATTGAAAAGAAAATAATACAAGAATGTAAATGGAAAAAGAAATGATTTGTGTTTGGTTTTTTTGGTGAAAGGGTTAATCTTGACCTAATTAAAGAGAAAGATTAATTAAAATTAAACAAAATTTAACTTAAACTAATTAAGAAAGGAAATTAAGTTAAAAGGATTTTTTTAGGGTTTTTTGTGAAAAGGTTTTTAATTTAGTAAAATAATAATGAAAATTAATTAATTAAAAGAAAACCTAAATTCTAAATTAATTTTAGATAAAAGATAAAAAATAATAATTAAACCTAATATCTAATTATTAATTTATTAAAAAAAGAATTAAATTTGTTAAGAAAATATTTTTTATCTTTTAGTTTTATAAAGAAAATAAACATATAAATATGAAAATAATAAATAAAATATTTTTGGATTTTTTTTATTAATAATAATAATAGTAATAATAATAAAAAATAATAAAGAAAAATAAAATAAAATATAAAATTAAATAAAATAAAGAAAATAAAATAATAAAAAACAAATGGGTCAGGTGCAAAGGTAAATGGCAGGGGTTAGAAGAAGCAAAAAAGGCAAGGCCGAAAGATGGAGGAAAATGCACAAAAGGTAGCGCTGGGACTTGAACCCATGACCCTCAGCATACACGTGTTACCTTTGCCACAGGGGTGTTTGTACATCCGGTAACTTAAACAAAACAATAAATACATAACACAAGCCATGTCCTGAATATAACTTTATCTTCCACCTCCAGCCTAAACATCTATAACTTCACCATTTCTCAACAAAAATGAAATATGTAAACATGAAAGTTGCTCCATTTTTCCATACGAATCCTACCATATAAATATCATAAGCTATAAACCAAAGATGAATGAGAATTTCTAAAAGTACTAAATTCTGACCTAATTATTTTCAGAGATTCAAACCTAAAATTCTCTAAGCTCAATCAATATAAATGAAATCTATGAACATGTACAATTTCAGGGAAATAACAATGCCTAAATGAAAAGTTGGAAGTTCAGAAATGTTACCTCAAAACTGGAAATGTGAAATGCAAATGAGCTTGATTCAAGGTGCTGCAATGATCAGATTAGCTTCCTCAAGTTCCCAGGAAGCTAATACAATGATTAGCTTGAGCAATGGATGGCTGTAATGGCTTTGAGAAGTCAACTTGCAGTTCTATGTTTTTGGTTATGGAAGATGATGGAAATGGAATTACAGTTATGAAACAGAGACATGGATAGGTTATATTTGATATGTAGGAGATTTAGAAACCAAAAGGCCAAAAAACACACGAGTAGATTCTAAATTTCAAGTTCAAGGTCAGAATTTGTGCATCAATGGAGTTTTTGGATAATTTCTGGCTTGAGGGAGTTTGGGAGAGTTTCAGGGTGCTTGAAGCTCGTGTGTTAGCTTGCGATAGGGCCTCTATTTATAAGCAACAAGTTTAGAGTCTTGTATTTGATCAGAATTCAAAATCACATGCTTATGTTCAACATGTGATTTTCTTGAGAAATCAAGTTTCAATGTCTTGTGTACTTGCTAATGTAGAGTGGTTATGCTTGAAACAAACTTGCTTTTGACTTTGTAGATGGAGTGTGATCAGAGGGAACAAGTGAGAGGCTCAAGAATTGACTTTGTGCATAAAGCTTGCTTTTCAAGAATGGTATTGTTAACTTTCTTCCAAAAATGGAAATTTAAACCACTTGGATTATAGCTCAAAAGTTTGTGTAATCCATTAATGATGGATAGATACACAAGTTAGAAGCCTGCAGAGCCAATATTATACAGCCTAACATGGGTTTGGTTTATGTGTTCATCAAGAAATGGCTTGTAATTCAAGAATGAAACCCTAACTTCTTGCCTTTGATTCTCTGTGCTCAAGTATGATCTCAATGAATTCTTGGACATTTTGGAAAGCTTGTAACATCCTACACAACCTCTATGTTGGACATTTTTGAAGATTCATCTTGGAACTATGTGAAAAATTTCCATGAAGTAGGGTCAAAATCCTGCCTAAACTAGGGCAAATTTTCACTAAGTTTATTCAAGTTTCATGAACATGTCTTCTTAAAATCATGACTTGAAATCCATGAATTTATAGAAAAAGTTGGGTTATACAATGTTTTAGATCTCATTGAGATCTATAACTTTCATGTTGGAAGTTTCCTTTGATTCATCTTGCATCATGGTAAAAATTTGGCTCAAAATTTTAAAAAAAAAAGTGAATTTCCAACACTTAGAAAAATTTCTAAGTTTAGAAATTTTGACTTTTCAAAATGAAATCTTGACTTTTTAATTTCTTGATGAACAAGTTTCATATTTTGAAATGTCTTGATGAATTTTAATCTTTAAAATTTGATTTTGATCAAAAAGTCAAAGTTTGACTTTTCAGTGTACAATTGACTTTTCATCAGTTGACTGAAATTCATCTGTCAATCAATTGATCTTGAGAGATGTTTTGAGCCATGAAATTAGGTAAAAATGAATCATTTGAATCCTTGAGAACATGTCTCAAACCAATGAGTCATTTGCTAGGTCAAAAATCAGAAATTGCACCTTCTCAGTCAAAACCCTAATTTTGACCATTTTGCCCTTTTGATGATCTGATCAAATTTCTTGAAGAATTGTGATCCAAATTTGATCAAATGACATATATGATTTCATGATGTTGATATGGATCCAAAATTATGAAGTTTGACTGTAAATTGACCACTGTTGACTTTTTCCCCAATAAAGTTGATTTTAGGTCAACTGATCAATTGATTGAGCAAAAATGTGATCCAAGACTTGAAACTTGACATGAGCAATCTTGAGAGTCCAAAATGATCCATGAAATTCATATGGGGAATTATAAGTCAATTTGTCATTGTGAAATCTCAAACCCTAATTTTCAGTAATCAGGGCTTGAGGAGGTGTCTTGAGCTGATCAACCCTTGTGCAGTCTTGAACCAATGGAGATCTTGTGAGAGATTACTTGAGAAATGAGAGGAAAAATTTTTGGGTACAAAAATGCTAAATTAATATCACAATGTCCTTTTCATTTAATCACACTTCCCAATGCAGGGTATTAAAAAAAGGACAAAAATAATCCTTGAGTGAGATGATCTTCCAACGTTAAGTAATTAGTCTGGTCGTAGTTGCTCCCTTAAAATGAGAAGAGGAGAGTGAAAATGCTCAACTTGCTACAAGGTGTTCTCAAATGAATCTGAGATGGCTTTGAGACCAGTAATGGGTGACTCTTTTAATTTCTAATCCAAGGAGACATTCTCAAGACGCAATTTTCAAGGTCTACTTGAATGGTGGAAAGGGATACCTTTGTAGGAGAAAAAGTAGCTCACATAGAAGCCAGAGATTTATCCTTCCTTACTTTTTCCCTCACCAAGAGAGTTACCTGATCGACTAACGATCAAGGGAGGTTGAAGGCACTCAAGTCATCTCTTATCTCGATAAGAGAAACATAAGATTTAAGTACTTCTTGCAGGTATGTATCTAGTTGAAGCGTTAAGTTGCAAATATTCTCCTTCAATAACTGCTTCTCCTTGCGATGTTGATTGGACATAAAAGCTTCCCAATAAAATGTCCTACTGAGAACCAAAATGGCAGAAGCACGTCAGGTATGATAGGCTAGATTCGAGAAATCCTCCTCGAGATCCTTGCTAGTCAAGTTGGCAAGATAAGATGAATCTTCCTCAATAATAAATGCCTGATCTAGTCGAGAAATTAGGGCCTGAAGGACCTGACTTGCATGAAGTTCACTATGAATCACCAAAGATACCAGCACACCTAGAAAACCTTGAGAATGTTTCTCCCAGAGAATATGGCTAAAAGGGTTGAGATAAAACCCTCATCGTTCTTGACGGAGGCAGAACACCGAACGATATCAAAGCATTCGAAGGACCAATAGCAACCAGGGTGATTCTGATTCCTTGTCTTAATTGGTAGATTGCCTCTTTCTTCTTCATAAAATCTTAAAAAAATGGTTACTAAAAGTTAAAAGTAATACATACATCTGAATTAGCAGTATGGGCCCATAATGTTTGGAACTCAACGAAAATGACCCTCCTCTCCTCCCTAGTACATATTTTCATCAACAAGCAGGTTTCAGTAAGCCATTGTAAACATATATTTGAAGCTTCATCCTGGGGAGTAACACCCATAACATGACTTAACGCTTTGACAATGGTAACCAGTTGTTTATTTAGATAAAGATCCTCCGGGAACTTATCATCCTCCTTGTAGGTGCATGACTCGTTCCACATCAAGAAGTTACCTTTGTTTCAGTACTTGTGAAACAGACTAACACACCTATCTTTCACCCTGGTCCATATGGTGCATACAGTTTCATTCACCTCTTTGTAGAGAGAAACAACCAAGAAGAACCAATTTTCGAAATGCTTCAAGGTCTCGGAAAATGTTCCTAAATAGCGAATGACCTTTACCATATTAATCAAGCCTTGACCCTGCGTCTAGTTCTCCGAACTACATTGTATTATGAAAAGGTAGAAGAAAATGGACAAAGAGGGATTTCTCCCAGATATTCGCACCAGTATTGAAAAAATTTAATATACACCTAACTCGCATGATACAGTTGCGAAGACGCGGTCATTAAGTGGTTTAAAATTGTAAGTGTTTGTTGGCAGCAATTTTGGTAAAACAAATGACTTGTTAATGTTTTGATAAATGTCTTAACATTTGGAGAAAAACTATTTTGAATGATATCAAAGCAGATGTCTTGACATCTACCTACTGAACTAATCTCAGCCCAACATCAGTTAAGTCTTTTTGATTCCTGATTTCCAGCACTCTATAATTCAGGATTTGTTACCTACAGACTATGAAAAATATGGAGGAATATTTTCCAAATTGCATAATTTTATCTTGGCCTAATTTTATGGAAATATTCAAAAGATTTGAATATTTGATTTTAAGCCCAAGTCCACAGATGCGCATATATAAGGACTTGCTTCCTTATTTAAAGAGAAGCAGCTTTTGAAGAAGAATACTTTCTTTCTGATTAGAAGTCTAGGCTTTTTATTTGTAATACACTCTAAGTATTAGTTTAAATACTTGATCTTTTATTTGGGTTGTTAATTGTGTATCATTCATAAGATTTTAAGCATTGTATGATTGAAGTGTTTCAAACTTATTAGTTTTCTTAAGTTCTTCACTGTAAGTGATTGAAGGGATTTGAGGATGTCCCTATACCTAGTTGAGTCTTAGGTAGAAGTTTTGCTTGGATAGTGATTAAGTGATTAGATCGTAAACTGGTTGTTTACTAGGGGTCTATGAATTTATACTATTTAGTGAACTTGTCCCTAGCTTGGTAGCCCCCTGAGTAGGTGTTGTTGTACACTGAACCGGGTGAACAATCTCTTGTGTTTTTGCTGCTTTTGATTTTACTGCACCTTACTTGCAAACAGATATTTGTGTTGTGACATCTCATTCGACATCACATATCTGATACCAGAATTTCAATTGGTATCAGAGCAGGCATCCTACTCTTTATCTGGGTGAGATCCACGGAAGATACTTTCTGGTACTATGGACAAGGAAGGAGGATTTATGAACAAACCACCCATTCTGGATGGAAGCAATTATGACTACTAGAAACCACGTATGGTTTCCTTTCTAAATTCCTTAGACAGTGGGGCTTGGAAAGTTGTTTTAAGATGAGGGAAACACTCTGCCAAATTGGGAGAAAATGGAGAACCTACTTCTGAATTAAAACCTGAAGAAGATTGGTCTAAGGAAGAAGGTGAAATTGCTCTTGGAAATTCTAAAGTTTTGAATGCTATATTTAATGGAATTGACAAGAAAAATTTTCAGTTTAGGAATACATGTGAAGTTGCTAAGGATGCATGGGGGATTCTTCAATCTACTCATGAAGGCACATCCAAAGTTAAGATGTCAAGACTTTAGTTACTCACCACAAAATTTGAGAATTTGAGGATGAAAGATGATGAAAGTATAAATGACTTCCATATGAACATCCTTGAAATTTCTAATGCCTCTAGTGCTTTAGGAGAGAAAATAACTGAAGACAAATTGGTGAGAAAGTAACTGCTATAGAAGAAGCTCAAGACATTGACAAAATGAAAGTGGATGAACTTGTTGGATCCCTTCTAACATTTGAGTTAAGCATAAATGAAAAATCTGAGAAGAAAAACAAAAGCATAGCCTTTGTATCTAATACTGAAGATAAAGAAGAGGATTGTGATTTGGATACAGATGGATGAATATCAAATGCTTTAGATATGCATGGAAGACAATTTAATAAAGTGGTAAAAAGAATGGACAGGAACCAAAGATCAAATGTCAAGAACATCCCATCTGACATCTAAAAGTCAAATGAGGTGGGAAGAAAAAGGGCTGAAGAAAAATCTTATCAAGGAAAGGGAATACAATGTCATGAATGTGAAGGCTTTGGTCACATTAGAGCTGAATGTCCTACATATCTAAAGAAATAGAAGAAGAATCTATTTGTTACTTGGTCTGAGGAGAACTCAAAGAGTGATCTTGAAGAATCTATCAAATATGTTAAAGCATTGACAGGTAAATATGTATCAGATGAAGAGTCTAGTGATGGGGAACTAACCTTTGATGAGTTAGTTGCTTCATACAAAGAATTATGTCTCAGAAGTGCAGAAGTATGTCTTGAAGGGGAGAACAGAAATCCCTTATAACTCAGTTGAAAGAGGAAAGGGAAGAGCATCTTAAAATTATTTCTGATTTGGAAAGTGAAGTGTCTTCTCTAAATTCAAATCTTGATAGAATGGTCAAATCTCTCAAGATGCTGAATAATGGATCTAACACACTAGATGAAATTCTCCAAGCAGGAAGAATGACAAGAGACAAGATTGGTTTAGGTTTCAATGAGAAAAAGGAACTTAACTCAGAAGAGCCTTCATCTTTTTCCACTCATGCCAATCCTAAATCAAAGATGTCGAATCAAATGTCTTAACATCATGATAAGAAAGGACATCTTGGGAAACCTCATGTGAAGAAAGGACATCATGGCAAACATCATGGGAAGAAAAAGCTTAATCACACTAGGGAGAATCCCCAGCCCTGGAGATATCATCGCTGTGGAAGGCTTGGACATATAAGGCCCTTCTGTTTCAAGTTGTATGGATACCCTAAAAATTCCCCTCTTCCTAAAACTGATAAAATTCCCCAAAATAGAAAAAAGGAGAAACAGTGGGTTCCCAAGTCCAAGGTTGGTAGTTTCATTGCTCACACATCTCTCAGAGTATCAACCAAAGATGACTGGTACTTTGATAGTGGTTCTTTTAGACACATGACATGTGTCAAGAATATGTTAGTGGATGTCAAATCTCATTCCACCAGTTATGTGACTTTTGGTGATGGAGCAAAAGGAGAAATCAAAGGTGTTGGAAAGCTTAACTGTTCAGGAGTTCCTAAGCTTGATAATTTTTTAATTGTAAAAGGGTTAACAACTAACCTGATAAGCATAATCCAACTATGTGATCAAGGATTCAAAATTAACTTCTCCAAGGAAGAATGTCTTATGTGCAATGAAAAGAATGAAGTTATCATGAAAGGAATTAGATCTAAAGACAAATGTTATCTATGGGTTCCTCAAGAGTTAAACCTCTCCTCGACATGTGTTTTAGCCAAAGAGAATGAAGTTAAACTATGGCACCAAAAATTGGGGCACTTGCATCTGAAAGGTGTGGAGAGAATTATATCTTAAGAAGCAGTGAAAGGGATTCCTAAGCTCAAGATAGAAGAAGGAAGGGTATGTGGTGATTGTCAAATTGGAAAGAAGACTAAGATGTCACATCAGAAGATTCAACATCTTACTACATCAAATGTTTTGGAACTTCTCCGCATGGACTTGATGGGACCTATGTAGGTCGAATGTCTTGGTGGTAAGAAGTATGCCTATGTTGTTGTAGATGACTTTTCTAGATACACATGGATAAACTTTATTAGAGAAAAATCAGAAACTTTTGAAGTGTTCAAAGATCTTTGTCAAAAATTTCAAAGGGAAAAGGAAAGCCATGTTATAAGAATAAGAAGTCATCTAGGAAAGGAATTTGAGAACAACAAATTTGCTGATTTTTGCTCCTCTGAAGGAATCAACCATGAATTCTCTTATCCCATTACTCCTAAACATAATGGGATTGTAGAACGCAAGAATAGAACTCTCCAAGAATCTTCCAGAGCCATGATTCATGCTAAGAAGCTACCCTACCATTTTTGGGCTGAAGCTATGAATAATGCATGTTATATTCATAACAGAGTCACTCTAAGGAAATGCACTTCAGCTACTTTATATGAAATATGGAGGGGGAGAAAACCAATTGTTAAATACTTTCATGTCTTTGTAAGTAAATGTTACATCTTAGCTGATCATGAACAAATGAGGGAGATGGATCCCAAGAGTTACGAAAGAATATTCATGGGTTACTCTACAACAACAGAGCATACAGAGTTTTTAACTCCAGAACCAAAGTTATGATGGAGTCAATAAATGTTACTATTGATGATAGAGGATGGAATGTTGAAGAAGATGTCTCAGAAGATGTTGGAACATCTTTTCCTGGTAGTCCAACTGAATCAAATGACACAAGTATTAATTCTAATCCTCCTCAAGAAGATCCCCGGCCTAGTCACCTCAATAAAGGACCTTCAATTAGAACTCAGAAAGATAATCCTAAGGAGCTTATCATAGGAGATCCAAATAAGGGAGTTACTACCAGATCAAGAGAAGGGATTTCAAACACTTGCTTTGTATCAAAAATTGAGCCTAAGAATGTCAAAGAGGACCTAACTGATGAGTTCTGGATTGATGCTATGCAAGAGGAGCTGGAACAATTCAGTAGGAATGAAGTTTAGGATTTGGTTCCAATACCTGAAGGGACAAATGTGATTGGCACTAAATGGGTATACAAGAATAAATATGATGAAAAAGGGGTGGTCACTAGAAATAAGGCAAGGTTAGTTTCACAAGGATACACTCAAATTGAAGGAGTGGACTTTGATGAAACCTTTACTCATGTGGCTAGACTTGAATCAATTAGACTACTGTTGGGAGTTGCATGCATTTTGAAATTTAAATCGTTTCAAATGGATGTAAAGAGTGTCTTCTTGAATGGGTACCTGAATGAAGAGGTTTTTTTTAACAACCAAAAGGATTTGTTGATCTAAGTTTTCCTAAACATGTTTATAAACTGAAGAAAGCTTTGTATAGATTGAAGAAAGCTCCAAGAGCTTGGTATGAGAGACTGACAAAATTCCTTGGGGAGAATGGATATAGGAAAGGTGGCATAGACAAAACCCTCTTTGTCAAAGAAGAAGAAGGGAATATTATGATTGCTCAAATCTATGTTGATGATATTGTATTTGGTGGGATGTCAAATGAGATGGTGGAACATTTTGTCAAGCAAATGGAGTCTGAATTTGAAATGAGTCTTGTTGGTGAATTAACCTATTTTCTTGGTCTGCAAGTTAAACAAATGGAAGATTCCATATTTCTATCTTAGAGCAAATATGCCAAGAATATAGTGAAGAAGTTTGGGATGGAGAATTCCAGTTATAAAAGAACCCCTGCTCCCACACATCTGAAGTTGACTAAAGATGAAAAAGGAGTAAGTGTAGATCAAAGTCTCTACAGAAACATGATAGGAAGTCTTCTATATCTCATAGCTAGCAGACCAGATATTGCCTTTGCTGTAGGGGTGTGTGCAAGATATCAAGCTAATCCTAACATTAGCCATGCCAACCATGTGAAGAGGATTCTTAAATATGTGAATGGGACAAGTGACTATGGTATGTTGTACTCTCATGGATCAAATTCTACCTTAACTGGTTTTTGTGATGCTGATTGGGCAGGAAGTGCTGATGATAGAAAGAGTACATCGGGAGGATGCTTCTTTCTAGGAACTAATCTTATATCTTGGTTTAGCAAGAAGAAAAATTGTGTGTCTCTGTCCACTGTTGAGGCCGAGTACATTGCTGCAGGAATCAATTGTTCTCAACTGGTTTAGATGAAACAAATATTATCTGAATACAATGTCAAACAAGATGTAATGACATTATTATGTGACAATTTAAGTGCTATAAACATATCGAAGAACCCCATTCAACACAGCAGGACCAAGCATATTAACATCCGTCATCACTTCATAAGAGAGCTTGTTGAAGAAAAGATTGTTGCCTTAGAACATGCAACCACTGAATTACAACTGGATGACATCTTAACAAAGGCTTTAGATGCTAATAAATTTGAGAATTTAAGAGGAAAATTAGGGATCTATTTATATGAAGGTTTGTAGAAATTAAAAGTGTGTGGGAATATCACTAAAGTGATATTGTATTATTTGTGTTTCAAACAAATAAAAGTTAGAAAGCAATCATTACAAGACTGCCTCAATTTGTTTCCCACACGCTATGAAATTTCTTATGTCTACTTTCACAAATTCCCCATTCTCCTCCACAGAAAAAGGACCCTTGACATTCTTCATCACCTTGCTCAAAAATTCTCAAACATGTCTCAACATCACACATCATCTTCCTGAAAATCTGCAAATGAAAATCTTTCTCTTGACAGAGTACTAGATGTTACTCCTCTATCAATGATTCCTCCCCTTGACAGAGTACTAGAAATTGTTAATGTTGATAGAAGCATCAGAAGGCTTGTGGGCAGAGTATTAAATGAAGGATTTGTTGTTCCTGGGATTTCTACTCCCCTTGCTCGCATGCCTCCTCCTACTGACAAAGGAAGTAATCCTAAAATTGATGTTGCTGAATCATCTAAGAAAGATGCTGCTGATAGCAAACTTGAGAAGCTTTCTACCTCTTCCCTAAAAGAAGTGGAAGAAGAAGATGTTGATCAAGATGTTGAGGAAAATTTTAAACAAAATGTTGAAGAAAATGCTCCTTCTAAAGAAGATGTTGCTGCCTCCAAGGATGGAGAAGGTCACAATGCTATGAATGTAGTCAATGTTGAAGAGTTGTCTGACAATGAGCTTATTACTAGTGTGGTACCTAGTATTGCAAGAAGGTTAAAATCTAGGAAAGTGAAGGATGCAAGTGTCACACCCCTACCAAAACAACCAAGAATAAAATTATGTATGGACCCCCAAAAGCAGGAAGTAAAGTGGTTCCCCCTTCTAGCAAAAGAAAAGCTAGATTTGTTAGCTCTACTGATGATGATGAGGATGCTGTAAAAAGATCCAAGAGTAAGAAGAAAGTTGTTCTAGTTGAAGATACTGACTCTGAGTATGCTGTCGAGTAAGATGTCCAAAACATCTCTCCAATCAAAAAATATGCAAATAAGAAATTGTCAGTTAGGGTTCCTGATGCCCCACTTGATAACATCTCTTTTCACTCTGTTGGGAATGCTGAAAAGTGGAAGTATATGTATCAAAGAAGGATTTCCCTAGAGAGAGAACTAGGAGCTGGTGCTTTGGAATGTAAGGAAATTATAGAGATGATCTCCTATGCTGGACTGATGAAAACAGTTATCAGGTTTGCAAATTGCTATGAAACTCTTGTTAAGGAGTTTATTGTTAATATTCCAGTTGACTATGTTGACCATAAGACTAAGGAGTATATAAAGGTTTTTGTTAGAGGAAAGTGTGTAGAATTTTCTCCTGCCATTATAAACAAATTTCTAGATAGGTCTGAAGATGTCTGTTGTGAGCTGGAAGTAACAGACAATCAAATGTGTAGAGCCATTACTGCTAATCAAATAAGTGAGTGGCCAATGAAAAATAAGCTTCTTGTCAGCAAACTGAGTGTAAAAATGTTATTTTACATAGGATTGGAGCTGCAAATTAGGTTCCCACTAATCACACTTCAACCATCTCCATTGGATTAGGAAAGTTCATTTATGTTGTAGGAAACCAGAAACTTTTTTATTATGGGACTTATTTCTTTGATCAGACCATCAAACATACAGGAACTTGTGTCATTAAGATGCCAATTGGTTTTATTTCCCTCCTCTGTAGAATTATCCTAAATCAGAATCCTGGAATCCTAAGTGGAAATGATGTTGTGTGCAAGAAGGAGTTTTCCTTGACCCTCCATTTTAAGATCTTTTCAAGAAAACATGTCCCAGAAATTGTTTTAACATCTGCACCTGCTGAAAAGACCTCCATCAAGGATGATATGATCAATGAATTAAGGGAAGCCTGCAAGGAATTAAATGACGTAATCAGAGTGAGTTCAGCTAGGAAGCTAATTTTTGAAAAAATGATCAAGGACTTGCAAAAGGAAAGCAACCTTGATGATACAATGAGCTCTGAAGGTGAAGACTCCAGTGTAGAAAGAAGTTCTGGTTCAACCAAGTCAACTGGTCTTGATGACAGTTAGACTACTTGATGTCTCTCTGAACTCTTTGTTTCTTTTTTTGGAACTTGCATGTACTTGACATTTAAATTATATGGTTTGTATCCTAATACTGATATTATCTTGAATGCATCCTTTCTTTGGCATATTATAACTAAAAAGGGGGAGAGAAAGTGAGTGAGTGACTGACTAACCACTGACCACTGACCATTGATTGAGGGGGAGTTTAATAGTTGAGGGGGAGCCTCATGTCTCAGAAGATGTTTTGACATCTTCCTTTTTCTAACATCTAACTGCTTACTGAATGTATGCTTTGATTGCTTTGCTTATGCTGCTTCCCTGATAATGCTCTGATAATTGTGTTGCTGCTCTGATAATCTACTCTAATATTGTTTTAGCCAAAATTTGCCAAAGGGGGAGTTTGTAAGTGTTTGTTGGCATCACTTTTTGTAAAACAAATGACTTGTTAATATTTTGCTAAATGTCTTAACATTTGGAGCAAAACTGTTTTGAATGATGTCAAAACAGATGTATTAAAATCTACCTACTGAACTCATCTCAGCCCAACATCAGTTAAGTCTTTTTGTTTCCTGATTTTCAGCATTCTATAATTCAGAATTTGTTACCTACAGGCTGTGAAAAATATGGAGGAATATTTTTCAAATTGCATAATTTTATCTTGTCCTGTTTTTATGGAAATATTCAAAAGATTTGAATATTTGATTTTAAGCCTAATCTCACAGTTGCGCATATATAAGGACTTGCTTCCTTATTCAAAGACAAACAACTTTTGAAGAAAAATATTTTCTTTCTGATTAGAAGTTTAGGCTTTTTATTTGTAATACACTCTAAGTATTAGTTTAAATACTTGAGCTGTTATTTGGGTTGTTAATTGTGTATCATTCATAAGCTTTTAAGCATTGAATGATTGAAGTGTTTCAAACTTATTAATTTTGTTAAGTTCTTCACTGTAAGTGATTGAAAGGATTTGAGGATGACCCCATACCTAGGTGAGTCTTAGGTAGAAGTTTTGCTTGGGTAGTGATTAAGTGATTAGATCGTAAACTGGTTTTTTACTAAGGGTCTATGAATTGATACTATTTAGTGAACTTGTCTCTGACTTGGTAGTCCTCAGAGTAGGTGTTGTTGTACACTGAACTGGGAGAATAATCTCTTGTGTTTTTACTGCTTTTGATTTTACCGCACCTTACTTGCAAACATATATTTGTGTCGTGACATCTATTCGACATCACATATCTGATACCAGAATTTCAAAAATCTCTATTTCAAAGTCTTTGAAGGTGAGCTAAAACTCATAATCGAGAAGATAAACTTGTAGAAGAGAATAGATTATTCACCATACTCACTACATATCCTATTATCTTTATCAGGGGTCAATACACCCCAATTCGAAGAAGGGCCTACTTCTAGAAAAGCTCTATCAAGGTTACCCTCTAGAGAAAATACATAAACAATGAATGAAGTGGCGGGATCAATCTAAAAAGCAAAAATATCTTCTTTTGATTTTTGACTCATCATGATAGACATTATTTTCTTCAATTAGAGAAAGACAATATGTTGTAGAAATACATGTGATAAAGAAGCAAAGTTAATGTCTCAAGAAATTGCAAAACTAACTCTGTAGATATTGTGTAATGACTTACCATAAAGTAAGCATTATCAACACTCCAAATCGCCTTAGGAAAGCACTCGAGTATTTCAGTTTCCAAATACAATTATGACAGAACCTACAAAAAGACATTTGTAGCATGTGGCACATTTATGACGCAAATTTCCATACCAACCGGGAAGTGGCCGAGACAAAGGGTGAATCTGACACAAGCCCTTGCACTGCCAAGTATAGTCAAGATCCGGGAGACAACTATTTTGGACCGACCAGAAGGGCCAACAACCGCGGCCTAGAGAAGGCAACAATTCTTCAAAGCGCTTATAGCATAGGGGCATTACCCTTGGGAAGAGCATATGAGATCTAGGTCCAAGATACATTCAGCGGCTCCCTATATTCTATATCTGACAAATAGAAAATGGTTACAGCTGTTGCACTATATAAGTGAAAGTGCACCATTCTCCAGGTACACAACTTCAATTTTAAATTTCATTCACTCATTTCACTCACATACCGTCTTTGGTGTTGAAGTGTTAACCTTACATGTCAGCTCCTCTTTCACCACATCGGAAGCTCAAATTCACCGTTGTATCTCACAACCTCTGTTCTCTTATCAATTCTAGTTTCATAACGGAATAAATCTTAACACTATTCTTTCTCTAATTCAAAATTAAACATAAAAAACATATACCATGGAAATTGAAAATTAAATTATATATAATTAAATTAAAAATACTTTTAAATAATTAAAAAAAAAAATACATAGAACAAAGTATGATAGGAAAAGTAGATAGTAATAAGAATAACAATTTATATATCCCATATGAGAGAGGGTGGGACATCCACTATATTGGAAGGTAAAGCCAAATTGGATACTCTCCTAGAAAGAAATAAGTAACCCTCTATTCTGTACAAACACATACTCTTTTAAAGATGCTAAAGATTTGAAAGTAGAAGGGCAGTTTGCTAGCATAAAGTAAAAGATGACTACTAATATGGGAAATTTTGTTCTTTAAAAGCATCAACATTGTATATTTATGTATCAAACCTGCACAAACAAATTTCTTCCATTTATGGTTTTTGTTTCCAAAACTTTCTTATATAAATCCAAACAGAATAAGATCAGGCTATGTATGGTTAATTTTTATTAGTTGAAAATACTAACTAGTTGTCATTAACACACCCAAAAATAAGCCTCTAATTGTATGGTCAACAAGGATATATAAAATTAAACAGACAAGGCTAAAACTAGGACTTTACTTTACCACAAAGGTTAATTGGTTTTCTTTATTCTTTTCTAATAACTAATAACTACCTTGTTATGAATGAATATTTATGAATTAATGCTCTTGACAAGTGGTTGTAGCAAGTCCATTTAAGGAGAAAATTCGAGGGAAAAAAAGGTACTAAATTAATCAATACTCTTGCCCATATTATTCCAATCCACATGCAAGAAAACTACTTAGGAACTTAACTTTAACTTTGCCTAAAGTCTCTCATGATTCTCTTTGGCAGCATTAAATATTCTCAAATATCAGAATCAAGAACAAGAACAACAAGAAGAAGTGATATCAAGATACTGTTGAAGGAATCTTTGCTACATATTTTTTAATTATAAAACTTTTTGTACCTATATAATATGTTTATTCAGATATGGTTTTGTTAATAGCCCTCTACTTCTATATGTTGTGTATGATGACAGATTATTGGAAGAAGAATTTTAATCAATCAACAATAATAGTACAGTGTAATAACATAACATCTATCAAATTGAATAATCAAGATTTGCATGCAATTGACACATGCAATGCTTATAGATTGCATGGTTTTAAACAAAACTGAATCAGATTCTAATACATTTTTAAAAAAATTGTTTTCTTAGTGTGGTTTAGCATGGTATATGCCATTTAGTGGAACTTGTCTAAGGATAAGAACAAATCTATATACAAAAAAAAATAATAATTATATAAGTATAGTTAGAAATGTACTTATTCTTGCATTAAGAATCAGCTACATTAACTATGGTACAAGTCAAATGCAAGGTTATAAGTGGTCCTATAAATGCATTAACATGAACTAGTACTGTTACTGTATTTAACAAAACGATGAAAGTATAAAAGCAAGTACAATTCTATCTTTCCTTTTTTTATTAAGTCCTGGCTGCTTAGGATTCCAAAGGATAGGGACTGTGTTTTTGTGCCAAAGAAAGAATTAAAAGTTTAGGGTCCATCTTACTTATATTTTAAATGGTGCAAGCTGAATAAGTACCAAACTTATTGAAGGAGACAAAAAAGAATGTGTTCTTATTCTATTCTTTTACCTCCAAACACTCCAATATTGCAAGCATCTTTCTTTTGTTAATATCCAATCTTGCATGTTATGATGGTTTAGTCAATAGAATCCAATTTATATATTATGTCTTTTTCTCAAGACTTTACTATAGATCATAGCATTGTGCAGGACTTGTAAAAATGACAGCAAGATTAATAACAAAATATGTAGGCTTATAAGTTCTTAGAATCTTCCTCTCTAGAACAAAAATAAAGGATGGGTTTTGGCTGTTCCAAGTAGAGAGGATATCAGATTCTTGAGAACCAAGTTATATAATATGAAAAAGAAGAAAACAAATATATACTCTTTCAAAATTTTAGCATATGATTCTCACTTTTATCTGGCAAAAGAATAAATATGCATATTGGGTTAAAATTTCAAGGATCTATTCTGGAACCTAATGCAGTTTGGAAAATTGATATTTGCATATAACTTTTTTTTTTTATATTATAAATATTTTAGTTCATGTACAACTCATGCACCTCAAACCCACAATATTAGTGCATAAAGGTAGTGTAAGAAAAATAAAAAACATAAAAAATATTTTTCTCATAGAATTTGACAATTAGGCTAAGTTCAAACATTAAAAAGACTATGCTGAAAATTTGAAAATGAGAACGGTTCCGCGAATACGAGCTTATCGTTTGAGTGAAGACGTGATTTTTAGACGATTTGAGTGGTTGCTCTTAGCTCAATGTAATTATACTTTATGACTTTAAACTTCTCTTGTCATCCAATTGTGGTATCAGAGTCATTAGTTCAACTAAAAGTGACTAAATTCGTGTATCGGAAATCATACTAAAAATTAGATAGTATTTGAGTCAACGATGATCAAAGAGATTCCGCTTTAAGAGTGTATGTCTAACGAATGGATGTACTCGCACTTGAGATAGAAATTGTTGAAGCTAAAATGGAGAGCACTATCTAAGAATGGAAAGTGTAAGTTGAGAAATGGCCCCCACAAGTGAACAAAAGTAGGAAAGAATAGTATCTATTCATAAGGTCACCCCTTAGAGAAGGATTAACTTTAAATTTTCAATTGGTTCTATTCAAGATTCCATGGCTCAACATCTCTTGTGTATATAAATACAAGTCTCAACATGACTTCTGCTGAAAAGAACCAAGCAAGCTCAAAACAAACATTCAAAAGTTCTCTTATATTGGATACTATCAACCTCAAAAAACACTTCAAAACAAGGCTCTACTCTATCTACCATACAGCATGTATCATCATCATCACCAAGCAAAAAATATTCTCTCTTCTTCAAGAATGTCAATACCATCTGAGAGGCACATGTTTCTTCAAACAGGAAATGGATCTAGTGATTCTGGACTTGTTCTCTCAACTGATGCTAAGCCTAGATTAAAATGGACACCTGATCTTCATGCAAGGTTTATAGAAGCTGTCAATCAGTTAGGTGGAGCTGACAGTAAGTATACATACATATATACATACATACATACATACATACGTACTGTGTGGATCAACAATTACCTTCTTTCTGTTGCAGAAGCTACTCCAAAAACAGTGATGAAACTCATGGGAATTCCGGGACTTACCTTATATCATCTAAAGAGCCATCTTCAGGTAATAACATCAATGATTTTTATCATATCAAAACCATTTAATGATTTAGTGTCGATATGTGTCTGATGTTTGTGTCAGTGTCAGTTTCTTAGATAAAGCCACAAACTAAGAATCACGTTTTACCTTAGTTTGTATGGTGCAATTACTGATCATCATGTTATCATTTTTGTCACCAGAAGTATAGATTGAGCAAGAATCTGCATGGACAAAGCAACAATAATAACGTGACACACAAAATAAGTAAGAGAACAATCTTTTTCATTTCTTCAAATCTAAAGTTAATTAATCAAAGAGCTATTTTATGACAACATATACGTTTTTATATTCATCAGACACACATTCGGCTTCCGGAACTGATGAGAGGCTTTCTGATCAAACCAATGGAACTCACATCAATAAATTAACCCTTGGACCGCAACCTAATAACAACAACAAGTGAGATAAACAAAACTCTTTTTGATTACACTCTTCATGATATCTTGTTTAAGATTTTATGCTAACTTTTGTAGCCCTTTTGGTAGAGATTTACACATAAGCGAGGCCCTGCAAATGCAGATTGAGGTTCAGAGAAGGCTCAATGAACAACTTGAGGTAAGTCTTTGCAACTTAACTAATATATGCATGTTCGTTTTAGATCATATAAGATCCTCTCTAACAACCGCGAAATTGTTGATCTTTTATTTTATATCTAAGATCTAATAGTTCTTCAACCGCTACAGAGAATCTAAACATATTAATTTTGGATCATACATCAGATCCTCAGCAGCGGCTATAGAACTGTTAGATCTTAGTATCTAATAGTTCTATAGTCGCTGCAGAAGATCCAAACACATTAATTTTGTTCTTAGACAATCCAATGGCTCTTCAATTTTTGTTTCTTGAGTAGTAAGAAACAATTTGTAAATCTTTTACAGGTACAAAGACACTTGCAGCTTAGGATAGAGGCACAAGGAAAATACCTTCAATCAGTGCTTGAGAAAGCTCAAGAAACACTTGGTAGACAGAACTTAGGAATAGTAGGACTTGAAGCTGCAAAAGTTCAACTTTCAGAGCTTGTATCAAAAGTATCCTCACAGTGTCTAAACTCAACATTTTCAGAAATGAAAGAGTTACAAGGTTTTTGTCCTCAACAAATACAAATCACAAACCAACCAAACGACGGCTCGATGGACAGTAGCTGCTTAACATCGAGCGAACGATCACAAAAGGAACACGAGATCATTCAAAATGGAGGGTTTGGTTTAAGACACTTCAACAACAATAACAACAACAATAATCATGCGTTCATGGAAAGAAAAGAACAACAATTATCAGAAGCAGCTGCTTCTATGCAAAACCTTAGAAACACTGAAGTACTAAAATGGTGTGTTGATGAAGTGAAAAAGAACAGCAATTTTCTCACCCCTTTAGAAAGAAATCATGGAAACTTGTCTATGAACATTGGAGTTGAACAAAATCACTTAGATGTTGGTGAGTTTCAACACAGAAGTACTGCAAGAACAGAATCAATGAAACCAATGGATGATAATAACAAGATTCAACAACCTTCTAATTACTTTTCAGCTTCAAGATTGGATCTAAACAGTCGTGGAGATAATAATGAAGGTGCTACAAGTTGTAAACAACTTGATTTGAATAGGTTCAGTTGGAACTGAGTGAATTTTAGGCAAATGATAATAAGTTGATGTAACAAATTTAGAGCAGTGATGAATTTGTAATCAACCATTACATTATGAAGGAGATAGCTCCTGTATAATATTGATACAATTTTATTCTAGATTATTCAAATTAAGTTTATCATTATCATATCATATATATATAGTACGTAACATGCATTGTTTATTCAACTCAAATATTAATCATTAAAATGGCATTAACATGACGAACTAGTCTTTGATCGATACATTACATATATTAAGACAATTTTCACCATCAATTTGAAATCGAACGACCCATATTCATTAAAGTGTGTTGCTAATAGTAGAAAATCTTATGTTGAGCTCAAAATACTATCTCATACTATTAAGTATTTCCACTGTGCTATATGAAGTTATTTCTAGAGTCGCACTGGAATGTAATTATTCAATTTTTACACATATAGTTTATTAAAATTCAATCTAAACAAGTAAAAACATTGAGATGAATAAGAGAAAATGGTATTCAAGCTTTTCATTACTCAAAAATCTCTCTTGATACAGGAGTGTATGGGTACTTATATATCAAGTAATTGTAACTAACTCCTACCCTATTGGTAACTAACTTGAAGTTAGCTATTTTTCAATTTTGAATCTCTATCAACAAGTTTAACAACATTCTTCTTTTCTTCATTACATTTAACATCTCCCTCGAGCTCGAGCTACAATGTAGATCAATTTTTTCTAATTTGGCTTGAAGATTGTTGAATGGACCCGGATGCAATAACTTTGGAGTATATCGGCAAAGTACTCCTTTAAAGTAATAAGTATTAGATTCACCACACTTGTTAGAACTTTATCTCTAACCATGTGACAATTAATTTCTATATGTTTTGTTCTTTCATAAATACTAGATTTGCAGTTATGTATAAAGTTGATTTATTGTCGCAATAGATGATGATTGGCATTTGATGTAGTATCTGAAAGTTATTGAGTAAATAGAGAAGCCATTGACCTATTAGAATAAGATTTGATTCTGCAGCTGATTTATAGTTTTGATGATAACAATGCATATATTTTATATGCAATAATTTTGTGTTCTAATAGTTTCTTTAAGCGTGCAGAAATAATATTCTATTTGATTCAGTATAAGATCATTAGAATCATTGTTGGCACCATCAGAAGAATTATTGTATTCACTTCTCAAGAAACATCAGCAGTTCTGATGAATGTCGAATGTTCGCTAGAAGAGAATATTTGTGTTTGCTCCAGATTAGAAACTAATATGTGCTTCTCAGATAAGCTTTTTCTTTTAGCTCAAGAAGTCAAGTTGTGTTTCTAAGAAAAGGATTTATGTGTAAACTTTTTCTTTCAACTCAGAAGTCAAGTTGTGTTTCTAAGAAAAGGATTTTTGTGTAAGCTTTTGCTTCCTGCTCAGAAATCAATATGTGTTTCTAAGAAAAGGATCTTTGTGTAAGCTTTTGCATTAAGCTCAGAAGTTAAGTTGTGTTTCTAAGAAAAGAATTTTCATGTAAGCTTTTGCTTCCAACTCAGAAATCAATATGTGTTTCTAAGAAAAAGATTTATGTGTAAGTTTTTGCTTTCAGATCAGAAATCAAAATGTGCTTCATCAAATACGTTTTTGCTTCAAGCTCAGATATGAAGATTTGTTCATCAGATAAGCTTTTGCTTCCAACTCAAAAATCAAGATTTGTTTCTCAGATAAGTTTTGCTCCAAGTCTAAAGACGAGGTTCTGACTCTGAAAACTCTGATACTTTTGGAAATCTGATACTTTTGGAAACATTACAATGAAACGTCATCTGGATTAATCATCATTTCACGGCAGAAATAATCCATCAGAATATTAAGAACAAGAATGTGGTCTCTTCTGCTCTCTCATCTTTACTTCAGTTCAGAAGTATCTCATCAGAAAAAAAAGATCATAAATATGCACTAGAAGATTGTAGTACAACAATACTGTACTACTCCACAATGGTGAAGACTACATTGTACGACAACAGTAATTTGTCTCCCACAATCTCATTATACAGTTGTAGCTGCTGGCAAATCAAAGTGACATTTTGTACTATTCAACGGTCTACTTTTTCAGCTTATATAAAGAGAACTATTTCATTGAAGAAGATGACGAACAGAACAAGAAGGAACATAAACGAAAAAGAGAAGAAATATTGAAACAAAGAAAAACTATTGTTTAAAGAAATCATCAAGTGAGAAATATTATTTAAATCAGTATCACAAAGAGTTGTTGCTCATATTTGTGTTAACATTTTTTCTCAAGAGAAAACACAAAGAATTGTTGCTCAGATTTGTGTTAATCATTATTGTATACACAAGATTTGTTGCTCATATTTGTGTGTAAACATTTGTTATTCATTGTAGTGTTAAATCTACTTTTTAGAAGCATTATTGTAAACATTTGATTGTAAATCTGTTGAGATTTGTTTCCTCAAGTGACTAGGTGTTAAGTCTGTATGCTTGAGAAGGCTACCATCAAATTTTTCTAAACTCTGAGACGCGTCATATCCCAAATTTGCCCACCATGAGTGCTACCATCAAATTTATTTTCTAACTTTGATTTTTATAAAATACTTTTGATTTATATTTTGGGGTTTTGTAAATATTTGTTTTCGAGTTAATTTAAAAATATAATAATTTATTTTAAATTATTTATATTTTTAAATGGAAAATAATTGATCGTCTTCATATGTTTTCAATTGACTTTTTATTTCAAATTAATAACGTAGCACTATTGGTAAGAGAGTAAGGCTTACAAGTTGAAGGTCTTCTGTTCAAGTCTCATTATTTTTTTAGCATTTATATTTTTTTTTGTGTTTTTCAATAAAAAGGATAAAAAAAGTCATTTTTTGATTATTTTATTATTATTTTCGTTTTCTATTTTAAAGATAATTTAAAATTATTTTTTATTTTTTTTAAATCTTTGATTTTATACACTTAATAGTTAAGATGTTAAAAATAATTGAAATCTTTCAAAACCAATTTTTATTAATACAAAATCAATCACAATATTTAGAAAAAAATCTCAAAAGTGTCTAGATTCATAATATTGTCCACCAAATTTCAATCAAATCTCAATTGGTATAAATCTTCCCAAAAAATCATTTTTTTTATTATTAAATTATAATTTTTGTATTTATTAATTAATAATTTTTCAAAAATAGTTTTTTTTTTCAATTTTTAATTAAAAAATAACCAAAAATTATATAAAATATAAAAACAACAAAATCACATGATTTGTCACTTTCTAATTGGTCACATGTTGAGAAAACTGATTTCTCATTGGTCAGAATTTGTAGACTTGTTGACCAAGATAAAATCATAAACTTTGGACTTTTCTTGGTGTGAACAATTTCCTTTTTGGGGTGTCTTTAACCTAATTTCAAATTTATAAATAGACCACTATTTAACACTATTTTTCATCCACAATTTCATAATCATCCACAACTCACTAAAGTTCTCCTAAAAATTGTTGTTCTTCACATCGAAGAACAACAACAAAGAAACCCTGAAGTCTCCATCAATAAAATTTTGGTGATCAACAATTTCACCAATAATTAGCAAATCAATAATTCACTAGAGTTCTCCTAAAGTTGTTGTTCTTCACATCGAAGAACAACAACAGAGTATCTCCTAAAAGCCCTCCATCAACACAAGAAACTCTTGTACCAAAAAAGGAGGAAGGATTGACCGAGAAGAAGGAAAGGAAGCAACTTAAATCGGTCACGACATTTTAAGTTGGTAACTTTGTCTTCTTTGATGTAAATTTAATTTTTAATTCGTTTGAATATTCGAGTTTTATTTCTTTTCTTTTGGAATTTCATCCACAATGCTTTTATGTGATTAATAGTGTTTCTATATATGGTTTGAATATTTTGTTGTTGGTAATTTTTATGGTTAATCTAGTGATTCTAAGTATTGTAATTTATATGAATTGGTTTTTTCTTAATATTTAATTATTACTATAATCACTAGGAAACTAAAATTTTAATATGATAAATTAGCTTTACTATCTTTATTATTATTCAATTAGGGCGGATAAAAATGCTAAATAAGAACAATACAAAACTAGGAAGAGGTAAGTCTTCTTACAATGAAAAACGGAAACATTAATAACTCCCTTTGTGTTTATTTTAATTTTTGTAATGTTTATTATTTTTACTATTCTAAATTATTTTATGATTTATTTTATGATTTATTTTTTATTATTTGTACAAATGTGTGTTTTATCAGGCGTATTATTGAGTATTTTCTAAATATAATTATGTTATAAACCTTTTATAAATAAAAAACTTAACTTTTCCTTTATTAAAAATAACTAAATAATTTTTATCATTAATTAAATTATCATTTTTAAATTTATTGCAAGTTTTATTTTCTAAATCATAAGGTGGATCTAATTTTATATCTTTCCTTGTAAATTGTAGAAACAAAAATCCTTTTTATTTAACCAATATTTATTTTTCTATAATCAACATTTATTTCATAAATCTAAATTTAAAATCTGTTCTTTTACTAATTACTTAAAAAATTAGGATAAATAGGTTTTTACTAATTAAAACTTTTTTTTATTAACTTTAAAATATGTTTACTAACTCTAATGCTATTTTTTTCACTTACATATTCATTCAATTATTCACTTCTACTTCAATTTTCAATCCATAAATCAAACATTAAATTTGAATCAAAATCTTAAATTACTATCAAATATCAAAATCCACGCAATTCATCAAATATTCCACCTGCAAGCAATATGTGGACAATATCTGGCCATGTGATGAGGGAGGCTATATCAGACTTCCTTCGCACCCTTCACATTGAGCAACACGTGGACAATATCTGTCCACGTGAGGAGGAGACTATATCAGACTCCTCCCGCTCAATGTCTCATCACACTCTTTAATGGAATAAAAACATCAAAACAACTAACCATTAATAAACCATTTTTCCACTAACATAACAAAAACTCAAGATATTTTCGAAAAAGGGTTAAGGAGAATTAATTTCAAGTTTAACTGCAAACTGCGTCTACAATCACTCAATTTATAACCCATTCAAAGTTCAAGGATAATTCGAAAACAATTCTAGGCAACCATATAAAAAACATCAACCAACTATGAACTACAAATTGGAACTCTGATTCCTCATAAGAGGATACGTAGGCATACGATTAAATTCGTGGCGAGTTTCCCTATTAAAATAAAACCCCTTTCCCCCTAATTAAAGACAAACCCTTTTCACCCTAATAAAAATCTAAAACCCTATTTCTTAAAAACCGCACTTCTAACCCTAGTATCTTTGTGAGCAAAGTAGATGAGGGGTGCCTAACACCTTCCCTTCTTTTAGAACCGAGTCCAAAAGACCTAGAATCTCTAATATTTTAGGGTTATCATTTATATTCCATTCCTTAGGATAAAAGTTAAGGGTGGCAACTCTCAATTAAAAAACTAGTTGCAACAACTGGCGACCCTGCTGGGAAATTCAACCCTAGGTTTAAGAGCCTTTTCCTTAGGTTTTAGGATTTTTATATTTGTGGGTTTTTATTTCATATTTATCTATTTATTTGTTTCTAGTTTATTTGATTATTCATGATATTTACTGTGTGGCGGGATTTCAATTTTAAAATATATTTTCAAAAAAAAAACCTTAGGTAGAAGGTTCATCTATTAGCTTAGGGGATATATCATTCTTGCGAGTTTATGTGACGACTTCGCCTAGAGTCGGTGAAATTCCGCAAAAGAAATATTTATCAAGAGATATCCTCTTGAAAGGTGGGACTTTGGAATTCTACCCATGACTCTTTGTACAACCCTAACCAAAATCTCATGATGAGACCTTTCACGACTTTGAGACGAAAGTCTCAGTCCGTAAAGAGGCTCCACCTAAGGGAGGCCCTTGTGCCTTTCACCTCTAGTGTCTTTCATAATACCTTTAAGGAATCCACCTTATGTGAAGGATAGACTAACTGTAGGCCAAAACTAAGATCATACCTTCTAAGGATACCATTCATATAATCGCATCCCTAAACCCGCACGGGTTACTTCCAGTATATTACAATCCCTAGCTTGTAAGGATTCCTGTTCGTCTTCTATGGTCCTTAATCCTTAAGGAGTTCCTATATGTCTCAATCTCTTAGTCAGTGTAGGATATCATCAAATCCATATTTATTATCTTCGTCCTTAAGGAATTTTTATCTGTTTCAATCTCTGAGACAGTGTAGGATATTATCATTTTCATATCTACCATTAAACCTATATATGGTACCCCTACGTCTAGCCTCATACTACGTCTACATTGCATTGCATGTCCATGAAACCTTTTTTTGGCATACCTAAAAGAAAAAAAATGTTTTTTCATACCCAAGCATCTTCATACATCTTCATTTTCATCCATTTGCACAAAATTCATATCATTTACACTTTCACCCTTATCCAACTGTGATCCAGTTAGCAAAATTCTCGATACTCATTAGCAAACTCAAAGCATGTCTCAAGAAGTCATGGAGGAACTCAAAAGATGCCAAGAACTATTGAAGGAGGAGGTCCACCAGTTGAAGATTCAAATGAACTTGATCATGCAATTATTAATAAGGAGCAAAGGCAACCCTTCATCATCCCAGACATATGCCTATTCAGCACCGCAGATGCCGCCACCATGGGAAGTTCCCCCGCCTCGACAGCAACTACAACAACCACTAAAAATTCCACGAGGATAGAAACAGGATAAAAGGCCGAAAAGAAAGTTTGACCCTCTTCCCATGCCTCACGATCAATTTCTACAACATCTACTCGAAGCATCTTTGGTAGAGCTAAAACCTTTAGCTCCTCCATTCGGGCCACCCCCACAAAAATATGATGTCAATGCCAAATGCGAGTATCATGCCAACTCTCTAGGCCATACTGTAGAAAAATGTTGGGCTTTCAGATATAAGGTCCAATATTTGATCGATAATAAGTAGTTGACTTTTGAAGAAGGGGTCTCATTGGCGAATGGTCGCCCTTGCTTTGACAAATACAAAGACTAAGAAGAATCCCCTAAAGTCAGTGGATCAACAAGAAGACTTATCTCTAGATCATTAGGCCTTTATCATTTCAAAGTGTAATTTCTTTCTTGCTAAGTGTTATTTGTTATAAATTTTGTACTCTTTGGTCAAGTAATTCAAATAAAATAAACATGCATGTTTTTGAAATTGATTCATTCCACAAATAATCAACAACTTTCTATTTTCACTCTTCTTTTCCATTTTCAAATTAACAAACTTCGATAGAGAATGATGAAAATATAAAATAATAAAAAAATTTCGACGTATGATTTTTAATGGTAAGGCTTAGCTGACGATGTAAGGCATTGTTTCAATTCCTAAACAATGGAGATATAAGGTGTTAATCCATAGTTAACCCCCTCGAGCTAGAAGTCGGAGTTCTTTCTATTCTCTAAAAAACCTTAATCTTAACCAGGGGTAGGGTAGACTTCAATTAATTCGACGATGCATTCGAATCCCAGGAGAATCAAAACGATCTAAGCAAAGGTTCAGGCATATCTCTTTCCTCAATACATCATTGAGAAAATGATCCAAGATTGAGGAATCAACAATGTTTTTCTTCTCAGTGCATCAATCAAGATCGACGAAATGATAAAGATGAAGCTTACAACAATTAGCATGACAGTCACAAGTGTCAAAATCAAAAGAAAAAAAGGCTTAAAAAAGGGAGAAATGCAAAAAAATAAAGCCCGCTAAGTGAAAGGAAATCAAAACTTGACTTAGGCAAAAGTTAGGGCATCCCGGTGGACCACAAATTCAAAACGAATTGGTCCATGCAAAATAAGGGATTGAAAAAACAAATAAATTGGAGAACAATCTTGTGACTGACATCTTAAAAACCTCAAAGGCTTCTCATGAATCCGTGGATCTTATCAATGCTCTTCACCTGCGCTTGAATCTTATCAACGCTTCTCATCATCTGCGTGACTATGAAATTTCTCTTGGGAAATATATGCATCTGTTGGATTGATCGAATTTAGGATTGGAGAACGTCAAGAAGAATGAGATGGGATAAACAAATTTTGAGCCTTATATGTTTTGTTTCTTAAACCACGAACCATGACCACGTTACAACCTTTTAAAGTCCTAATTGAGGCTAGGTTCACTATGAAATCATACTCAGCAAGATTTATGTTAAACTGACTCCTATGTTTGTTAAAATTATTTCTAACTACTTTGCTTCTTCGAATATTCATCTTCTAATCTTCCATTTCTTTTCAAATAATCAATTTCGATTTCAAGAAATTGCATGTGCATCAAACGGAATTACTTTTTCAAAATGTACAATTTAATCTACGAATCAATACTTAGCATCAAGGAGATTTCAAAAAGGTCTGGTCAAAGGCAACATTTCCAAGAAGCTTATAACTAGGGGTAAAACATCTAAGAAGACCCCTATAAACAAGGGCAAAGACTAATGATTGTAGGGGTATATCACATGAAGATATTATTAAGAAGGGGCAACCTTCCAAAATTCAAACTTTGGAGCAATATGTACTAAGTTCATCCTACTATACGTAGGGTCCAAATTCCCCTTCAAGCAACTTCAAGTATAGACTTTTCAAGCTTTGAATACTTGGGGTAATCTATGTCAAGTTTGTGGTGAAGCCTGAGTTCTTTCTGAGGATACTTCCTCTAAATCCAGGAGATTGAGGGGAACCTCTTTCAAAATTTGAATGGTGGGGAAGACCCACTGCAAGGATCAATCATAAGAAATTGATTTAAAATGGTTCATCAAAGCCAATCATTTTTAAGAGTATTTTAATCAGGGGAATAATACAAAGTAGTGGGGTCATTCACATTATGATCAAACTGTTCCCAAGCTCCTATCAAAGAGAATCTCCTCCAAGACCCTACCAACAAATTAGGGAAGGACAGTCCACAAAAAAGCAAGCTCTCTGCTTACTTTCATAATCTCTGATGGATCTTTCTCCTACATCCAATAATCTTCAAGTTCAAATCGAGTATTGGGAAATCATGGTAGCATAACGTTTAACCATCGTGTGACAAAACAACCTTGTTACATAGGCAAACCTCTACGCTTAGTCACCCACGACCTATCACAAGGGGAACCATTCAAAAAAAATCATTCAAGTCATAATCATAAAGGATAAGGTTGCATAAATCATGCATTAGGGCTTCTTGATCCGAAACCAAGATATACTTATCATTTCATCCATGTGACGACTTTCGATAGCATGGGTCGAGCATATCTCAAAAAGCCCAATTACGCATTCGCATTTCAAAGTACAACATCCATCTACACATATCCAAGTCATTCATCACATACATCAATCAATCATCACATTTTATGCATCAATAAAATCTACACGCATAACATAAAACCTCATTTTTATATGAAGACAATCATCATTATCAATCAAGCTATCAGTTTTCAACAGAATTTCGACAGTAGATTCTCCTGGTTGATCTCGACAGTTGATTTTGCAGAAGACCTCGGCAAAAGTTAGTATTCAAATTAAATCTCCGTAGTAGATTCCCCTGGTTGATCACGCTAGTTGATTATCCAGAATACCTCGGCAGAAGGTTATTCCAATTTAATCTCGGCATTGGATTCTCCTGGTTGACCATGGCAGTTAGTTATCCGGAAGACCTTGGAAGAAGGTAGTATTCAAATTGAATCTCGATAGCAGATTCCCCTAGTTTATCACGATAGTTGATTATCTAGAAGACCTGGGTAGCATGTAGTTTACATACGAATCTCGATAGTAGATTCCTCTAATTGATCATGACAGTTGATTACCCAGGAGACCTCGGTAGTAGGTAATTCTCAATCGAATCTTGGCAGTAGATTCCTTGGAAATCTCGATAGTAGATTTCTCGTTAAGAGCCTCATGTTATTCATATACATCATGAATGACATCTTTCAAATTTCGAATTTTTATTGGGATTCATCATTAGCAAGCTTATCCATGCAATGTTGTAGTTGTCGAGCTTTTTCAATTATTTATTCCCCATATTACAATAGATCTGCATAATCTGTTGCATCAGTCTCCAGAAAGTAATGTGTTATCAAACTTTGTTTTATTCATCCCCTAGATTGTGATGAATAGATAAAATCAAATCAAACCAAAACTTACTATATTAGTCTCCAGGCATTAGTAAGTCAGCTATTTTCAAAACTTGTATCATTTACCTTCTAGGTTATGGTAAATATGCAAAAATCTCCAATTTCTCTTAGATATTGGCGAGTTATTCGCGTCGTCGTATCTAAGTCAACGAAACTTTGGTTCAAACCCTGGTAAGATGATACATCATAGTCTTTTCCTATTTTTTTTCAAAACTCTTGGGGGTATGTTATATCAGCGTATCCTTATCTAGCCAACCTTTGGTCAAATTTTGAGGTCTTTCATTATTTAATAAATCTCTGATTCGAATGTACGAGACTTGCGTATTCTCGCATCCTCAATCGAAGAATAATTAAATAGGGGCAGCTGTCATACCCCAAACTTCTCCGCCTTCAGTGCTTCCATCAAGTTTATTTTCAAACTTTGATTTTTATAAAATACTTTTGATTTACATTTTGGGGTTTTGTAAATATTCGTTTTCGAGTTAATTTTAAAATATAATAATATATTTCGAATTATTTATATTTTTAAATAGAAAATAATTGATCGTCTTCATATGTTTCCAATTGGCTTTTTATTTCAAAAGAATAATGTAGCACAGTTGGTAAGAGAGTAAGGCTTACAAGTGGAAGGTCATGAGTTCAAGTCCCGTTACACTACTTTTTGGCATTTATATTCTTTTGTGTGTTTTTTCAATAAAAAGGATAAAAAAGTCATTTTTCAATTATTTTATTATTATTTTCGTTTTCTATTTTAAGAGTATTTTAAAATTATTTTTTAAATCTTTGATTTTATACACTTAATAGTCAAGATGTTAAAAATAATTGAAATCTTTCAAAACCAATTTTTATTAATCACAAAATCAATCACAATATTGAGGAAAAATCACAAAAGTGTCTAGATTCATAATCTTGTCCACCAAATTTCAATCAATTCTCAATTGGTATAAATCTTCCCAAAAAATCACTTTTTTATTATTAAATTATAATTTTCGTATTTTTTTCAAAAATAGTTTTTTTTCCTCACTTTTTTCAATTTTTAATTAAAAAATAACCAAAAATCATGTAAAATATAAAAACAACAAAATCACATGATTTGTCACTTTCTGATTGGTCACATGTTGACAAAACTGATTTTTCATTGGTCAAAATTTGTAGACTTTTTGACCAAGATAAAATCATAAACTTTAGACTTTTCTTGGTGTGGACTATTTTCTTTTTAGGGTGTCTTTAACATAATTTCAAATCCATAAGTAGACCACTCTTTAACACTATTTTTCATCCACAATTTCATAATCATCCACAAATCACTAGAGTTCTCCTAAAAATTGTCGTTCTTCACATCAAAGAACAACAACAAAGAAACCCTGAACTCTCCATCAACAAAATTTTGGTGATCAACAATTTCACCAACAATTAGCAAATCAACAATTCACTAGAGTTCTCCTAAAGTTGTTGTTCTTCACATCGAAGAACAACAACGAAGTATCTTCTAAAAGCCCTTCATCAACCTAAGAAACTCTTATACCAAAAAAGGAGGAAGGATTGACCGAGAAGAAGGAAAGGAAGGAACTTAAATCGGTCATGACATTTCAGGTTGGTAACTTTGTCTTCTTTGATATAAATTCAAATTTTAATTCATTTGAATATTCGAGCTTTATTTATTTTCTTTTGGAATTTCGTCCATAATGCTTTTATGTGATTAATAGTGTTTCCATATATGGTTTGAATATTTTGTTGTTCGTAATTTTATGGTTAATCTAGTGAGTCTAAGTATTGTAATTTATATGAATTGGTTTTTTCTAATTATTTAATTGTTACTATAATCACTAGGAAACTAAAATTTTAATATGATAAATTAGCTTTACTATCTTTATTATTACTAATTTAGGGCGGATAAAAATACTAAATAAGAACAATACAAAACTAAGAAGGGGAAAGTCTTCTTACAATGAAAAACAGAAACATTAATAACGCCCTTTGTATTTATTTTAATTTTTGTAGTGTTTATTATTTTTATTATTCTAAATTGTTTTATGATTTATTTTTTATTATTTGTACAAATATGTGTTTTATCAGGCGTATTATTGAGTATTTTCTAAATATAATTATGTTATAAACCTTTTATAATTAAAAAACATAATTTTTCCTTTATTAAAAATAACTAAATAATTTTTATCATTAATCAAATTATTATTTTTAAATCTATTGCAAGTTTTATTTTCTAAATCATAATGTGGATATAATTTTATATCTTTCCTTGTAAGTTGTAGCAACAAAAATCCTTTTTATTTAACCAATATTTATTTTTCTACAATCAAAATTTATTTTATAAACTCTAAATTTAAAATACGTCCTTTTACTAATTACTTAATAAATTGGGATAAGTAAGTTTTTACTAATTAAAACTTTTTTTATTAACTTTAAAATATGTTTACTAACTCTAATGCTATTTTTTTCACTTACATATTCATTCAATTATTCAGATCTACTTCAGTTTTCAATCCATAAATCAAACATTAAATTTGAATCAAAATCTTAAATTACAATCAAATATCAAAATCCATGCAATTCATCAAATCTTCCACCCGCAAGCAACACGTGGACAATATCTGGACACGTGATGAGGAAGGCTATATTAGACTTTCTTCGCACCCTTCACATCGAGCAACACGTGGACAATATCTGACCACGTGAGGAGGAGACTATATCAGACTCCCCCGCTCAATGTCTTATCACACTCTTTAATCGAATCAAAACATCAAAACAAATAACCAACAATAAACCATTTTCTACTAACATAACAAAAAGGCAAGACATTTTCGAAAAAGGGTTAAGGAGAATTAATTTCAAGTTTAACTGTGAACTACGTCTACAAACACTCAATTTACAACCCAGACAAAGTTCAAGGATAATTCTAAAAACAATTTTACGCAACCCTATAAAAAACACCAATTAACTGCGAACTACAAATTGGGTCTCTGATTCCTCATTAGAGGATACGTAGGTATACGACTAAATTCGTGGCGAGTTCCCCCATTAAAACAAACCCCTTTTCACCCTAATTAAAAGACAAACCCTTTTCCCCTAATAAAAAACTAAAACCCTATTTCTTAAAAATCGTGCTTCTAACCTTAGTATCCTTGTGAACAAGGTAGATGAGGAGTTCCTAACACCTTCCCTTTATCTAGAATCGAGTCCAAAAGACCTAGAATCTCTAATCTTTTAGGGTTATCCTTTATATTCCCTTCCTTAGGATAAAAATTAAGGTTGGTGACTCTCAATTAAAAAACCAGTTGCAACAAAACGTTGTTTGTAATATTTAAATATTAGTGGATTAAGTCCTTTTTCAAGGAAAAATCACCTTGGCGGGTGGATAAGAGTAGCCTTGTTTAAGGTGAACTTGTATAAACCAATTGTTTTAATTATCTTCTTACATTGTCTATCTTGATTGTTTGTGAAAAGCATTTCTTAAGAAAAATCTTTTTAAAATCCAATTCAAACTCCCCTTTCTTGTGTTTTTTTCTACCTTCAGCTGGTATCAGAGCTCCCACTCTGTTATTGATTTTCTAATAAAACAATTAACCGTGTAGAGAGGTCCTGTGTGAGAAAAACTTAAATGGTCGCTGCTAACACAAACGAAAGAGGTAGTTACAATATTAAGCCTCATGTTTTCAATGGAGAGAAATTTGACTAGTGGATTGATAGACTAGAAATTTTCTTTTTAGGCTATGATATTTACCTTTGGGATATTGTCACAAATGACTATGAGGCACCTGTTAGTGCGATTCACATTCCCATTCCTAGAAACAGAATGAATGATGCACAAAAGCATGATATCAAGAATAACCACAAAGAAATAAGTATTATTCTCTATGTTATTTGTTACAATGAATATGAAAAGATCACTAATAGATAAACAACAAAGAATATTTTGGATTCACTAAGAACGACACATGAAGGCAATGCTCAAGTGAAGGAAACTAAGGCTCTGGCCTTAATCCAGAAAAATGAGGCTTTCAAGATGGAATAAGAAGAAACTGTTGAGACTATGTTCTCAAGGTTTCAAACCTTAGTAGCGGGATTTAAAGTTCTGGACAAAGGTTACTCCACCATTGATCATGTCAAAAAGATCATCATAAGTCTTCCCAAAAAACGGAGACCAATAGTTACTGCATTAAAGCTGGCTAAATATCTGAACAATATAACTCTTGAAGAATTAACCAGTTCTCTTAAGAGTCATGAAATAGAGTTAGAGGAATATGAGCCCCAGAAAAGAGGTGAATATGTTGCTCTAAGATCAAGATCAGAAAGACCTAAGTCATAAAAATATAAATCCTTTCAAGCTAATGAAGTAGAAGATTATGACGATAAAGTTTCGAATGGCGAAGATGAATTGTCCCTTCTGTCCAAAAGAGTCAAGCAACTCTAGAAGAAAAGACAAAACAACTTTAGAGGATTTAGAAACAGACGAGATCGTCTAGAAACATATGCAAGAGGGAGAGCAAGCAAGGAAGAACATGCTATGAGTGCAAAGAGCCTGGACACTACAAAAATGAATGTCGAACGCTCAATAAAGAAAGCACCAGAAAAGAAAGCTTCAAGAAAAGTAGTTCTAATGGCAAGAAGAAAAGTCTCATGGCAACATGGGATGAATCATATTATGTGTGATACGGTGGTAGAACCGACTATTATACTGGTTTTTCATTTGTGTTCATAAATGTTGCGGTAAGCAATAGTTGCCATCGACTTTTCTTTTATCCAAATTAAGGAAAGGGTTAAAAGAACAGAAAAAGACCTTTTTGAGAGTTTTCTGAGTAAGGGGGTAGATTATGGAAAGGGAAGGTGTTAGCACCCTTTCCATCCGTAGTTTTTTACAGGCTCTTATATGCTTAGCTCATTTTAAAATACCTTGTGCTTTGTGTGTTTTGAAAAAGTTTTTGAAATGCCAATAGTAAGGCGATTTGCTTTATGATAACTCTTGTATAAGTTCTCAAGAGTGTTAATAAAGCATTTTTTAAAATGTTTTTAAAATATTTGTACAAGTGTAAAAATTTATTTTTGAGCAAGCATTTAAGAACTATCTGCTTATACTCGAAAAGGTTCGTTCTTTTCTTCCTATCCTTTAGATAGTGTTATCGTACTATTAGTGAGTAGGTAGCCCTATTGTTGGATGTTTGAGGGAGATTCGAAGGGACGTACAATCATAAAGGCAACATATAGAGACACTTTAGAAATTTTGTTTAAGGGACTAGATCATTTACCGAAAGGCAACACTGTAGGGTCATCGAGGGACTATGATCTTTTAATTTAAGGGTCTTTGCTAAAGCGTCCCTATTCTCGAGGGACATGATTGTTTTATTTTCCGAAAGGAAATCAAAGTGGACGTACCTTAGAGGTCTATATGTGCAAGTGATTCAATTCGGTTCATTTATCTTTGTTATTAGGTTTTCTAGCGCTTTGTTTTCAGTCTTTTCATACAAGCCTAGGCACTAACAGTTAATTTTTTGCAGAAATTTAAAGTGCGGGAATCGTAAATCCTACGGTATTACAAGACTTTGGGGAGGGGGATATTTACATGTCCAAAAATGGGGAAATTAAAGAAAGAAATAAAGTAACTCCCTAGTTTAAGCTATTACATACTGTCAGCAGATACATTAGTATATAAAAAAAGTGCGAAATGGAAAGATACATCTAAAACCCTAAAATTTGTAAGTAAAAATAAAAAATCTTTTTGTTTATTTTTTGTTTATTTTAAGAAAATAATTAAACTACCTTAAATATAAATTTAATTAAAAAAATAAATATTAAATGAATTTAAACCTAATTCTAATATTTATTGCATTTTTATTAAGAAAATATTGAATGAAATAACCTAATTCTAATTGATTTTAAATTAATTAAAAGAAAGTCAAAATAACTAAGTTAATTAATTTAAATTATAAAAATTAAATTAATTTGAAAAAAATCCTAAGTCTATTATTTTTTATGATTTTTGATTTTATATTATTCTAAAAAAACGATTAAAAGAAAAAAAACAATTAAACAAATAAAAAAAAGTAAATGGGCTTGACACAAGGCAGAAATGGGGTGCAATCTGGAAAACGTGAGGCCCATGTTAAGCTGGCCTAGAGGCTGTATTGGATCTGGTGAGAGGGTCCTTTGAATGCCCGTGGTGGGGATGCATGTTTGTTGCGCTTGGATCCGGACGTGTTAACCTCTTATGGTGTAAATTTGATGCTACATGGTGGAAGCAAGAGAGCTTGAGAGCACTGGATTTATAATAAATTTGTTAAAAAAATAAAAATCCAAACCTGGTTATCGAACCCAAATCTCCCCCCTTCACACGCGTTCCCTTCACCAACTGAGTTGCTTTACCAATCGTTTATATAAATAACAAAAATAGTATAATATATAAAACAAAGTCAGAACTATATTTGAAAATAAAAAATGTGTGCGCTGGATCTAGTGGACCAATGAGGTGATGACGCCCAAGCTACCAGAGTCAAACCTCCGATCACCTTCTCCGGCTGATCCAAACCTTGTTCCTGCAAAACAAACAATTTAAAGTAAAACCAAAAGCCATATCCTATATAAAATCATGCACTGGTCTCGAATCTGACCTTAGATTGACCTGAAAACCCCTGAATCAAGAGATCGACTCGTAACAACCATGGATGCCCTAACAATGGCATCCAGCTTTCTAGGCCCTAAACCTCTCAAGCGAGGCATCCGTCCTATCCTAATGAAGGTCCTCAACATGAATTAACACATTAAATCATTCAATAACGTGTAGATTAAGAATCCAAATTTCAAAATATTACCTTAAGTCGATGAATGGGCTGACTAATTTTCAGGGCGCTTCAGGTAGTGCAAGGTATGGGAATGATCCCTGGAGACGTCAGGAGCATGTTTGAGCACTTTCTTTGGACTGAAAACAATTGGGAAATGAGTTTCAGATTTTCACAACTTTGATATTTTTTGAATTCTTGAGAGCATTCTTGAGGCAATGTATCCAACCATGAGGCTTACAAATGTGATGCATATATAGAGGAGTGATGAGAGTAAACAAATATAGAAAGAAATCATCCCATTAAGCAATGGTTTAAACACCAAAATCAATTTTGAAAAAGTGTCCTTATTTGAGAGATTCTTGCCAAATTTGTTTTGCAATGAACCTGGACAGTCTTGCACAAATTTATGGGCCTCTAGGCAAGACAAAACATCAGCCCAAATGCCAAAGCCCATCTCTATTTATTTTGCACAATTTATTTTATATTTATTTGAAATAAATTAAAATAAATATGAACAAAATAGATAAAAATGGTAATACAGTGTAAAAATGAGATTAGAGGTCCCCTATAAGGTTATAAGAGTGTTTGAAGTCCAAGAAATTAAGCCATTGACCTAAAAGTTTAAGTTTGCTCAATGCACAATTCTTGAAATTTCCAAAATTTTCCCAACTTGGGCAAGTCATAACTTTCTCAATTTTTATCTCATGATGATGATCTTGGACTTTTTGGAAATCCTAAGATTTCTACTTCAACCCATCTTTTTATCAATTTTGCATTTGAAGACTTTATCTAGATGTAAACGGTCTTGACAAAAAGTGCCTTTTATTGACTTTCTGAAAATGACATGTAATGTATAAGCTTGTATCTCTCAAATGGTGCATCTCTTGAACTTGAGGACAAAAGATAAGTTGTAGGGAAATATATTCTCTTCAAAATTATCTTTGGTTGGTAAAAATGGATGAAGTATGTGAAAGTTATGCTTGGTCAAAGTTCAGTTGAGTTTTCCTATAGAAACCCTAATTTAGCAATTCTTTACATTTGATAGATTAGGAGCATTTCTTGAGGAATCATGATCAACCCTTGATAAAATGATGGATATAACTTCAAAATGTTAATGTTGACCAAAAATATTGAAGTTTGATTGTACATGAGCCGTACTTAACTTTTGACCTAGTGTAGTTGATTTTCAAACATTTGAGCAATTGACTGAGCAAACTTGTAGTGGAAGGCATGAAACTTGGCATGGACAATCTTGAAGGAATATTAGGAAAATGGAAAACATTTGAGACCTTTGGAGTTCACACGTCTTGGTGAAAAGTGAAACCCTAATTAGAGGTTCATTGCTTAGGAGGAGAATTTGTCTGATAAACTCTTGGCCATCCTTGAGCAATTGGGAACCTCAATGAGCATGTCTTGAGTGAAAATGGGAGGGAAAATTTTAGGGTACAACATCTGCCCCTATTCAATCTTCTTAAACCTGAGGATTTAGATTGGCTTATCTGCCTTTCGTGATCTGAAGGTGGAAGATGATTGAACACTAGAGTGCCCAGAAATTTGCACTCGTATGAAGTAACACTGATAGTTTATGATGTTGGGAATGGGTTTACATATGCCATTTTTAGGAGATGACTGAGAGTCGTCAGAGATGGGCTTAAAGATGCCATCCAAAGTAGATTCTGATTTCATAAATGGTCCCTTTGTGGGGAATTCTTGCTCCTGCTGTCCGAGGAGGATTCCGCTGGGGAATGTTGATTTCTATTGTTCTCCTGCTTGAGGAAAACTCTGTGGGGAATAGAGTCTAAGAGCTTCAGTTGTCCAATACTCTACTAAGGAGTTATCTCTGTACTGGAGAGATAAGAGTTTGCTGCTTTCTGGTTGAAATCCAGGCTTCACAGTAACTTGCTAGGGATAATGGAATTAACCGTTACCTGAAAATGTATTAGAAAGAGCCTATATAGAGCTATTTCAGGATGAGTCTGTGTTAGTCTGCATTAGGAGATGCATGAGAAGGAGCATGTGTAAGATTGCTTCATCTGGTCATGTAGATAGTTTTCCTGTCTGTTTTCAGGTGTTAATCTACAATCAGCCGTTCGCAGATAGTTGTCCTATCTTATTTCACGT
The DNA here is from genome assembly GCA_948472305.1 of Vicia faba. Lineage (NCBI taxonomy): Eukaryota > Viridiplantae > Streptophyta > Magnoliopsida > Fabales > Fabaceae > Vicia > Vicia faba. The sequence continues at coordinate 403,750,251 of OX451735.1, forward strand.
ATTAATCTAGAACTTGCTTTTGTTGGTCATTGAGATAGTTGTCCTTGTCGGTTTCAGGTATTAATCTCTGACTTTAGAAAGAAAGATAGTTTTCCTAGCTTGTTACAGGTATTAATCTTCAATTTGACCATGTAGATAGTTTTCCTGGCTTGTTACAGTTATTAACCTACAGTCGTTCATCCACAGATAATTGTCTTGGCTTGTTACAAGTATTAATCTGGGACTTGAAAATTGTCGGTTGTTGAGATAGTTGTCTTGTCTGGTTTCAAGTATTAATCTCTGACCTTATAAAAAAAGATAGTTTTCCCGTCTTGTTTCAGGTATTAATCTTCAATCTGCTCATGTAGATAGTTTCCCTGGCTTGTTATTGTAGCAACTGGTTTTTTAATCAAGAGTCGCCACTATTAGTTTTTATCCTAGGGAAGGGAACCTACAAGAAAACCCTAATTCGCAGACATAGATTTTAGATTTCGGACTCAATTAGACAAAAGGAAGGTGTTAGGAACCTTTCATCCACCTTGTTCACAAGAATATTAAGCATTACATTTAGGTTCGGGATAAACAGGGTTTTAAGTTTTAATTAGCAAGACTCGCCACTATTTTAGATTGCATGCCTATGTATCCTCTTATGAGGAATCAGAGTCCCAATTTGTAGTTCGTAGGGGTTGGTGTTTTTTAGGGGTTTGCAAACATATTTTGAATCACTTCGCACTCAGTCGGGAGTAGTGATTGCGGAGATTTTGACTGAGTGCGCAGTAAGTCAAAACCAGTTTGGAACCCATTTGCAAAAAGACAGTTGATTAATTTAGTTTATTGCGAAAATAGTTTGTCGTTTGTTTAGTGTTTTTTAATTGTATTAATTGTGAAGATCTCTTGATCAATGCATGATAAAAATATTTAATGCAAATATGTATAAAAATATGTTCATGAGTTTTTTTTAAATAAACATAATTTATTTATGATAATAGGTAATATTTACATATAATAAATAATAATACTATACATAAAAATTATTATTAATACTAATAATAATTATACCTTATAATACAAATAATAACTAAAAATATAATAATATAACATAATAATAATAATAATAATATGAAAATAATAATTATTATATAAAATAAAGAAAAGAATAAAATAATAAGAAAAATGTAATAATTATAAAATATGAATAGGAAATATAAGAAAAAGAAATTATAAGAATTAAAAAAGAAAAATAGAAAACATAAGAAATATATAAAAGCAAAAAAATATTTAATTAATTAAAAGGGGGGTACGTTTTTCTACTGACAAGCAAAAAGGAGGGGTGTTGTTAGAACACTGGGCCAGGCCCATCACAAGTCTAGACAAGGGGTGTATATTGTTGTCGTGTTTAGTAAACAGAGGAACATGGGTGCTAATAATAGTGGGCTTAAGCCCATTACATATTTTTTAAAGGGGGCAAGTTTATTGTGTGTGCCAGGGAGTATGGGATTATGGCGGACTTAGCCTCACGGCCGTCCACCGATGATCATGTGGATGAGATTTTAAGGCACATGTTAGTCATGGTGGGCACGCGTATACTGGATATCATCAGAAATAACAAGTTTTGTTTTTTGCGTTTTTCATTTTACAATTTTACAGTAAACCTCATCTTCTCTCTCTCTCACAGTTCTCCTTTCTCTCTTCCTCTTTCAAAACCCTAGCGTCGCTAAACTCACAACGGCGCTCACCAAACCCCAAACACGAATCCGACCACCCCAAAACCCTCCCCAAATAAAACAATCAAAAAGAAACGAGAGCTAACTGTTTTACCCCTCTCGCGATTTCTGTGCTTTGAGTTTCAATTTCCGGTCCGATTTGGGTGCTAATCCCCTCCTCCTTCTTTGGTTGCGCAGGTTCTGAAGTAGCGATGGAGCTTGAAGTGGACGACAGTGGTTCAAGCATGCGATTAAGGTTTCTGATTCAGAAACTCTAATCGCTTCCTCCTTTCAACAACAACAACAATGGTTTGCCCTTCGTTCTTTCTGATTCCCAAATCTTGTTCTTCTTTCAAAATATCAGTCTCCAAGTCTCCTTCAATCTTTTTCTCTGAATCCTCTCTCCTCGTTTTTGTATTTCATTATTTATAGATTTTTAGGAATTTAGGTTTTTTCTATTTGCTGTTACAATTAGATTTAGCTTCAATTAGGGATTATAACTTTTATTGTAATTGATTTGGTTCCGTAAGCTTGGGTTTCCAAATTGCTTTTAGCTTTTAGATTCAATTTTGTGATCTGTAGCGAGATTTGCCTTCTGTATAATTGATTCTATAACAGTATTATTTATGACCGTGATTCTGTAATTGATATCTGCATTGAGGATTTCTTCTCTGGATTTGTAAAGATTTGATGAGTATTGGATATTCTGTATATTTAGCATTAGTTATGTAATAATGATTTTATAAAATTTTAGTTTGTGTAGTTTTTTCTGGATTTTAAATATTTGGTGAAGATTAGTTTTGGTAAGATTTGATACGAGATTTAATTTAGCGTTAAATTTACATAGTACTCGTTAATGCAGAAAACATGCACAATTGATACAGTAATCATTTTTGTGATTTTGGGCCAACTTCTTTTCCTTGTTTACAGCAACAAAAAAACAATCGGGCCTTGCGCTTTTGGTCCAGCAATTTCAGGCACCTATTTTTTTTGTTCAGCCCATCTCATTATATTTTTTTATATTAGAGTAAAAATATTTTTTAATGCAACCAGGTCCAATTGGACCTTTCGTAACCCAATGTTTTAAACAAACTTTTAATAAATAATAAAATTCCTAAACAATGATTAATGAAAGCATTATCATGGTAAGAAAAAGTCTAACAACATTTAGAACATATATCACGTTCTCTTATTACTTACTATATTTATTTTAAATAAAATAATAACAATAGTTTTAATAATTTTTTCTTAAAACAACAAAGCATCAAATGGGCTAACCTAGAATTTATTTAATGGGTTTATTATTTTATAATTGTACCCCCTATTCTTTGTTATTCCTAAAATAAAAATTGGCCAACATGAAATGGGCCTTTGATTCGAAGTTTTCACCTCCTCTTTTACTAACGACAATAAACTTAAAGTGTACTTTAATATACTTAAGAGCTTAATCCTTATTTGAAATTATTTTCCATTTTCGAATTGCATGGGCCATTGGCCAACACGCTTCATGAATGGGTTTATGGATATGTAGGTCTTTCTGATTTAGAAAGCCCCCATTTTTGCGAATTAAAATACACCCTCTAGTCTTGGATGAGAATGGGCCATCGGATATTATTGTACCATCTTTAATTAAATATTTCTTCTAATAAAATCAACAGGGTAGGAAAAATTTGGGGTATGACAACTGCCCCTATTCGATTATCTTCAAGTCGAATAGCGTGAGAAAACTCGAGTCTTGTGCATTCTGATTGGAAGTTTATTGAATACTTGAAGTATCCTGAAATTTGTCCGATAAACATAAGGTTACCCTGATATAGCATACCCTTACGAGTCTTTGGGAAAGTAGGAAAAGCTGATAATGTATCGTTTACCGAGGTTTAATAACAAGGCAGACGGTTTTAGGAGCACAATTTTGTACGTCTTGGTTTGGTTTTGATTATTCACCCATTTGGAGGATGAATACAATAATAGTTAATGATGCATGGCTGCTTAAAGACTGAGGCGATGGATTATGTTTGCGAATCACTGCATGATGTCTAATGCGATAGGTTAATCCTTGTATTTCGAAGCATCGCTGCGTGAAGTCTGAGATGATAAGCTAGATTTGGTTTTCGGACATCTCTACATGAAGTCTCAGGCGATGGTTTGTGTTATGGAATAGAGAGATGTACACTGCTGCATGAAGTCTGATGCAATGGGTTAAGTTCACAAATCACTGTGTGAAGTATGATGTGATAAGCTAAATGTGGTTTTGAACATCGCTGCATGAAGTCTGAGACGATGGTCTGAGTTTGGGTAATGCATTGCGTCTTAGAGGCAACATGTTAATTTTTTAGGATACATTGCGGCTTAGAGGCAACGTGTTGATTTTTAAGGATACGTTGCGGCTTAGAGGCAATGCACCGAGCTTTGAGAATTCATTGCAGCTTAGAGGCAATGTAATGGGTTTTGACAATGTGTTGCGGCTTAGAGGCAACTCGTGGATCTGGATAATACATTGCAGCTTAGAGGCAATGTGTTTGAGTTGGATAATATATTGCGGCTTAGAGGAAATATATTGAGTTTTGCAAATACATTACGGCTTAGAGGCAACGTGTTTGAGTTGGATAATATATTGCAGCTTAGAGGCAATATACTGAATTTTGCGAATACGTTGCGGCTTAGAGGCAATGTGTTTGAGTTGGATAATATATTGCGGCTTAGAGGAAATATACTGAGTTTTGTGAATACATTGCGGCTTAGAGGCAATGTTTTGAGTTGGATAATATGTTACGACTTAGAGGCGATATGCTGAGTTTTCGTTCGTTGTTGCATGAAGACTTAGGTAAATAGCTGAACGCGTCACGGCATGGAAACTTAGGTGACGAGTTGGGTCGCCGGAAAAGTATTTGGCTAATGGACCCTTGGATGAATGAATCCAGGGTAGCATTGTTTGTTTGCTGAATGATACATGCATATGATGTCTGATATCGAGATGTTTGGATATACACGGAATGTATGATGTTTGGCATCGATGTGGAACCCTGGATACATGAGTATTGTATGCAAGAATGTGATGGATATGCCAGATGTATGTATGTATGAAATGTGCGTAAGATGCACGTATGTCTTAAAACATTGTGAAGACTATCTTTTTCATTCTCTCCTTTAAACTATAGGCTCAGAGTTACCGATCCCTGGCATTGTGCGTTGTCGTAGCATTGTTGATCTTGAACACAGTGGACAGCGTTAGCAAAGTTTGAATGTTGGTTTAGTATTGTGAGCGCATGGGCATAGACATAGATAATGGCTTATGCACAGACTTGTGTGTTGTAAGCGCAGACGTAGATGTATGTATTGGCATATGCATGGTCTCTGCAAGCGCAGGCGTAAGCGTAGACCCTGTGTCGTAAGTCAGGCATAGGTGCTGACATGGACGTAGACTTCATGTACGGACGCGTAGATATGCATAGGTACAAGCGTATACATGTGTATAAATTTTTGTGTTGCAAGACGTAGGAGTAGTTGTGTGAGTGGACGTAGACGTGGATTTTCCTTCGATATTTTCCTAACCAAAACGTTTTTTCGATATTTTGCAAATGCTTTTATTCTGTTAATTCCCCAAAATGATTTTAAGACAATATTCACAAGTAATAATCATAGTATTTTGTAAACAAATCTGAGAAAATAAAAACATAATTCGAAATATATAAAGAAAACAAATGTTTTATTAATGTGCCTCAAAGTAGGCGAGAATACAAGTGCAATTCCTAGAAAGAGGTAATTACAGAAAGTTTTAAACAGTAAATGGCAATGAAAAATGATAATCGCTATTCTTGTTCCCCCATATCTTTTGATGATCTTATCTCCTTTTCTTATGAGTTGTATGATTCCAATCTATCCTTCCCCTTGTGGTTCGTAGTCGTAGATCTTTTAGATCGCAGTCTATTTGTTCTTTATTTCTTTGTAGGAAATCCCTAATTTTTGCCTGGATTTCCCTTTCGGGTTTTCAATCGACCGGGATAATTTTCTTGTTATATTCCCCTAAATTTTTCCTGGATCTCCCTTTATGGTTTTCGATACACCCGGACGCTCCTTTTTGCCTAAGTCACCCTTTTAGGGTTCGAGCTTAGCAAGCTTTTTATACATAGTATTTTTTGACTACGTCTGAATTGGCTGGATGCGGTAGTTCTTCCCCATCCATTGTTGTGAAGACGAGACCACCTCCAGAGAATGATGTTTTGACTACATATGGACCTTTGTAGTTGAGTGTCCATTTACCATGTGAATCGAGGCGATGTAGTAGAATCTTCTTGAGCACTAGATCCCCTTCCTTGAATATTTGAGGGCGTACTTTCTTGTCGAAGGATCTCTTCATCCTCTTTTGATGTAGTTGGCTATGACACAAGGCTTTCAAGCGTTTTTCTTCAATAAGGTTGAGCTGGTCAAGTTGAGTCTGCACCCACTCTACTTCTTCCAACTTTGTTTCCCTCAGGACTCGAAGTGATGGTATCTCAACTTCCACCGGGAGTACTGCCTTCATGCCATATACTAGTGAGAAAGGAGTCGCGCCTGTCGATGTGCGTACCAAGGTGCGATAGCCATGCAGGGAGAATGAAAGCATTTCGTGCCAATCTTTCTATGTCTTCACCATTTTCTGGATGATCTTATTGATATTTTTGTTGGTTGCTTCGACGGCCCCGTTCATCTTTGGTCTGTATGGTGAGGAATTATGATGCTCAATTTTGAAGTCATTGCACAGTTCCTTCATCATCTTGTTGTTTAAATTAGACCCGTTATCTGTAATTACCCGACTTGGGACACCGTACCTGCATATGATGTTCTGTTTGATGAAGTGTGTAACCACTTGACTTATTACATTGGCGTAGGATGCTGCTTCTACCCATTTGGTAAAGTAGTCGATAACTACCAATATAAAGAGGTGTCTGTTGGATGCTTTCGGCTCGATCATGCCAATCATATCAATTCCACACATTTAGAATGGCCAAGGGGAGCTCATGACATTCAGAAGATCGGTGGTACATTTATTTTGTCGGTGTAGATCTGACATTTATGACACATCTTCATGTAATGGTAGCAATCAGCTTCCATTGTTAACAAGTAATACCATGCTCACAGAATCTTTCTAGCCATGGAGTATCCGTTTGTATGGGTTCCAAAAGTGCCTTCGTGGATTCCTCTCATGAGCGTGTCTGCTTCTTGCTTTTCCACACATCTGAGTAGTACCATGTCGTAGTTTCTTTGTATACCACTCCATTACTCAAAGAATTTTGAAGCTAACCTCCGCAAGGTTTGCTTGTCAATGATGAAGGCATTTTCTGGATATTCCTGCCTTTCCAGGTACTTCTTGATGTCGTAAAACCAAGGTTTGTTGTCAAGTCCTTCCTCAATAGAAAAGCAGTGTGTAGGCTCTTTGAAATGTCTGATCGTAATACGTGGTTCGTGATTTCACCAAGTCACTTTGAACATAGCTGATAGGGTTGCCAGAGCATCTGCCATTTGATTTTATTCTCGTGGGATATGACTGAAAGTGATTTCTGTAAATTATGCGGCTAACATTAAAACATGATCCCGATCGCCATTAACCTGGTATATGACTAACACAGAATCCCCAAACACTTCGAGGTGCTTTATTCTCAAATCGATGGCAGCTTCCAGTCCTAGTATACAGGCTTCGTATTTGGTGATGTTGTTGGTGCAGTCAAAACATAACCTTGCAGTGTAGGGTTTGTGATGATTCTTTGGAGATGTCAATACTTCCCCTACACCGTGACCTAGTGCATTTAAAGCCCCGTCGAACATGAGTGTCCAACGTGCCCCTGGCTCAGGCCCTTCGTCAGGTCCTGGTATTTCGTAGTCAGCTATAAATATGACATCCTCGTCGGGAAATTTGAACTTCATGGGCTGATATTCTGATAGAGGTTGGTGAGCTAGATGATCAGCTAGTATACTACCTTTGATGGCCTTTTACGTGACATATTGGATGTCGTATTCTGATAGTAGCATCTGCCATCGTGTGATTCTTCCGGTAAGAGCTGGCTTTTCAAACACGTACTTTAGAGGATCCATTCTTGCTATTAACCACGTAGTATGGGTTAACATATATTACCTCAACCTCTTGGTGGACCAAGCCAACTCACAACAAGTTTTCTCGAGGAGTGAGTACCTGGTTTCGCAGTCAGTGAATTTCTTGCTGAGGTAATAGATCGCATGCTCCTTTCTACCTGTTTCATCCTACTGTCCCAAAATACAACCCTTTGACCCTTCGAGCACTGTCAAGTACATGACGAGTGGCCTTCCGCGGACTGGTGGCATTAAGACTGGTGGCTCTTGCAGATACTGTTTTATTGTCTCGAAGGTAGCTTGACAATCATCATTCCATACTACCATCTGATCTTTTCGTAAAAACTTGAATAATGGCTCGCACGTAGCTGTTAGATGCGATATGAACCTTGAGATGTAATTTAATCGCCCTAAGAAACCACGTACTTCTTTTTCTGTCCTTGGAGCAGACATCTCTTGTATAGATTTTACTTTGTTGGGGTCCACCTTGATACCCCGCTGGCTTATAGTAAAACCTAACAATTTGCCTGATCTGACACCAAATGTGCATTTATTCGGGTTTAACCTTAATCTGAACTTACGCAGCCACTCGAATAACTTTTCCAGATGTATGATGTGTTCCTCCTCTGTATTGGATTTGGCAATCATATCATCTATGTATACTTCAACCTCCTTGTGGATCATATCATAGAATAACGTGACCATTGCCCTCTGATAGGTTTCCCCTGCGTTCTTGAGACCGAATGGCATTACTTTGTAGCAGAAAGTTCCCCAAGGTGTCATGAAAGTGGTCTTTTCCATGTCTTCAGGCGCCATTTTGATTTGATTATAGCATGAGAAACCGTCCATAATTGAGAATACTGAGGCTTGAGTTGTATTATCCACTAGGACATCTATGTGGGGTAACGGGAAATCGTCTTTGGGGCTTACCTTGTTTAGGTCTCGATAATCTATGCACATGCGTACTTTTCCATCCTTCTTGGGTACTTGTACAACGTTAGCTATCCAGTGTGGATAATCTACCACTACTAGGAACCTTGTGTCAAATTGTTTGAGAACCTCTTCTCTGATTTTGCTGGACATATTTGGACGAGTTCTTCTGAGTTTTTGTCTGACTGGAGAACACCCTTCTTTGAGAGGTAGTATGTGCACCACGATGTCTGTATCCAACCCTGGCATGTCCCTGTAGGACCAAGCGAATATATCCATATACTCGTGTAATAACTTGATTAGTCTGTCTTTGACGCTCAGATCCAACATTTCCCCTAGCTTGATTTCTTTCAGATCTTCCTCTGTGCCCAGGTTAATGGTCTCAATAGGCTCTTGATATGGTTGTATGCTTTTAGCCTTTCGCTCTATTTCCCTTTCCATTTCCTCGGAGAGTTCAAGATCTTCGTCATCTTCCTCCTTGGCTTGGTTGATAGGAACATCAAAATCGTATCGGGTCGTAGCAGTAATGTTATCGGTAATTTTGGGCATGGATCTGCACATTTATCATGTTTTGGTGCATATTTTAGTGTTTGGGATTTGAAAATGCATATGCAGAGAAAAAATTTCCATTTTTAAATTTAATAGATAAATGCAAAAGAAAGACAAAGATCTTAATTGAAAACAGAATATAACTTTTATTAATTATAAATATTGTCTGAAATAAGAACAGGGAAAACCCTTACAAGAAACCCCTATGCCTCGGGTTTGACATATGTTCTTTCAAAACAAGAAATATTACTTAGAAAATAAAAATATCTCAGGAATCTCCACAGCAGTCCATCCTTTGAGCTCTTCTCCTGGGGTTCCCTCTCTAATGAAGTCAGTTGCCCTTTTGGTATTTATTTTGCTTGATATCATTACCACGTGCCCTCCATGCTCTATTCTTTTGCTAACGAAAGTCTCTTGGATCAGAGGGAAACATGCTTTGCCTTTTAGAGTAGCCTTTGATGATTCGTAGCCTAAACCAAAGTGATTCTTCTTCTTAGGAATTTCTGGGAGCTTTCCCCAGCGTTTCGAGGCATCACCTCCCATAGTCGTTTGTAGATATCTCCATGATTTCACTTAGTCTTGTTACCCTTCTTGATTGGTAATGTTACCATTGAAGTAATTTCCAAGGCTTGGAACAGGGTAGCTATGCAGTCTTCGTCAGCACTGATGTAACTGTATGATTCAATATGGCTTACGAAAATGTCTTCCTCTCCGTCGATTATGATCAACTTCCCTTCCACTAGGAACTTTAATTTTTTATGCAGGGTCGAGGTTACTTCCCCTGTCGCATGGATCCAAGGTCTACCCAGTAAGCAAGTGTATGCTGGTTCGATGTCCATGACCTGGAAAGGGATATTGAAGATATACGGCCCAATCTTAATTGGAAGGTCCACCTCTCCTAACACCGAGCTTCGAGAACCGTCAAATGCCTTTACTATCGTAGAACTTGGTCTCATTAGCACATCGTCTATTGTTAATTTTATGAGACTTAACTTTGGAAAGACATTAAGAGCGGAACCAGTGTCAGTAAGAACCCTAGACAAATGGGTAGTACCTATTTGGATAGTAATATGGAGTGCTTTGTTATGGGCCCGACCCTGTGGCGATAACTCACTGTTGCTGAAACCTGGGTAGGATCCAGACGTGAGATTTGCTACGACATTGTCAAATTGATTTACTGGAATTTCTTTTGTGACATGAGCTGAACTTAACACCTTCATCAAAGAATCCCGGTGTGCTTCAGAGTTGATGGGTAGAGAGAGTATGGATATTTTTGCTGGAGCTGATCCACCACTCTGTAGTCACTCTTTTTGATTATTTTCAGAAACTCTTCTTCCTCTTGATCGGTAAAGTCTTTGTTCGGAGATTCTATTTCTTGATTTGTATCGACCACTGCTTTTCCTTTGTCTTTCATTAGAATCACATTCATCTTTTTTGATAGTTTGGCTCCAAAAACCTACCACTTCTGGTCATCCCTCTTGTTCCTGCTATGTTTGAAATTGTAGGTCCCTGACTCGGGGTTGGCCCACTTTCCCGCTTCACTCCATTGATGTACACGGTTGGGTCATAACTCCATGGTACGGCCTTATTATTTTCATAAGGGATAGGTGACGGTCCCTTAATTACCACCGTGGCTTTTGGAGTGGTAGGTATTAAGAGAGTCTTCATAGGTTCCCTTCTTGTAATCTCTGTTGATTCTCCCCATGGGATGACTAGAGTTTTCTTGGTACGACTTGGGCCCTGGAAAGGGATTACCAGTGGCTTTTTCCCTCCAATCGTGGCTACATATTTTTCCTCAGGGTACAGTCTGAATTGGACTATCCCCCGATCCACCAGATTTTCCAGAGTTGTTTCAAAATCTTTATTATGCTCTAACAAGAATCAACATTCGAACAGATATTATTTCAACAAGTTGATAGGGTTTTTGCCTTTATGGTTGCCCCAAAGTCTGTGACCACCTCAATTGCATTTATTGTTGGCCCATCGTGTGGAGGCATAGGGTTTGATTTGATGTTAGGCTTATCAAAGGTGATGTCTTAAGACTCTAACAAATCCTGAACCTTATGCTTGAATGCCCAACATTGTTCTATGGTGTGCCCTGGAGAATTAGCATGGTACTCACACCTGGCGTCGACATTGTATCTTTGCGGGAGTGGCCCGACTAGAGGAGCTAGAGGCTTGATTTCTACCAAGGATGCCTTAACCAAGTGTTGTAATAACTGGCTCAGTGGCATGGGCAGTGGATCAAAATTTTTGGGTGGCCTTTTAAACCTATCTTGTCTTTGTCCTTGTGGGATCACCAGTGGTTGTGATGTCCTTGGTTGTGAGGCCACAACATTGACTTCTCCCTCCTTCCTTCTTGGGAAATTTGAAGCAGGTCTTTTTGAATTGTAAGGGGAATTTGACGATCCCCCTGATATCTTCCCACTTTTCAAACCAGTTTCAATTATTTTTCTAATAGTCACTACGCTAGAGAATCTTGATGAGACACTTCCCACCATTTTCTCATAATAAATCCCTTGTAAGGTTCCCATGAACATGTCTACGAGTTCTTTTTCCAGCAGTGGTGGTTGTACATGGGACACCATCTCCCTCCATCTTTGAGCATATTCTTTGAAGGAGTCTTCCTTCTTTTGGGATAGATTTTGGAGTTGCAAGCAAGTAGGCGCCATGTCCAAGTTATATTTGTAATGCTTCAAGAAAGCATTAGCAAGATCCACCCAAGTTCGGATATGCGTTCATTCTAACTGCATGTACCAGTCCAAAGATTCCCCACTTAGACTGTCTTGGAAATAGTGAATCATTAGTTTCTGATCATGGGCATGGGCATGCATCTTCCTGCAATACATACGAAGATGATTCCTTGGACAAGTGAGCCCTTTATACTTTCCAAAGTCAGGTACTTTGAATTTTGGCGGTATCACCACATCAGTGACTAGACCCATTTCCAGAGCGTCTACTTCGAAAGCGTCGAAGCCCTCCACAACTTTTAGTCTTTCTTCCAGGGCTTTATACTGATTCATTACCAGTGGTTTATCTGAAGCATGAGTACCAGTTGTCTTCAAGGGTTCCTGGTGAGCATCCTCTGGGTCATGATCTTCGTATTGCAAGTCTAGGTAATTATCTACATTATTGGTTGGAATTTGTAGGGTATGTGATGCCCCTACTTTTGACGGTGGTGGGATAAATCCTTCAGTTTCAACCTCTTGTTGGGCCATGGCGGACTTTTGGGGTCCTGCTTCCGGCTCTTTCCTTAGTTGGTGATCGCTCGATGCACCAATGGTTTGGGCTACTTCTTCAAAAGCTACCCTGAGAATTTGATCTTTCCTGTCAATAATGTTCTTCAAAGCTAGAAGAACTTAGCTCAAATCTCCTTTCATTGAGCTTATGTCACCCTTCACCTGGTCAAGATCCTCTTTGAACACAACTTGAGTCTCCTCAATTTTTTCAATTGCTTTTTGTTGATGGGCCCTTGTTTGATATGGAGGCCAAGGAGGTGGAGGTCTTCTTTTACCAATGGCTTAACTGGAGAGATTTTTAAAGAAAATGAGTTTTGATATGACATGCAGGTGTTTTATAAATGCATGTGTGCAAATGGATGTGCATGATCATGAAATGATTTCTTGTTTTAACTTTCTTATTCACTTGAGTACATGCTTATATTTTTTACTTATTATTTTATTTGGTGACTAGCTTTAAAATAGACACGCCTTCGAGATAGGGAAACAAAATGCCTTTATTAAGAGTAACATAATCTAGATATTGAAAATATTACAAATTAAAATCAAAACTTGCCTGCGTAAACATAAATAAAAGGAACTAAATTTCCTAGGTGCGGCTGCGGATGTATGCTCTGAAGCCATCAACCATTTCTTGGAAAAGCTGTAGAAAGTCTTCAACATCCTTTGGAAGAGGAATCATTATATTCTCTGCATCTTTTAAACTTCTAGGTATGTCCTCGATGAGATTGTTGGCTAAGAAGATGAGATTTTCATGTTTGTCTTTGTAGTACCTGTATTCTTGATAAAGATGTGGGATTATATTATGGTTATCCCTCCCAGCTTGGGTGATCTTGGTATACTGCTCGTCCTAATACATCTTTTCACCCCTCATTTCTGTGTAAAGCCTTCGTTGGATGAGGAAATCTTTTTGAAGACCATGCAACTCTAAACATTCATGCTCATATTCTCGAGTTCTCTGAGTCAGGAGTTTCTCTACTTCTACCCTTTCAAGGCGTGCTTTGACCTCTGATTCCTGGCTGTCTTGAAGTTCAGTGGTGAGGTACCTTACTTGCTCTTCTTGATCTAAGGAAGCTTGTTCCAAACTTTGGATTTGGGCTCCTAGATTTTCCTCTAGCACCTTCTTGTCATGTGTTGCCTTTTCATACCATCTAGTTAACCTTTCGATTTCAGTAGCGACCTCTTCTAACCTTTGGTTATGAGAATCTAGGTTGAACGTTGCACTCAACAACCCTTCATTTGTACGCTTTCGTTTGAGACTTTCTTTCTCCAATTCCTTTTGACTTTTATCAATTTGCCTGTCCTTTGACTCAAGTATAAGCTGTATTTGTTTCTTTTCTTTGGTCAGATTGAGAAGATTGAGTTCCAATGTTTCTTTCTCCTTTTGAGCTTGCTTTAAGGCATTTTTCATATTGTCGACTTCTTCCAAAGATATAGGTGTTATCTCTGGGACCTCTGACTTGTACTCTGGATCTTTCTCGAATGGCAACTTGATAATTCGCACCCTATCTTGGACCGATTTGGTGTAGGGTTCTCTTGCTATGGCATTCTTTCTTTCGTCCTTCCTCTTGTTAACCTTGTTCTAGGCTCAAATAACCTTATTGAGCAACCCTTGGTCTTCTATAGCCATATTTTGGATGATAAATGGTCGGAGTTGTTCGTTCGAAGGTTTGTCTTCCAAAGGATACCCTAACTGTCGTAGGGCCAAAGTAGGGTTGTAATTAATACAGTCTCACGATCTAATCAAAGGGACATTAGGAAAGTCCCCACAGCTAATAGTGATGTCACCAATATCCAACTTCCTTGCATACCATAATATGGAGTTTGCAGCGAGAGATCTTAATTTTTGTGGCCACTCGCATCTGGTCAATTCTGGGATCATATAGTCTTCTTTGTAAAGATGAGTCATGAACCAAGTATATAGAAGCGGGATGCAACAATTTAGCACGTGTCTTCTCTTTTCATACATCATATGTAAAGTGTAATAAATGTCACCAAGCAAGGCGGAAGTAGGATCCGTATTAAATACTTTCGCACCCCAAAATATGCTAACGGTCGTGGGGTCAATATAGTCCACAGTCCGAGGAAATAAAATTACACAAAATACCAACAGCCCTAAACAATCAACACAAGATTCTCACTCCTTATAATTAGAAAATTCTAGTGCCTTAACTTCCAAGTATATCCTTTTGATTCCTTGTATTGGACCTTCTCTTCGATAATTCTGCACCAATTCAGGGTAGAGGATCCCTAGACCTTTTGCCAAAGCTTTGACTTCCACAGTTTGTCCAATACCTACATAGGCCTTTTCTTTGGAAAAATTCAGGATTCTGTCAAATTCTTCCAGAGCCGGTGCTAGCTGGAAGTCTTAGAAGGTGAAACATCTCAATGGAAGGTCATAAAACTGAATTAGGGCAGAGACTGCATCCATCTGAACCTCTGCTTTAGTCAAGTCAAGGGTATCCCCATTGCGGTGAGCGTACATCTTCAGAGCTCTCTCGGATAATTTTCCCTTTATAGTTCTGATTTCAGAAAGGTCAGGCTTGCATGCATTGACGTGGACAAGTTGTTTCCCTCTGGTATCCATTTTTAAGACAGTCACCAAAAATATTGATTTTGTTATCTTTTATTTTGTACCCTGTGAATAAGACAGATAAAATAAACAAATGATGAACAAGAGATATATATGAATGCATGAATGTATAAGTGTTGGGTTGAGTAACGGGATTTTCTGACGGATTTTTGTGATGGGTACCCCTATAATGTAGGCTCTTTAACTTTTACCTACGTTAAATCTACCCTCTCAGGAGGTGGTTTCCTTAAGGGTTTCATGAATAACACCAAAGGGAAAAGGCACAAGGGCCTCCCTTAGGTGGAGCCTCTTTACAGACTGAAACTTTTGTCTCAAAGTCGTGAAAGGTCTCGTCATGAGATTTTAGGTTAAGGTCGTTACAAAGAGTCATGGGTGACCTTCCAAAGTCCTACTCGTCAAGAGGATATCTCTCGATAAGTATTCCTTTTTCGGAATTTCACCGACTCTAGGCGAAGTCGTCACATAAACTCGCAGGGATGATGTACCCCCTAAGCTAATAGACGAACCTTCTTTTTAAGGTGTATTGAAAATATTTTTTTGAAATAAAACCCGCCACGTAGCAAATATATGATGATAAGAGAATTTGACAATAAATAATAAATGCAATAAAATAGATAAATGCAATAAATAAATAAATAAAGAAAATAAAAATAAGAAACCCAAAAAAAAAAACCTAAACCTAGGGTTAAGGAGAGTCCCCAGTAGAGTCGCCAACTGTAGCAACTGGTTTTTTAATCGAGTCTCCACTATTAGTTTTTATCCTAGGGAAGGGAACCTAACAGAAAACCCTAATTCGGAGACAGAGTTTCCAGGTTTCGGACTCAATTAAGACGAAAGGAAGGTGTTAGGCACCTTTCATTCCACCTTGTTCACAAGAATATTAAGCACTAGGTTTAGGTTCGGGATAAACATGGTTTTAAGTTTTAATTAGCAAGACTCGCCACGATTTTAGATCGTATGCCTACGTATCCTATTATGAGGAATCAAAGTCTCAATTCGTAGTTCGTATGACTTAGTGTTTTTTAGGGGTTTTCAAACATATTTTGAATCACTTCGCACTCGGTCAGGAGTAGTGATTGCGGAGATTTCGACTGAGTGCGCAGTAAGTCAAAACCAGTTTGGAACCCATTTGCAAAAAGACAGTTGATTAGTTTAGTTTATTGCGAAAATAGTTTTTCGTTTGTTGAGTGTTTTTTAATTGTATTAATTGTGAAGATCTCTTGATTAATGTATGATAAAAATATTTAATGCAAATATGTATAAAAATATGCTCATGAGTTTTTTAAATAAACATAATTTATTAATGATAATAGATAATATTTACATATAATAAATAATAATACTATACATAAAAATTATTATTAATACTAATAATAATTATACCTAATAATAAAAATAATAGCTAAAAATATAATAATATAACATAATAATAATATGAAAATAATAATAATTATATAAAATAAAGAAAAGAATAAAATAATAAGAAAAATATAATAATTATAAAATATGAATAGGAAATATAAGAAAAAGAAATTATAAGAATTAAAAAAGAAAAATAGAAAATATAATATATAAAAGCAAAAAAATATTTAATTAATTAAAAGAGGCGTACGTTTTTATACTGACAACTAAAAAGGAGGGGTGCTGTTAGAACACTGGGCCAGACCCATCACAAGTCCAGACAAGGGGGAGTGTATATTGTTGTCGTGTTTAGTAAACAGAGGAACGGGGGTGCTAATAACAGTGGGCTTAAGCCCATTACGGATTTTTAAAGGGGGCATGTTGATTGTGTGTGCAAAGGAGTATGGGATTATGGTGGACTTGGCCACACGGCCGTCCATCGATGATCATGTGGATGAGATTTTAAGGCACAAGTTAGTCATGGTGGGCACGCGTATACTGGATATCATCAGAAATAATTTTTTTTGTTTTTTGCGTTTTTCATTTTACAATTTTACAATAAACCTCATCTTCTCTCTCTCACAGTTCTCCTTTCTCTCTTCCTCTTTTAAAACCCTAGCGTCGCTGTTGTACCCCAAAATTTTCCCTCCCATATTCTTCAAGATTTGCAAAGAACATGCTTCAAAATCTTCCAAGGGTTGCACAATTCAAGGGCCTCCTAACAGTCAAAAAACTAGGATTTTGGTTCTGGCAAAGAAGTTGAAGTTTCCAAGGGTCCAATCAAGTCCCACATGCCTACAAACATGGTCAAGCATCCTCATGCCAAGTTTCAAGACTTACAGCACAAAATTGCACAGTCAAAAACCCTAATTGCTCAACACTCAACTGTAGGGGCAAAATGGTCATTTGACACTCAAAAGTTCAAATTTTTGGTCAACATCTTATTTTGAAGCCACAGACATCATTTGATCAATTCTTGATCATGATTTTCGAGGTATGGCTCAAAAAGGCTCAAGATGCAAAAGTTTCCATATTTGGACAGTTGAAAAAGTCAACAGTAACTTGACCAAGGCATAACTTCCACATGGTTCATCATAAAAATTCCATCCAAAGCTCATTTTGAATAGAATGACATTTCCTACAACTCCTCTTCACACTTCAAGTCCAAGAAATTCTCTCACAAAAAGTTATCAATTTCAACATTATAGGTCATTTTCAAAAGTCAACAAAAAGGGACTTTAAGTCAAAGGCCATAACTTGCGATTGGTAAATCAAAATGACATGGGAGCAAAGGAATTGGTTAGATGACTTCAATACCTTTCCAAAATGTCAAAGAACATGATCAAAGCTTAAAAATTGAGCAAGATATGCCTTGTGGAAGTTGGGAAATTTTTGGGAATTTTGAAAAGTCAACTTTACTTCAAATGCCTCAAAATTGCTAATGGGCCACAAATTCTTCCAAGAACCATCATCCAAAAGCTATGCACGACCCATTGACCCAAAGGGGATTTATTTTCTTATTTTTAATTAATTAATTGAATATTTAATCTATTTAATTCATTTAATCAAAATTAATTACAAGAAAAATACTAAAATAAGGTTTTCAAATCTTTTTGTGCAGTATAATATCTCATCAAGGCCTAAGGATTTCGTGCATGCCCAAAGGAGAAAGATTCCATGCAAATTGGCTAGGTTTCATGATAAAAAGATTTGAAAAGACTATGCAAAATCAAAAAAATCAAAAGCATTGATTCCATGGATATTGGACTTGTTTTGTTGACCTAAAACATTCCATATACATAGACAAATGCAAACCTAATCAGAAGAACCTTCAAGCTGCGCCTCAAGTCTCATAAATTTTTTTGCATTTTTTGTCAAAAAGCTCAACACTAAAAACGCACTTAGAGTTCGTTTCAGGGCGAGAGGACCATTCCATTACCTTCCTGAGATATCAAGGGAGCTTCCTGAATCAAAATCATAACCTCTAACATTAAGAAACGGTAGAATCAAGTGGTCCTGTTTCCAATTTTGTTCATATTCGTGTTTCAATTTATACGCATCCTCCTTGCATTTTTTCTGTTGATTTATACTAATTGAATCATTCTGAAGCTAACCATGTCATTTAATTGAATTTTTATGCCCTGTATGAGAACCTACCATTAACGTCTTCTAGGTTTTCAGAGGTTTAAATTTGGGGCTTCCTTATTCTGGAAAAATTGAGACACGAGACCAGGGCCATTAGAACCAGAAGCTTCACGCGAACTCAATCCACAGGTCACACTCAATTTATGAGCAACCAGGGCCTATTCGCTATTTTCACGTTTACCACTTAGTGGGGGTTTAAAACCCACGCTATCTCTTTTTATTTTGCAGGCAGCATGAAGAAGATGGAGGACGTGTCCATTGCTCACAGGCGCGTTTGAATTTCGCGCGAAAAACACCACTAATCATCGTTTTGCATTATGTTGTTTATTTGTCATATTATACACAAAGCGCGTAAATGACTCAGGTGGCAAGGCATTGATTTGGTAAACTCTGGGACCTGGGTTCAATTCCCAGGTCCCCCCATTCCTTCAATATTATTTTTCCTAATATCTTCCCATGCAGCGCTTTATCTGAAGACCACCATGGACGCCTATGCTTGAGCTCGCCACATGTCCTTGAAGATCCACTCAATGGCCAGGATCTAAAGTCCAGTGAACACCCCAGTCAACGCATATGCACGTGGCCAGAAAAGTCAAAAGAGGCCTCTAATAATTGGGCCTAATTGCTGGCAAAATACCTCCAAGTTGGGGTCAACACCCCCCATTGGTTTGCTTTTTTATTCTCTTTATTTTTTCTATTTTATTTGTTTTATTTAGTTTTAGTTTAATTCTTTAAATTAATTTTTTCTTTAACAAAAAATAATAAAAAATCAGAAAGACAAAAAAATATAAATATATTTTATTTAAATATTTTTGTAAATAAACTTTATTAATTGATTTAGTTTTTTTTAATTCTAGGTTTAATTCTAATATTTTTCTTAATAAACTAAAAAATGTAGAATTAGGGTTTTAAATACTTTTATCCTTTTTCTTTTCTTTTCACCATATTTAATAATTAATTATTTATTTTGTAAATAAATTGCCATGTAAATAATTAGGTTAAAATTAGGGTACAAACTTAAACATTTTTTTAATAAATTAAAAATAGTTTAGAATTAGGTTTTAATTCCATTAATTCTCATTAAACTCCATAAATGCAAAAACTCCTAAAATTCTTTCTTTTATTTTTCTTTTAATCAATTTCATGATTCCAATTTAATTTCCTTAAAAGGGTCCAACGCCCTCGCATTCGATCATAATTCTATTTCGCGCGCTCATTTTATTTCCTTTTTATAAATTTCATGTAATTCTCCCAAAGCTATCTAATAGATCAATTAGGGTATTTATTTTCCACATTTTGTTTTATTTCAAATCGGGTTTTGGATTAATTTGGCGATGTAGACCCGCGCCTTTGTAATAGCGTAGGACTTTTACCTTCTCGCATCTTTTTAACTGTTAATAATTTGCATGAAAGAATGAATGCCAAAATAAAAGCAACGCGTAGATCACCAATCCATGAACATGATAAACATAAATGAAAACGACACACAAATCACACACCACCCCTAGGGTATGTCTCACTGTTGTCTTACCCCTCGAAAGGTGGTCGTCGAGTAGAGGATGTTTTAGCAAGTCCTCATGTCCATGAACATGGCATGAGGGTAGCTTCTAAGGTGTCTTCCTATTGCTCCGGTGATCACCACGTCCCGAACCCTCGAATTGACCCGAACACCTCCAACGGTGGTGCTACCTACCTCTCAATGGTAGGATGGCACTACTTCAAGGACATTTACACAGACGAATTCCTTAGGGTAGGTAGACGACTCTAGATACTTTCTCTAATTTCAAAACAAAAAAATCAAAACTCTTTTCACACCGACACTTTCAAAAAGCTTTCGAAAGCAACTTTTCAAACACTCTTGAGGACTGATACAAGAGTCGAACTGAAATTTTCAAAGAAACTTTTTAAACCCACAGTTGAAAAGCAAACAAACAATTTTGAAAACACAAATGAGCAAGTATCTAAGAGCCCATGGATAACCATGGATAGAAAGGGTGCTAACACCTTCCCTTTCTATAAATCTACCTCCCGAACCGAGAGCAATCTCTATAAGGAATTTTTTTGTGCTTTTGTCCTTTCCATTTGGAGAAAATAAAAGACGATGGCGAGTCTTGCTTACTGCGACATTTCGCGAACCAGCATTAAACAGTCAGTTCCAAATCCACCGATCACAGAACTGGCGACTCTGCTGGGGAATCTTTAAAGTGAGGTGTACCTTAGGATAGTTCATAACTGTGTTTTCAATTGTATTGATTTGCTTGCTTTAAATTGTGGGTTGCATGGGAGTTACATAGATCCTAACCCGGATCTGGGGATACCCTGTTTAGGTAGCATAAGCTGTGAGGGACCTGTCCGGCGTAGACCGACACGGGTGAAGCAGTGGCTACGTTGGTGTGGCACCTTGGTCTGTACCGATATCCCTTGTGTTGCAACGAGGAGAATATGGGTCTTCTGAGGAGTCATTAAGCACCAACAGACCTTAGAACCTTAAATGACCCAACTTGGCCATTAGAACAGTAGCAGTATGCTACGCCCATTGAGGCTAAACTCTCGTGATGGTTCTGGCCGCAAGAAAAGATTGCGATGCTGGAGTTATGACCGATTGAGGGTAGTCAATGATATTGGGATCCTCTAAGAACCCGGTTACTTTTGATAGGACAGGTATGAACCAACAAACTGAAAGAGGGTAATACCTAGACCTCATGCTGGCCTAAACTTTAAGGGCTTGTCTTGTGTGACTTGTATGCCTTACCATGTTTGTCTTTGTAAATATTTGTGATGTGCTTTATCATAACATCATAACATCATGAGCATTGCATGCATCCTGCATAAGGACTGACCATTTCAAAGACAAGAGGGTTTCACCTTTGCTCTGTTTTGTAGGACATCATGATGCCTATGCGAAGGAACACTATCTGTTTCAACTTTGTTCACCTACCTGAATTGCTTGAAGAGTTGGTTAGCTGGATTCCAAATACCACTTCCTTCATTCAGAGGCATGGTTCTCTTCTCAGTTTAGTCACTGCAAAGAGGGATCAACAGTTGATGAGTGTCCTGACCCAGTTCTATGACCCTCTGTACCAGTGCTTCACCTTTCAAGACTTCCAGCCGGTCCCTACCCTGGAAGAGTTCTCTGATTTGCTTAGTATCCCTATCCTGGATCAGACTCCTTACACTGGTTGGGAAAAGACCCTCAGGCTTGAGGAGGTTGCTGCAGCTCTTCCTTTGACCCATCAAGAAGTAATGGACAAATGGGTGACTAGAAGCAGAGTTAAGGGTTTCTTGGCCAAGTTTCTGATTGGTAAAGCTAACAGTTTCTGGAATGACTTGGACTTTAGGGCATATGAAGACATCTTGGCTCTCTTAATCTATGGGCTAGTCTTGTTTCCTAATCCTGACAACTTCATCAATGTCACTGCCATAAGGATCTTTATGTCTCAGAATCCTGTGCCCACTCTCTTGGGTGACATCCTGCAACAACTTTATGCTCGTACTTCCCGAAGACGAGGAACTCTATGGTGTTATATCCCTTTGTTGGTGAGGTGGTTTATTTCGCACCTCCCTAAGTTCGTGCTGAAGAACCAAGAAGGAAGAGGTTGGGCTCATAGGTTAATGTCTCTCACTGATAAGGACATCATTTGGACTTTCAGAGGCTTGGACGAGATAACTGTTATTGATCGCTGCGGGGAATACCCTAATGTTCCTTTGATTGGTACCCAAGGAGGGATCTCTTACAATCCATGTCTAGCGCTCCGTCAGTTTGGAAGAGCCAGGAGAGCAGGGCCTCATGAGATGTTGGTGCCTCACATCAGTTTTGAATTTCATGTGGATAGTGACGAGCTGCGTCGTAGGTTCATCAAGGCTTGGGACAGAGTTCATAAAGCTGACCCACAAGAGTTGGGGCCAAAGACTTCTCTACCTATGGAAGCCTACTACAAATGGGTCTGCATCCGTGCTCAGAAGTTAGGTATGCCATACGAAGCTGTCAGACCCATCATTCTTGAATATCCTGACAAAGATGGGGCTCCTCCAACTGTCCTCCCTCCTCAGATACCTACTGATTATGAGACATTAAAGAGGTCTTGGTCGCAACTGCGAGAAGAACGGGATTCTTATCGAGAAAAGTTCAACGAGCAAGAATTAAAGATTCAGAAACTGATAAAGCAGCTGGAGAATGAGTGAGCTCTGAATGACTACATCCGTACTGAGAAGAGGAGACCATGGGATCAATGAAGAGCTCTGGATGTTCTTTTACAGTTTTATTTCCCTTTTCAGTATTTCCCTTTTATGTAACGCCTAAGGGCAATCTGTTGAACAATTTAAAGTTTCAAAGTTGAATCTAATGAAATGTGTTCCTTTTTGTTTACAAAGTTGATTCCCGATTGTCTTTGAAAACATAAATCATACGCATTCCATTCATCATGTGCATAACAGGTTTTCTTCCTTTCAGGTTGCTTACTGTTCTTCGCTGTTTATTTCAGCATCATGAATCCTGACTCATCATCAACCGAGATGTCTATCAAGGCTCTTCAGGCGCAGAACACGCAATTTCAGGAACTGATCATGGGTTTGGCTCAAGGCCAAGAAGAGCTGAAGGCTTTACTCCTGAAGAAGGAGAAGAAGAAGAAGAAGAGAACTATTCTTTTTAACTCGGGCCGAAGGTTTGGCAATACTCTGCAGAATGAAGAGGCTGGTTCTTCTATAGGCAAGAGCAGTCCCCAAGGGGGAAAAGGTCCTAGTCCAGTAGTCTCTGACAACGAGACTGACTTCAATGAGGAACAGTATCCTCCTGCTGAAGATCGGTACAAGCAGTTGGAAGACAGACTGAATGCAATGGAGATCCAACAAGTGCCTGGGCTGGATTTCGGAGATTTGGGCTTATCTACTGGTGTGATTATTCCTCACAAGTTTAAGGCACCATCTTTCACCAAGTATGACGGGGCATCTTGTCCTAAGCTACACCTCAGATCTTATGTGCGGAAGATTCAGCCGTACACAGTGGACAAGAACTTGTGGATCCACTTCTTCCAGGAGAGTCTTTCAGGGACTCATCTCGAATGGTTCTATCAGCTGGATGGGACCAAGGTTCATAACTGGGAGGAGTTGGCTACTGCTTTTTACAAGCAGTATCAATATAATGCCCACCTTGCCCCTACACGTACCCAACTCCAGGGTATGTCGCTAGGGTCAAGCGAAGGTTTTAAGGAGTATGCATAGAAGTGGAGGGATCTGGCTGGCAGGGTGCAGCCTCCGTTAACAGATCGTGAGCTGGTGGATATGTTCTTGGGGACCCTATCTGGGCCATTTTTCAACCATCTTATCGGTAACTCATCTGCATGGTTTACTGATCTTATTCTGACTGGAGAGAGAATAGAAGCCGGAATGAAGTCCGGAAAAATTCATAAGGGTGCATCGTCAAATTCATAGAAGAAGCCCTTTAAGAAGGAGGCCAATGCTGTATATGGGCCTAGAAGACAGGATAAACCTGAACGCCGCCAATCTGTCAACACGGTGATGATTGCTAAACCTGCTGCCGCTCCTCGGCAAACCAATCCACAAAGGGGTGAAAGACCCAGAAGAGAGTTTACCCGTCTAAGTATGACCTTATCGCAAATCTTTCCGCAATTACTATCCACCAATTTGGTGACTTTCAGAGAGGCCCCGAAGGTTGTGAACACTGCCTCTCCCAAGTACAACCCAAATGCCCACTGTGCTTATCACTCTGATAGCCCGGGGCATTCTACTGATGATTGCTGGGCCTTAAGGAATAAGGTGCAAGACCTCATTGACGCAAAGGAAATACAATTTGAAGCCCCTGAGAGGCCAAATGTAGTGACTGCTCCTATGCCCCAGCATGGAGTAAATGCCGTTGATGAAGAGGTATATGCCGTTTCTATGAATGATGTAGCTACTCCTCTAATGACTGTTAAGAGGAACCTACTACTGGCCGGTTTATTTCCGGGTTGTAGTGAAGGTTGCCTTTTCTGTGCAGTTTCCCTTTCTGGTTGTCCTTTGCTGAAGTTGGGCATCCAAAGCCTGATGGACAGCAAAGAGATTCTGTTCAAGAAGACTGCTGTTCAGTTTGTTCCGGTGGAAGAAGTTTCTGTTGTTACAATCTTTAATAATTCGATCAAGGCTCTCCCAAGGAAGCCGGTTAAAATCATGACTGTCGCACCCATTGTGATTACTGTTCCGGGGCCTCTCCCCTATGAATCTGATAAGGCTGTCCCCTGGCACTATGGGGCAGACGTGTATGTACATGGAATCAAGCAAGAGTTCAACACTGGCACCAGCATCAACAATATCACTGGTCCAGCAAAAGTTACCCGCAATGGCAGACTCTTCTCGCCTGACATTGCACCACCAACTATTCAAAGACCACTCACTATAACACCTGCAAGTGTACCTGTTCCCGTTTCCGATCAAGTTGTTTCCCCTGCTGCCGAGTCATCTAATGCTCGGGGCAAAGGGATTGAAGATGAGCCTGCCCGGATGGAGGCACCAAAATCTGTGAATGCTGAGGCCTCCCAACAAGAGATGGAGGAAATTTTGAAAATAATCAAGAAGAGTGACTTTAATGTTGTTGAGCAGCTGGGGCATACCCCCTCCAAGATCTCAATGCTCTCCTTGCTGTTGTGCTCAGAGGCCCATGCTAAGGCCCTGATTTCATTTCTCAAGATGGCCCATGTGCCACAGGAGACATATGCAGTCCAGTTTACTGATTGCGTAGCCAATTTGACAGCCGACAACGGTTTGGGTTTCTCGGACGCTGACCTTACTACTAAGGGAAAGGACCACAATGATGCCCTACATGTCTCTATTGAATGCAAGGGCACTACTCTTGCACACGTGTTGGTGGACACTGGTTCTTCCCTAAATGTGCTACCCAAGAAGGCCTTAGACCGGTTGGATTGTGAGGGCCTGGAGCTGAAACCTAGCAACATCATCGTCAGAGCCTTCGACGGTTCTAAGAGGATGGTCCATGGGGAGGTAGACATTCCTATTCGTGTGGGTTCTCAAGTATTCGACTCTACTTTCTATGTGATGGATATCCGTCCATCTTATTCTTGCTTACTAGGTCGACCTTGGATCCACAAAGCTGGGGCAGTGACCTCTACCCTACACCAGAAGCTCAAGTACCCCGTCAGAGGGAAGATTGTCACTATGCAGGGAGAGGAGGAGTATATGGTGAGCCATTTGAATTCCTTCAGGTATATTGAGATGGACGGGGAGTTTATTGAAACCCCCTTTCAGCATTTCGAAGAGGTACCTCCAACTTTGGCAGCAGCAGAAACAGTGGTTGAAGAGGACTTTCCATTGAAAATGGCTTCCTTGAAGGATGCCCGGGCTGTAATCAAGAAAGGTGAATGTGCTAACTGGGGCAGGCTCCCTGATTTTACACCTAAAACTGACAAGTTTGGACTGGGTTTTACTGCAGAGGGTCAGAAGGCTGTGCGCAAGGCAAAGACCAGAAGACCTCCTGTGCTCATTACCAATCCAGGAGTGAATGCTGTTGGGGATGAAGATGAAGTGGGAGAGTCAGAGTTCAATAGCTGGATCTACCCGACGACTGATGGCGGATTGACCAATTGGATTGCTAAAGATCATACTCCTGTTACTTTTGTTACGCAGTAATAAACTCCTTTATTTTGTTATTTGTAATAAACAATTAAAACTCTATGGCCCGATGTCTTACCCGGGGCACCGTGGCTTCATTTGTGAGGGTATATTAAATTGTCATTTCATATATCATGAATAAAGACCTTGGACGTTTTCTCGCATTTCAAATCTTATGCTCCTTTTCTTTCGTTCCTTTCTTTATATATTGCAAAACAGCTGTATTTACACACACTCACTCATACAGGTTTCAATCCACTCTGGATCTCACTGGTAACGACTCTGCTACTGCCAGTTATGACTTCGAAAATCCGATCAACTTAGCCGAAAACAAAGGTGAAGATGATTGCGAAGTGCCTGGAGAGCTTGCAAGACTGTTACTCCAGGAAGAGAGGGCAATTCAACCACATGAAGAGCCGGTGGAAACGATAAATCTGGGTATTGAGGCAGACAGAAAGGAGGTAAAGATTGGTGCCAACCTAGAGCTCAGCGTGAAGCAACGGTTGACTTAGATGCTACATGATTATGTGGAGATATTTGCCTGGTCCTACGAAGACATGCCCGGGTTGGATACCGACATTGTGGTCCATCACTTGCCTACCAAAGAAGGCTGCCCTCCGGTCAAGCAAAAGGTCCGCCGTATGCGTCCAGAGATGTTTGAGAAGATCAAAGCCGAGGTTATGAAACAGTTTGACGCCGGGTTTCTTGCAGTGACTTCTTACCCTCAGTGGGTTGCTAATGTGGTGCCGGTACCTAAGAAAGATGGAAAGGTCAGAATGTGTGTTGACTACAGGGATCTGAACAGGGCCAGCCCCAAGGATGACTTCCCTCTACCTCACATTGATGTCCTGGTTGACAATACTTCTCAACATAAGGTGTTCTCTTTCATGGATGGTTTTTCAGGTTACAATCAGATCAAGATGGCACCTGAAGACATGGAAAAAACTACCTTTGTTACTCAGTGGGGCACCTTCTGCTACAAGGTCATGCCTTTTGGACTGAAAAATGTTGGGGCAACCTACCAACGTGCCATGGTTGCTTTATTTCATGACATGATCCATCATGAGATAGAAGTGTATGTTGACGACATGATCGCAAGGTCCCAGACGGAGGAAGAACACCTAGATCATCTGCAGAAATTGTTTGACCGACTGAAGTTGTACAAGCTGAGGTTGAACCCGAACAAGTGCACCTTCGGGGTTAGATCTGGAAAGTTGCTAGGCTTCGTCGTAAGTGACAAGGGTATTCAAGTGGACCCTGCCAAGGTTAAAGCTATTCAAGAGATGCCAGTTCCTAAGACAGAGAAAGAGGTCAGAGGCTTTTTAGGACGCCTGAATTACATTGCTCGGTTCATCTCACACCTAACTGCCACCTATGAACCAATCTTCAAGCTGCTGAAGAAAGATCAGGTAGTACGTTGGAATGATGAATGTCAGGCTGCTTTTGACAGAATCAAAGAGTATCTCCAAGAACCACCCATCCTTATGCCACCGGTTGAGGAGAGACCTCTGATACTATACCTGACGGTACTTGACAACTCAATGGGGTGTGTGCTGGGGCAGCATGACAAGTCTGGCCGAAAAGAGCATGCCATTTATTACCTTAGCAAAAAGTTTACCGACTGTGAGACCCGATACTCACTGCTCGAGAAAACTTGCTGCGCTTTGGTATGGGCTGCTCGCCGGATGAGACAGCATATGCTGACTCACACTACCTTGTTGATCTCAAAGATGGATCCTATAAAGTACATATTTGAAAAGCCTGCTCTGTCTGGGAGAATAGCGAGATGGAAAATGATCTTGACAGAATACGACATCCAGTACACGACCCAGAAAGCCATCAAAGGAAGTGTATTGGCAGACCACTTGGCACACCAGGCAGTAGACGACTATCAGTCAATGAACTTTGAGTTTCCAGACGATAGCATCATGATTGTGACTGATTGTGAAGTACCTGGACCGGATGAAGGACCTGAGGAAGGATCCCGATGGTCTATGCACTTTGATGGAGCCTCCAATGCTTTGGGTTACGGTATAGGCGCCGTGATCATATCCCCTCAAGGCACCCATACTCCACTCACTGCCCGGCTATGTTTCAACTGCACCAACAACATGGCGGAGTATGAGGCATGCATCATGGGTCTCCAAGCTGCGATCGACCTAAGGATCAAGTTTCTGAGTGTCTTCGGAGATTCCGCTCTCGTGATCAATCAGATCAAAGGGGAGTGGGATACGAAACATCCGAATCTTATTCCTTACAGAGAATGTGTGTTGACATTGATCCCCCACTTCACAGAGATAACCTTTGAACACTTTCCGAGAGAGGAGAATTAGTTGGCGGACGCGTTAGCTACGATGTCTTCTATGTTCAAGGTCAAATGGGACAATGAGGCTCCCCGGATCACTATCTGGAAACTGGACGAACCGGCATACTGTTGTGATCTTGAGACTGAATTGGTAACTGAGAAGCCTTGGTACCATGAGGTGAAGAGATACTTGGAAGCTCAAGAGTATCCTGAAGGTGCATCTGTTAATGATAAGAAGTTTCTGAGAAGGTTCACAGCGAAGTTCTTCCTCAGCAACGGCATTCTGTACAAGCGAAACCATGATTCGACCTTACTGCGTTGTGTGGATAAGACTGAAGCAGAAAGGATCATGGAAGAGCTGTATGAGGGTACCTTCGGGACGCATTCCAGTGGACATACTATGGCAAAGGAGATCCTTCGGGCAGGGTATTTCTGGTCCACCATGGAAGCCGACTGCTACCAACACTCTCGGACATGCCATAAATGCCAGGTATACGCAGACAAGGTGCATGTTCCCCCAGTCCCTCTGAACGTCCTGACTGCACCCTGGCCTTTTGCAATGTGGGGCATAGATATGATCGGTGAGATTAAACCTACAGCGTCCAATGGACATCTCTTCATCCTGGTAGCGATTGATTATTTCACAAAGTGGGTTGAAGCAGCTTCTTATGCCACTGTAACCAAGAATGTTGTGGCACGGTTCATTCGGCATAACCTGATCTGTCGATACGGCATCCCAGAAAGAATCATTATAGACAACGGTACCAATCTTAATAACAAAATGATCACTGAGCTCTGCGAGCAGTTTAAGATACAACACCACAACTCTTCTCCTTACAGACCGAAGATGAATGGGGCTGTAGAAGCAGCAAATAAGAACATTAAGAAAATTGTGCAGAAGATGACAATGACTTATAAAGATTGGCACGAGATGTTACCGTTCGCTCTACATGGGTACCGTACCTCAGCCAGGACGTCAACCGGGGCAACTCCCTTCTCCTTGGTCTACGGTATGGAGGCAGTCTTACCGATCGAAGTGCATATACCCTCTCTCCGGATAATGAAGGATGCAGATCTGAGCGAAGATGATTGGATCCAGACACGACTTGATCAGCTAAACCTTATCGATGAAAAAAGACTTGCTGCTATTTGTCATGGTCAGACGTACCAGAAACGGATGATCAGGGCATTTAACAAAAAGGTCAGACCACAAGAATATCGAGTTGGGGATCTGGTAATCAAGCGCATCATCCATCCTCAGAGTGATCCAAGGGGCAAATGGACCCCTACGTACGAAGGGACATTTGTGGTTAAGCATGTGTTCTCAGGAGGAGCCATGATTCTAACCACCATGGATGGTGACGACCTTCCTCACCCCGCCAATGCAGACATAGTAAAAAGATACTACGCATGAAAAAAAGACCCGCTAGGTTGACATACCTAGGCAAAAACTAGGGCTTCCCGGCGAACCAAAAGGGTTCGGGCAAAATGAAGGGATGAAATGAAAAAAATCTGTACACCCGGCAAGTCGAAAACCTGAAAAGGCGGCTTGGGCAAAAATGGGTATCCCGGTAGACTGAAAACCCGAAAGGGCGGTCCAGGCAAAAGTTAGGGATAAAGCGTAATACTTTGTCTCATTGGATCACCTTGCATCCAGAATCCGGTATCTACATTAAGTTCAGACGGCATCAATCAATCAGCTTCATCTTCAACTAAGGTCATCAAGTGATGAGACGCTCAGAGATATAAAGGCAGTAGCAGAGTTGAAACCCAGTGGATCATTCATTTCACACAGCTGTTTTATTTTCTCTTGTACAAATTTGTATAAACTCTTTTGTTCAGCGGCGTTCTCTTACTAGGACGTCAGCCTCTTGTACATAAACGCCTATTTTACAGGCAAATTCAAAAATCAATACAAAATCACTTTTCAGTTAAAATTGCCAATTTTTTTTTCCTTTTTCTGTTTTGTTTTGCGAAGAACGTCCAAGGTTCAATTTGTGATATATGCATTGACAATAATTTGCTAACTCATGAATATTTGCATACGAAACAAAGGATTAATTACAGGTAACATTAGAAACAGGGGCAATAAAGAGTTGTCTAAGCGATCTAATTGTTCCGTCCACCAAGGTACTAAGATAGGTTCGGCTGAAGAACAACCAGGATATCTTAAGTCCC
The DNA here is from genome assembly GCA_948472305.1 of Vicia faba. Lineage (NCBI taxonomy): Eukaryota > Viridiplantae > Streptophyta > Magnoliopsida > Fabales > Fabaceae > Vicia > Vicia faba. The sequence goes on from OX451735.1 coordinate 403,780,953, forward strand.
CAGAGAGTGCGTCAGCCAGTCAATACACTCTCCCCAAGCAAAGTTATAATGTCAACCTCAAGGAAGTTGAATATCCTCCAGCAGATCTCAACATTTCCCAGCACATCATACAGACATTCCTAACAAGTATCCCCGGCAGTCTTGACCTAAAGATTGTTCCTCGGCGGTATATCAAACAGTCAAAGGAGTCACTTCCCCGATACAGTTCAAAAACTTCCCCAGGAAAGTTGGGATCCATCTCCCCAAGCAGTAAGCTTATCCCCAGTAGATTCTGGAAGCTTATCCCCCGTAGAGCACGAACGCGTCTCCCGGCTTTATTCAAAAGTTATTTCCCTACCAGGATATAACTGGGTTATCCTCAGCCAAAAGTCATGAGAAGATCGTCCTCGGCAAAGTCTTCTCATCCCCAGCGAAGTCCATTAACACTTCCAACACAACAATGGTATCCCCAGTGAAGTTACCATCAACATTCCAGCAAAGTACCTCTCTCCCCACAGAGTATTGTTTCCCAGCAAGATCACTAGAGTACTTTTCTCCCCGCAGAATATTCCATTCGCCAAGTTTATTCCCCAACGGAGTTATCTTCTCCTACCGGTATGCTTGCAACTATCATCCCCAGCGGAAGCAAAGATCTATTCTTCAACATCATCCCAGGAGTGACTTCCCGGCACCCGTCAAGGATTTATTTTCCTAAGACGAAAAGATACATTCATAAACATCACATTTTCATACATTACAGCATGCATATACGCATCATATCTTACAAATCTCATTTATGTTGAGAACATCATCGCTTGATTCATATCATGCCTTGCATATGACTGACCTTTACCTTTCAGGAAAGATCCAGTTGAGTTCTCTGTTACATTTCAAGACCTTGTCCGGTTCAGTTAAATCGACCCTAAGATTTTCCTGATTCTTATCCAGTCAAAGGCCTTCTCTGGTTCAGTCAGATCGACCCTAAGATCTCCCTGTTTCTTATCCAGTTGAAGATTCCAAGACCTTGTCTGGTTCAGTTAAATCGACCCTAAGATTTTCCTGTTTCTTATCCAGTCAAAGGCCTTCTCTGGTTCAGTCAGATCGACCCTAAGATCTCCCTGTTTCTTATCCAGTTGAAGATTTCAAGACCTAGCCTGGTTCAGTTAAATCGACCCTAAGATTTTCGTGTTTCTTATCCAGTCAAAGGCCTTCTCTGGTTCAGTCAGATCGACCCTAAGATCTCCCTGTTTCTTATCCAGTTGAAGATTTCAAGACCTAGCCTAGTTCAGTTAAATCGACCCTAAGATTTCCCTGTTTCTTATCCAGTCAAAGGCCTTCTCTGGTTCAGTCAGATCGACCCTAAGATCTCCCTGTTTCTTATCCAGTTGAAGACATCCAAGATTCTCTCAGCGTTACCGTTGAGGTTGAAGTCGCCTATGATTCTCTCAGCGTTACTGTTGAGGTTGAAGTCGCCCAAGATTCTCTCAGCGTTACTGTTGAGGTTGAAGTCGCCCAAGATTCTCTCAGTGTTCCTGATGAGGTAGTAATCGCTCCAAGATTCTCTCAGCGTTACTGTTGAGGTTGAAGTCGCCCCAGATTATCTCAGCGTTACTGTTGAGGTTGAAGTCCCCCAAGGTTCTCTCATCGTTACTGTTGAGGTAGTAATCGCTCCCAGATTCTCTCAGCGTTCCTGTTGAGGTAGTAATCGTCCAAGGTTCTCTCACCGTCCCGTTGAGGTAGTAACCATCCCTGGTTCATTCATCACCTTTTGAAGCTCCAGATTCAATTCCTGTAACCAGTCAGGACCCATCTATACAAAGAGATTGAAGACCAGCTCCTGTAACAGGCCAGGTAATCATTTTCTTTTCAGGTACGCAAGTTCTCGCTAAGGAATCTCTTACGTGATCGACACCCAGATGGCATCTATAAGCCCATCATCCTATCCATCAATCTCCAAATGGCATCTATAAGCCCATTCCCCCCATCACACTGCTAACATCTTCCACCTTCGGATTACGAAAGGCACGTCAGCCAATCTGCATCCTCAAGTCTAAGAAGATTGAACAGGGGCAACTGTTGTACCCCAAAATTTTCCCTCCCATATTCTTCAAGATTTGCAAAGAACATGCTTCAAAATCTCCCAAGGGTTGCACAGTTCAAGGGCCTCCTAACAGTCAAAAAACTAGGGTTTTGGTTCTGGCAAAGAAGTTGAAGTTTCCAAGGGTCCAATCAAGTCCCACATGCCTACAAACATGGTCAAGCATCCTCATTCCAAGTTTCAAGACTTACAGCACAAAATTGCACAGTCAAAAACCCTAATTGCTCAACAGTCAACTACATGGGCAAAATGGTCATTTGACAGTCAAAAGTTCAAATTTTTGGTCAACATATTATTTTGAAGCCAAAAACATCATTTGATCAATTCTTGATCATGATTTTCAAGGTATGGCTCAAAAAGGCTCAAGATGCAAAAGTTTCCATATTTGGACAGTTGAAAAAGTCAACTGTAACTTGACCAAGGCATAACTTCCACATGGTTCATCATAAAAATTCCATCCAAAGCTCATTTTGAAGAGAATGACATTTCCTACAACTCCTCTTCACACTTCAAGTCCAATAAATGCTCTCACAAAAAGTTATCAATTTCAACATTATAGGTCATTTTCAAAAGTCAACAAAAAGGGACTTTAAGTCAAAGGCCATAACTTGAGATTGGTAAATCAAAATGACATGGGACCAAAGGCATTGGTTAGAGGACTTCAAGACCTTTCCAAAATGTCCAAGAACATGATCAAAGCTTAAAAATTGAGCAAGATATGCCTTGTAGAAGTTGGGAAATTTTTGGGAATTTTGAAAAGTCAACTTTACTTCAAATGCCTCAAAATTGCTAATGGGCCACAAATTCTTCGAAGAACCATCATCCAAAAGCTATGCACGACCCATTGACCCAAAGGGGAGTTATTTTGTTATTTTTAATTAATTAATTGAATATTTAATCTATTTAATTCATTTAATCAAAATTAATTACAAGAAAAATACTAAAATAAGGTTTTCAAATCTTTTTGTGCAGTATAATATCTCATCAAGGCCTAAGGATTTCGTGCATGCCCAAAGGAGAAAGATTCCATGCAAATTGGCTAGGTTTTATGATAAAAAGATTTGAAAAGATTATGCAAAATCAAAAAAATCAAAAGCATTGATTCCATGGATATTGGACTTGTTTTGTTGACCTAAAACATTCCATATACATAGACAAATGCAAACCTAATCAGAAGAACCTTCAAGTTGCGCCTCAAGTCTCATAAAATGTTTTGCATTTTTTGTCAAAAAGCTCAACACTGAAAACGCACTTAGAGTTCGTTTCAGGGCAAGAGGACCATTCCATTACCTTCCTGAGATATCAAGGGAGCTTCCTGAATCAAAATCATAACCTCTAACATTAAGAAACGGTAGAATCAAGTGGTCCTATTTCCAATTTTGTTCATATTCGTGTTTCAATTTATACGCATCCTCCTTGCATTTTTTCTGTTGATTTATACTAATTGAATCATTCTGAAGCTAACCATGTCATTTAATTGAATTTTTATGCCCTGTATGAGAACCTACCATTAACGTCTTCTAGGTTTTCAGAGGTTTAAATTTGGGGCTTCCTTATTCTGGAAAAATTGAGACACGAGACCATGGCCATTAGAACCAGAAGCTTCACGCGAACTCAATCCACAGGTCGCGCTCAATTTATGAGCAACCAGGGCCTATTCGCTATTTTCACGTTTACCACTTAGTGGGGGTTTAAAACCCCCGCTATCTCTTTTTATTTTGCAGGCAGCATGAAGAAGATGGAGGACGTGTCCATTGCTCACAGGCGCGTTTGAATATCGCGCGAAAAACACCACTAATCATCGTTTTGCATTATGTTGTTTATTTGTCATATTATACACAAAGCGCGTAAATGGCTCAGGTGGCAAGGCATTGATTTGGTAAACTCTGAGACCTGGATTCGATTCCCAGGTCCCCCCATTCCTTCCATATTATTTTTTCCTAATATCTTCCCATGCAGCGCTTTATCTGAAGACCACCATGGACGCCTATGCTTGAGCTCGCCACATGTCCTTGAAGATCCACTCAATGGCCAGGATCTAAAGCCCAGTGAACACCCCAGTCAACGCATATGCACGTGGCCAGAAAAGTCAAAAGAGGCCTCCAATAATTGGGCCTAATTGCTGGCAAAATACCTCCAAGTTGGGGTCAACACCCCCCATTGGTTTGCTTTTTTATTCTCTTTATTTTTTCTATTTTATTTGTTTTATTTAGTTTTAATTTAATTCTTTAAATTAATTTTTTCTTTAACAAAAAATAATAAAAAATCAGAAAGACAAAAAAATATAAATATATTTTATTTAAATATTTTTATAAATAAACTTTATTAATTAATTTAGTTTTTTTTAATTCTAGGTTTAATTCTAATATTTTTCTTAATAAACTAAAAAATGTAGAATTAGGGTTTTAAATACTTTTATCCTTTTTCTTTTCTTTTCACCATATTTAATAATTAATTATTTATTTTGTAAATAAATTGCCATGTAAATAATTAGGTTAAAATTAGGGTACAAACTTAAACATTTTTTTAATAAATTAAAAATAGTTTAGAATTAGGTTTTAATTCCATTAATTCTCATTAAACTCCATAAATGTAAAAACTCCTAAAATTCTTTCTTTTATTTTTCTTTTAATCAATTTCATGATTCCAATTTAATTTCCTTAAAAGGGTCCAACGCCCTCGCTTTCGATCATAATTCTATTTCGCGCGCTCATTTTATTTCCTTTTTATAAATTTCATGTAATTCTCCCAAAGCTATGTAATAGATCAATTAGGGTATTTATTTTCCGCATTTTGTTTTATTTCAAATCGGGTTTTGGATTAATTTGGCGATGTAGACCCGCGCCTTTGTAATAGCGTAGGACTTTTACCTTCTCGCATCTTTTTAACTGTTAATAATCTGCATGAAAGAATGAATGCCAAAATAAAAGCAACGCATAGATCACCAATCCATGAACAAGATAAACATAAATGAAAACGACACACAAATCACACATCACCCCTAGGGTACGTTTCACTGTTGCCTTGCCCCTTGAAAGGTGGTCGTCGAGTAGAGGATGTTTTAGTAAGTCCTCATGTCCATGAACATGGCATGAGGGTAGCTTCTAAGGTGTCTTCCTATTGCTCAGGTGATCACCACGTCCCGAACCCTCGAATTGACCCGAACACCTCCAACGGTGGTGCTACCTACCTCTCAATGGTAGGATGGCACTACTTCAAGGACATTTACACAGACGAATTCCTTAGGGTAGGTAGACGACTCTAGATACTTGCTCTAATTTCAAAACAAAAAAATCAAAACTCTTTTCACACCGACACTTTCAAAAAGCTTTCGAAAGCAACTTTTCAAACACTCTTGAGGACTCATACAAGAGTCGAACTGAAATTTTCAAAGAAACTTTTTAAACCCACAGTTGAAAAGCAAACAAACAATTTTGAAAACACAAATGAGCAAGTATCTAAGAGCCCATGGATAACCATGGATAGAAAGGGTGCTAACACCTTCCCTTTTTATAAATCTACCTCCCGAACCGAGAGCAATCTCTATAAGGAATTTTTCTGTGCTTTTGTCCTTTCCATTTGGAGAAAATAAAAGACGGTGGCGACTCTTGCTTACCGCGAAATTTCACGAACCAGTGTTAAAAAGTCAGTTCCAGATCCACCGATCACAGTCGCTAACCTCACGATGGTGCTCACCAAACCCCAAACACGAATCCGACCACCCCAAAACCCTCCCCAAATCAAACAATCAAAAAGAAACGAGAGCTAAATTTTTTACCCCTCTCGCGATTTCTGTGCTTTGAGTTTCAATTTCCGGTTCTATTTAGGTGCTAATCCCCTCCTCCTTCTTTGATTACGCAGGTTCTAAAGTAGAGGCGGAGCTTGAGGTGGACGGCGGTGGTTCAAGAATGCAATTAGGGTTTCTGATTCAGAAACTCTAATCGCTTCCTCCTTTAAACAACAATAATGGTTTTCTTCATGGGGATTTGATATCTGTCTGGGGATTTCTTCTTCTAATTTGTAAAGATTTGATGAATATTGGATATTCTGTATATTTAGCATTTGCTCTGTAATAACGATTTTGTAAAATTTTAGTTTGTGTAGTTTTTTCTGGATTTGTAAAGATTTGGTGAATATTAGTTTTGGTAAGATTTGATAGGAGATTTAATTTAACGTTAAATCTACACAATACTTGTTAATGTAGAAAACACGCACAATTGATACAGTAATCGTTTTTGTGATTTTGGGCCAGCTTCTTTTCCTTGTTTACAGCAACAAAAAAACAATTGGGCCTTGCGCTTTTGGTCCAGCAATTTCAGAAACCTATTTTTTTTGTTCAGCCCAGCTCATTATATTTTTTTGTATTACATTAAAAATGTTTTTTTTAATGCAACGAGGCCCAATTGGCCCTTCCGTAACCCAATGTTTTAAACAAACTTTTAATAAATAATAAAATTCCTAAACAATGATTAATGAAAGCATTATCGTGGTAAGAAAAAGTCTAACATCATTTAGAACATATATCATGTTCTCTTATTACTTACTATATTTATTTTAATTAAAATAATAACAACAGTTTTAATAATTTTTTCTTAAAACAATAAAGCATCAAATGGGCTAACCTAGAATTTGTTTAATGGGCTTGTTATTTTATAGTTGTACCCCTTATTCTCTGATATTCCTAAAATAAAAATGGGCCAACATGAAATGGGCCTTTGATTCGAAGTTTTCACCTCCTCTTTTACTAACGGCAATAAACTTAAAGTGGACTTTAATATACTTAAGAGCTTAATCCTTTTTTGAAATAATTTTCCATTTTCGAATTGCATGGTCCATTGGCCAACGTGCTTCGTGAATGGGTTTATGGATATGTAGGTCTTTCTGATTTAGAAAGCCCCCATTTTTGCAAATTAAAATACACCCCCTAGTCTTGGATGAGGATGGGCCATCAGATATTGTTGTACCATCTTTAATTAAATATTTCTTCTAATAAAATCAACGAGGTTGGACAAATTTGGAGTATGATAGTTATAGGTATTAATCTACAATCGGCCGTCCACAGATAGTTGTCTTAGCTTGTTACAGGTATTAATCTGGGAATTTGCAACATTGGTCACATAGATAGTTCCCCGTCTGGTTTTGGGCATTAATCTGTGGCCTGTTGTATTTGTTGGTAAACCCGTCTTTCTTCGGGAGTTCATACCACTTGGTCGTGTAGATAGTTTCCCCATCTGGTTTCGGGCATTAATCTTTGACCTGCTGTGCATAAGTTGATAGTATTCGTTTGTCTGTGAATTCAACCTAAAAAGGTAGAGTCAATTTCATGCGATGTCATGATGTATGAATTGCATGATACTCTCAAAATAAATGAGATTGTGATATATGCATTTGTGTTGCATATGTTATGATGTTTGTAGAAATGATGTATGAATGCAATGTATGAATGTGTCGACTGTTCTATTGCAGTGTTATTGAATTAGGGAAAGAAATCCCTGATTGCAGTTGGGGGTGAAGAATGTATGTCTTCAAATACTTGTTGAAGTTGAAATGCTGGGAGACCGACTTCCGTTATTAGAGAAATAAACTCTATTCGTGAAGGAAAACTCTGCGAACTGCTTGGGGATTTTGGTTAAATCCTATTGGGGAGTCCTGAGAAGCTTGGAGACTTCACCGAGGAATCTTTTGTTGGAGCAATAATTTGGAGATTTTGCTCTGCCGGGGATATGAGAACCTGACACCATTAGGCTGCATGCTGAGAATATGGCAGTGACTTTATAGTAGGATGCCCCTGCCTCTATACCTGCTGGAGAAGGTATCTGTTGAGATTTTGAAGATAGCCCTTAGACATTGTCTAGTTTCTTACACCATTAGTAATTGTCTTTCTGTTTTTATGTGTATATTTGTAAGCATTAATCATATTCAAATGCATATGTTCAAAAATAATCACTGGATGTTTTCACAAAGAAAAAAGAAAAAGAAAAATAGAAATTTTCACTTTCGAAGGAATAGCTTTGTATCAACTATGAATAAGCGTTTTTGTGAAAGGAGACGAACATCCTAGTAAGAGAATGTTGTCGCAAGAATAAAAATTTACAAAATAGCATTCAAATAAAACAACTATATGAAATAATCCCATTGGGTTCTCAATTCTGCTATTGCCTTTATGTCTTCGAGTGTCTCATCTCTTTGCTGCTTGTCTGAAGCTTACTGGATTGATTAGTACCACTTGAGCTTGATAGTTGATACTGAAGATTGGCTGTAAGGTGATCCAACGGGACATAGTTATACATTTTAAATCCCTAACTTTTTTTTGGACCGCCCTTTCGGGTTTTCAGTCCACCGGGATACCCTTTTTTGCCCAAGTCGCCTTTTCAGGTTTTTGACTTGCCGGGTGTACATATTTTTTTTCTACATATATATATATATATATATATATATATATCCCTAATTTTTGCCCGAACCCTTTTTGGTTCGCCGGAATGCCCTTATTTTTTCCTAGGCCAGTCAACCTAGCGGGTCTTTGTTCATGCGTAGTATCTTTTAACTATGTCCGTGTTTACAGGGTGCGGAAGGTCGTCACCGTCCATGGTGGTTAAGATCATGGCTCCACCAGAAAATATATTCTTGATCACAAATGTCCCTTCGTATGTAGGAGTCCATTTTCCCCTAGGGTCACCTTTTAGAAGTATGATGCGCTTGATTACCAGGTCACCAGCTTGATATACCTGATGTCTGACTTTCTTGTTAAAAGATTTGATCATACGCTTTTGGTACATCTGGATGTGACAGACAGCCGCAAGCCTCTTCTCATCAATCAAGTTTAATTGGTCAAGTCGAGTCTGAACCTATTCGTCTTTGCTCAGCTCTGCATCCCTCATGATTCTCAAGGAAGGGATCTGGACTTTTATGGGCAGGACAACTTCCATCCTGTATACCAAAGAGAAAGGGGTTTCCCCTGTTGATGTACGTATTGTGGATTTGTAACCATGAAGAGAAAATTGTAACATCTCGTGCCATTCTTTATATTTCACCGTCATCTTCTATATGATCTTCTTGATATTTTTATTAGCAGTTTCTACAGTGCCATTCATCTTCGGCCGGTAAGGAGAAGAGTTATGATACTAGATCTTGAATTGCGTGCAGAGCTCGGTGATCATAGTGTTATTGAGATTGGTACCATTATCCGTAATGATTCTTTCTGGAATACCATACTGACAGATGAGGTTATGTCTGATGAATCGGGGCACAACGTTCTTGGTGACAGAAGTAAATGAAGCTGCCTCGACCCACTTCGTGAAATAATCAATGGCAACCAAAATGAAGCGGTTCCCATTAGAAGCTGTAGGTATGATCTCTCTGATCATATCGATGCCCCACATTGCAAATGGCCAGGGAGCAGTCAAGACGTTTAGAAGAACCAGAGGCACATGTACTTTATCAGCATAAATCTGACACTTATGACAAGTCCGTGAATGCTGATAACAATCTGCTTCTATATTGGACCAGTAGTATCCTACCCGTAGGATCTTTTTAGCCATCGTGTGCCCACTAGAATGGGTTCCAAAGGTACCTTCGTACAAATAAGCCATAATCTTTTCTTCCTCACTCTTGTCTACACACCGAAGCAAGGTAGAATCGTGATTGCGCTTGTAGAGGATCCCATTACTGAGGAAAAACTTGGCAGAGAACCTTCTTAGGAACTTCTTATCATTGACTGGAGCTCCCTTAGGACACTCTTGGGCTTAGAGATATCTTTTGACTTCATAGAATCAAGGTTTGTCGACTACTTCTTCATTATCAATCTCATAACAGTATGCCGATTCATCCATTCTCTCAATAGTGATCTGAGGAGCTTCATTATCCCACCTGACCTTGAATATGGATGACGTAGTAGCTAGCGCGTCCACTAGTTGATTTTCCTCTCGCGGAAAATGCTCAAAAGTGACTTCTTCAAAGTGTGGAATCAGTGTTAACACATGCTCTCTGGAAGGAATGACATTAGGATGCTTCGTGTCCCATTCTCCCTTGATTTGACTGGTTACTAGGGCCGAGTCTCCAAATACACTTAAGAACTTGATCCTCAAGTTTATAGCAGCTTTGAGACCCATAATACATGCTTCATACTTAGCCATATTGTTGGTACAATTGAAACATAATCTGGAAGTGAAAGGAGTATGACAGTCTTCAGGGGATATGATCATAACACCGATGCCATTTCCAAGAGCTTTGGAAGCTCCATCAAAAACCATAGTCCATCGTGATCCTTTTTCTGGTCCTTCATCTGGTCCAGGTTCTTCATAATCAGTTACTAACATGATGTTCTCGTCCGGGAACTCAAAATTCATGGATTGGTAGTCATCCACAGCCTGATGAGCTAAATGATCAACTAATACACTTCCCTTAATTTCTTTCTGGGTTGTATACTGAATGTCGTTTTTGGTCAGGATCATTTGCCATCTTCCTATTCTCCTGGAGAGAGTGGGCTTCTCAAACATGTACTTGATAGGGTCCATTTTAGATATCAATAAAGTAGTGTGAGTCAACATATACTGTCTTAGTCGGCGAGCAGCCCATGCAAAAGCACAACAAGTTTTCTCGAGCAGTGAGTATCTTGTTTCACAGTTGGTAAACTTTTTGCTAAGGTAGTATATTGCATTCTCTTTTAGACCAGACTCGTCATGCTGCCCTAGAACACACCCCATTGAGTTCTCTAACATTGTTAAGTACATGATCAGAGGCCTTCCTTCAACTGGCGGCATCAATATTGGCGGCTCTTGAAGATATTCCTTAATTTTGTCAAAGGAGTTCTGGAAATCATCATTTCACTGCTTGATCTTTCTTCAGCAATTTGAAGATTGGCTCACAAGTAGCCGTTAAATGGGAAATAAATCTGGAAATGTAGTTCAGACGTCCCGAGAATCCCCTAACTTCCTTCTCAGTGCGAGGAGTTGGAATTTCTTGTATAGCTTTAACCTTTGTAGGGTTTACTTCAATACCTTTGCCGCTAACAACGAAACCTAAGAGCTTACCAGATCTTACCCCAAAAATGCACTTATTCGGGTTCAACCTCAATTTGTATTTTTTTCAGTCTCTCAAACAGTTTCTACAGGTGATCACGGTGCTCCTCTTCAGTCTGATACCTGGCTATCATATCGTCAATGTAGACCTCTATATCATGATGGATCATATCATGAAACCAAGCTACCATGGCACGTTGATAGGTTGCCCTGATGTTCTTTAACCCAAACGGCATAACCTTGTAACAGAAAGTGCCCCACTGTGTGACGAAGGTCGTTTTCTCCATGTCCTCAGGTTCCATTTTGATCTGATTATACCCGGAGAAACCATCCATGAAGGAGAATACCTTATGTTATGCGATGTTGTTAACCAGAACATCAATATGGGGAAGCGGGAAGTCATCTTTGGGGCTTGCCCTGTTCAGGTCTCTGTAATCCAAACACATACGTACCTTATCATCCTTCTTAGGTACTGGAAAACCATTGGCAACCCATTATGGATAAGAGGCGACAGCTAAGAAACCGGCATTAAACTATTTCATGACTTTAGCCTTGATCTTTTCTTACATATCTGGCCGCATGCGACGAACCTTTTATTTCACTGGAGGGAAATCCTCTTTTATTGGTAGGCGATGAACCATAATATCAGTTTCAAGTCCCGGCGTGTCTTCGTATGACCAGGTAAAAACCTCAACATAATCATGTAGCATCTGAATTAGATGCTTCTTGATGCTATGCTCCAGATCGGAACCTATCTTGACTTCTTTCCTGTCCTCTTCAGTACCCAAGTTAACTGTCTCAACCGGCTCTTCATGAGGTTGTATTTCCCTTTCTTCCTGTTGTAACGGTCTGGCAAGTTCTCCTGGTACCTCACAATCTTCCTCACCTTCGTCCCTGTCTTGGTAGATCAGATTTTCAAAGTCATAATAGGAAATAGCAGAACTGTTATCAATGGGATCCAGAGTGGATGTGGATCTGCAGTTAGATATGTGGGTGTGCGTAAGAGCATAGCTGTATAATTTTTGAAAAAGTAAAGAGGAAGAAAAGAAAAACAAAGAGCATAAAATTTGTATGCAAAACATCCAATGTTTTATTAATGACATATTAAAATGAAGTAATGACCCTCACAAATAGACCATTGTGTCTCGGGTAAAGCACAAGGCCTTAGAGTTTCAGTTGTTCAAATATTACATATTCTTAAAAACAAAAAGACAAATTACTCTTGAATAAAAGAGATGGGAACAAATCTTTGGCCTCCCAATTGTTGAGTCCACCGCTGGTGGTTGGGAAGATCCATTTGTCCAAGTCATAATCACTATCACTGTCTTCCAGAGCATTGACTCCATGGTTGCTGATTCGTAAAGGTGGTCCCCCCGGCGAGAGCACGATGAACAGCTCAATGGGCTCCTGAAATAAAACCCAAACCAAACTTGTCAGATTTGTAGGGAATGTTTGGAAGTTGGCCCCAAATGGTACACTCACCTTCTTCAACTACTACTTCGGCATCCCTTAGAGAAACCATCTTCAGTGGAGGTCTGGTAATCTTCGATACCTTGGAAATAGTCTTGGTTGCAGCAATCGTTTGTGGAACCTCCTCAAAGTTCTGACAGGGGGTCTCGATGAACTCGCTGTCCATTTCAACATACCTGAAAGAGTTTAGGTGGCTCACCATGTATTCCTCCTCCCCATGGACTGTGATGGTTTTCCCATTGATCGGGTATTTCAACATCTGATGCACAGTAGAAGTAACAACACCAGCCCCATGTATCCAAGGTCGACCCAATAAAAAGGAGTAAGACGGGCGGATATCCATCACATAGAAAGTGGAATTAAAAGTCTGAGTACCCACTTTGATATGGATGTCCACCTCCCCGTGCACCATTCTTTTAGAACCGTCGAAGGACCTCACCACAATGTTATTGGGCTTTAGTGTGAGTCCTTCGTAATCTAGCTTGTCCAGAGCATTCTTGGGTAAGACATTTAACGATGAACTTGTATCAACCAGAACATGGGCTAATGTAGTGCCCATGTACTCAATGGAGACATGCCGGGCATTATTGTGTTTCCTTCCCTTGGGAGTTAAATCTGCATCAGAGAATCCCAGACCATTGTCAGATGTCAAACTAGCCACACAATTCTCGAATTGATCAGCGGAGGTCTCTTGAGGCAAATAGGCAGACTTCAGGAATTTTACTAAAGCCTTAGCATGGGCTTCAGAGCACAAAAGTAAGGCCAGCATTGAGATTTTTGAAGGGGTCTACCCCAATTGCTCCATGACATTATAATCACTTTTCTTGATTATCTTTAATATCTCTTCCATTTCCTTTTTATAAGTCTCATAGATGACTTCTTTGTGCACCTTCGTCTGGACAGGCTCAACCAATACCTCTTTGCCCCGAGTCTCGGTCGACCCAGCAGTAGGGATAACAGTAGGAGTAGCAAATGGGAGTACTAGAAGGAGTAGCAATGGGAATGATTACAGGAGTAGCAACAGTCTTTGGAGAGATTTCGGGAGAGAAAACTCTTCCGCTTCTCGTAATTTTGCTGACCCAAACGATGTTGTCGATGTCAGGATCAATATCTTCAGCAATTTTATCTTTGACAGCCAATAGGTCTTGCTTAATGCCATGGTAATAGACGCCAACCCCATAATTCCAGGGAACAACTTTATTAGAGGAATATGGTATTGGTCCCGGCAGGGTGATGATCAAGGGAGTAAACTTGGGAACATATGTAATCCTGATGGGTCTTTTGGTGGAGACCCTGGGAGTATTGTCGGAAATGGTAATTATCGAGACATCTTCACAATAACTTCTTGTAAGGGGAACTTTTTCGAACAAAATTTATTTGTTAACCATCAGGCGCTGGACGCCTATTTTTAACAACTAACAGACATCTTGTAGAGACATACATAAGTGGCAACCTTCACCACAACCCGAAAATAAATCGGCTTGCAATAGATTCTCTTTAACAGTCATAAGAGGAGTAATTAATTCATCCACGAAGGAAACAAAATGGTCATCATCAACAACATTGTCACCTTGGCCATGTTTGGGCATTGGTTCCGTTATTACATTAGGTGTCTATGGAAGGTCAAACTCAATCTCCTTTGACTCGATGAGATCTTGTACTTTATTCTTTAAAGCCCAACGATCGTTTGTATCATGCCCCGAAGTTTCAGAATGGTAGGCACATCGAGCATTTGGGTTGTAGCAGGGAGAGGCAATATTAGGATTCTTTAGGGCCTCCTTTAGGGTCAACAGGTTGGACTTCAGCAGGTGTGGCAAAACCTAGGATAGGGTCATGTTGATCCGAGTAAACTGTCTCCTGGGCGCATCCAGCCTGTGCTGATTGTTTTGCTGTTGGTTTGAGGCATGATTGGAAATTGAAATTCTGGCAGCAGATACTCAATGTCACAGTGAATGTTATGACACCGTATCTGACTTTCTATAAGACAGTAAATAAAAAAACAGTAAAGAACACAGTCAATTGTTTACCCAGTTCAGTGTGAAACAACACCTACTCTGGGGGCTACCAAGCCAGGGAGGAAATCCACTATAAGAGATATTAATTCAGGAATAAACCAACCAGTTTATCTCCTTCACTTAAGACCTACCCAATGCAACTTCAATCTAAGTTCAACTTAAACCTGAGTTCCTACTCACTCCCCCTCAATCACAACAGTGATACTAAACAATTGACTAATGAAATAATGAAGACACTCTTCAGAACATACACTTGATTATGCTTCAAAGCTTTTAATCAAGTAACACAGACACTCGTGCTTCAAAGCTTTGAGTGATACATAAACCTAACTTGACCTTGCTTCAAAGCTTTAGTCAAGAGACACAAACACTCTTGCTTCAAAGCTTTGAGTGATACACAACCCTTACAATCAAAACCTATTCCAAGTCACTTATCACAATGATACTTGATTGGATTACAGTAGTTAAAACTATACAGCCCCAAGTTGATCTTCTGTCCAAGAGTTAATTTCCAATCAGCTTTCCTGTTGAATATATATGCAGCTGTTTCTTCAGTTAGGGCTTCCACGAAAATCTAGGGTTAATTAGGGTTAACCTCAAGACTTGGTCACAAGACTTTATCAACCAGATTAGGGTTGAGCTAGGTTAACCTAAAGTCCACGTGAGATTCTGTTTTGGAAGGAATGAACCAAATTCCTGAAAAATCTCAGAATTAACCAAACTGCATAACTGTTAGATCAGTACAGGATGTCTTAACATTGGTTATGACAACAGAAATCCTGTTGACTGATTTTGGTAGAAAGTGATAAATGTGATCATTGCAAAATTCTCAGATACACAATCATAAATAGCAGCTACTGTATGCCATTCTTTTTCTGCATAAAGTACCTAATAACCCAGAATGTTATGACATCAGTCATGACATTCACACACCTGGTTTTACCAAAAATACATGCCAATAACTAAACACTTACAAAATCCCCCTTTGGCAAATTTTTGGCTAAAACCCCTAAGCAATCAGAGAATAGAGAGCAGCAGAATGAATATGTCTGCAGAAAAAAATAATGTCTACCAGTAATTAACACAAAATATCTCCCCCTCTTTAGCCACAAATAGGCCAAAAATGAAATCACTTGCAGCAACAGGAATCAAAAGCAAGCTTGACACTCCACTGGTCTTCAAGCACTGTCATCTTCAGAGGAGGCACTTTCTTCAGTATTAAGCTGATCTTCAGCAGCATCCTCTTCCCTTCTGTGTCCTTCAGTCTCCTCTTGTTCTAATCTGGCAATTAGGTTCTCAAGAGTCCTTTTCCTTGTCTCCAATTCTTTGCAGGTTTCCTTCAGCACAGCTATAACATCAGAATTTTTGGACTGAGTTTTGATAGTTGATGTCTCAGCTGATGTCATGACAATGTCAGGAACATGAGATCCCTGAAATAGCTTATAGTGCAACCCAAGAGCAGGAGCTCTTTTGCGAACAATGTCTCTTTCCACTAGGATGTCAGGATACTGAGCAAGGACAATACCACATAGGAGGGAGGGAAAGGCAATAGGGCCTTTAACAGCATAGCTTCCAGCATGTTTTAAAGTTTGATCAAAGATATACCTGCCATAGTCAAATTCAGTCCTGGTTCCAACAGCATAAATGAATCTTCCCAATCCTGTGGAGATGGTTGATTTATGGTTGGTAGGAACCTAGTTGGTTGCACCAATCTTGTGCAGGATGGCAAATTTCATGCTTAGCTTGCTAGCATTCAGCTTTCCTTTTAAGGGCCAGCACTTGACTTGTCTTGCAGTGATGGTTTGGCATACTTGATTGTCAGTAACCTCTAGTTCAGGGCAAGCCTCATCTGGTCTTCCAAGGAATTTGTTAATTTCAGAGGGAGAGAAATTAACCTTTCTTCCTCTTACATAGACACATTTAAAGTCAGTTGACCTTCCATCAGCACATTCATCAGATAAATTCACTATGAATTCTTTGACAAGATTTTCATAGCAATTGGTAAACTTTACCACAGTATTCATTAGTCCAGCAGATTTAATTAGGTCCATGATTTCCCTACATTCCATGGCCCCATTGTTCAGTTCTCTTTCCAAGGCTATTCTTTTCAAGCAAACATACTTCCATCTGTTGGCATTTTCAGGGTGGTGAAAAGAAATGTTGTCAGTGGGGACTTCAGGAACTTTAGCCATTTTGCTTTAGGGGACTTTCCTTCTGAGAGGAATGTCTTCAGCATCTATGTCAAATTCTGATTCCTCATCTGAATCAGAAGGTTCAGGCTCTTTCCTTTTCTTTGCTATTGGTTGTCTCACAGGCTTTGAGAGACTCCCAACATGTACTCGGGTTTTCACCTTCCCTTTGGACAGTCCAGTCTTCACAGTTTCTACACCAGTCTTGCCTTCAGACCTGGTTTTCTTGTGAGCAACATCAGCAGTCTTCTCTTTGGTCAGACATTTTGCAGCATCCTGATTACCTTTTCTGTTCATCATCCTCCTAGCTATGCTAGGGTTGATATTTGCAATTAGGTCATTGTCTGAGTATTCTTCATCCACATCAATAACCGGTGGTTCAACATTCTTCTCTCAAGGGTTCTGGATATCATCAAGATTTTCAGATGATTTCTGAATGTTGTCATTTGGTGTCTCAACATTCTCAGGGACATCTGGATTTATTTCAACATTTGGACTTGCTGATTCTTGATTTAATGGAACAGAAATCCCAGGTACAGAGTGGTTCTCACTCAGAATTCTTGTAACAAGCCTAGCTATTGCTTGATGAACATAAGCTGAGCCTTCCCTATTTGGAACAGAAGATGAAGGTTGAGAGGGATTACCGGATGAAGTAGCTTGAGACCTTCCTGCATGCCTTGTTCTCAGCTTTTTAACCTTAGAGGGGTTAGTTGCCATTTCTCTAAGAGGAGTAATCTCCAGGACTTCAGAATCCATGCATGATGTGATTGCCCTAGAATCTAGATCAGAGGATGAGGATGAAACAGTCGTCTTGGAAGAGGATGATGTTTGAGACATTTTGATAGTCTTAGAAAACCAGTAGCAACGAGAGAGAAAACTTTGATTGAGAGAATGGGGATTGTTGCAGAGCCGAGAGAGGAAGGAGGTAAATGAGTGTTTATTCAACTTCTTAACAATTTTGAAAGAATTAGGAAAACATATGATTAACCCAATCAAAATAGACTTAACACAAAAAACTCCTTCATCCCTTGTTTTAAGCAAAATTAATTGCTACATTTCCTCATGTTGACAAATACCCAACTTGCCCCTCAAATTTTCAAATTGATTTGCATCAAGTGCCTTGGTAAAAATGTCAGCCAGCTGTAGCAACTCAAATGCCGTCATATGCTAAATTCCTAAAGGAAATACTGTCTAATAAGAAAAAATTGTTGAAAATGAAACCGTTATGCTAACTGTCGAATGTAGCGCCATAATTCAAAATAACATGCCTCCAAAGCTAAAGGATCCTGGTAGTTTCTCCATACCATGTGTAATTGGAAAATCTGTCATAGACAAAGCTCTATGTGATTTAGGAGCAAGTGTTAGTCTAATGCCCTTATCTATTTACGAGAAGCTCAAACTAGGTGACATGAGACCTACCAATATGTCCTTACAACTAGCCGACAGATCAGTCAAATTCCCTGTTGGTATGCTAGAAAACATTCCAGTCCGAATATGACAATTTTACATACCTACTGACTTTATAATAATTGACATAAAGGAAGATTCAAATATTCCCATCATATTAGGAAGGCCATTTTTAGCCACTGCAGGAGCCATTATCGATGTTAAGAAAGGAAAGCTTACCTTCGAGGTAGGAGAAGAAAAAGTAGAATTTATTCTTTCCCAATTCTTCAAAGCCCCTGCTATAGATGACTCATGTTGTTTTCTAGATATTATCGATGAATGTGTCAAAGAACTAGAAATTCAAGAAGACACCTATTCTGGAATATTGAAAATTCTGACACCATCTATTTTCGAGGATGATGACTGGAGACAGGAATATCACGATGCCAACCTAAGCGAATGTTTAGCCTTAACACCCGATCCTACCCCAACTGATAAGAAAACAGGTATAGAACTTAAAACATTACCTAAAGATCTAAGGTATGAATTTTTAGATAAAGAACCCGAACGGCCAGTTATAGTCAATGCCAAATTAGGGAAGATCGAAACCGAAAAACTTCTTAATGTGTTAAGGAAGTATCCAACCGTGTTGGGATATAACATATCGGATCTAAAAGGAATAAGTCCTTTTGTCTGTATGCAGCGCATTATGCTAGAAGAGGACTGCAAGACTTCTAGAGAACATCAAAGGAGAATAAATCCTTTTTTAAGTGAAGTCGTAAAGAAAGAAGTGTAGAAACTACTAGAGGCAGGCATCATATACCCGATATCCGATAGAAACTGGGTCAGTCCAGTTCACGTAGTACCTAAGAAAGGAGGTGTTGCAGTTATAACAAACACAAAAGGCGAATCGGTAGCACAACGTACCAAAACAGGATGGAGAATGTGTATCGATTACAGAAAACTAAAAAAAGCTACGCGCAAGGACCATTTCCCATTACCATTCATAGATCAAATGCTCGAGCGCTTAGCTAAACATTCCCACTTCTGTTATCTTGACGGATACTCAGGATTCTTTCAAATTCCCATTCATCCTGATGATTAAGAGAAAACTATGTTCACATGCCCCTATGGTGCCTTTGCATACTGAAGAATGCCATTTGGACTATGTAACACACCTGCAACTTTTCAACGATGCATGATGGCGATTTTCGCAGAGTTTTTGGACGGAATTATGGAAGTATTCATGGACGATTTTTCTGTCTGCGGAGAAAGTTTTGACAGATGTTTATCAAATCTTGAGTTGGTACTAAAACGTTGTGTCAATGTCAACCTAGTTCTCAACTGGGAAAAATGTCATTTCATGGTGAGACAAGGAATTGTGTTGGGTCACATTGTATCAAACAGAGGGATTGAAGTCGATAAAGAAAAAATCGAAATTATCAAAAACCTTCAAACACCCAAAACAGTTAGAGAAATAAGAAGTTTTCTAGGACACGCTGGTTTTTACCGACGTTTTATAAAAGATTTCTCTAAAATCACTAAGCCACTAACTGAACTATTGATGAAAGGCGCTAAGTTTATTTTCTATGATAAATGCTTAAACGCATTTGAGACGCTTAAAGAAGCATTAATTTCAGCACCTATAATGCAACCTCCTGAGTGGAACCAACCATTTGAAATAATGTGCGACGCGAGCGATTATGCTGTAGGCGCAGTCCTAGGACAACGCAAGGATAAAAAGCTTCACGCTATTTACTACGCAAGCAGAACACTTGATCCCACACAAATGAATTACACCACTACGGAAAAGGAACTCTTAGCTGTTGTATTCGCGTTGGACAAATTTCATTCCTACTTAGTAGGCGCCAAAATTGTTATTTACACGGATCATGCTGCGATCCGATACTTGCTAAGTAAGAAAGATGCCAAACCAAGACTACTCAGATGGATCTTACTCCTACAAGAGTTTGACTTAGAAATAAAAGACAAAAGGGGAACTGAAAACGTACTAGCAGACCATTTATCAAGATTGGATGGAATCCAAACCGAGAGTGTTCCCATAAACGATGATTTACCATATGAACGCCTTATTGCTCAACTAGAGACAGCTCCTACCGACAGTTTAGAATAATGCGATGAACATTTTAACAACTGCGGTAGTAGAAGCTATCTGTACCAACACCACATTACCATGGTACACTGATTTTGTGAACTACTTAGCTGCCGATGTTCTACCGCCCGATTTAACGTACCAACAGCGAAAGAAATTCTTCCATGATCTTAGACAATACTTTTGGGATGAACCACTACTCTTTAAAAGAGGTGCCAATGGTATTTACCGTCGCTGTGTTCCTAACGGTGAAGTGGACGAAGTCATTGCTCATTGTCATTCCGCCCCTTATGGTGGACATGCTAGCACTTCGAAAACTTGTGCAAAAATACTACAAGCTGGTCTTTTTTGGCCCACTTTATGGAAAGACGTCCACGTAGCAATTATGAACTTCAATAGATGTCAGCGCACATGAAATATATCTAGACGTGACGAAATGCCGCAAAAAGGGATTCTCGAAGTTGAAATTTTCGATGTATGGGGAATTGATTTCATGGGACCGTTTCCCGCATCCTTTAGAAATAAGTATATACTGGTTGCTGTTGATTATGTATCAAAATGGATTGAAGCCGTCGCTGTACCCACGAAAGATACACGAGTGGTACTTAAATTATTCAAGAATGTTATCTTCCCACGATTCAGTATACCAAGATTAGTAATTAGTGATGGTGGTTCCCATTTTATCTCTAGAATTTTCGAAAAACTACTTTCAAAATATGGTGTTAAACATCGCATAGCCACACCATACCATCCTCAAACAAGTGGACAAGTGGAAGTGTCAAATAGGGAAATTAAACAAATCCTTGAGAAAACCGTAGCCACATCTAGAAAGGATTGGTCCTCCAAGCTAAATGATGCTCTTTGGGCATATAGGACAGCTTTTAAAAGCCCTATAGGAACAACGCCGTTTAAATTAGTTTATGGAAAATCTTGTCATTTACCAGTAGAACTAGAACATAAAGCTTATTGGGATATTAAAACTCTTAGCTTAAATTACACGACTGCTGGCGAGAAACGAATATTAGATATCCATGAATTAGAAGAATTGCATTTAGACGCTTACGAAAATGCTAGAATCTATAAGGAGAGAACAAAAAAATGGCATGATAAGCGTATCTCGAGGAAAGAATTTAAGAAAGGAGACATTGTACTCCTATTCAACTCTAGACTGAAACTCTTTCCGGGTAAATTACGTTCCAGGTGGTTAGGACCATTCGAAATTAATAAAGTTTTCCCTAGTGGTGCAATAGAAATTAAAGGAAATTCCATAGAACCATTTATAGTCAATGGCCAGCGTTTAAAGCATTATTTTAATGTCGAAAATCTAAATTATTCGGCTTATCTGAAATTAAGTGAGCCACCTACCCCGATACCTAATTGAATAGGTATTGTCTGTCGACCCATCGACATGAAACAAAAGCGCTTCATGGGAGGCAACCCATGTTTACTTTTAATTGTTTTTGTTGTTTTGATATGCTTTTTATTTTTTAACTTTGTTTTAATCTTTCAATTTTTATGTTGCATCCTTTATTTCTTTTTATTTGAACTTCTTTTTCTTTTGATTAACTTCGGCATTTTAACCTGAAAATACTAACTTAGTTTTTCGTACATTTATTAAATATTTTCAGGGTAATTCATTAGCTTTATTTTTTTAGCTCCATGGCATGTATGAACTACATGAACATAACCCTGAGAGGTAGGCATCAGAGAAGGCGCTTTGAGGATCTAGCTGAGTGAGAGATTCGTCCAACCATTTATGCTGACGACCATGCGATGAATGCCTTAGGAATTAGTGAGAGCGTTATGTATTTGCTTAACCAAATAGGTTGGGACGTTGCTCCAATTCAGAGATGCTATTGTACCTACCCTAAGCTGACCCTTGAGTTTTTGAGCACACTAAGCTATCTACCAAACCATGGGTTAGGTTTCAACTGCAGGCTGATCACCTTCAGAATGTTTAATATGGACTACCGCTACAATCATAAGGAGTTTGTCGATCTGTTAGGATTCCCTAATGGCCCTGATGTTTTCACCATGACCCAAGAAGACCTGATGCTAGATCATGACCTTGATTACTTCTGGGGTACTATTGCTAGAAACAACCATCCTGAGCCAAATGATCTTTACTTGGAGTCCATCCATAACCCCGCTATTAGGTACTTCCACAAAATCATTGCCCACAGCCTCTTCGGAAAAAAGCATAATGTTACAGTTGTGTCACGTGATGAGCTTTTCATCATGTATTGTGCTTCGCAGAACCGTCCAATTAATGGTGCCACCTACATGATTGCTAATATGGAGCGCATTATCCAAACAGAGAATGCACCAATCCTCATAGGTGGGTTAGTTACTATGATCTCCAATGCTATTGGACTTCGAAGACCTATGTTAGGAACAAATCAGCACTTTGGGATTAGGCCAATGAATATTGAGTTTTGCTTTCACACTAGCTTCATAGGGAACCTTGGGCCGAATGAATTTGAGTTGCTGATTAACCATGAAAATGTTCACTAATTTGTACTCTCAAATCCTATTACTAGTGTCCATAACAGAGCAAATTGGCTTTTTAATCTCCACCATCCTCCTACACCGCCTTCGACTCCATCCACTGTTAAAATTTATGAAGTCCCAAATACCCCTCTAGCTGCTGAAGAATCCGATCCTGAAACACCACCTGGATACCACCAATTTCCTGACCCATGGGATCAGCCTGTAGTGTCCACTGAGTCTACCTTCCCAGTTCCTGAGATACCACCACCACCTCCACCTGCTGTCACACTCGACTCTTTGAATACTGAAATAACTGGCATGTAGGGTGAGCTTACCTCTTTACGAGCGGATCTCCATGGTTTTATGGATTTGGTAACTGAACAATTGGATTTCATTCACCAACATCTATTTTCTACTCATCGTGGCTAGGCGTTGCCGTACACAGTGAGGTCAATGTTTCGTCTAAGTGTGGGGGAGGAACCTTAGTTTTAGTTTTTTTTATTCTATGCATTTAGTTATTGTTTGTTCCAAATTGTTACTGTTTTTGTTTGTTTCAAATTCTAAACAATTCTATTAGTTAATGATATTTCATTTATTTATCATCAGTTTCAATTTTACTGTCATTATTTTTTCTACTATTACGAGCTATGACTGTTATTGTTTAGTGCTAATATTGCTGCTTTACACTACTGTTACTATATTCTATGCTGTCATGAGTTTTATCTTCCCTAATAATAACAAGTGCAGCTAATGATGCTAAGGAGAATGGCACGATAATGAATATGAAAAATTGAGTCTGTTTGATTCTAAGCTATTTTCCCCTAAACAGAGGTGTTACGAACACAACACCGCTGTTACGAATGTAACAGCCCCTTTTGCGTTACGAACGTAACGCCCCTGCGTTGCGAACGTAACGGGGCTCCTCGCTGTTACGAAACATAAACAGAGGCACATCGCTTAATTTTTTCTTTCCCCTCTCATTCTTCCAAACGCACGCTGTAAACCCTAGCACTTACTCATGTTCAAAATTCCCCACCATTCCCATTTTCAAACTTCCTGCATTAAGAGCATTCATTCCCATTTAAGAGCAACCCACATTTACATCCTATAAAGAGCTTCACATAGTTTCATCCCATTCCATTTGAACACTCTCTGCAAAGTCTCTCCCTTACCACTTTCACAGTAGAACCTTGCTTCAGTCAACAAATTATCAATGGAGAACAGAGAGGCTGACATGGCTGGAATTGTTTTTAGGAATCAAGACGGTGGACACCAAAGGGAGCAATATTTGAAGTTTCACCGTAGGGGAGTCTTGGCCATGAAATATCCCGACAACGATTGTCTCAACAAATTGGGAATATTTGATGGAGTGCATTGGTTGCTCCGTCTCTCTGGCCTCTCATTCGCATGCGCGCAACATCACCCGACGTACCCTAAGCTGACGCTCGAGTTCCTTAGTTCGTTCTCGTATTCAACACTGAGTGATGACGCCATGTTTCTCACGGGCACCGCATCTTTCCGTATGTTCAACACTGAATATACGTTAGACCAAGAAAGAATCACGAAGCTACTCAATATTTCAATTAAGGAAGACGAATCCGAGACGGTGCACCACAAGGTCCCTTCTACCGAATATTGGGCCGTTGTTTTGTTCGAATTATGGAAGAAAATCACCAATGTCTCGACAGGAAATTGGGATGAGTGTCTGGCATCTCACATTCACAACCCCACCACTAGGTACTACTTCAAGATTCTTTCCAACACCATTTTTGGACGAGCTAATAGCAACAAAGTCAACTCAAAGGAGGTATTTTTCCTTCATTGCTGCTTAGCTGGGAAAACCAAGGTAAATGCTACTCCGTTCCTTATACGTCATATTGAGTCCCTTTGTGCAAGGGGACAACAACCATTTTTGATCGGAGGACTGGTAACCACATTAGCTCATGGGCTTAATTTGAAAAGCCAACTAGAGACTCTTAATGCTCTACCGCCTCTTCTCATGGATTTGGATAACTGTAAATACATGCGTTTGATTAGGAACCTAGATGATGGCAAGTCTAATTTAATGGTGAAGAACACGATTGTTCCAAGTGTTATTATGCCGGATAGGTTTCTCACAAATGTGGCGAATATGGATAAGTGGATTTATGATTTAAATGCCCCTGAACCCGACCTAGCTCCTCAGATGAATCAAAATCCTCAACCTGTTGATGAGGTAGAAGAAGAAATGGATGCACAGCAGAAGACAACACCTCAACAGGATATACCAAGCACTTCTACTAGGCGCAGAAGAAGGCCTCGTTGCCCGACTACTGAAGACCTTTATGAGGCAATGATGGATCAAAACCAAAGGATGACAGATATGCATGCTCAGCTTACCTGCCAATCCCAACAGGCCACTGATATCCAAGCTCAGCAAACTGTAATGATGCAACTTATGCAACAGATGCAGTAGCAACAAATTGAACAAGGAGCTAGGTATGAGGCCCGTATGGATACTTTGACGACATAAATGGGTGGTTTGAGTGTACGCATGGATGCTTTTCAAGAGATCCTGCGCCATGTTGGATTTCCCTGCTTTGATGGGCAGAGAAGAGGTCGTGCAAGATCCAGAGGGAGAGGGCCTGAATGAAGATATCTCCTCCCATCCTTAACCTCCTTTACCTTATTTCGAAACATTAAGGACAATGTTAGATTTAAGTGTGGGGGAGGAAACTCTATCATTTTATTTCGCTTTCTAGATTAGATTTAATTTTTTGCATCGTTTTTCCTTTCTTGTACTTTCCCTTCAATAAAACAACTTCATGTACAATTAAGTCCTTAATTGCTAAGTTCTTTTTCTTGCATTATTGGAGTTCCCCAAACTTTACAATTCTTGAGCCATAACGAAAAATATACGATTATCACACAACGCGATGTGTCCAAAAGGCTAGGTAAAACCAAATATTCAATTAAGTTTAGGCCACTTGAGGAAGTTTGACAAAATCGTTACGGTTTTGACATTTTAGAACTCCACCTTATGCGATGCCATTTTGGGTACTTATTATACCGCCAACCGCGAATTTTACTTTAAATTAGCCCCTAGTAGTTTATCTAGCAGTCGGCACCGTCAAAACACAAACTACGCAAGGAACCGGTGAATATTAGTGAATGATCCGAAAGAGATGATGATAAAATAGCAATCTTTGTCGTGAAATGCCCAAAGTAAGTTAGGTGACCCTCACTCGGTCATTTAGCCCAAAGGATGTAATTCTCACAAGATAAAAGAAAACTTATTGTAAATTGGTTCAGAAGTATCTGAAACTGAACTTGGTAGGGCGGACTACGGACCGATCCCCCGCAATTTACAATTAAGTTATAAAAAGAAGGGGTTACCACTTATAAGTTCCAGAACCCCAAGAATCAACAAATCATAGTCGCTAACCGGTTACTTTCCTATGTGCGTGTGGAGATAAAGGGCTTAATGTGATTGTGCTTGAATGAACACGGGTGAAATTTAGTTTAAAGGGTTGATTGGTGTTATAACAACATGACTCGAAATGGTTTGCACAATTGGAGTACTCTAATGTCGTCACCGTACCTCTTTTGCATCTAAATATGTTGGCCTAATCAAAATTTACAAACTAGCTAGTTTGCAAACATCGTCGCATGTGTTTAATTCGTCGTTTTTATAAACCGCCTTATCTTTTTGCTTGAGGACAAGCAAAGTTTCAAGTGTAAGGGAGTTTGATAACACAAAAATGTATCGCTTTTTAGGCCTAATTAACACGAGTTATTTGTACGTTTTTATCGAATAATATGCATCACGAAGGTATTTTTATTTGTTTTCAGGTAAATTATATTTTCCAATGCATAAGATGGCAAATAAGCTAAAAGGAGCAAAACAAGCTAAGAAATGGCAAGAAGAAAGAAGAAAAATGACATTCTGCCAAGAAACTCACACCAGATGAACGTTACGAGCGCAACGCTTAGTGTTACGAACGTAACTCCTAGCGCACACTGTTACGAACGTAACGTAACGCGTTACGAACGTAACAAAGGGCCTAGATGTTACGAACGTAATGAATTCCATTACAAACGTAAGACTCAAAAACTCAGTTTATGCAGTCAGCCACGAAGCAGCCCACACGAAGTCCACACGACCTCATTTCATCAATTTAGAATTTAACGCACGTACTGAAATAATGGAACATGATAGTTACAAGAGAGAGCCTATATATTTGTTCAAGACTTCACTTTGAGGGGGTCGTAGAATTTGTTTCAGAACCATAATTTCTTTCTGCATTGCTTTACTTTGTTTTCTTGCTTTGAACCCTTATTTTCCTTTCAAGCCTCTGTAATTTTCCAGTTCCCTAAAGTGTTAATTCTTCACATCGAAGGATTAACACACACTTAGTTCTATATTTCAATTAATTGTATCACAAAAGCTACTGTACGAATTCAAGATTACCACGACAATATAAATTACAAGTTTTTTTATGCAATTCGATCTTTGTTGTTTATATGTTATGTCGATTATTTTCATGAACTGTATTTTACGTCGCATGTTTGCTAAATACATTATTTCTGACTAATTTTGTTTGTACCGGTATGTGACTCTTAAGCACCGAAGGAATTCGGTGATAACTTGGCTAAAATCTTTTATAAATAATTTCTGGTTTCCAATTTCCATATTTAATTTAACTACCCTTGTCACGAGAGTGAAAGGATATTTAACACGATTTTTCCACGAGAGTGGAAAATTAATTAAGGCAAGAACCTGCATGCGAGAGCTAGGGTTCGACCCAGATAGTGGTAACGAAACATTAATTTTTAAATACACGAGAGTGTTTTAACAAATTAATTAAACTCGAGTTGTTTTCAAAAATTGTTATTAAATTTAAAGTGCATCCACTAGGTTTATTAGCATAACTTATTTCATGAACACGAGAGTGTATGTCTCAGGTTTTTAAACAATTCGTTTTTACCGGAATACTTTATATGCCAAGTGATTCACCGAGTTCCCGAAGTCTGACTATCACATAACGGTATAACTTTTACTATTGCTTTTAATTAAAACCTTTTTCCCCTAAAACCAAATATTCATCTCTTAGTTAAACATTTGTAACATTAGATTGTATGCGATTGATCCTCAGTCTCTGTGGGTTCGATAATCATTTAAAACTAGAACGACTAAATTGTATACTTGCAGTTAGTATCCCGATAGACTCATAAAGTCCCGATCAACAGTCGACCAGAAAGATGCCTCATAAGGAATAGATTGGGCCCACGAATGTTAAAAATCCCAAAGAGTGCATAACTAGAAAAGCAAAGTGTTATGACTGGAGATGATGGGTTCGATAGCAGGAATGGAGAATGTAGGATCATGGAGAGAAGTTACCAGAGACACATGGCGTACAAGGAAGCGAAGCCCTCCAGAAAGTAGTTAATTTTCACGTATTATAAATAAAGCACTTAGTGCATAGTGTAAAGGGTCAAAGTTTCACATTCCTATACGCTAGTCACCCAGAGTACCCAAGCGAATGAAAGATATGAGTCAAGATAGGGCAATGTACGTTTGAACCAACCTATTTTCAATTGTTTTGATATTATGTCATTTATGTTTACAGTTTAAAACATCTTTTGTTTTATTTTACAAGTCTTGATTTATTTCTTATAAACTCGTTCGGCACTAGTTGAACGAATCCTTTTGAACACACTTTACGAAAACACTCAAAAATTGAAGCACGGTACTGAGATTCCATGGTCGATCTCACCATAAAATTTTATGTTAAGAGACCAGCGTTGTTTTCTAAAAGCAGACGCGAACAAATTGGCACACCCGGTGGGGCCGTGTAATAATTTTGTATTTATGTTTAGTTTTGCAATGTTTCTTGTAGTTTAGCTGGTGTGTGTATGAATTTAAAAAGTGGTATAGTCAAGCTGTCGTCGGATAATCAAGATGTCGTCGTGCAAGAACTGGGTTATAGTTAATTCCTCCCTTTGTACCAAGAAGAGCTACATTGGGGAAACTACCATAACCATCGACAATCTCTACATCCTCCTAAGCTCGAAGATACCAATCAATATCTGAGTGAGTAAGTTCCATGATCTTAGGAGCCCAATGGGATTCCTTCCTGATATCCCAAAAAGCATCAGACTGAGGCATATGAGAGATAAACCACTGGTACAATAGAGGCGTACAACAGATAATCATCCCCCCGTGATAAGAATTACGAAGATGGATAGAGTAATAAGCATCTCCCAACAATGTAGGAATTGAGTTTCCAATCATGAAGATCCTGATAGCATTAGCGTCAACAAACTTGTCCACATTAGGAAAGAAGAACAACCCGTAAGCAAGTAGAGCAAAGATGGCCTCAAAAGCGATTGTACTCTTCATCTTGGAAAAGTAACGAGCTTTCTCCAATAATAAATGAGCTAGATATACCACCCTTCCTATCTTAAAGCTTGCCCAAATCCGGGTATAGGACTTATAAGTAATCACCAAGCACCCTGAAAACCAGGAAAATCCAAACAAACAGATATGCAACATATAATATATAACAAACAATAGCACATATACAGATATAAACAAATATAAGTTTAACCCACTTAGGGATGGACCAGCAAGAGGTTAATATTTCCCCAGTGAAGTTGCCATTTTTTTCTGTATCGGTAGAAATGTTTAAGACTAAGCCATTGGATTGACTAGACTTATACAAATCAAAATAATAATCGCCATCGCACTTTATTGTTTCCAAAGGAATGGGAAAATAGCGAGTAACAAAAAAGAGGGGGAAAGATTCTAAGTAAGGGGGTTGGTTATGAAAAGGGAATGTATTAGCACCATAAACATCTACGGTACTCCGCAGGAACCTTATTGAAAAATCTGTATATTTTGGCTATGAAATGTTGTATGAAAAATAGATGGTGGAGGTGAGAAAAGAAATATATTTTTATGATTTTTCACCCGCCGCGGTTGCTAACCTTTAGTGCCTACTGTTGTACCCCAAAATTTTCCCTCTCATTTCACTCAACACATGCCCATTGAGGTCCTCAACTTGCTCAAGGATGCCCAAGAGTTGACTAGACAAACTCTCTCCTAAGGCAATGCACCTCAAACTAGGGTTTCCATTTTCATCAAGGTGTGGGAACTCCAAAGGTCCAAAATTCCTTCCATGGTCCCAATATGTTCTCAAGATCATCCATGTCAAGTTTCATGCCTTGCACAAGAAGTTTGCTCAGTCAATTGCCCAGATGCCTGAAAATCAACTATACTAGGTCAAAAGTCAATTGTGGCCCACATACAGTCAAACTTCAAGATTTTTGGTCAAAATCAACATTTTGAATAGATATAAATCATTTGATCAAGGGTTGATCATGATTCCTCAAGGAATGCTCCCAAATTCATTAAAACCTAAAAGTTGCTAAATTAGGGTTTCACAAGAAAAGTCAACCAAACTTTGACCAGGCATAACTTCTTCATACTTTATCATAAATTTTCCATCCAAGGCTCATTTTTAAGAGGATGCAATTCCCTACAACTCATCTTCATCCCACAAGTTCAAAATATGCACTCATAAAAATATATGAATTTCTACATTATAGGTCCTTTTGGAAAGTCAACAAAAACACCTTTTGAATCAAAGCTTCTTACATGAACATTGTAGTTGTTTAGTTATTGGCTTGCATTTTTGGCAAAACCAAGTGTGTGTGTGAATGTCATGACTGATGTCATAACATTCTAGTTTAGTATGTACTGATTCATTAGGTACCTTTGCAGAAAAATATTGTCATACAGGTGCTGCTGTTTATAAGTGTGTATCTGAGCATTTTGCAAAAAGATCACATTTACCTAAATCAGTAGACAGGTTTTCAGATGTCATAACAAATGTTAAGACATCCTATTCTGAACTAACAGTTATGAAGTTTGGGTAATTCTGAGTTTTTTCAGGATTATGACTCAGTCTTTCCAGAACAGAAAATCTCGTGGACTTGGGGTTAACCTAGCTCAACCCTAACCTGGTTGATAAAGTCCTGTGACCTAGTCTTAAGGTTAAACGGAATTAACCCTAGCTTTTTGTGGAAACCTTAACTGAAGATGTAGCTGCTATATATTCAACAGAGCTGCTATTTTGGAATCAATCCCTTTTTGACAGAAGATCATTTAGAAGCTGTATAGTTTTAACTATTGTAATCCAAGCAATTATCATTGTGATAAGTGACTTGGAATAGGTTTTAATTGTAAGGGTTGTGTATCACTCAAAGCTTTGAAGCAAGAGTGTTTGTATGTCTCTTGACTAAAGCTTTGAAGCAAAGTCAAGATAGGTTTGTGTATCACTCAAAGCTGTGAAGCAAGAGTGTTTGTGTTGCTTGATTAAAAAGCTGTGAAGCATAATCAAGTGTATGTTTTGAAGAGTGTCTTCATCAATTCATTAGTCAAATTGTTTTATGTATCACTGCTGTGATTGAGGGGGAGTGAGTAGGAACTCAGGTTTAAGTTGTACTTAGATTGAAGTTGCATTGGGTAGGTCTTAAGTGAAGGAGATAAACTGGTTGGTTTATTCCTGAATTAATATCTCTTATAGTGGATTTCCTCCCTGGCTTGGTAGCCCCCATAATAGGTGTTGTTGCACACTGAACTGGGTAAACAATTGACTGTGTTCTTTACTGTTTTTGTATTTACTGTCTTATAAAAAGTCAGATACGGTGTCATAACATTGAACGTGACATTGAGTATCTGCAGCCAGAATTTCAATTGGTATCAGAGCAGGCACCCTGCCTGTATTACTGGGTGAGATCTAGGGATATCACTTTCTGGCACTATGGACAAAGAAGGAGTTTTTGGAAATAGACCACCCATTCTGGATGGAACAAATTATGACTACTGGAAACCTCGTATGATTGCCTTCTTAAAATCTCTGGACAAAAATGCTTGGAGAGCTGCTGAAAAAGGATGGATCCATCCCACCATAACTGAGAAAGATGGGACAATCAATTTGAAGCCTGAGGAAGATTGGAGTAAAGAAGAAGATGAGTTAGCCCTGGTAAATTCCAAAGCTTTAAATGCCTTATTCAATGGAATTGATAGAAACATTTTCAGACTAGTACATCAATATGAATTGGCCAAGGAAGTTTGGGACACTCTCAAAACTACTCATGAGGGCACTTCCAAAGTGAAAATGTCAAGGCTTCAGATGTTGACTACCAAGTTTTAGAATCTAAAAATGATGGAAGATGAAACCATTCATGAGTTTCACATGAACATCTTGGAGATTGCCAACACCTCAGAAGCACTGGGATAAAAGATGTTAGAAGAAAAATTGGTGAGAAAGATTCTCAGATCCTTGCCTAAAAGATTTGCTGTGAAGGTAACTGCCATAGAGGAAGCCCAGGACATCAGCAAGTTGAAAGTGGATGAACTAATTGGGTCTCTTCAGACTTTTGAGATGGGGATCACTGAAAATGGTGACAAGAAGAACAAGAGCATATCACTTGTATCCAACACTGATGTTGAAAACAAGGAGGATGAAGAAGAAAATATTTCAGAAGCTATAGCCATGCTTGGAAGACAGTTCAACAAACTCATCAAAAGAATAGATCCAAAGTCAAGGTCTAATGTTCATAACATTCCCTCTGACATTGACAGTTCCAGCAGAAGACCAAGGTCAGAAGAGAAGGGAAATCAAGGTAGAGGAATTCAATGCCATGGTTGTGAAGGATATGGGCATATTCGAGCTGAATGTCCTACCTTTCTTAAGAAACAAAAGAAAGGAATGACTGTTACTTGGTCTTACTGTGATTCAGAAAGTAATTCTGAAGAAGAATCTGCCAAACTAGTTACTGCTTTAACTGGTGTTTGTACCTCTGAAAGTGACACTAGTGATGAAGAAGTGACATTTGAAGAACTGGCTGATACCTACAAGAAATTGTGTATCAGAAGTGCTGAAGTCTGTGTGCAGAATGAGAAACAATCAAAACTCATCATAAAGCTGGAGGCTGAAAAAAGGGCAGACCTTGAAACTATAAGTCATCTAGAAGGGGAAGTTCAATTGTTGAACTCACAACTGAACCAAATGACCAAATCTGTCAAGATGCTGACTAATGGAACAGACAAATTGGAAGAGATTCTTCAAGTTGGACAAAATGTGGGAAACAAATCTGGACTAGGATTTGTGGAAGCTAAGAAATCTGGTGCAGACAAGAAGATCAGGCCTGTTAAACAAATGTCAAAGCAGATGTCTCAACACAACTCTCAACATCAGAAACAGAGATATATGAAGAAAAAGTACCAAAGATGGAGATGTCATCATTGTGGGAGGTATGGCCACATCAAGCCCTTCTGCTTCAAATTGCATGGATACCCTAATCAAAACTCAAGTGTTAAACCTAAGTCAAAAAAGGTACCACATACTCCTCAATGGAAGAAAAAGGCTACTGCCCTGATAGCCCACACTTCCCTGAGAGTCTCTGTAAGGGAAGGCTGGTACTTTGACAGTGGGTGCTCTAAGCACATGACTGGAATAAAGAACATTCTCAATCATGTTAAACCTCACACCACTAGTTATGTGACCTTTGGAGATGGTGCTAAAGGTGAAATCAAAGGAGTTGGTAATTTGGACTGCCCTGAAGTTCCAATGAAGTTCTATTGGTAAAAGGCCTGACTGCTAATCTCATTAGTATCAGTCAATTGTGTGATCTAGGATTCAAGGTCATCTTCTCAAAATCTGAATGTCTAGTAATTAATGAAAAACTAGAAGTGGTAATGAAAGGAATCAGATCTAAAGATAACTGTTACTTGTGGCAGCCTGAGAACACTAATAACTCCACTATGTGTTCCATTACCAAAGAAGAAAAGGAGGTGAAACTGTGGCACCATAAGCTTGGCCATCTTCATCTGAGAAGAATGAAAAGAACTATCTCTATGGAAGCAGTCAGAAGGATTCCAAGACTGCAAATTGATAAAAGGAGGGTTTGTGGTGAACTTCAAATTGAAAGGCTTGGTAAAAAGAGACATGTCTATGATGTGGTGAATAAACTTGAAGAAGGATGTGTTGTCAGAACCAGAAGTAATCATGACAAAGAATTTGGAAACAACAAGTTTAATAAATTCTGTTTTCCAAAAAAAATGAGTCATGAAGTCTCCTCTCCTATAACTCATCATCAAAATGGAGTTGACAAAAAGAAAAATAGGAACATACAGGAATCTGCCAGAGCTATGATTCATGTCAAAAGAATGCCTTCCCAACTCTGTGCTGAAATAGTTGCAGCTGGTAGTAGCTGTTCTCAAAATATCTGGACAAAACAGATGCTCACTGAGTATAATGTCTCACAAGATGTTGTGAGATTGTATTGTGACAATCTGAATACAATCAATATTTCCAAGAACCCTATTCAGCATAGCAGGACCAAGCACATTGACCTTGTAGAGAAGAAGACAATTAAAATGGAACATGGTGTCATCAAGCTTCAGCTAGCTGACTCTTCTACCAAGGCTCTTGTTGGAAATCAACTTGAAAACTTGAGGGGCAAGATGGGTATTTGCCAACGTGAAAAATTATAGCAATTAATTTTGCTTAAACCAAGGGTTGAAGGAGTTATTTGGGTTGAGTCTATTTTTAGTAGGTTAATCATATGTCTTTCCAACTCCTTCAAATTTGTTAGACTCTCATTTGCCACCTGCCTCTCTCGTCTTTGCAACCTATCCCTTTCTCTCAATCAAAATTTTCTCTCAAATTGCTACTGGTGCTCTAAGTCAATCAAAATGTCTCAAACATCATCTTCAACCAAGGAGACCACTTCATCTTCATCATCTGACCAAGATTCTCGAGCAATCACCACATGCATTGATTCTGAGGTCCTGGAGATCACCCCTCTCAGAGAAATGGCAACTGACCCCTCCAAAGTCAAAAAGCTGAGAACTAGGCATACAGGAAGAGCTCAAGCTACTGCTTCTGGTAATCCTTCTCATCCTTCTTCCTCTGTTCCAAATAGGGAAGGATCAGTTCAAGTTCATCAAGCAATTGCTAGGCTTGTGACAAGTATACTAAGCGGAAACCAATCTGTACCGGGGATTTCTGTCCCATTAAATCAATCAGCAAGCCCAAATGTGGATGTCTCTGAGAATATAGATGTCTCTGAGAATGTTGTGACACAAAATGACAACATTCAGAACCCTTCAGAAAAGACTACTGATCCACCTATCATTGATGTGGATGAGGAATACTCAGACAATGATCTGATTGCCAATGTAAACCCTAGCATAGCATTGTATTTGTATAATCATTTAGAATGTTTTGGTTTAATTAATTTTGCATTTTGATGCTTGTATTCATAATTGCCATTGTTAGGGTTTACCTTTCCGTTTTAGGGTTTTTCTATACAGGTTAAATTGGCCCAAGAAAAGGGTACCATGATGCTCGTGAGATCAAGACGAATTGATCTATGTACTCACAATTGATTTATCATGCTTGCTGTTGATTTTTGAAACTTGCAGTGCTATAGCCATGGAGTTTTGTCCGTAGGTAAAGGTATCACACCTAAAACGATGGACAGGGGAAGAAGAAGCTAATGTGGCTGACCACCATTGGCTTGTTTGAATCACGCGTGCGCTTTTTATTTTTTCTGTTTTATCCACTTTGTTTTATATAATATATATTGTTGTTATTATATTGACAAATAAATCATGTAGCCCATATGGCAAGGCGTGCATGGTATTGAGTGGGAGGATATGGGTTCGAACCCAGGTCCCAGCATTTTTTTATTTTCTCAACATTTAATTGCAGGTTCTATGCATACACGTTCCAATCGTCCACTATACACCCTGATCTCAACCATTGGATTCATCATCAATCCAGATCCAACGCCCAACGCTCAAGTCATACCATGGACCATCAAAAAGAGTATCACACTAGATCTAGCGCGTTGACTGGGCTGAGCAAGGAATGGGCCTAACAAATTCAGTGCTACACCCCCTGAATTGCTCAACAATACAAACCCAAATTATTTTTTTTTTATTTTTTTTTATTTCCTTTATTTTAATTATTTGATTAATTATTTTCTTTTACAAAAATAACACAAAAATAAGTTTTTTTTATTAAATAAAAAATCACAAAAACATCAAAAACTATTTTTTCATAAAATATTTTATTTCTTTAATTAATTAGTTTAATTAAAATTAGGGCAGTTTAATTCTTTTCATAATTAAAAATAATTAGAATTAGGGCTTAATCTTGTACATAACCTAATTAATTTTTTCTCAAAAATAACCTAAATCTTTTTTCAAATAGATCTTTTAGGTTTTGCTAATTATTCTCGCATTTAATTCGCCACACGTATTTTTTAATTTCCTTTTTATTATTATTGTAACTGCTCCGAGTTTGTAATAGTAATTAGGGTTTTAATTCCACATCTTTATTTTCGGTCAAAATAATTATGTATCTGCGAAACCCTTGTAATAGCTAGGACTTTAACTTTCTCGCTTTAATTTCTGCAAACTATAAACTGCCTAGATATTAATAGGATTGTATGGAAAGACAAACTGGAAATTAATACGGTAGAAAACCCTAAATGTGCAAAGATAAATTAACTGAAAACATACACTCGTACATGCTCACTCCTAGAGTTTACTCCACTTTGGTTGCCTTCAGTAAACGATCATAAAGTATAGGGTTTGCTAGTGGTTGTCCTCTAGCCCCGAAAGATCTAAAATGACCCATTCGGATGTTGCCTCAGAAAAAGATCTTTAAGGCTTTAGGATGATTACTAACATTTCCTAACATTGCTTTTGTGATCATATTTGTCCCTTCGAATGTATCTAAAAAACTCCAACAACGATGCTACCTATTTCTCAATAATGGGATAGCATTGTCTAAAAGGAAAGCGAACACACCTTTTTCGAGTAGGTAGATTAGTTCCTAGGTACCTGCTCAAACAAACAAAAACTTTTTCACACCAACACTTTCTAAACAAAGTTTTCAAAAACAACTTTGTAACACTCTTGAGGACAGAAACAAGGGTTAACACGAAGTAAAATAAAACTTTTCAAAACAAGCACACACAAGCAGTTTTCAAAATGAGCATGTACCTAAGAGCCCGTGGAAAATCACAGATAGAAAGGGTGCTAACACATTCCCTTTCTATAATCTACCCCCGTACTCAGAAACATCTCGGAAGAGGTTTTTTCTGTTCTTTTTCCTTTTCCTGATTTGATAAAATAAAAGTCGGTGGCGACTCTTGCTTACCACGACATTTGCAAACAAAAAACGCAAACCAGTATTAACAGTCGGTTCTGCCACCATATCACATCTACGTACCACCTTTCGTGCAATAGGGAATCAGGGTACACATAGTTCCTCTTTTAAAATTTTAAAACACAAGTGTGTTGGTTGATTTTATGAGATAAGACATCATCGTCATTGTCCATATGGAAAACATACTTACTACCCACAATCATGAGAAAGGAGAATTTGCATCGCCTCAAAGTGGAGGATATGGCATGGATTTTAAAATCAAAAATGCCTGACTCAACACCCAAGTGGAAAATATGTCTCTTCACTACATATTGTAGAAGTATAGTTGTTTGCATCACTACAAGGATTGACAAGAGTCCAATCTTTTGAGAAAAAATTTAAAGTAAAAAGCCAAAGTGGCAAAATTGTTTGAAATGAGAATGATTGACTTTTAGTCTTCTCACAAAAAATGTCAAGGTATTATTAAGTTGGTTGAAGTTTATTTATGAAAATGTTTTTAAAATGCATGGACATGAGTCCAAGTTTATTATGAAAGTGGTTCAAGTTTAAAAATAAGAAAAGTTTTCAAAAAGAGGGAGAAGATTTTTGAAATTAAAGGAGATGGGAGGAGAAGAAGAGACTATCCTAAAGTATAAGGTAAAAGCTAGGGACAAGAATCATCTAACCAACAAGAAGCCAATATTTGATATTATGAGTAAATATAGACATCTCATTCCTTGGATTGAAACCAAACAAGCAAAGATACTAGAACTCTTGAGAACCAAACTTCAAGTGTATTAAGTCTTCAAAAAAATTGGACAGAGTAACGGTTGTATATGGATAAATTCCATATTAAAAACAAAGAATGTGATCACAATAACCTGCACACAAAACAAACAAACAACCCAATGTCTTGAGGTAAACCTCAAGAAATCCAGACAAAATATCAATTAAGGTCACAAGGTCTCCAATATAGGCCAAGGTTTCTAATGCTAAGCCCAAGAAGTCCAATGCTCCGTAATGCCAAGGATAGTAACCAAATAGTCCAAGTATCATTAAAGCCTTTTTTAGGGTTCATGTTGATTATTAGGTGTCTTGAAAAAGAAAAGAAAGGCTCAAGTGAGCAAAACAAAGATAACAAGGATATAAATGCTCAAGTGAGCAAAATACAAATAACATGAAATGCAATGCTTAAAGTAAATGGTACATAATGCATAAAAAAATAAAAGCATAAAGTGAAACAAATTAATAATTAGTGGTTAGTTGGATGATCATCTTGAAAATTGTATTTGGAACTCATTAGAGGATTGGTAGAACCAAAGCCTCCATACAACAAGTTACATTTGCTTTTTGTCAAGTATATCATCCATTTGAAATCCTCACAATTACCATTTAATGATCAACGATGTTTAAGTGATCCGCGTTGACCAAAAGTGTTGTAGATCCATTATAGGATTGGTAGAACCAAAGCCTCCACACAATGAATCTCAAAGTTATTGGATCAAAGGGATCAAATTAACATACTTAGGCTTGCAAACATAGGTTTGGGCCACGAATGATCATTTATTCGAACCAGGACAAAATTTAGCACTATGTTAAGCAATCGTAAATGGACTTATATAGAAGTCGCACCTATTTTGAGGTCGGTCAATAGCAATCTATGCACAATTTGTTTTGAGACATGATATAGAGATCATGCTTCAATAACACTTAGTGCAATAAGAAAGGGATGAGATGAAGAGGGGTGGGAAAGAATACAAACCATATTTGAATTAAATTTTAATTAAACTATTATTAAAATCATTCATCCATTTTTACGGAGTTAGACTCAACACCATGGATCCAATGATGTTAACAAAGTTCATAATAAAAAATTCAACCCAAGATCATCCAGAAAATAATCAAAAAATAATATTGCATTTAATATATGCATTAAAAAAATTTAAAATGTTTTAAAATAGAAATAAAAGAGAAAAACATCAACTATGTTCAAATTAATCAAGAAATAAAAAGTAAGACTATAGAAAAATCAGAAAATGACTCAAATATTTTTATAAAACTTTTGGTAATTTTTTAAAGTCAGAAACTATTTTTAAAATTAAAAGAAATGAGTAGAATAAACCAAAAATGATAAAAATAACAAATTCAGAAATAAAAAATAAATGAGGTCACCAATATTTGTCACAATATCATTGGATCATTCCATAATTTTTTTAGAATTTAAAATGTATAAAAGTATTTTTAAACATTTAAAACAAATAAAATAAAGTGAAAATTTATAAAAAAATATCAAAACACAAAATAAAATTGTGAAAAAATAAAAATCAGAAAGAGAATAATCAAAAATATTTTTCATAATTACTTCAGATTTTTTGGACTAAAAATGAATTTTCTATAATTTTTTGAATTTTAAACAATTAAATATAAAAATCAGAAAATAAAATAAAAACCAAAAAGATGTGGGCCAATGGATGAGAGTCAAAACGCGTTAGTAATCAAATCCAAGGGATCTGGCGTGTTGTGCATATCATGGTCATTAGTGAATAAAACACTGAATCACTTATTAAATCAGAAATTAAAAAAAAAAAGTGGCGTGCCTTCATTGGTTGGAAGATGACACGTTGGTCATCTTCAACCTCCAGCCAACGTGAATTGCAGGTCTCTCGAACTGTAAAATCAGAAGCTCAGACCTATGCCATTCGCTCCGTCTCTTCAAGACGAAGACAACCACACCTTCGCGACAAATTTATATAAATTGTAGCTCAAGCAATTTGAAAGGAAAGTTTTGAAGATGGATTTAAAATTTCCTGGTCAAAACGTGTTTCCAGATAAAAGCAAGTGTTGAGACTAGAACCAGGGCAATGAAAGCATCACAATAATATCAAAGTTTTGAAGAATTGTTGGAGAAATCTACCTATTAAAGTTGAGTTGTAGAGCTCTGAAACTAGACTTTTATGGAGCAATATTGGACATGATTCTTGAAGGTAATTGTATGGTTAGCTTCAGTGAAGATCAAGGAAGGTGAATTGATAGAAAAATTGGATTTAAAAAGGCTTGAACACCGATTACGAAGTTACAGAAAATTGAGTTATGGAGCAAGTTTGGCAGGGTGATTCTGGCTATCCAAGCTTGAGAAAATGAATGGGATAGTTCATGTATTTATAGGAGAAGCTAATGGGATCAAAAGGAAGAGTGAATGACGCATTTTAGAGGGAATTTGTGCAAACCTGATACACGAGTGAAGTGTGATCTTATTTTCACCAAAACTCATCAAATATTTGCGTTTTGAGGTGCTAAATACTTCTGGAAAATTTGTTAATCAAGTTTAAATAAAAAACATGCATAAATCTTATGATTAGAGGCCACTTTATGAATTTCAAATTTCTTACTTGGTGAGAAATTCAGTTCCAAGTTACCAATTTCAAAATAATGGCATTTTCAACTCAAGAGGGCTTAGGGCATGATTCTTGATGCTTTAGAAAGATGAGGTTACAAGCTTTGCAATGGAAAAAGAATGGAGTTAAATGGATGCTTGAGCTGAAAGTTGTATTGAGTCAAAGTTGGGGGGAAAAGGTTGACTTTCCATGCTTAGAAATATTTCAAATTTTTCTTCAAAAGTGACCTGCAATGTCTTGCATCCAAACATGGCCTTCCACTTGGAATTTTCTCTTGACCAAAAAAGATGGCATGAAATAGACCTCTTGAATGAAATTTTGAAACTTGAACCATTCAAAATCTTAAAAAATTGAGAGAGTTATGAATTGTTGAAGTTGGCAAAAAATCATGAAATGACCTATAATCTTTTGCATCCTTAGGGCATCTTCTATCAATTTTCTCACTTTGCACATAAAATAAGGAATAAATTTCACATCCTCAAGATCATTATGGAAAAAGAGTGGGCTCAAGGTGATAAAAGTTTACCAAGTTATCATCATTTGAAGTCACACATGGGAAATTGGGGGTTCATTTGGAGGACTTGTAATCTTTCTTCATCATCAAGTTTCTTCCACATGAAAACTCCTTGAAATGAAGTGATTTGTTAATAAGCCTTTAAAGAGAAGGATGTTTTTGGAATCATTCAAAAATACAAAAGATGAGAAATATGTACTTCTTTGAAGTTCAAAATCCTAGCTCCTAGACCAAGAAAATGCTTTGAGAAACTTTGGCAATTTTGAACAACCTTCTTGTACCAACACTCTTGATTTGTAAATAGAAGTTATTGAGGATGATAATGAGAACTCATAGCCACCAAAACCACTTCCATATCTTGATAATTTAGATAAATATGCACTTGTGATCAATAGGAACAAGACCTTGTCCAATCGTGACAACTTCTTCCATCAACCCCTTGTACCTTTGAATCAATTTGATAACTTTGAAATGTAATGAAACCATAATAAACATTTCCATGCCATTTTTTCCAAAACAAATTCAATGGTGAGGTTTGTACTTATCAAGCTTTATTGACTAGGGCATGGAAATAAACTCATGAACCCATGTATCAAATTGATAAGCCATATTGCCTTTACCTACATTATTAATAAGTAACACCATCCAACATTTAATTTTATTAATTAGAAAGAAAATCAAGTCAAAATATCCATGATCACAAAAGAAAACAAGTCAGGGTGCTTGGTGATTCCTTAAAGAGCAAAACTAAAGATATGGAGAAGAACCAAAAGCCCTAATGTGATCTTGTTGTGATTGAATCAACATGGTATGATGAAGGAATCTTAGGGGCAGAAATTGGGGTACAACACAAAGGTCTTGGGTTTAACTTAAAGAAGAATGAGATACCTTCGAAACTCAGTTCTATGCAAGCGAGAAAAAAGCTTTGGAACTTACAAGACAACTGCGTGAAGAACGGAGTTTGAATGCCTACATTGCACCAAAGAGGATTTTCTCATGGGAAGACTGAGGCTTGGTTGATTTAGGAGTTGTTATTTTACTTTTGTCTCTTCCATTGTAAGCCCAAGGGGCATCTTTTTAATCATTTTAACTTATGAATGCAATTAATGTATGTTCTTCTCTTTGACTGAGAAAATTTAAGA
This sequence comes from Vicia faba, assembly GCA_948472305.1. NCBI lineage: Eukaryota > Viridiplantae > Streptophyta > Magnoliopsida > Fabales > Fabaceae > Vicia > Vicia faba. The sequence goes on from OX451735.1 coordinate 403,822,974, forward strand.
TCTTAAAAGTCCTTGAAAACATTGCATAAACATTATCATGCATTTCATTGCATAAACAGGTATTTCAAGACTGGTTTCTTATTCTTTTCTCTGTTTATTTCAGCAAAAGAAATAGCTCTCGAACAAACAGTAAAGGACCTCCAAGCTCAGAACGCTCAGTTTCAGCAAATGTTCCTGGCTTTGGCCCAGGGGCAAGAAGACCTGAAAGCTTTAATCATCAAAGAGAAGACCAAGAAGCCAAAGAAACTAGCTGGTGTTTTGAATTTGGGAAGAAGGATCATAGGACCGGTTAAGAGAACTATAGATTTCGCGACCCTGTCAAATGAAGGGGACAACCAAGAAGAGAAGCCAGTGGAAGAAAACAATAACCCAGGGTCTGAGGAAGATGAAGATGATTATTCTGAGGAGCAGTATCCTCCTGCTGATGATAAATACAAACAGCTGGAGGATCGTCTCAATGCTATGGAGATCCAGAGGGTAACCGAGCTTGATTTTGAAGAGTTAGGGCTGATCTCAAGGGTGGTCATCCCGCAGAAATTCAAGATCCCCACCTTTGCCAAGTACGACGGTGTCTCCTGCCTTAAGCTGCACTTAAAGTCATATGTCAGGAAGATTCAACCCCGCACTACCGATAGGAATCTGTGGGTACATTTCTTCCAGGAAAGTTTGACAAGGACTCAGCTGGAATGGTTCTATCAACTGGAAAGAACCAACACTCGTAATTGGGAAGATCTGGATGCTGCTTTCTACAAGTAGTACCAATGTAACGTTGACCTTGCCCCAACTCATACGCAATTCAAAAGTATGTCTACGGGTTCCGGAGAAGGTTTTAAAGGTTATTCCCAAAAGTGGAGAGACCTTGCAGGAAGAGTCCATCCTCTATTGTCTGATAGAGAGCTGGTGGACATGTTCTTGGGCACATTGTCTGGTCCATTCTCTAACCATCTAATTGGAAGCTCTTCTGCTGGGTTCACTGAACTAATATTGACTAGTGAACGAGTAGAAGATGGCATCAAGAGTGGTAAAATCCAGAGAGATGCATCCTCCAGCACAGCAAATAAACCCTTCATTAGAAAGAAGGAGGTTAGTGCTGCTTATGGCCAAAGAAATCACAACAAAACTGAGCATTGTCTGACGGTAGGGGCTGTTATGATTTCCAATCCTTCCTCGAACCAACAAAAAAATAATCAGCGCAGACCAGATGCGCATAGAATATAGTTTACTCGAATCAACATGACCCTATCCTAGGGTCTCCACTAAAAGACCCGTCAGGATTACATCTATTCCAAAGTTTGCTCCTCTAATCATCACCCTTCATGGGCCAATACCATACTCCTCAGATAAAGTTGTTCCCTAGAATTATGGGGTTGGAATCTATCACCATGGCGTCAAGCAAGACCTGTTGGATATTGAAGACCAAGTTGCTGAAGATACTAATCGTCACGTCGACAATATCTTTAGGACTAGTAAAATAACGAGAAGCGGAAGAGTTTTCTCTCCTGGGATCTCTCCAAAAATCGTTGCTACCCTTGTGATTATTCTTGATGCTGCTCTTGTCAGTATTCCCATTACTACTCCCACAGCTAGTCCTGCTATTATCCCTGCTACCGAGTCAGACGAGACTCAGGGCAAAGAGGTATTGGTTGAGCCTGTCCAGACGAAGGCGCATCTAGAAGTCATCTCTGAGGCTTCTAAAAAGGAAATGGAAGAGATATTAAAGAAAATCAAGAAGAGTGATTATAATATCATGGAGCAATTGGGGAAGACCTATTCAAAAATCTCAATGTTGGCCCTACTGTTGTGCTCTGAAGCCCATGCTAAGGCTTTAGTAAAATTCCTGAAGTCTCCCAATGTGCCTCAGGAGACAATCGCTGATCAATTTGAGAATTGCATGGCTAGCCTGACTGTTGATAATGGACTGGGATTCTCTGATGTAGACCTAACTCCCAAGGGAAGCAAACACAATGATGCCCTTCATGTCTCCATTGAGTGTAGGGGCACTACATTAGCCCATGTTCTGGTGGATACAGGTTCGTCATTGAATGTATTGCCCAAGAATACTCTGGAAAAGTTGGATTGCAAAGGACTCACACTAAATCCCAGTATCATTGTGGTGAGGGCCTTCGGTGATTCTAAAATAATGGTGCACGGGAAGGTGGACATCCCTATTAAAGTTGGTACTCAGACTTTTAGTTCCACTTTCTACGTGATAGACATCCGCCTGTCTTACTCCTGTTTATTGGGTCGACCCTGGATCCATGGGGCTGGTGCTATGACTTCCACCCTACATCAGATGATGAAGTACCCAGTCAATGGGAAGATTATCACAGTTCATAGGGAAGAGGAATACATGGTGAGCCACCTGAACTCTTTCAAGTACGTCGAAATGGACGGGGAGTTCATTGAGACTTGCTGTCAGAACTTTGAGGAGGTTCCACAGACCATGGTTGCAACCAATTCTACTTCCAAAGTCCCGAAGATTACCAGACCTCCACTGAAGATGGCTTCTCTGAAGGATGCCAAGGTAGTAGTCGAAGAATGTGGGTGTATAATTTGGGGCCAACTTCGGATATCTCCTACAAATATGACAAATTTGGTTTGGGTTTTACTTCAGGAGCCCAAAGAGTTGTTCTTCGTCCTCACACCAGGGGACCACCTTTACGGGTCAGCAACCATGGAGTCAATGCTCTGGAAGACAGCGATAGTGATTATGACCTGGACAAGTGGATCTTCCCAACCATCAGCGGTGGACTCTGCAATTGGGAGGCTAAAGACTTTGTGCCCATTAATTTTATTCAAGAGTAATTTGTCTTTTTGTTTTTGAGGAAATGTAATATTTGAACAATTGAAACATTAAGGCCTTGTGTCTTACCCGAGGCACAATGGTCTATTTGTGAGGGTCATTACTTCATTTTAATATGTCATCAATAAAACATTGGACGTTTCGCATATAAATTTTACGCTCTTTGTTTTTCTTTTTTTTGCCTCTTTACTTTATCAAAAAAATATACAGCTATGCTCTTACACACACCCACATATCAAACTGCATATCCACATCCACTCTGGATCCCATTGATAACAGTTCGGCTATTGCCAGTTATGACTTTGAAAATCTGATCTACCAAGTCGAGGATGAAGGTGAGGAAGATTATGAAGTACTAGGAGAACTTGCCAAATTGTTACAACAGGAAGAAAGGGTAATACAACTTCATGAAGAGCCGTTTGAGACACTTAACTTGGGTACTGAAGAGGACAAGAAAGAAGTCAAGATAGGTGCCGATCTGGAGCATAGTATCAAAGAGCGGTTAATTCATATGCTACATGACTATGTTGAGGTTTTTTCCTGGTCATATGAAGTCCTGCCAGGACTAGGCACTGATATTGTAGTTCATCGCCAACCTACAAAAGAGGACTGTCCTCCAGTGAAACAGAAGGTTCGTCATATGTGTCCAGAGATGTCAGAAAAGATCAAGACTGAAGTCATGAAATAGTTCAACACCAATTTTCTAGTCGTTACTTCCTATCCACAATGGGTTGGCAATGTTGTTCCAGTACCTAAGAAGGACGGTAAGGCACGTATGTGTGTGGATTACAGAGACTTGAACAGGGAAAGACCCAAGGATGACTTTTTGCTTCCCCATATTGATGTTCTAGTTGACAACACCGCATAACATAAGGTATTCACCTTCATGGGTGGCTTCTCCAGATACAATCAGATCAAAATGGCACCTGAAGACATGGAGAAGACGACCTTTGTCACACAGTAGGGCACTTTCTGTTACAAAGTTATGCCATTTGGGTTAAAGAACGTTGGGGAAACCTATCAGTGTACCGTGGTAGCTTTGTTTCATGATATGATCCATCACGAAATATAGGTCCACGTTGATGATATGATAGCCAGGTCCCAGACTGAAGAAGAGCACTTTGAACACTTACAGAAGCTGTTCGAAAGGCTGAAGAAGTACAAACTGAGGTTGAACCCGAATAAGTGCACCTTTGGAGTAACATCTAGTAAGCTCTTAGGCTTTGTTGTCATTGGCAAAGGCATCGAAGTAGACCCTGCAAAGGTTAAAGCTATACCATAAATGCCAACTCCTTACACTGAGAAGGAGGTCAGGGGATTCTTCGGACGCCTGAACTACATTGCCAGATTCATATCACATTTGACCGCTACTTGTGAGCCGATCTTCAAACTACTGAAGAAAGATCAAGAAGTGAAGTGGAATGACGACTTCCAAAATTCCTTTGACAAAATCAAAGAATACCTTCAAGAGCCTCCAATTTTAATGCCTCTAGTTGAAGGAAGACCTCTGATCTTGTACTTAACGGTATTAGAGAACTCAATGGGGTGTGTGTTGGGGCAGCATGATGAGTCTTGTCGAAAAGAGCATGCAATATACTACCTTAGCAAAAAGTTTATCGACTGTGAAACAAGATGCTCACTGCTCAAGAAAACTTGTTGTGCTTTGGCATGGGCTGCTCGCCAACTAAGATAGTATATGTTGACTAACACTACTTTGTTGATATCTAAAATGGACCCTATCAAGTACATATTTGAGAAGCCCGATCTCTTCGGGAGAATAACAAGATGGCAAATGATCCTGACCGAATACGATATTTAGTATACAACCCAGAAAGCAATTAAGGGAAGTGTATTAGCTGATCATTTGGCTCATCAGGTTGTGGACGACTACCAATCCTTGAATTTTGAGTTCTCAAATGAGAACATCATGTTAGTAAATGATTTTGAAGAACCTGGACCGGATGAAGGACCTGAAAAAGGATCCCGTGGACTATGGTTTTTGAAGGAGCTTCCAATGCTCTTAGTAATGGAATTGGCGCTATGATCATATCTCCTGAAGGCTGTCATACTCCTTTCACTGCCAGATTATGTTTCAATTAGACCAATAATATGGTTGAGTATGAAGCATGTATCATGGGTCTCAAAGCCTCTATCGACTTGAGGATCAAATTCTTGAGTGTATTTGGAGACTCATCTTTAGTAATCAGTCAAATCAAAGGATAATGTGACATGAATCATCCTAATCTCATTTCTTACAAAGAACATGTGTTGACACTGATTCCGCATTTTAAAGAAATTACCTTTGAGCATTTTCTACGAGAGGAAAATCAACTGTGGACGCGCTAGCTACAATGTCATCCATGTTCAAGGTTGTGATACGGTGGGAGAACTGACTTGAGGGTTTTGTGTTTGATCGCAAATGTTGCGGTTAGCAAGAGTCGCCATCGACTTTTCTTTTATTCAAAAGGAAAGGTGAAAAAGCACAGGAAAGACCTTTGAGATTATTTCTTGAGTTCGGGGGGTTGATTATGAAAAGGGAAGGTATTAGCACCCTTTTCATCCATGGTTATCCATGGGCTCTTAGTTACTTGCTAGATCACTTGATTTTATTTGAAATTGTGCTTTGTATGGTTTTTTGAAAGTATTTTGTAAAGAGGCCATTGTTTAGGCAATCTTTGTAATGATTCTTGTTTGTAAGAATGTATACAAAGATGTTTGATCTTTTGAAAATGTTTTCAATTTTGCAAGATGTTTGAAAGTGTATGTGATTGTTTTGAAAATAGCAAGGATGTTTGTTTTGAAATGGAGCAAGTAATTAGGAGCAATCTACCTACTCAAATATATTTCTTGTTCATTTTCTTTTCCTTTGACATTGTTGTCTTACCATTGATTTGGTAATAAAACCTATCTTTGGATGTAAATGGGATGGGCGTGGGTTATAGTATAGCCATGATTAGCAATGTTGCAAGGTATCTTAGCATTCTTTTTGAGGGACTAAGATCGTTTGTAAGGCAACTTAGATAGCGTCATCGAGGGACCATGATCTTGTATTTGCTTGTTTTTGGCTAAGATACCTTACATGCGTAATATGGCCATTTTGTATAAGGCAACCAAGTGGGATAACCCTAGGGGTTCTTGTGTGCAAGTGTATTGTTTTAATGCTTGATTTTGTCTTGAATTAGGGTTTTCTATTTGATTGATTTTGTTCTTTCCATACAAACCCTAATTACTAGCATGTGAATATAAAGCATTTAAATTACAGAAAATAAAAATACTAAGTTATTACATGATTTGTGGGAAGGGGGTGTACAAATTGAATAGGGAATGCAAGAATTTAAAGCCTAATTAGTCTATTACAACCATATTGAATTTATGCAATAATTGAAATAAATAAATGTACAAAAATAAATATGCAAGAATGTAAATGCAAAGAAAATGGATCTTTTTGTTTGGATTTTTATGAGAAAGAGGGAAATTGTTTTAACCTAATTAATTTAAAGAAAATAATTAATTAAGTTTAAATTTATTAAGAAAAGATTTTTGAATAAAACACTAATTTTACTTAGTTGATTAAAAGAAAATAAGTTTAGAAAAAAGTATTTTTTTGGTATTTTTGTCTTGAAAATATTTATGGAATCATGAAATATTTTTAGTCTTTTTTATATCAAAAATAATATATTTTAATAGGTGTAAAAGAAAAATAAATATTAACCTAGTTTTAATTAAATTTACAAGGTGATTTGTAAAAAATAAATAAAGTATAGTTAATAAAAATATTTTTTGGTGAGAAAAAATAAAATAAACTAAATTAAAATGAAGATAATTTTTTTTATATTTTTTATGATTTTTAATATTAGTGAAAAATTATTAAGAAAAAAACAAATAAAATAAAAATAAGAAAATAAAATAAATTGGGCCAGGGGTGCATAAGCAGGCAGAGAGGTCAGCTAGCAAAAAAAAAAAATACCAGGCCCAAAGGGCCCAGTGCCTGCAAAAAAATGTTAGAAAGTCAAAAATATGAAAAATGGGCAAAAGGGTACCATTGGGGCTCGAACCCAGGTCCCATAGGTTAACAGGCGCGCGCTTTACCACTGGAGTGGCTATACATATGTTAACTAGTATGAAATAATAAATACATAACACAAAACGCGCCCTGACTGTACTTCATCTTTAACCTCCAGCCAAAGGATCTGTAACTTGCTCATTTCTCAACCATTTGCAAAAATGTAAACACGAAAGTTGCTCCATTTTGTCACACGAATCCAAACATATAAATATCATAAACTATAAATCAAAGATAAATGAGAATTTTTAACAGTACCAAATTCTGACCTAAATATTTCAGAAAATTCAAACTCAAAATTCTCCTAGCTCAATCAAAATAAATGAAATCTATGGACATGTACAGCTTCAGGGCAATGATGTCTACATTTTATCTTCACAGATGCAAGCCTAACAATGCCTAAGTAATGAGATAGAAGTTCAAGAAAAATACCTCAAAACTGGATATTGTGAAATGGATTTGAGCTTGTTTCAGGGAGTGTTGATGATCAGGTTAGCTTCCTTGGACCTCTAGGAAGCTAATGCAATGGTTGGCTTGAGTTGTGGGTGGCTGGAATGGTCTGGAGAAGTCCAACTGTGATGCTCTGTTTTTGGTTATGGAAGACAGGGAAAATGGTGTTACAAAAGTGAAACAGGTACAAGGATAAGTTACTCTTGATGCAAGGAAGCTTTAGAAACTAAAAGGCCAAGAAACGCACGAGGGAAATGTGTGTTTGAGGTTCAAGGTAAGAAACTGTGCAACAATGGAGTTTTTGGGAAATTTATGATTTGAGAGACTTTTGGTGTATTTAAGGGTGTTCAAACTCGTGTTCTAGATCACAAATAGTGACTCTATTTATAAGCAACAAGTTTGGGATGCTCTAGTTGATCAGAATTCAATTTTGCATCCTTAAGCTAAACATGTGATTTTTTGACAAAACAAGTTTCAAAGTCTTGTGTACTTGCTAAGATAGAGTGGTTATGCTTTAAACAAGCTTTCTTATGAGTTTGTGGGTGGAGTCTGATCAGAGGGAACAAGTTAGAGGCTCAATGTGAACTTTACGCAAAAAGCTTGCTTTACAAGAATGGTATTGTTAACTTTCTTCCCAAAATGGCAATGTGAATTGGATAAAGCTTAAATAACTTGAGTTATAGATAAAAAGTTTGTGTAATCCATTAATTATAGAGTGACAAACAAGTTTGAGGCCTGCAAAGCAAAGATTATGCATCCTAACATTGATTTGGTTCATGTGTTCATCAAAAATGACTTGTAATTCAAGTGACAAAACACTAACTTCATCTCTTCGATTCTCCCTACTCAAGAATGATCTCAAGGAGTTCTTGGACATTTTGGAAATCTTAAAATGTTCTCTAAAACCCATATTTGAATTGCTTTTTAAGATTCCCCTTGGAACTATATGAAAAAGTGCCATGAAGTTAGGTCAAAATCCTGGTCAAATTAGGGCAAAATTTCACTAAGTGTTTAGTTTCATGACCCTATGTTCTTGAAATTATAACTTGAGATCCAAGCACTTTTGGAAGAAGTTGTGTGAAGAAAAGTTGTAGATTTCATGGAGATCTAAAACTTTAATTTTGGAAGTTTCTCTTGAATCATCTTGCATCATGGTGAAAAGTTGGCTCAAAGTTATGAAAAAACATGAAATTTCTAACACTTAGAAAAATTTCTAAGTTTAGAAATTTTGACTTTTCAAAATGAAATCTTGACTTTTTGATTTATTGATGAATAATTTTAATATTTTGACATGCTTTGATGAATTATGATTTTTGGCACTTGAATTTGACCAAAAAGTCAAAGTTTGACTTTTCAGTATACAGTTGACTTTTGATCAGTTGACTGCAAAATTCATCTGTCAATCCAATGGATTTGTAATGTTTTGAATCATGTCATTAGGTAAAAATTATGCAATTGGACTCTTGAGATCATTCCTTAAACCAATTGACCATTTGCTAGGTCAAAAATCAGAAATTGCCCTTTCCCAGTCAAAACCCTAATTTTGACCATTTTGCCCTTTTGGAGATTTGATCAAATTTCTTGAGGAATTATGGTCCAAACTTGATCAAATGATACATATGAGTGTAGAATGTTTATGTTGATAAAAAATTATGAAGTTTGACTGTAAATTGGCCATAGTTGACTTTTTCCCCAATACAACTGATTTTCAGATCAACTGATCAATTGACTAGGCAAAAACGTGATTCAAGACTTGAAACTTGGCATGAGTAGTCTTGGGGGTCCATGATGATCTATGGAAGTCATATGGGGCATTGGAAGTTCAAAAATTCTTGTGCAAACTCAAACCCTAATTTTGGTCATCAGTGCTTGAGAAGGTGTCTTGAGCTGATCAAATCCTAGTGCAGTCTTGAGCCCAAGGAGATCTTATGAGCAAATTCTTGATAAGTGAGAGGGAAATTCTTGGGGTCCAACAAAGGTCAAGTTGGATAATGAGGCTCCTCAGATCACTATTGAAAGGATGGACGAACCAACATACTGCCACGAGATTAATACTAAAGAAGTAATGGACAAGCCTTGGTTCCATGAAGTCAAAAGATATCTTGAAGCCCTAGAGTATCCTGAGAGAGCTTCAGCCAATGATAAGAAGTTCCTAAGAAGGTTTTATGCTAAGTTCTTTGTCAGTAACAGGATCCTCTACAAGCGCAATCACGATTCTACTTTGCTTTGGTGTGTAGACAAGAGTGAAGCAAAAAATATTATGGTTGATTTGCACGAAGGTACCTTTGGCACCCATTCTAGTGGGCACATGATGGCTAAAAAGATCATACGGGTAGGATACTACTGGTCCACTATGGAAGAAGAGTGTTATCAGTATTCACAGACTTGTTATAAATGCCAGATCTATTGTGATAAGGTGCGTGTGCCTCCGGTTCCTCTAAATGTCTTGACTGCTCCTTGGCCATTCGCAATGTGGGGCATCGATATAATTGGGGAGATTAGACCTACAACTTCTAATTGGCACCGCTTCATCATCGTGCCCATTGATTACTTCACAAAATGGGTCGAGGTGACTTCATTTTCTTCTCTTACCAAGAACGTGGTGGCACAATTCATCAGACATAACCTTATCTGTCGGTATGGTATTCTAGAGAGAATCATTACGGATAATGGTACCAATCTCAATAACACTATGATCATCAAGCTCTATGAACAATTTAAGATCCAACATTATAACTCCTCTCCTTACCGGCCGAAGATGAATGGCATTGTAGAAGCTGCTAATAAAAACATCAAGAAAATCATACAGAAGATGACGGTGACATATAAAGGCTGGCACAAGATGTTACCATTTGCTCTTCATGGTTATCGTACCACAATGCACATATCAACAGGGGGAACTCCTTTCTCTCTGGTATATGGTATGGAAGTTGTCCTACCCATTGATGTCTAGATCCCTTCCTTGAGAATCATGAAGGATGCAGGTTTGAATGAAGACGAATGGGTTCAAACTCGACTTGACCAACTAAACCTGATTGACGAGAAGAAGCTCACGGTTGTCTGCCATGGTCAGATGTACCAAAAACGTATGATTGAAGCTTTTAACAAGAAGATCAGACGCCAGGTATATCGGGTTGGTGACCTAGTAATCAAGCGCGTCATACTGCCACAAGGTGATCCCAGGGGCAAATGGACTCCCACATACGAAGGGCCATTTGTGATCAAGAACATATTTTCTGGTGGAGCCATGATCTTAACCACTATGGACGGTGACGACCTTCCGCACCCTGTAAATGCGGACATAGTTAAAAGATACTACGCATGAACAAAGACCCGATAGGTCAACTGGCCTAGGAAAAAATTAGGGCATCCTGGAGAACCAAAAGGGTTTGGGCAAAAATTAGGGATATACATAAAAAAAATATGTACACCTGGCAAGTAGAAAACCTGAAAAGGAGACTTGGGAAAAAAAGGTATCCCGATGGACTGAAAACCCGAAAGGGAGGTCCACGCAAAAGTTAGGGATTTAAAGTGTATAACTATGTCTTGTTGGATCACCTTACAGCCAATCTTCAGTATCAACTATCGAGCTCCAGTGGTATTAATCAATTCAGTCAGCTTCGAACAAGCAGCGAAAGAGATGAGATGCTCAAAGACATAAAGGAAATAGTAGAATGGGAACCCAAAAGGATTATTGCACATAGCTATTTTTCTTTGTATACTATTTTGTATAGTTTTCGGTTTTTACAACGGAATTCTCTTACTAGGATGTTCGTTTCTTTGTACAAAAACACTTATTCAAAGTAATACAAAGCTATCTCTTCAAAAGTGCAAAACTTATGTTTTTATTTTTCTGTTTTGTTTGCAAAACTTCCAGTGATTATTTTTGAACATATGCATTTGAATATGATTACTGTTTACAAATATAAACATAAAAACAGAAAGACAGTTACTAATGACTTTAAGAAATGGGACAATATCTAAGGGGCCATCCACAAAATCCCCGTAGATATTTCCTCTAGCAGATACCTTCTCCAGCCGGTACGGAGGCAGGGGCATCCTGCTACAAGGTCACTGCTATATTCTTAATATGCAACCTAATGGTGTCAGGTGTTCTCATATCCCCGGCGGAGACAGAATCTCCAAACTACTGCTCCAACATCTAAAAATTTCCTAGTGAAGTCGCCAAAGCTTCTCAAGATTCCCCAACAGGATTTCAACAAAATCCCCAAGCAGTGCACGGAGTTTACCTTCCCCAATAGAGTTTATTTCTCTAACAACGGAAGTTCATCTTGCAGCATTTAAACTTCAACAAATTAGAAGATCTACATTCTTTCCCCCAACAACCGTCAGGGATTTATTTTCCCTAATTTAGCAATACAACAATGGAACAATTGACACGTTCATACATTGCATTCATACATCATTTCTACAAACATCATAGCTTACACAGCACAAATGCATATATCACAATCTCATTTATTTTGAGAGCATCATGAAATTCATACATCATGACATTGCATGAAACTGACTTTACCGTTTCTTGTTGAATTTGTAGACAGACGAATACTATCAACTTATGCATAGCAGGTCAAAGATTAATGCCTGAAACCAGACGAGAAAGCTTTCTACACGAACAAGTGGTATGAACTCTCGAAGCAAGACGAGTTTACCATCAACTTATACAGCAAGTCAAAGATTACTGCTTGAAACCAGACGAGGAAACTATCTATACGACCAAGTGGTATGAACTCACGAAGCAAGACGGGTTTACCAACAAAAAAAGTTCCAGATTAATACCTGTAACAAGCCAGGAAAGTTATCTACATGAGAAGATTGAAGATTAATACCTTTAACAAGCCAGGAAAACTTTCTTTCTTTCTTTCTCAGGTCAGAGATTAATACTTGTAACAAGCCAGGACAACTATCTCAACGACCTACAATTTTCATGTTCCAGATTAATACCTGTAACAAGCCAGGAGAACTATCTGTGGACGACCGAATGTAGGTTAATACCTGTAATAAGCCAAGAAAACTATCTACATGAGGAGATTGAAGATTAATATATGTAATAAGCCAGGAAAACTATCTTTCTTTCTCAGGTCAGAGATTAATACTTGTAACAAGCCAGGACAACTATCTCAGTGACCGACAATTTTCAAGTTCCAAATTAACACCTGTAATAAGCCAGGAGAACTATCTGGGGACGACCGACTCTGGATTAATACCTGTAACAAGCCAGGAAAAATATCGACAGAACCATCCCGAAGCAATCTTACACGGGTTCCTTCTCATCATCCTGATTAGGGGTATTCAAATTCAAACCAATCCAAATAAAAAACTGAAAACCGATCCAAAAAACCAAAAACCGCAAAAAACCGAAATTTATTGGATGTGTTTGGATGTCATTTTATGAAAACCGATCGATTCGGATCAGATTTCGGATGAATTTTTCAAAACCGATCCAAACCAAACCGAACCGCATACATATATTTTTATACTTATTTACTTTTTATTAGTATGATATGTTATGTGAATTTATTATTAGATGATAATAGTTTTTTTAATAATATTTATTAGCTTGGTATAATCTATTATTTTTATCATTTCAACCATAATCGATCACTCTCGATTTGTAATATTAACTTTTAATATATTATATGTTATATATTATATCAAATCTATGATTTATTAGTAGTTTTATAATATTAGTAAAAATATAATGTGTAATTTGGATATCCAAAAACCGATCCAAATTAAACCGTATAAAATTGGATCGGATCGGATTGGATTTTTTTTAATATATCATCCAAAACCGAACTGAACCGCAAATAAATTTATCTTTGGATCGGATGAGTTTTTGCTTTAAAATTGATCTGAACCAAACCATGAACACCCTTAATCTGGATGCAGTCTAACACGGACTCATCCTGAAGTATCCCCACACAGGATCCTTCTCCTATATCTCCGGTTGCAGACTAACACGAACTCATCCTGAAAGAGCCCTACACAGGCTCTTTCTAATACATTTTCAGGTAACGGTTAATTGCATTATCCCCAGCAAGTTACTATGAAACCTGAATTTTAACAAGAAAACAACAAACTTTCATCTCTCTAGTACAGAGATAACTCCTCAGTAGAGCCTTGGACAACTGAAGTTCCTAGATTTTATTCCCCTCAGAGTTTTCCTCCAAAAAGGAGAACAACATAAACCCACATTCCTCAGTGGAGTCCTCCTTAGACAGCAGGAACAGGAACCCCCACAAAGAAACCATTTACGAAATCAGCATCTACTTTGGATGGCATCTTTAAGGCCATCTCCAACGACTCTCAGTAATTTTCTCCAAATGGCATCTGTAAGCCTATTCCCGCCTTTATCAACCATCAGTGTTACTTCATGCGAGTTCAAATTTCTGGGCACTCTAGTGTTCAATCCTCTTCCACCTTTAGATCATGAAATTCAGACAAGACAATCTAAATCCTTAGGTTTAAGAAGATTGAACAGTGGCAGCTGTTGTACCCAAAAATTTGCCCTCTTATGTTTCCCGAGGTTTTCCCTTACATGGGTAGTTATAAACACTTGCCTAAAGAAAATGAAAATTTTTGGATGATGGTTCAGTGTATTTCGATTGGCATGTCAACAGTATCCTTCGATTGGTATGTGAACAAAAGGGTCTTCGATTGGCATCTGGACAAGGAGTTTCGATTGGGCTTTTAAAACCCTTCGAGCGATGTTTATCTCACAAGCTTCGATTGGGCATCTAAAACCCTTCGACCAAGAATTGGCCCATCAACTTCGATTGCGCATTGGTTCCCCTTCGAGCAAGCTTGGTCTAAGTTGCACAAGGCCAACGTCCTCTACAAGTACCCTTCGATTCACAAGGAAAATGGCCTCTACAAGTTCCCTTCGATTCACAAGGCAAAAGGCCTCTACATGCAACCTTCAACTCACAAGGTGAAAGGCTTCTACATGAAACCTTCAATTCACAAGGGCAAAAGCTTCTTCCATGATTTCCTTCAATGCATAAGGCAAGGACTTCCTCTGCGCTTGCTTTCAATGCACAATTCCAAGACCCATCAACCCAGTTTCTGCACTATGACACACAATATGACCCCTTCAAAAGAGCACTCCAAAGGTCCATTTGAAGGACACATATTAGTTGCCATTCAAAGGAGACACATAATTACTGAATGCAAGTTTGTCTTATGATGATTCTTGGTCCTACATGTTGCTAGGCCCAAGCCTCCTGCGCAATGGCATTCGAAGGAAGTGAAAAAGGAGGCTTCGATTGGCCAGAATAAAGTTCTCATTTGGGCTATTTGAATCAAGCAGCTAAGGAAAATAGATGGGTCTAATCGAAGGAGCTATTCGAAGGACATGTAAATGATCCATTTGAAGAAGCATTCAAAGGCCCATTCGAAGGACACATAGTGTTGTCTGAAAAAAGGGTCTGGTTAAAGATTAGATCTAGTTGGTCAAAATGAAAGAGAAATATGCAAAGATTCTAGCTGGCCCAAAATCCCACATATTTCCATACTCAAGCTTCCTGCACAAGCACTTTCATGCCAGGAAGCTTCGATTGGCCAGGAAAGAGTTTTCATTTGGGCCAGCTGAGTAGGGGCTCAATCGAAGAGGCCCCAATGATGAGAATTTGAGCTATTCGAAAGAAGTAACTCAGAGTCAATTGAAGGGCAAGACTTAAGCCATTCGATGGAAGCAACTCATATCCAATCGAAGGGCAGGGACTGAAGGCATTCGAAGGTGAAACATGTCCAGGTTCACTCAACATTTCAAACTGGCATAAAAATTCTCTAAATGGAAATCTTTAAATTGGTCTGATTTTGTCTTCAAAGCTATGTCTAATGGCTAGCCTTTAAGGACATGATTCATTCCCCATTTTCTTATATCCTCTCACCCCTATAAATATAAGACACTGACACAAGCCAAAGGGGAGGACCAGATACACACACACATTGGAGACATAAGCCCAGAAACTAAATCCATACATTGTCTCACACGCACAAATTGCCTATCGAAAGCTACCTCAAAGAGCCACGAAAATTCCCAAAAATCCAGCAAAGTTATGGAATTCGAACAGTCAATTCCATCCACACTCAGTCCGTTCCAGGCATCCCATCATCATCTCGAGGATCCCAAGAGTGCATACCATCCCTCCTTGATGCTTAAAGCATCTTAAAACCAGCAGATCTCGTTGCTCCAATAGAGTAAAATTCTCATGCTCTAATCTTTCAGTTCATGCAATTTAAACATATTCGATGCACATATCCATACTCATGTTGTTTTTTAGATTTGTTTTCACTTAGCACATGACATGTTAAGGCAGGAATCAAGAAACACCATTGTTAGGGCAGCCTGCGATGTTTTGGTCGTACCTCTCTGTACAAACACATTTAGTCCAAACCAATGCCATAGTTTTAACACCTCAGTATTTCATGATGTTTCAAATATATTGTTTTCTTGTTATTTGTATCAATGAATGAACAGATGGCCTAGTGGTGAAGGATGCGTGCGTAAGCTTGAAGAGCCTGGGTTTGACACCAGGCCTAGATCGAAAATTGCTTCCTTCCCTAGATCGAAGGAGACAAATTCCTTCCCCGGATTGAAGAAGACAAATTCCTTTCCTGGATCGAAGAAGACATATTCCTTCCCTGGATCGAAGAAGACAGATTCCTTCCCTGGATCGAAGGAGACAGCTCCTACCCTGGATCGAAGGAGACAACTTCTACCCTGGATCGAAGGAGACAGTTTCTTCTCTGGATCGAAGAGGATAGTTCCTCCATGGATCGAAGGACTATTCATTGTCTTATTTTTGGTTTTGTTTATTTCTTTTATTTCTTGCTTCCTTTTTATCAACATTAAAACAAAATCACAAAAAAATTAGGTCTAGTTTGTTTTTTAATTAAAATTATAAACTAATTAATTTAATTACTTTAACATCTTCCTTAAAATAAAAAATAATAGACTTAAATTTATTTCATTCAAATCTTTCTTAACAAAAAAATATAAAAATATTAGAATTAGGTATAATTTCATTTAATATTATTTTTTTAATTAAATTTAGATTTAGTTATTTTTTTTCTTAATAAAAAACAACCAAAAAGAAATTTCTTTCCCTTAGAACTTTTTTAGGGCTTAGACATCATTTTAAATTTTGGCGCGTTCAATATTTCCTTTTCTTTCTTTTTTATTTTTTGTTACCTGCTAATGGGATGTAATAGATAATTAACTAGGGATTTATTGTTTTCTTTATTTTATTTTCCCTAGTTTTGGACATGTAAAAACCCCTCCCCAAAAGCATTGTAATAACGTAGGATTTACGATTCCCGCACTTTAAGTTTCTGCAAAATATTAACTGCTAGTAATTAGGCTTGTATGGAAAGAATAAAACCAAACTCTAGCGAACCTAATAACATCAAGAAAAAATAACTGAAACAAGCACACTTGCACATATACACCTCTAGGGTACTCCCACTTTGGTTGCCTTCGGAAAATAAAACAGTCGTGTCCCTCGAAAGTGGGGACGCTTTAGCAAAGACCCTCAGATCCAAAGATCATAGTCCCTCGATGACCCTTCGGTGTTGCCTTTCGGTGAATTATCTAGTACCTTAAACAAAATTGCTAAAGCATCTCTATATGTTACCTTTATGACTATACGATGACCCACGAATGTCCCTCATACATCCAAAAGGCTATGGATACCTACTCACTAATAGTAGGCTAGCCTTGTCTAAAGGAAAGGAGGAAAAGAAAGACCCTTTCGAGTAAAGTAGATAGTTGTTAGATGCTTGCTCAAACAAACTTTTTACACCTACACAAAAAATTTCAAAAACATTTTCAAAAAATGCTTTATCAACACTCTTGAGGACTGATACAAGAGTTACCATAAAGCAAACTGCCTCACTATGGAATTTCAAAATAATTTTCAAAAATACACAAAGCACAAGGTATTTTAAAAATGAGCTAAGCATCTAAGAGCCCGTAGAAAAATACGGATGGAAAGGGTGCTAACACCTTCCCTTTCCATAACCTACGCCCCTTACTCGGAAACATCTTGAAAGGTCTTTTTCTGTTCTTTTCACCCTTTCCTTGATTGGATAAAACAAAAGTCGATGGCAATTCTTGCTTACTGCAACATTTGCGAATACAAACGTAAAACCAGTATAACAGTCAGTTCTGCCACCGTATCACAGCTGGGATCACCTTAAAGAAGTATCATGTTCTTCCCACATACAAAGGGAAGAACCCTATGACGAAGACTCAGTGGGGAGAAGGTTTCAAAGAAAAAAGAAAGCTGCAAGGGAAGTGGCATCAAAAGGTGCTCCATCAAAAGATCAGGGTGATCAGAATGAGATACGCAATTGACCAGCAAAAGAGAGGTTATCAATGCCGGTTTGAGTGTGACGCCGATAAAAGCTGAAGGTCCTGATGACAACATGGACGGTGAATTATCTGACGACTTTGAAGATAGTTCAGAAGATGGCTTGATTATTCATTGTAATATTGTGTTGGTATTGCCTAATGAGTATGGGTTCGCGTCAGAAGTATCTGGAGACGAAGAAGAAGCCATGTATGAAGAATCTACTTGCCAGAAACCTCTATGCTACTATGTCTTAAATAATGGGGTAGTGGAAGAACAATAGGCAATGTTTGAGAAACCTACATCTGATATGATGTACCATCTCAAGCCTTTTTTATTAGGGCTAAAGTTGATGATTTCCGTATGAACAAAGTGTTCGTTGATGGTGGTGCTGCTGTGAACTTGATGCCACAATCGTTGTTGAAAAGGATTAGCAAGTTTGACACTGACCTCAAACCACATAATATGGTTTTATTGAACTATGAAGGAAAAACAAGTCAAAAATTAGGTGTTATTCAAGTAAATTTGTCAGTTGGCTCGACTTCGAGGCCAACAGTATTTATGGTGATTGCGTCCAAAGCAAACTATAATTTGTTGCTAGGGCGTTAGTGGATATGTAACACCTCAATTCTACCCAACAATATAAATTTAAATCAGAGTTATAAAAATTATACAACTAAATCAGGATGTCACAAATTCAACTTCAAAACCATTGCATTTAACATGGATACATAACACTTTAAAACTTCGGATGAAGCAACAGCAAAATAAATTAATCTTTTAAATCAACAACTTGAACAACTATGCAGCAGAGTCATAATAACATCTTTATCCAACATAAAAGAAACTTCTGAATAAAAATTACTTAACAACAATCAACTTAGAGTTCAGCCAACTGAAATAACAAATACTAAAGCAACAAGCGTTCACCCCCCCCCCCCCCCCCGAGTGTTACGTATCAGAGCAATGACACCGACTCGAACTACTTAAGGTAAACTACATTCACTCTGGATCACCGGCATGTTACCATTATAAGGGTAACATTCAAACATAAGGGGTGAGATATCGAACAGTATAATAGAACGTATAATATATATTATATTGGAATCAGTTCATGCAAAAATCACCACTTCACAACTTATAAACAACAACAATCACAACAGGCTATCAACAAAATACAACAATGAATTCATCAACACAACAACTCAATCATACTACTTGGAATGCAACTCAATACTATGCGAATGCATGTGGTACCATTGGAGCAGAACTCCCATCTTAAAATCTGCCAATAAATAGAGGCATCAACAAGGCATAAGCCTTCTTTGCAGTTTGCCAATCCAGGCCATCAGAGTATGAAAATGTATATGAATGCACTATCACATACTCACAACAATCATCATCATCGCAAGGCATAAGCCCACATCACCATTATTACTAGTAATTAGAGGTAATTCATCATCATGTAAATTCCCTGCAACTTCGCATTATCAACAAGAATTCACAACATCACAACAACCCAAGATAAATCAACATTGGCCATAAGCCTATCACATCAATCAACGATTCAGTCATTAAAATAATCAAACAACAACTTTACAATAATTTCACACAACATTGGTAATGACCAAAACACAACATGTACGGGCAAAAGGGATATGGAACTATGTGCCCCTCGACATGCAAAACAACTAGGACAGCATAACAACTAATATATACTCCTCGAAACACACTGAGAAAAACAGGGTAACGACCAACATATACTCCTCGACATTTCCTGCAGTCTAATTTTACTCGAAAATCTAACACATAATCCCCGACACGCCTCGCAGCCTAAATACCGCTTGGTGCCTAACACCATCAGCATTCTCCTCGACCCCTAGTTCGACCAATAACACAGGCACGATACAACATCTTAACGACCACACCACTATAATTCGTAGCTTCTGGCCAACCGCTCAGAGTAACACAATAACAGGCAACTATATTTCCTATCAACAGATTCATCAACATATAAGACAGTCACGCAAAAACTCCCTAAAACGACCACTTCAACAATTTACCAATTTTCCTGCCAATCGCTCGGAATAACCTAACATTCTAACGACCATCACGACCTAACCTACACTTCTATTAAATCGGGAAGTCACACAGATAACTCATAACGTCCATAACACATAATCGGGAAACTCCCTATAACATGTTCAGTAAACGGTCATACGGTACTTCCCAACGACCACAATATGAATAACGGGAAACTTCGATAGCAATTCAGAAACATCCATGCACCCCAATAATAAAACGAACAACTCCCACACAATACACATCATAAATCCCATTATAAAGTCAGAACCCCACCCTTACCTGGATTGAAGGTTGCTCAACCAAAAACTCTAGCCGACAACTTTTCTTCGTTCTGCTCGACACCGGGCAGCTTGCTTCTCTTTGGTGCAGCTCTATCGGTCAACGTACAAAAATCCTTATTCTCTAACTAAAACAAATCCTTGTGTCAGCTTAGCCTTATATATCAATTCTATTAAGCCTCATCTACACCCCCACTTTACTATTTCCAACCAATAATGTAGGCACAACATATATTTCATATATTCCCTTAATCCCACATAATATAATTATTATTAATCAACTAATTAATTAATTAATAATAATTTAACAACTTATACCAATGATCCTCAATATTACACAACTTCACACTTATTCAAAAATAATTTAATTAAATAAATAATTAAATTAACGGGCGTTACAACTCTCCCCCACTTAGAATATTTTCATCCTCAAAAATTTACCTTATTCGAACAACTCGGGATAGGAGTACCGCATCTTGCTATTTAACTCCCAAGTCATGCTTTCTTCAGCATCTCCTAACCAGACTACTTTCACCAAAGCAATCTCCTTGCCTCTTAGAGACTTCATTTCACGATTCGCGATTCGTACAGGCATCGTCTCAATAGTAAGATTATTCCGCACTTATACATTATCCACGTGAATCACATGAGATGGATCTAAAATATACTTCTAGAGTTGTGACACATGAAACACATCATGAAAATTCGAAAGATTAGGCGGTAAATCCACTCTATAAGCCACATTCCCAACTCTTTCCAAAATGTGATATGGACCAATAAAACGAGAAGTGGGCTTCTTAGACTTCAATGCTCGCCCAACACCAGTTACAGGTGTAACTCTCAAAAACACATGGTCACCATCTTGAAATTCCAAATCCTTCCTTCGCTTATCATGATAACTCTTCTGTCTACTTTGGGAATTTTTCATCTTTTCCCGAATCATCTTCACCTTCTCAGTAGTCTCACGAACAAGTTCAGGTCCAAGCACTACACTTTCTCCAAATTCATGCCAACATAAAGGAGTTCTACATCTCCAACCATACAATGCCTCAAAAGGTGCCATCCCAATACTAGAATGGTAACTATTATTATAAGTGAACTCTATCAATGGAAGATAAGTATCCCACGAACCTCCCTGCCCAAGAACATATGCTCTCAACAAATCCTTCAGCGATTAAATAGTCCTTTATGTCTGACCATCTATCTGAGGATGATACGTCGAACTCAACCTCAACTTAGAACCCAACGCTCCTTGCAAACTCTTCCAAAAATCAGAAGTAAACCTTGGATCTCTATTTGACACAATGCACAAAGGAACACCATGCAGCTTCACAATTATACTAGTGTAAATCTATGCCAGCTTCGACACTGGAAAACTGATGTTAATAGGGATAAAATGAGCCAACTTCGTAAGCCTATCAATAATAGCCTAAATTGAATCATGTCCTTATAGAGTATTAGGTAATCCCGTCACAAAGTCCATCGAAATGTTATCCCATTTCCATTCCGCAACTTCCAACGGTTACATCAACCCTGTAGGCTTTTGATGTTCAACTTTCAACTTCTGACAAGTTAAACATGCATACACAAACCAAGCCACATCACTCTTCATCCCAGGCCACCAAAACAAATTCTTCAAATCTTAATACATCTTTGTAGCTCCTGTATGAATAATCAACTTACTTCTATGACTCTCTTCAAGGATCACTTTCTTCATCTCTACATCATCTGGAATATAAATCCGATTATGAAATCTCAACACACCTTGCGTATCTAACTTAAAATCACCATTCTCAGACTGATTGATCCCAACCATTGAATATACCAGTTTCACATATAACTTATGAGCTTCTCTGATACTATCCAGAAAATCGTTATTAATTTTCAATATTCCCAACATAACACTCTGCGGTGTCACTTCGTAAACTATGCTCATATCTCTGAATTGTTTAATTAATTCCAACTCTTTAACCATCATTGATGACATATGTAAAGTCTTTCGACTCAATGCATCATCTACCACATTCGCTTTTCCTGGATGATAATTCAAACAAAAATCATAATCCTTTAACAACTCCAACCATCTTCGTTGTCTCATATTCAGTACCTTCTGATCAAATAGATACTTTAAGCTCTTATGGTCACTAAACACTTCAAATCTAGAACCATAAAGATAATACCTCCAAATCTTTAACACAAAAACAACTGCAGTAAGCTCTAAATAATGCGTAGGATAGTTCTTCTCATGAGTCCTCAACTGCCTTAACGCATAAGAAATTACCTTATCATTCTGCATAAACACACCTCCTAAACCCATCTTAGAAGCATCATAATATACCACAAAAGGCTCTCTCGGATTAGGTAACGTCAAAATCAAAGCTGACGTCAATCTTTTATTTAATTCCGTAAAACTTTCTTCACAATGGACATCCCACACAAAAGCTCTACCTTTACAAGTCAACTTAGTCAACGGAAGTGTCAATTTAGAGAAACCTTAAATAACCTCCTATAATAACCAGCTAATCCAAAAAAGCTTCTAATCTCGGTAGCCAACTTCAGAGTTTTCCATTGCAACACAGCATCTACTTTTGATGGGTCTACAACAATGTCACTACCTGAGATCACATGACCAAGAAAACTAACCTCCCTTAACCAAGTTCACACTTAGACAACTTTGCATACAACTTCTTCTCTTTCAAGACTTGCAATATTATTCTTAAGTGTTTTGCATGCTTTTCTTCTGAATTAGAGTAAATCAAAATATCACCAATGAACACCACCACAAATAGATCCAAATAAGTTTGAAAGATGCGATTCATGTATTCCATGAATACTCCCAGCGTGTTGGTAACACCGAAAGGCATCACCGAATACTCATATTGTCCATAACGCGTTTTGAAATTCGTCTTCTGGATATCTTTATCCTTCACTTTAATCTGATGATATCCCGACCTCAAATCAATCTTACTAAACACACGAGCATCCACCAATTGATCCATCAAGTCATCTATTCTTGGAAGTGGATACTTGTTCTTAATCATCACTTTATTCAACTGCCTATAATCAACATAAAGCCTCATACTTCCATCTTTCTTCTTTACTAGCAACACTGGAGCTCTCCACGGCGATACACTTGGTCTCACAAACTTCTTTTCCAGTAACTCTTCCAATTGCTTCTTTAATTCTGACAATTCAGATGCATACATCCTGTATGGTGCCATAGAAACAGGTCTGGTACCAGGTACAAGATCAATAGAAAATTCAACTTCTCTCTCTAGCGGTACATCAGGAATTTCATTGGGGAAAACTTCAGGAAATTCACGCACCACCTGTAATTCCTCTATTATAGCTTGATTCTCGACAGATAGTGATGCCATCAAAGAAAACATATGAGCTTTTTCTTGCATCAACTTCCTCAACTGTCTAACAGACAACAGGCTAGCTTCCTCTTCATCAGGCGTAGAAAACCTCATAGACATGTTATAACAGTTAATATGAACATATTTATGCTCTAACAAGTTCATACCCTGAATCACATCCACCCCTCTTAAAGGAAAACAAACCAAATCAACAGCAAAGTCTTTGTCAAAGATCGACAAGGGACACTTTAAACACACAAAAGCAGTATTCGCCGACCCCTTGGCTAGAGCGTCGACGACCATCTCTCCATTCATAGGAGATAACATAAGACCCAATCTTTCAATACAATCAACAGTAATAAAGAAATGAGTAGCACCAATATCAATAATAGTAGTTAAAGGAGTACTATTAATGAAACATGTACCTCTGATTAGTCTGTCCTCAGTAGCTTCCAGATCCTCAACCAAAGCGAACACTTTACCACTGGTTTGCACCTTATTTGGTTTCTGGCACTGGCTACCAATGTGTCCCTCTTCACCATAATTGAAACAAATCACCTCCTTATGCTTGCACTCAGACACAACATGTCCAGTCTTACCACAACAAAAGCACCTCTTTACCTCAGCAGTACACACATTACTCTTATGCCTAGGTTTTCCATATTTGAAACAAACCACATCAATAGGAGCATCTCCCCCACTAGTCCTCTGACCCTGAGCAGCGTTCTTTTTACCTTTACCG
The DNA here is from genome assembly GCA_948472305.1 of Vicia faba. NCBI lineage: Eukaryota > Viridiplantae > Streptophyta > Magnoliopsida > Fabales > Fabaceae > Vicia > Vicia faba. Next base: position 403,847,133 of record OX451735.1, read on the forward strand.
GATGAGGCATGATAAGGCTTACCACGATTATGTTGGTGCTTACCCCTCTTCTCATTGATAATCTTGTAGTGAGCATTATTATCCTCTTTATAAATTCTGCAACTATCAATAAACTCAGCAAAGACACAGATCTTCTGGTATCCAACTTCCTTCTTGATCTCTGGGCACAACCCGTTCTCAAACTTGATGAACTTTGAAAACTCAACATTTGCCTCACTATAGTGCGGATAAAACTTAGCCAACTCAGCAAACTTTGCAGCATACTCTACAACTGACATACTCCCTTGCTTCAGCTCAAGAAACTCGATTTCCTTCTTACCGCGAACGTCTTCAGGAAGATACTTCCTCAAAAATTCTCTATGGAACACAGCCCAAGTAACATTTTCACTTGCAGCTTCTAACCTCTGACACGTCTATAGCCACCAGTCATCAGCCTTGACTGCTAGCATATGAGTACCATACGGAACCTTCTGCGCTGGAGTGCAGTCCATCACATGGAAGATCCTCTCAATCTGTTTCAACCAATCCAATGCTCCGTCGGGATCATACTTACCCTTGAAGGTAGGCGGATTCTCCCTCTGGAAGGTCGCCAAACTACAAGATCTAGCATTCCCGTTAGTGTTCGTCTAATTCTCCATAGCATGCGCCATTGCTTCTAAAGCAGCAGCAAGTACATCATCATTCCTTCCAGCCATCACAACTTATCACTACAACATAAACAACAGTTAGAACTCAAATTAATAATATTCGGTTGTTAAACAACCTATGACTCGACAACTTGGTCGGACGGACCAACTTTGCTCTGATACCAACTTTGTAACACCCCAATTCTACCCGACAATATAAATGTAAATCAGAGTTATAAAAATTATACAACTGAATCAGGATGCCACAAATTCAACTTAAACACCATTGCATTTAACATGGATACATAACACTTTAAAACTTCTGATGAACCAACAGCAAAATAAATTAATCTTTTAAATCAACAACTTGAACAACTACGCAGTGGAGTCGTAATAACATCTTTATCCAACATAAAAGAAACTTCTGAATAACAATTACTTAACAACAATCAACTTAAAGTTCAGCCAACTGAAATAACAAATACTAAAGCAACAAGCATTCACCCCCCGAATGTTACGTATCAGAGCAATGACACCGACTCGAACTACTGAAGGTAAACTGCCTTCACTCTAGATTACCTCCACATTACAAACATAAGGGTAACATTCAAACAGAAGGGGTGAGATATCAAACACTATATTATTACGTATGATAAATATCATATTGGAATCAGTTCATGCAAAAATCACCACTTCACAACTTATAAACAACAACAATCACAACAGGCTATCAACAAAATACAACAATTAATTCATCAATACAACAGCTCAATCATACTACATGGAATGCGACTCAATACTATGTGAATGCATGTGGTACCATTGCAGCAGAACTCCCATCTTAAAATCTGCCAATAAATAGAGGCATCAACAAGGCATAAGCCTTCTTCGCAGTTTTCCAATCCAGGCCATCTCAAAGTATGCAAATGTATATGAATGCACTATCACATACTCACAACAATGATCATCATCACAAGGCATAAGCCTACATCACCATTATTACTATTAATTAGAGGTAATTCATCATCATGTAAATTCCCTGCAACTTCACATTATCAACAAGAATTCACAACATCACAACAACCCAACATAAATCAACATTGGCCATAAGCCTATCACATCAATTAATGATTCAGTCATTAACATAATCAAACAACAACTTAACAATAATTTCACACAACACTAGTAACGACCAAAACACAGCATGTACGGGCAAAAGGGATAGGGAACTTTGTGCCCCTCAACATGCACAACAACTAGGACAGCATAACAACTAATATATACTACTCGAAACGCACTGAGAAAAATAGGGTAACAAAAAACCTATGCTCCTCGACATGTCCTACAATCTAATTCTGCTAAAAAATCTAACACATAATCCCTGACACGCCTCGTAGCCTAAATACCGCTTGGTGCCTAACGCCATCAACATTCTCCTCGACCACTAGTTCGGCCAACAACACAGGCACGATACAACATCTTAACGACCACACCACTATAATTCATAACTTTGGCCAACCGCTTGGAGTAACACAGTAACGGGCAACTATATTTCCTATTAACAGATTCATCAACATACAAGAAAGTCACGCAGAAACTCCCTAAAACAACCACTTCAATAATTTACCAATTTTCCTGCCAATCGCTCAGAATAACCTAATGTCTTAACGACCATCACGACCTAACCTTCACTTCGATAAAACCAGTCAGTCACACAAATAACTCACAACATCCACAACACATAACCGAGCAACTCCCTATAACATGTTCATTAAACGGTCATATGGTACTTCCTAACGACCACAACATGAGTAAACGGGGAACTTCGATAGCAATTCAGAAACATTCACGCACCCCAATCATAAAATGACCAATTCCCATGCAATACACATCATAAATCCCATTATAAGGTCAGAACTCCACCCTTACTTGGATTGAAGGTCGCTCAACCAAAAACTCTAGCCGACGGCTTTGCTTCGTTCTGCTCGACACCGGGAAGCTTGCTTCTCTTCTGCGCAGCTCTACCGGTCAGCATACAGAAATCCTTATTCTCTAAATAAAATAAATCCTTGTATCATCTTAGCCTTATATATCAATACTATTAGGCCTAACCTACACCCCCACTTTACTATTCCAAACCAATAATGTAGGCCCAACGTATATATCATATATATTCCCTTAATTTCACATAATATAATTATTATTAATCAACTAATTAATTAATTATTAATAATTTAACAACTTATACCAATGATCCTCAATATCACACAACTTCACAATTATTCCAAAAAAATATAATTAAATAAATAATTAAATTAATGGGCGTTACAGGATACATAGAATTGGGGAAGTACCATCAACTCTTATCTATATGGTGTCAGGATGGGATTGTGGAGAATATTGAGACGGACCACGGTTATTTTACTATTGATGTGAATGTAATCAATAGGAAGAATTTTGATAAAGCATTAGCTACCATACCTTCGTGTGATCCTGAAGATGAAATGATCAAGTCACATCCTGATGCACTCAAATTTTTAACCTTACACCCTAGTCATGGTTTCATTTGGGACCAATAAAAATTGGACACATGTCTAACTACAAAAGGGGAGTTTGAACCTACAGGGTGGGAAGAGCAAACTCATGATGATGCCTAAGTCGAATGCTCTAGAAAGTATTTTGGCCTATATGGCCGAAAACCGAATAAATTCGGCCTTAGAGGCTGGAGATGTTTCAAATATGGCGCCTGAAGCCATTATGGTGGAAAAGCTTGGAGAACCAAGCCAAACAACAGCTTTAGAAATCCAGAGGCTTGACTTCATATATGAAGAAGAGCCTTTGGGGTTTGAAGATGCAAGCCAAGATCCATTGGAGGCAGTCGACCTGGGTGATGGCACGACTAAGAGAATTACATAAATCAGCACTAAGATCGACAACAAGATGAAGGATCAAGTAATCAAACTGTTTAACGGATATAAAGACTGTTTTGCATGGGATTACAACAACATGCATGGTTTGAGCAGGGAAATGGTAGAAATTAGAATACCCATAAATCCAAGAAAGCGACCAGTCAAACAAATTCCAAGTAGGTTCGCACAAGAGGTGTAGTCCAAAATAAATATGGAGATCGAACGGTTGTTGAAGAGCAGATTCATCAGGACATCCAAGTATGTTGAATGGTTAGCTAATCTAGTACTTGTAGTAAAGGAAAATGGAACTTTAAAAATTTGCATAGATTTTAGGGATTTAATTAAATCCACTCTAAAGGACGAATACCCAATACATGTGGTAGAAATACACGTCGATTCGTCCATAGGATATGAATATTTAAGTCTTTTGGATGGATATTCAGGCTACAACCAAATTTTTATCGCTGAGGAAGATACCCACAAGACTGTGTTTCAATGCCCTGAGGCACTAGGCACATATGAGTGTGAAATCATGCCTTTTGGTTTGAAAAATGTTGGGGCTACTTATCAAAGGGAAAAGAACTCAATGTTTCATGATTTCATAGACACCTTCATGCAGGTGTACATTGACGACATTGTAGTCAAATTGTCCTCAGGGGTTGGTCATTTAGACCACCTTCGACAGTCTTTTGTTAGAATGAGGGAATATGCATTAAAGAATCCATTAAAATGTGCTTTTTATGTTCGTGTAGGAGATTTTTTGGGTTTTGTAGTACACAAGAAGGATATATAAATCAAACAAAATAAAACCAAGGCAATTTTGAGTACCAAAGCGCCAACAGCGAAGAAAAAGCTCCAATCTTTATTGGGAAAGATAAATTTCTTGAGACGATTCGTGTCAAACATGAGCGGGAAGACTCTGGCATTTTCTCTGTTGTTAAAACTAGGCAAAGAGTCTGAGTTCAAGTGGGGGAAAAGACCATTAAGAGGCATTCGATCATTTGAAAGACTACTTGGTGAATCCTCCAATGTTAGCACCCCCAAACAAAAATAAAGGCATGAAACTTTACATTGCAGCGTCAGAGTTGACACTAGGAAGCATGCTAGCCCGAGAATATGAGAATGGGATTGAAAGAGCCATTTATTACCTCAGTTGAGTGTTAAATGACGTTGAAACTAGATATAATGCAATTGAAAAATTATGTTTATGTTTATATTTTTCATGTACTAAACTCAAGCATTATATAAAACCAGTTGAAGTTTCTGTTTATTCTCATTTTGACGTTATTAAGCATATGTTATCTAAACCCATTTTGCACGATCGAATTGGAAAATGGGCGCTAGCATTAACTGAATATCCCTTAACGTATGTTCCTTTAAAGGAACTCAAAGGGAAAATTATTGCAGACTTTATAGTTGACCATTCAGTGGTCGACATCAATGAAGCCTATGTAGGTACTAAGTCTTGGCAATGCTATTTTGATGGTTCCAAACATAAACAAGGAATTTAGGTAGGTATTTTATCTTATCACCAGATGGAGTTCCAACTAGATTTCGTTATAAGATTAAAGGTGAATGCTCTAATAATAGGGCTGAATATGAAACTATATTAATTTGACTGCAAATTATGTTAGATGTGGAAATCAAAGATGTTGACATCAAAGGAGATTCAAAGTCAGTGGTGAAACAATTGACCAAAGAATGCAAGTGCGTTAAAGATCATTTGGTAATGTATGTGGCCAAAGTATTTTCGTTACTTCAGAAATTTGATAACGTGTCGATTAGTCATGTAAGGCGTATTGATAACCAAGAAGCAAACGACATGGCCCAATTAGCATCTGGATCGAAAATACCCAAAGAGAGCATAGACGAGTTCATTAAGGTAAAAGATAAAATGGTATTTGAGAACACACAAATGACAAAAACTTGGGGGAAGAGCCTGAAGTTGTCCCTGATCTCCTGAATTATGATTATTTTGGAAATTTTGAAATAGTGGAAGAAGTTTTTGCCATTGATGTGTTACTTGAGAATGATTTGAGGAAACCTATAGTCAACTACTTCAAAAATCCAGTTGGGTCGACATAGCGTAAATTTAAGTATAGGGAGTTAAGTTATAGAATAATAGGGAACAAATTGTTCAGGAAAACGCCTGAAGGGATGTTGTTAAAATCCTTAGGGGAAAGCGAAGCATATGTGGAAACAACTAAAGTACATAGAAGAGCTTGTGGTACACTTCAAGAAGGACAAAAAATGAAATGGTTGTTGTGTCGAACAAGAGTATATTGGTCGTCCATGTTAAAAAATTGCATTGAGTTTGCCAAAATCTGCCAAGAATGCAAAAAACATTCTATAATTCAACATGTGCCAGGTAGTGAGTTACATTATGTCATCAAAACTTGGCCTTTCAGAGGATGGGCCTTGGACGTTATAGGAGAAATTAAACTTGCCTCATCGAAAGGCCATAGGTACATTTTGGTGGGCATTGATTATTTTTCAAAATGGGTAGAGGCGGTCGCTTTGGTTAAAGTAGATCAAGAGGAAGTAATGGCCTTTATTCAAAATTAAATCATACATAGGTTTGGGATACCAGAAACTATAACAACTGACCAAGGAATTGTGTTCATAGGTCGAAAAGTAATTGAGTTCGTTGCAGAAATGGGGTTAAAACTGTTAACATCAACACCATATTACACCCAGGCAAATGGGAAGGTCGAAGCAGCAAATAAGGTCATTATAAGTTTGATCAAAAAACATGTTAGCCAAAATCCTAGAAGTTGGCATACAACTATGGGCCGAGCATTGTGGGCATGTTGAAACTCACCAAAGGAATCGACTAACACAATGCCTTTCAACTTAGCTTATGGACACGAAGAAGTATTGCCTCTGGAGATTCATCTGCAATCAGTGAGAGTGCAAAGGAAATCAGATATTCCTACTGAATATTATTGGGAAATGACGTATGATACATTCGTAGATGTTAAAGAACATAGGCTAGCAACATTAGATACTTTGTTCAGACAGAAAGAACAAGTAGCAAGTGCCTATAATAAAAGGGTGAATGCAAAGGCGTTCGTCCTTGGAGATATGGTTTAGAAAGTGATCCGACCTATGGATAAAAAGGATAGAGTCCTGGTAAAATTTTCACCAAATTGGGAATGATCGCTTCGAGTAGTGCAAGTTTTTTCGAACAATGCTTATAAGATTGAGGAGCTCACACCAGAAGGTCGAATATTACGAGTAAATGAAAAATACTTAAATAGGTATAGGCCTATGTTGCAAGAAATTATAATAAATGAAGGACAAACTTCATTGCATAATGAAGGGGCCACCAAGAGGCCTGGAATGTAAATTAAGCATTACAAAAAACTGTGGAAAGACTAAATCCAGAGTACATGTGAAATCAAAACGGCTAAAAAGGCACATTATTCTTGAGGGTTATATAGCTCTCTCGAGCAAGTTCCAGACGAGCATTGGTTAACAAAATAGATATGTCAAGGTCGGCCTGTTTGATATCCAATGCGCCAACACGCTCCAGAGGAGCAACCCCAACAAGAGCTTCGTTATTCAACACTTGTTCAACTGTGTAAAACCCAGTAGCTTCCAAAGTCTCCGCATCATTAATTTTCTTCTCCAGCCCTTCAATTTTCTGCTTTAACACCATGATATGTTGTTTCCATTAGGAGATATTGTTGGCCCTAGTGTTGAAGTATGTTTTTTCCGTGTCAAGAGTTTTCTAATTCTTTACTAGAAACCATAGAAGTGTTCATGAAATCAAATTCAACAGTACGTTCTTTCTCCTTAGGAAGACGTTTTTCCTGGATCTCTTTCTTTTCTTCCAATTCGACTAAAAGCTGGTCAAGGAAGGTAGACGCCTCAGCCACAAATTTGCGGACCAATGGAGAAGCAGCCTGGACATCAACTTTCTTCAACATCTCTTTAATCTAGGCTCCATCAGAAGGGTACACCTCCAAATGGGTGATAAAATCAACATGGAAGAGCATGGTTTTGAGACGATTAAGAACTTCTTCTTGAGTACCAAGAGAAGAGACACCTCCAGATGTAGTAGAAGTGTTGGAGCCTCCATCAGTCAAACGGTTCCTATCATTCACCAAAAATTTCAAGTACTCAAAAGGGTTGTTTTGCCTTAGAGAAGCAACTTTTGTGGGCGACATGGTGTTGGTTGTAGGAATCACGTTGGGAGGGGTCGAAATGGTGCAGAAAGAGGAAGTTTCCTGAGGAGTCAGTTCCTTTGTTTGGGAAGGATTTTGTTTAGTAGTTATAGTGACATCAACACCAGCAGTATGTTCAGGACCCTTTAGGCCATCATCTTCTTTATCCTCCCCTAGACTTTCATTATTGTCATCATCATCCAATTCTTCACTGATGGGAGAATATTCAGAAGTATCCTGAGTGACAGGAGAGTTGAGGTCTCTCCTAGAAGGCACACTATCATTCAAAACCACAATTGGTTTATTTTTGGTCTTGAAAGATTTCAAGACAATCTTGGTGGGGCATTTTTTAGGTTTAACTTCCAGTCGCTGAAACAATAAAAGCAAGTAAGAACAGATCATAAAAGGGACAAAAGATACCTAAGATAAATATTCTTTGGAAGAAGAAGGCACATGATGGTCCCCTTCAGGACTAGAGTTAGTGCTCTCTGGTCCAGTTGGTGCAGGTTGCAAAACTCGTTCTTTTGCCACCACCGGAGTAGGCACAGTGGCAGAAGTGGTTTTTTTTAAGAAACCTCAGATCAAGTCGGTTGAGATTTTTTGGATTTTTTGGGAATGGCAGGCAAAGATGCATCGTTAGCTCATTTCTCTTTACTAGAAGAGTGTTTCTATCTCTTTGGGGATGGTTTTGGAAGGACAACAATATTAGCTTTAGGGGCCTATGAATGGGTCAGCACAATCAATGTATTAGAAAAAGAACTTAATCAATTAGTAAATCATCAAGTTAGTATATTACCTGAGAAGAAGTTCCAAGGGCTTCATTAGCAGAGGGAGAAACAGTCGCATCACTGGTGGCTCCCCTAGCCCGCTTCTTATGTTCAACAGCTAGATAAGGTGGTAACAGTAAGACAAAGCAGTAAAAAGCCAAAAGCATAAAATCAACAGGAGGTCGATAGACAGTTTAGACGTACCTTTTTTGAACTTTTGTTGCATATCATTAAAGGCACGGGTCAGTCGAGCCTTGAAAGATTTGAGAGTCTCATTACTTTGCACGAATTGAACAGTCCACCAATCATAGAACTCCTTGGTGGTATAGAAGAGGGGTTTGAAGGCAACAGGAGTCATAGTGGGGATATCAGCAGAAAAATGTTGAAGACGTTGAGCACATTCGTCCACACTATAGCTAGTCGACCAGGGACATAATTCATCTAATGGCCTATAAAAGCTCTGAGGGAAAGGTTGGCACAAGCCAACAGATTAGGCTGATAACACAAGAGTGTTACGCCATTCTTAGCTCCTACCCTAGATGCTATGATCCCAAGGGTTAAAAAGGCTTGCAATATGGCTTTGGATTCAGGGATTTGCATAGGATCGACAGGAGGAAATGGTCGAGTAAACCACTCAGACCATGTTGTCTAGAAGCAAAGGGAACCATGCTTTGCTGAAAATAATTGCACCTAAAGAAAAATTTCAGGTATTTTTCAAGTGAATCCTCTCTATTCATCTCATTGTTGGAATGTGCAATCGCAGTAAGATGGAGGATTTCGTTGGAACGCAAGGCAAATGAAATCTTTTGTGCTTCAGAAAGTCGTAGTTTGAGCTAGCTTGCAAAAGTGGCATTTAACCATAATTGAAGCATCTAAAAAGGCCCAGCAAGCATATAGCTAGCAGTAGGAGAGATTGGGTCACATGGTTGGCCCTCGCGCTAAGTGATTCATAAATAAACCCCAAAGTAAGTTCGCTCAGGCATATGTCTCGACCCAGATGAAGGTGGTGAGCTAATGCAATAAACCGTTTAGATACCTTCAAAGATCGAATGCAGAAGACATACTTGGAAAGCCACAAGGCCGAGAAGAAAATGTGCTCTTTGTCAGACACAATGTCGACATCTTTAGCGTGAAAACGCTCCATATATTTGGTGAAGCCGACAATTTCCTTCTCAAAAGGGATGACATTTTCATCAGCTTCAGTAGGAAGGAAAACTTCACCTGTGGGGCAGAGACCAATGATGGCCATAATGTCAAATAAAGTAGGAGTAAGCATACTAGTTACCAAATGGAAGGTGTTTGTGGAGCCTTCCCAAAAGTAAAGTGTAGAAATCAGCATGTGATGGCAATAGTTGGGGCCAACCCTAGAGAGATGAATCAAGTCAAAGATGCCTTGGGCCTTCCAAACGTAACCTTTAAATTTCTTTACTTTATTCAACCATGCAATGTAATCTTGGTTGACAACAAGAGCACAACGGAAGACTTTACATGTCCTGTAAATGTGTGAAAAATTTATGGGGAAATCTTTGTTGATAGCAGGTTTTGTAGTTTTGTGAGTGGGTAAACAACTTTCCAATTGTTTGGGTGATCTTATCTCATCAAGAATAGGTCCCAATAGAGCGTAAGAAATTTTGTTGCAAATGAAGGGGATCAACTGCTGGGAACAAAAGGTTTGGAGATTTCGTGTCGGTGTTGGTTCCAAAATGAAGGTATTTTGATCATGAACAAAGAACTCACTCATATTATAAACCATTTCAATTTCCCGGGGAGTTGGAATGTGTTCAGAGAGTTGGCTTGAAGTGGCCATGGAGATGGTTGAAAGTTTTTCTGGGTAAAAATGAAAGTAAGAACTTCTTAGCGGAGAGCCTGAGTATGAAAAAGAGCATAAAAAGGAAATTGAAAAGATGAAAGGGGTATTTATACCATTAAGAGAAAAAATGTTTGGGAAGAAAGTGGGAAAATGTGGCTACACGACCAGGCACGTGTCAGGAAGGTGGCGATTGATTGGAGAAGTTGGTGAGTTAAGGGCCACGTTTATCCTAGTAAGTTGAAAGCTAAGAAGTAGGGAAGTGGTTGTGTGATCGAGGATGTAACATTTGAGGGAAACGATCATGATTACAATGATGTCACTTCGCACTAAGAGAAGAGGATTAAAGTGTATGTTTCTGTTCTTTCAGTCGAAAAAGACATTTTAGGGTAAATTTGTTGGCTAAGATTTTTCACACAGATTAAAATCCAACCAAAAGCCAAAAACGTGCTTTGAGAACTTTGAATTATGAGAAGTCAGCCACAGAAGCAGTCAACCGGAAGAGATTTCATAAGTAGCCAATTGGGCTTGTGGATGTTGTCGACTAGAAAAAGGCCTCATGAGGAATGGATTAGGCCCAAGAACGTTAAAAAGCCCAAATAATGCATAACTAGCAAAACAAAGTGTTATGAATGGAGAACTGGGGTTTTATAGCATGAATGGAGAATGTGGGATCATGGAGAGAAGTTACCAGAGACACATGGCGTACAAGGAAGCAAAGCCTTCCAAAAAGTAGTTAACTTCCATGTATTATAAATAAATCACTTAGCATAGTGTAAAGGGTAAACCTTTCACATTCTTATATGTTAGTCACTCAGAGTACTCAATAAAACGAGTGAAATGAGTTAAGCTAGGACAATGTACGTTTGAACCAACCTATTTTCAACTGTTTTGATGTGTGATCGGTGGATCTGGAACTGACTGTTTAACGCTGGTTCGCGAAATGTCGCGGAAGCAAGAGTCACCACCGTCTTTTATTTTCTCCAAATGGAAAGGACAAAAGCACAGAAAAATTCCTTAAAGAGATTGCTCTCGGTTCGGGAGGTAGATTATAGAAAGGGAAGGTGTTAGCACCCTTTCTATCCATGGTTATCCATGGGCTCTTAGATACTTGCTCATTTGTGTTTTCAAAAATGGTTTGTTTGCTTTTCAACTGTGGGTTTTAAAAAGTTTCTTTGAAAATTCCAGTTCGACTCTTGTATCGGTCCTCAATAGTGTTTGAAAAGTTGCTTTCGAAAGCTTTTTGAAAAGGTGTCGGTTTGAAAAGTATTTTTTGATTTGTTTTGAAATTAGAGCAAGTATCTAGAGTCGTCTACCTACCCTAAGGAATTCGTCTGTGTAAATATCCTTTAAAGTAGTGCCATCCCACCATTGAGAGGTAGGTAGCACCACCGTTGGAGGTGTTCGGGTCAATTCGAGGGTTCGGGACATGGTGATCACCAGAGCAATAGGAAGATACCCTAGAAGCTACCCTCATGCCAGGTTCCCGGATCATGAGGACTTACTAAGACATCCTCTACTCGACGATCACCTTTCGAGGGGCAAGGCAACAGTGAAGCGTACCCTAGGGGTGGTGTGTGATTTGTGTGTCATGTTCATTTACATTTATCTTGTTCATGTCGGGGGTGATCTACGCGTTGCTTTTATTTTGACATTCATTCTTGCATGCAATTATTAATAGTTAAAAAGTTGCGAGAAATATAAAGTTCCTAAACTATTACAAAGGCGCGGGTCCACATCGCCAAATTAATCCAGGACCCGATTTGACATAAAATAAAGATGCGAAAAATATAAATGTCTGATTTACACGGCTTTGGGAGAATTACATAAATATTATAAGAACAGAAATAAAAAATGCGAAGAGAATTAAATCGAGAACGCGAGGGCGTTGGACCCTTTTTAATGAAATTAAATTATGATTTAACAAAATAATTAAATTAAATAAAAAGAAAAGATTTTTGAGTTTTTGTATTTATGGATTTTTAATGAGAAAAATTAAATTGGAATTAAAACCTAATTCTAGCTATTTTAATTTATTAAAAAAAAAAGCATTAAAATTTAACCTAAAATTAACCTAATTAATTAATGCAATTTTATTTACAAAAATATTAATTAATTATTAATAATGAGAAAATAAAAGAAAAAGATAAAAGTAATTAAAACCTAATTCTATAAATTTTAAGTTTATTGAAAAAAATGTTAAAATTAAATCTAAGAATAAACCTAATTAATTAATGCAATTTTATTTACAAATATATTAAAATAAAATATATTTTTGTTTTGTTTTTTTTTATCTTTTCTGGTTTTTTATATTATTTTTATATTTTATGAAAATAAATTAAATGAAAGAATTATATTAAAACTAATTAAAATAAATAAAATAGAAAAATATGAAAAAGAAAGAAAAGCAAACCAATGGGGGGTTCCGTCCCCAAACTGGAGGTTTTTTGGCTAGCAATCAGGCCCAACGTTTAAGGCCTTTGTTTGACTTTTCATGAAGCGTGTGTGTGCATTGACTGAGGCCTAGGATGTTCTTCAAATCTGGACCTTTGGATTGGGATCATGGGATGCGTGGCAAGCTGAGATTGTGGGCGTATGGTGGATGTTTGGAGGCAAGCTGCATGAGATTAGGCTGAAACAAAATATGTGAAGAAAGTAAGGGGACCTGGGAATCGAACCCAGGTCCCAATGCCTTATGAGACAATGCCTTCACCATCTGTACCAAACGCGCGCTTTGTTTATTATATGACAAATAATTATTATAATGGAAAATTGGTTAGTGACATAGAAAATGAAAAAAAACGCGCGTTGAATTCAAACTACCCAACCATCGCTCGCCACCTAATCTTCTTCTTCCTTTATCCCTGAAACAAAAAAAGGTTAACGAGGGTTTTAAACCCCCTCAAACTGCAAGCTTTTCAAAAATAGCGATTAGCTTATGGGGCCATATAAATTAGGTGCGACTGGTGTATTAGATTCGTCCAAGCGTCCTGATTTTGACCATGGCACTGAGATGTCTTGATTTTACCATATACGTAAACGCCCAATTTAAAACTTGAGGAACCCTAAAACATTCCAATGGCAATTTTCGTTACAAGCATTGTTAGTCAAATTAAAGGTCACCATTAGTCTCAGAACCTTCATATTAGTCTAAATCAGCAGTCAAAATGTATCAAAAATGCATGCATATTAGAATACGATTATGGAAAAGTTTTGAGAAAGTTTGACACCCATATACCAATTCTGGAGTCGTGGGGACTGGAAAACGATTCAGGAAGCTTCCTTGACGCCTTGGCAAGCTATTGGGATTGTTATTTTTCTCTGAATCGTGCTAGAATATGGTTTTTAGTTTTCAATTTTTTTGACAAAAAACTCAAACTTTGTTCTTGATGTGTGGCGCAGCATTCAGGTCTATTGCACTAGGGTTTTCTTCTGGCTTATGTATAGAATGATTAGGGTAAAGATTTGGATCCAAAAAACCTTTGCATTGATGGAAAGATATTTGATTTTCATGCATATATTTTCAATCTTTTCCATGCATATTTGATACCAATCATGTCCAAATCACTTGATTCTTTCTATATCTGATAATGCACGAAATCTTGAAGATATTTCATGCATAAAAAGATTTGAAAAGCTTGCTTTGGTATTTTTTCCATATTTTAATTAATTAAATGAATTATTAGCAATTAAAAATTCAAATAAATAAATAAAAATGATGAATAAATTCCCTTTGGGCCAAATGTTCGTGCACATGCTTTGGGTGATGATTCTTGGAAGAAAATGTGGCCCATTAGCAATTTTAAGACATTTGAAGCAAAGTTGACTTTTCAAAATATCCAAAAATTTCCCAACTTCCACAAGGCATATCTTGCTCAATTTTTAAGCTTTGCTCATGTTCTTGGACATTTTGGAAAGGTCTTGGAATCCTCTAACCAATGCCTTTGGTCCCATGTAATTTTGATTTACCAATCTCAAGTTATGGCCTTTGACTTAAAGTCCTTTTTTGTTGACTTTTGAAAATGACCTATAATGTTGAAATTGATAACTTTTTGTGAGAGCATTTCTTGGACTTGAAGTGTGAAGAGGAGTTGTAGGAAATGTCTTTATCTTCAAAATGAGCTTTGGATGGAATTTTTCTGATAATCCATGTGGAAGTTATGCCTTGGTCAAGTTACAGTTGACTTTTTCAACTGTCCAAATATGGAAACTTTTGCATCTTGAGACTTTTTGAGCCAAGCTTTGAGAATCATGATCAAGGATTGATCAAATGATGTTTGTGGCTTCAAAATGAGATGTTGACCAAAAATTTTAACTTTTGACTGTCAAATGACCATTTTGCCCCTGCAGTTGACTGTTAGGGCAATTAGGGTTTTTGACTGTGCAGTTTTGTGCTGTAAGTCTTGAAACTTGGTATGAGGATGCTTGACCATGTTTATAGGCATGTGGGACTTGATTGGACCCTTGGAAACTTCATTTTCTTTGTCAGAACCAAAACCCTAGTTTTTGACTATTAGGAGGCCCTTGAACTGTGCAACCTTTGGGGAGATTTTGAAGCATGCTCTTTACAAATCTTGAAGAATATGAGAGGGCAAATTTTGGGGTACAACAGTTGCCCCTGTTCAATCTTCTTAGACCTGAGGATGCAGATTGGCTGACGGGCCTTTCGTAATCCGAAGGTGGAAGATGATTGAACACTAGAGTGCCCAGAAATTTGCGCTCACATAGTAGTGATGATGGGAATGGGCTTATAGATGCCATTTGGAGATTGATGGATAGTGGATGGGCTTATAGATTCCATCTGGATGTTGATCGCGTAAGAGATTCCTTAGCGAGAACTTGCGTACCTGAAAAAGAAAGATGATTACCTGACCTGTTACAGGGGATGGTCTTCAAATTCTTTGTATAGACATGTCCTGACTGGTTACAGGAGCTGGATCTGGATCTTCAAAAGGTGATGAATGAACCAGGGACGGTTTCTACCTCAACAGGAACACTGAGAGAACCTTGGACGATTACTACCTCGACGGTAACACTGAGAGAATCTTGGGCGACTTCAACCTCAACAGTAACGCTGAGAGAATCTTGAGCGACTTCTACCTCAACAGTAACGCTGAGAGAATCTTGGGCGACTTCTACCTCAACAGTAACGCTGAGAGAATCTTGGGCAACTTCTACCTCAACAGTAACGCTGAGAGAATCTTGGATATCTTCTACTGAGTCTTTATCAGGAAAATCTGTTAGGGGTCGATTTAGCTGGACTAGAGAAGGCCTTTGACTGGATAAGAAACAGGAAAGTCTTAGGGTCGATTTAACTGAACCGGTCTAGGTCTTGAAATCTTCAACTGGATAAGAAACAGGGAGATCTTAGGGTCGATCTGACTGAACCAGAGAAGGCCTTTGACTGGATAAGAAACAGAAAAATCTTAGGGTCGATTTAACTGAACCGGTCTAGGTCTTGAAATCTTCAACTGGATAAGAAACAGGGAGATATTAGGGTCGATCTGACTGAACCAGAGAAGGCCTTTGACTGGATAAGAAACAGAAAAATCTTAGGGTCGATTTAACTGAACCGGTCTAGGTCTTGAAATCTTCAACTGGATAAGAAACAGGGAGATCTTAGGGTCGATCTAACTGAACCAGAGAAGGCCTTTGACTGGATAAGAAACAGAGAAATCTTAGGGTTGATTTAACTGAACCGGTCTAGGTCTTGAAATACGTCTGAGAACTTAACTGGATCTTTCCTGAAAGGTAAAGGTCAGTTATATACAATGCATGATATGGATCAAGCAATGATGTTCCCAACATAAATGAGATTTGTAAGATATGATGTGTATATGCATGCTATAATGTATGGAAGTGCGATGTTTATGAATGTATGTTTTCGTCTTAGGAAAATAAATCCTTGACGGGTGCCGGGAAGTCACTCCTGGGCTGATAGATCTTTGCTTCTGCTGGGGATGATAGTTGCAAGAATACTGGTAGGAGAAGATGACTCCGTTGGGGAATAAACTTGGCGAGTAGATTACTCTGCAGGGAGAAAAGTACTCTAATGATCTTGCTGGGAGACCATACTCTGTGGGAAGAGAGATGCTTTGTTGAGTTGTTGATAATAACTTCGCTGGGGATAAGAAGACTTCGTCGAGGATGCTCTTTCCATGGCTTTTGGCTGAGGATAACCCAGTTATATCCTGGTAAGGAAATAACTCTTTGAATAAAGCCGGGAGACGCGTTCGTGCTCTGCAGGGGTAAGCTTCCAGAATCTACTAGGGATAAGCTTACTGCTTGGGGGAGATGAATTCCAACTTTCCTGGGGAACTAGATTGGACTCTCCTGGGGAAGTTTTGAGATGTATTGGAAGTAGTTCCGTTGAATGTTTGATATACCGCCGGGGAACAATCTTTAGACCAAGACTGCCGGGGATGCTTGTCAAGAATGCGTATATACTGCTAGGGAATGTTGAGATCTGCTGGAGGATACTCAACTTCCTTAAGGTTTGATAATATAGCTTTGCTTTGAGGAGAGTGTACTGACTTGCTGGCTCACTCTCTGGGGAATTATGATATACTGGTTATGTTCTTCAGCTGAACCTACCTTGATACCTTGGTGGACGGAACAATTAGATTGCTTAGACAACTCTTTATTGCCCCTGCTTCTAATGTTACCTGTAATTAATCCTTTGTTTCGTATGCAAATATTCATGAGTTAGCAAATTATTGTCAATGCATATATCACAAATTGAACCTTGGACGTTCTTCGCAAAACAAAACAGAAAAGGAAAAACAATTGGCAATTTTAACTGAAAAGTATATTTGTATTGATTTTTTGAATTTTCCTGTAAATAGGCGTTTATATACAAGAGACTGACGTCCTGGTAAGAGAATGTCGCCGAACAAAAGAGTTTATACAAATTTGTACAAGAGAAAATAAAACAGCTGTGTGAAATGAATGATCCCAGTGGGTTTCAACTCTGTTATTGCCTTTATATCTCCGAGCGTCTCATCACTTGATGACCTTAGTTGAAGATGAAGTTGACTGATTGATGTCGTCTGAACTTGATGTAGATACCGGATTCTGGATGCAGAGTGATCAATGAGACATAGTATTACGCTTTATCCCTAACTTTTGCCTGGACCGCCCTTTCGGGTTTTCAGTCCACCGGGATACCCATTTTTGCCCAAGCCGCCTTTTCAGGTTTTCAACTTGCCGGGTGTACAGATTTTTTCATTTCATCCCTTCATTTTGCCCGAACCCTTTTGGTTCACCGGAAAGCCCTAATTTTTGCCTAGGCATGTCAGCCTAGCGGGTCTTTATTATGCGTAGTATCTTTTTACTATGTCTGCATTGGCGGGGTGAGGAAGGTCGTCACCATCCATGTTGGTTAGAATCATGGCTCCTCCTGAGAACACATGTTTAACCACAAATGGCCCTTCGTACGTAGGGGTCCATTTGCCCCTTGGATCACTCTGAGGAAGGATGATTCGCTTGATTACCAGATCCCCAACTTGATATTCCTGTGGTCTGACCTTTTTGTTAAACGCCCTGATCATCCATTTTTGATACGTCTGACCATGACAGATAGCAGCAAGTCTCTTTTCATCAATAAGGTTTAATTGATCAAGCCGTGTCTGGATCCAATCATCTTCGTTCAGATCTGTATCCTTCATTATCCGGAGTGAGGGTATTTGCACTTCGATCGGTAAGACTGCTTCCATACCGTAGACCAAGGAGAAAGGAGTTGCCCCGGTTGACATTCTGGCTGAGGTACGGTACCCATGTAGAGCAAACGGTAACATCTCGTGCCAATCTTTATAAGTCACTGTCATCTTCTGCACAATTTTCTTAATGTTCTTATTTGCTGCTTCTACAGCCCCATTCATCTTCGGTCTGTAAGGAGAAGAGTTATGGTGTTGTATCTTAAACTACTCGCAGAGCTCAATGATAATCTTGTTATTGAGATTGGTACCGTTGTCTGTAATGATCCTTTCTGGGACCCCGTATCGACAGATCAGATTATGTCGAATGAACTGTGCCACAACAGTCTTGGTTACCGTAGCATAGGAAGCTGCTTCAACCCACTTCGTAAAGTAATCAATTGCCACTAGGATGAAGCGATGCCCGTTAGATGTCGTAGGTTTAATCTCACCGATCATGTCTATGCCCCACATTGCAAACGGCCAAGGCGCAGTCAGAACATTTAGAGGAACTGGAGGAACATGTACCTTGTCTGCATATATCTGGCATTTATGGCATGTCCTAGAATGTTGGTAGCAGTCTGCTTCCATTGTGGACCAGAAATACCCTGCTCGAAGGATTTTCTTTGCCATAGTGTGTCCGCTGGAGTGTGTACCAAAGGTCCCTTCATGTAGCTCTTCCATGATCCTTTCTGCTTCAGTCTTATCCACACAACGCAGTAAGGTCGAATCATGGTTTCGCTTATACAGGATGCCGTTGCTAAGGAAGAACTTCGCTGCAAACCTTCTCAGAAACTTCTTATCGTTGACAGATGCGCCTTCGGGGTATTCCTGAGCTTCTAAATATCTCTTCACCTCATGGTACCAAGGCTTCTCGGTCACCAATTCAGTTTCAAGATTACAACAATATGCCGGTTCGTCCAGTTTCCAGATGATGATCCGGGGAGCCTCATTGTCCCATTTGACTTTGAACATAGAAGACATCGTAGCTAACGCATCCGCCAGCTGATTCTCCTCTCTCGGGAAGTGTTCAAAGGTTATCTCTGTGAAGTGGGGGATCAAGGTCAATACACATTCTCTATAAGGAATAAGATTCGGATGTTTCGTATCCCACTCTCCTTTGATCTGATTGATCACGAGAGCGGAATCTCCTAAGACACTCAGAAACTTGATCCTTAAGTCGATCGCAGCTTGGAGACCCATGATGCACGCCTCATACTCTGCCATGTTGTTGGTACAGTTGAAACATAGCCGGGCAGTGAGTGGAGTATGAGTGCCTTGAGGGGATATGATCACAGCGCCGATACCGTTTCCCAAAGCGTTGGAGGCTCTGTCAAAGTGCATAGACCATCGAGATCCTTCCTCAGGTCCTTCATCCGGTCCAGGTACTTCACAATCAGTCACTATCATGATGCTCTCGTCTGGAAACTCGAAGTTCATTGACTGATAGTCGTCTACTGCCTGATGTGCCAAGTGGTCTGCCAATGCACTTCCTTTGATAGCTTTCTGAGTTGTGTACTGGATGTCGTATTCCGTCAAGATCATTTGCCATCTTACTATTCTCCCAGACAGAGCATGCTTTTCAAATATGTATTTTATAGGATCCATCTTTGAGATCAACAAGGTGGTATGAGTCAGCATATACTGTCTTAGCCGGCGAGCAGCCCATACCAAAGCGCAGCAAGTTTTCTCGAGCAGTGAGTATCGGGTCTTACAGTCGGTAAAATTTTTGCTAAGGTAATAAATGGCATGCTCTTTTCGGCCAGACTCGTCATGCTGCCCCAGCACACACCCCATTGAGTTGTCAAGTACTGTCAGGTATAGTATCAGAGGTCTCCGTTCAACCGGTGGCATAAGGATGGGTGGTTCTTGGAGATACTCCTTGATTCTGTCAAAAGCAGCCTGACATTCATCATTCCAGTGTACTACCTGATCTTTCTTCAGCAGCTTGAAGATTGGCTCACAGGTAGCAGTCAGGTGCGAGATAAATCGAGCAATGTAATTCAGGCGTCCTAAAAAGCCTCTGACCTCTTTCTATGTCTTAGGAACTGGCATCTCTTGAATAGCTTTAACCTTGGCAGGGTCCACTTGAATACCCTTATCACTTACAACGAAGCCTAGCAACTTTCCAGATCTTACCTCGAAGGTGCACTTGTT
Source organism: Vicia faba (assembly GCA_948472305.1). NCBI lineage: Eukaryota > Viridiplantae > Streptophyta > Magnoliopsida > Fabales > Fabaceae > Vicia > Vicia faba. The sequence goes on from OX451735.1 coordinate 403,867,262, forward strand.
CGGGTTCAACCTCAGCTTGTACAACTTTAGACGGTCAAACAATTTCTGCAGATGATCAAGGTGTTCTTCCTCAGTCTGGGACCTTGCAATCATGTCTTCAACATACACTTCTATCTCATGATGGATCATATCATGAAATAAAGCAACCATGGCACGTTGGTAGGTTGCCCCAGCATTTTTTAGTCCAAAAGGCATGACCTTGTAGCAGAAGGTGCCCCACTGAGTAACAAAGGTAGTTTTTTCCATGTCTTCAGGTGCCATCTTGATCTGATTGTAACCTGAAAAACCATCCATGAAAGAGAACACCTTATGCTGAGTTGTATTGTCAACAAGGACATCAATGTGAGGTAGGGGAAATCATCTTTGGGGCTGGCCCTGTTCAGATCCCTGTAATCGACACACATTCTGACCTTACCGTCCTTCTTTGGTACCGGCACCACATTAGCAACCCACTGAGGGTAAGAAGTCACTGCAAGAAACCCAGCATCAAACTGTTTCATAACCTCGGCTTTGATCTTCTCAGACATCTCTGGACGCATACGACGGACCTTTTGCTTAACCGGAGGACAGTCTTCCTTAGTAGGCAAGTGATGGACCACAATATCGGTATCCAACCCGGGCATGTCTTCGTAGGACCAGGCAAAGATCTCCATATAATCATGTAGCATCTGAGTCAACCGTTGCTTCACGCTGAGCTCTAGGTTGGCACCAATCTTTACCTCCTTTCTGTCTGTATCCGTACCCAGGTTTATTGTTTCCACTGGCTCTTCGTGTGGTTGAATTACCCTCTCTTCCTGGAGCAACAGTCTTGCAAGCTCGCCAGGCACTTCGCAATCATCTTCACCTTCGTCTTCGGCTAAGTTGATCGGATTTTCGAAGTCATAACTGGCAGTAGCAGAGTCGTTACCAGTGAGATCCAGAGTGGATTGAAACCTGTATGAGTGAGTGTGTGTAAATACAGTTGTTTTGAAATATATATAAAGGAAGGAAAGACAAAAAAGGAGCGTAAGATTTGAAATGCGAGAAAACATCCAAGATCTTTATTCATGATATATGAAATGACAATTTATATGCCCTCACAAATGAAGCCACGGTGCCCCGGGTAAGACACCGGGCCATAGAGTTTTAATTGTTTATTACAAATAACAAAACAAAGAAGTTTATTACTGCGTAATAAAAGTAACAGGAGTATGGTCCTTAGCAATCCAATTGGTCAATCCGCCCTCAACCGTCGGGTAAATCCAGCTATTGAACTCAGCTTCATCCACTTCATTATCCTCCCCAACAGCATTCACTCCTGGATTGGTAATGAGCACAGGAGGTCTTCTGATCTTTGCCTTCCGCATAGCCTTCTGACCTTCTGCAGTAAAACCCAGTCCGAACTTGTCAGTTTTCTGTGTAAAATCAGGGAGCCTGCCCCAGTTAGCACATTCACCTTCCTGAATCACAGCCCGAGCATCCTTTAGGGAAGCCATCTTCAAAGGAATATCCTCTTCGACCACTGTTTCTGCTGCTGCTAGAGTTGGAGGTACCTCTTCGAAATGCTAAAAGGGGGTTTCAATAAATTCCCCGTCCATCTCAATATACCTGAAGGAATTCAAATGGCTCACCATATACTCCTCCTCTCCCTGCACAGTGACGATCTTCCCTCTGACGGGGTACTTGAGCTTCTGGTGCAAGGTAGAGGTCACTGCCCCAGCTTTGTGGATCCAAGGTCGACCCAGTAGACAAGAATACGATGGACGGATATCCATCACATAGAAAGTAGAGTCGAATACTTGAGAGCCCACACGAATAGGAAGGTCAACCTCTCCATGAACCATCCTCTTGGAACCGTCAAAGGCTCTGACGATAATATTGCTAGGTTTTAGTTCCAGGCCTTCACAATCCAAACGGTCTAAGGCTTTCTTGGGTAGCACATTTAGGGAAGAGCCAGTGTCCACCAACACGTGCGCCAGAGTAGTGCCCCTGCATTCAATAGAGACATGCAAGGCATCGTTGTGGTCCTTTCCTTTAGCCGTAAGGTCAGCATCCGAGAAACCCAAACCATTGTCGGCTGTCAAATTGGCTACGCAATCAGTGAATTGGACAGCAGATGTCTCCTGTGGCACATGGGCCGTCTTGAGGAATGAAATTAGAGCCTTAGCATGGGCCTCTGAGCACAATAGCAAGGAGAGCATGGAGATCTTGGAGGGCGTATGCCCCAGCTGCTCGACAACATTAAAGTCGCTCTTCTTGATTATTTTTAGAATTTCCTCCATCTCTTGTTAGGAGGCCTCAGCATTTACAGGTCTTGGTGCCTCCATCCGGGCAGGCTCATCTTCAATCCCTTTGCCCCGAGCATTAGATGACTGGCAGCAGGGGAAACAACTTGATCAGAAGCAGGAACAGGTACACTTGTAGGTGTTATAGTGAGGGGTCTTCGAATAGCGGACGGTGCAATGTCAGGCGATAAGAGCCTGCCACTGCATGTAACCTTTGCTGGACTAGTGATATTGTTGATACTGGTGCCAGTGTTGAACTCTTGCTTAATTCCATTCACATACACGTCTGCCCCATAGTTCCAGGGGACAACCTTATCAGATTCGTAGGGGAGAGGCCCCGGAACAGTAATAACAACAGGTGCGACAGTCATGATTTGAATAGGCTTCCTTGGGGGAGCCCTGATTGGATTATTAAAGATGGTAACAACAGAAACTTCTTCTACCGGAACCCACTGAACAGCAGTCTTCTTAAACAGAATCTCCTTGCTGTCTATTAGGCTTTGGATGCCCAACTTCAGCAAAGGACAACCAGATAGGGAAACAGCACAGAAAAGGCAACCTTCACTACAACCCGGAAATAAACCGGCCAGCAGTAGGTTCCTCTTGACAGTCATTAAGGGAGTAGCCACATCATCCACAGAAACGGCGTATATCTCTTCATCAACAGCATTTACTCCATGCTGGGGCATAGGAGCAGTCACCACATTTGGCCTCTCAGGCGCTTCAAACTGTATCTCCTTTGTGTCGATAAGGTCTTGCACCTTATTCCTTAAGGCACAATAGTCATCAGTGGAATGCCCCGGGCTATCGGAGTGATAAGCACAGCGGGCATTTGGATTGTATTTCGGAGAGGCAGTATTCATAACCTTTGGGGCCTCTCTGACAGTCACTAGGTTGGTGGACAGCAACTGTGGCAAGATTTGAGATAGAGTCATACTCAGCCGGGTAAACTCCCTTCTAGGTCTTTCAGCCCTTTGAGGATTGGTTTGCTGAGGAGCGGAAGCAGGTTTAGCAATTATCACCGCGTTGACAGATTGGCGGCGCTCAGGTTTCTCTTGTCTTCTAGACCCGTATACAGCACTGGCCTCCTTTTTAAAGGGCTTCTTCTCAGAGCTTGTAGATGCACCCTTCTGAATTTTACCAGACTTCATCCCAGCCTCTATTCTCTCTCCAGTCAGAATAAGATCAGTAAACCCTGCAGATGAGTTACCGATAAGATGGTTGAAAAATGGCCCAGATAGGGTCCCCAAGAACATGTCTACCAACTCCCGGTCAGTCAACGGAGGCTGCACCCTGCCAGCCAGATCCCTCCACTTCTGTGCGTACTCTTTAAAACCTTCGCTTGACCCTAGCGACATACCCTGGAGTTGGGTACGTGTAGGGGAAAGGTCGGCATTATATTGATACTGCTTGTAAAAAGCAGTAGCCAACTCCTCCCAGTTACGAACCTTGGTCCCATCCAGCTGATAGAACCATTCGAGATGAGTCCCTGAAAGAATCTCCTGGAAGAAGTGGATCCACAAGTTCTTATCCACTGAGTACGGTTGAATCTTCCGCACATAAGACTTGAGGTGTAGCTTGGGACAAGACGTCCCATCATACTTGGTAAAAGATGGTGCTTTGAACTTATGAGGAATGATCACACCAGTAGACAAACCCAAGTCTCTGAAATCCACCTCAGGCACTTGTTGGATCTCCATAGCATTCAATTTGTCCTCCAACTGCTTGTATCTGTCTTCTGCAGGAGGATACTGTTCCTCATCAAAATCAGTCTCGTTGTCAGAGACTACCGGACTAGGACCTTTTTCCCCTTAGGGACTACCCTTGCCTATAGAAGAACCAGCCTCTTCATTCTGCAGAGTGTTGCCAAACCTTCGGCCCGAGTTGAAAAGAACAGTTTTCCTCTTCTTCTTCTTCTCCTTCTTCAGGAGCAGAGCCTTCAACTCTTCTTGGCCCTGAGCCAAACCCATGATTAGTTCCTGAAATTGCGCATTCTGCGCCTGAAGAGCCTTGATGGACATCTCAGTTGATGATGAGTCAGGATTCATGATGCTGAAATAAACAGCGAAGAACTGTAAGCAACCTGAAAAGAAGAAAACCTGCTATGCACATGATGAATGATATGTGTTTATGCAATGCATTCAGGGGTTCGAAAGTTCAAATTTGTTGTAGACAAAAAGGAACACACGTTATCATGAAGGAAATAATTGTTCAGTACATTAAGGCCTCGTGGGCACAAATTACAAAGCAAATCAATCCCAAAAGACACTACGCATCCTTTTTGGAGCTATGTAGGTGTTGAGATTCCTCTCCTCATGCAATAGGCTGGTGAGCTCCAAGACCTTCTTTTCACTAGCATGTAGACTGGTCTCAAGAGAATTCCGTTCTTCCTTAAGCTGGATCCAGCTCTTCTGCATCTCTTCCCAAGACGTGGGCATATCAGGATGTTGAATGGTGTAGGACACTTCTCCTTCCAGGACTGGCTCTTTGATCACAGGGAGCATATGAGGATAAGGCATCACTAACTTCTGGGAGCGGGCTCGAACCCACTTGAGATAAGGTTCCAACGGGATGGAGTTCCTATACCCCAGTGTCTTACTGTATATCCTACTTGGCATCCTCCAGGCTCTGATAATTCTCTGGCGAAGTCCTTGTGCATCGTTGTCGAAGTCAAAAGCTATGTCAGGAATTAACATATCATGAGGGCCATCCCTCCGAGCATAACCAAATTGTCTCCAAGCCAGGCATGGGTTGTAAGTAATACCTCCTCTGATTCCAAGTAAAGGAACATTAGGGTACTCCCCGCAACGATCAATGATAGTGACATCCTCTCTGGACCGAGGGCACCAATGTATATCTGCATGTGTAAGAGTCATCAACCGTTGTGACCATCTCAAACCCCGCTCGTTCTTCAAAACTGATTGTGGAAGGTGCGAAATAAACCACCTTTCCAGGAGAGGAGTGCAACACATAAGGACACCTCTCTTTCTCATGGTTCGAGTGTAACATGAGTGAAGGATGTCCCCCAGCAACGTAGGTATAGGATTCCTGGACATGAAGATCTGGACAACACTGATATCTATAAGCTGATCTGGGTTAGGGAACAACACCAAACCATAGACAAGGAGGGCCACAACTTCTTCAAAAGCTTGTAAGTCAAGGGAGTTCCAACATTCATGGGCCTTTTCAAACAGAAACCTGGCTAAGAACCCTTTGATACCACTTCTAGCTTCCCAATGTCCCTTGAGGTCAGATGATTGTAGGTGTAAAGCTTTAGCAATCTCTTCAAGCTTGGGTTCCTTTTCCGTAGCGTTGTAGGGTAGTTGATCAAGGATAGGGATCTTCAGGAGCCGGGAGAACTCCTCCAATGTAGGTACCAGCTGATAATCCAAGAAGGTGAAACAGTGATGCAGAGGGTCAAAGAACTGGAACAGGACCTTTATCATATCTTCCTCAATGTTGGCATTGACCAAGCTGATGAGTCTTCCATGTCTTTTACTGAATGAAGAGCTCTCGGGAATCCTGGATATAAGCTCCTTAAGCTGAGGAGGGATCCTTACAAGGCTGATTTGAACTGTCTTTCTGCGAACAGTTTCCATGTCCTACAAAACAAAGAACAAAGATGAAGATTCGAACCCCTGAAATGGTTAGTCAATGCATATGATGCTGGATGATGTCATGATGCTATGATTAAACACACCACAGATATTTACAAAGGCAAACATGTAAGGCACACAAGTCACACAAGACAAGCCCTTAGGGTTTAGGCTAGCATGGGGTCTGGGTATTAACCTCTTGAAGTTGGTGGGCTCAACCTGTCCTATTAGAAGTAACCGGGTTCTAAGGGTCCCAATATCACGGGATTGCTTTCATTTTTCATCGTTTCGATTTAGCCACTGAACTGGCGACCGAAATATTCCAGGAAAGAAACCCTCAATTGAGTGTAGTATCGAGTATCAACCAACCTCGGACTGCACCAAAGTCAGTTATCTCACTACCCTAAAGAGGCCAAGATAGTTAGATTAAGGTTCCTAAGGTCTGTTGATGCTTCATGACACCACGCAGAGGCCCCGTACTCTCCTTGACTGAACTCAAGGGTTACCGGTACACACCCAAGTGCCACATCAACGTAGCAGACTGTTTCAACCATGTCGGTATACCCCGCACAGTTCCCTCACAGTCTTGTTGCTACTTTCTAAGAAGGTATCCCCAGATCCGGGTTAGGATCTATAGAACTCCCAAGAAAGTCCCACAATAATAAAGCAAGCAAGTCAATACAATTGAAAACACAGTTATGAACTATCCTAAGGTACACCTCACTTTATTAGTGTCCCCAGCAGAGTCGCCAGTTCTGTGATCGGTGGATCTGGAACTGACTGTTTAAAGCTGGTTCACGAAATGTCGCGGAAGCAAGAGTCGCCACCGTCTTTTATTTTCTCCAAATGGAAAGGACAAAAGCACAGAAAAATTCCTTAAAGAGATTGCTCTCGGTTCGGGAGGTAGATTATAGAAAGGGAAGGTGTTAGCACCCTTTCTATCCATGGTTATCCATGGGCTCTTAGATACTTGCTCATTTGTGTTTTCAAAAATGGTTTGTTTTCTTTTCAACTGTGGGTTTTAAAAAGTTTCTTTGAAAATTCCAGTTCGACTCTTGTATCGGTCCTCAAGAGTGTTTGAAAAGTTGCTTTCGAAAGCTTTTTGAAAAGGTGTCGGTGTGAAAAGTATTTTTTGATTTGTTTTAAAATTAGAGCAAGTATCTAGAGTCGTCTACCTACCCTAAGGAATTCGTCTGTGTAAATGTCCTTTAAAGTAGTGCCATCCCACCATTGAGAGGTAGGTAGCACCACCGTTGGAGGTGTTCGGGTCAATTCGAGGGTTCGGGACATGGTGATCACCAGAGCAATAGGAAGATACCCTAGAAGCTACCCTCATGCCAGGTTCCTGGATCATGAGGACTTACTAAGACATCCTCTACTCGACGATCACCTTTCGAGGGGCAAGGCAACAGTGAAGCGTACCCTAGGGGTGGTGTGTGATTTGTGTGTCATGTTCATTTACATTTATCTTGTTCATGTCGGGGGTGATCTACGCGTTGCTTTTATTTTGACATTCATTCTTGCATGCAATTATTAATAGTTAAAAAGTTGCGAGAAATATAAAGTTCCTAAACTATTACAAAGGCGCGGGTCCACATCGCCAAATTAATCCAGGACCCGATTTGACATAAAATAAAGATGCGAAAAATATAAATGTCTGATTTACACGGCTTTGGGAGAATTACATAAATATTATAAGAACGGAAATAAAAAATGCAAAGAGAATTAAATCGAGAACGCGAGGGCGTTGGACCCTTTTTAATGAAATTAAATTATGATTTAACAAAATAATTAAATTAAATAAAAAAAAAGATTTTTGAGTTTTTGTATTTATGGATTTTTAATGAGAAAAATTAAATTGGAATTAAAACCTAATTCTAGCTATTTTAATTTATTAAAAAAAAGCATTAAAATTTAACCTAAAATTAACCTAATTAATTAATGCAATTTTATTTACAAAAATATTAATTAATTATTAATAATGAGAAAATAAAAGAAAAAGATAAAAGTAATTAAAACCTAATTCTACAAATTTTAAGTTTATTGAAAAAAATGTTAAAATTAAATCTAAGAATAAACCTAATTAATGCAATTTTATTTACAAAGATATTAAAATAAAATATATTTTTGTTTTGTTTTTTTTTATCTTTTCTGGTTTTTTATATTATTTTTATATTTTATGAAAATAAATTAAATGAAAGAATTATATTAAAACTAATTAAAATAAATAAAATAGAAAAATATGAAAAAGAAAGAAAAGCAAAGGCCTTTGTTTGACTTTTCATGAAGCGTGTGTGTGCATTGACTGAGGCCTAGGATGTTCTTCAAATCTGGACCTTTGGATTGGGATCATGGGATGCGTGGCAAGCTGAGATTGTGGGCGTATGGTGGATGTTTGGAGGCAAGCTGCATGAGATTAGGCTGAAACAAAATATGTGAAGAAAGTAAGGGGACCTGGGAATCGAACCCAGGTCCCAGTGCCTTATGAGACAATGCCTTCACCATCTGTACCAAACGTGCGCTTTGTTTATTATATGACAAATAATTATTATAATGGAAAATTGGTTAGTGACATAGAAAATGAAAAAAAAAACGCGCGTTGAATTCAAACTACCCAACCATCGCTCGCCACCTAATCTTCTTCTTCCTTTATCCCTGAAACAAAAAAAAGGTTAGCGGGGGTTTTAAACCCCCCCAAACTGCAAGCTTTTCAAAAATAGCGATTAGCTTATGGGGCCATATAAATTAGGCGCGACTGGTGTATTAGATTCGTCCAAGCGTCCTGATTTTGACCATGGCACTGAGATGTCTTGATTTTACCATATACGTAAACGCCCAATTTAAAACTTGAGGAACCCTAAAACATTCCAATGGCAATTTTTGTTACAAGCATTGTTAGTCAAATTAAAGGTCACCATTAGTCTCAGAACCTTCATATTAGTCTAAATCAGCAGTCAAAATGTATCAAAAATGCATGCATATTAGAATACGATTATGGAAAAGTTTTGAGAAAGTTTGACACCCATATACCAATTCTGGAGTCGTGGGGACTGGAAAACGATTCAGGAAGCTTCCTTGACGCCTTGGCAAGCTATTGGGATTGTTATTTTTCTCTGAATCGTGCTAGAATATGTTTTTCAGTTTTCAATTTTTTTGACAAAAAACTCAAACTTTGTTCTTGATGTGTGGCGCAACATTCAGGTCTGTTGCACTAGGGTTTTCTTCTGGCTTATGTATAGAATGACTAGGGTAAAGATTTGGATCCAAAAAACCTTTGCATTGATGGAAAGATATTTGATTTTCATGCATATATTTTTCAATCTTTTCCATGCATATTTGATACCAATCATGTCCAAATCACTTGATTCTTTCTACATCTGATAATGCACGAAATCTTGAAGATATTTCATGCATAAAAAGATTTGAAAAGCTTGCTTTGGTATTTTTTTCCATATTTTAATTAATTAAATGAATTATTAGCAATTAAAAATTCAAATAAATAAATAAAAAAGATGAATAAATTACCTTTGGGCCAAATGGTCGTGCACATGCTTTGGGTGATGATTCTTGGAAGAAAATGTGGCACATTAGCAATTTTAAGACATTTGAAGCAAAGTTGACTTTTCAAAATATCCAAACATTTTCCAACTTCCACAAGGCATATCTTGCTCAATTTTTAAGCTTTGCTCATGCTCTTGGACATTTTGGAAAGGTCTTGGAGTCCTCTAACCAATGCCTTTTGTCCCATGTCATTTTGATTTACCAATCTCAAGTTATGGCCTTTGACTTAAAGTCCTTTTTTGTTGACTTTTGAAAATGACCTATAATGTTGAAATTGATAACTTTTTGTGAGAGCATTTCTTGGACTTGAAGTGTGAAGAGGAGTTGTAGGAAATGTCTTTATCTTCAAAATGAGCTTTGGATGGAATTTTTCTAATAATCCATGTGGAAGTTATGCCTTGGTCAAGTTACAATTGACTTTTTCAACTGTCCAAATATGGAAACTTTTGCATCTTGAGACTTTTTGAGCCAAGCTTTGCGAATCATGATCAAGGATTGATCAAATGATGTTTGTGGATTCAAAATGAGATGTTGACCAAAAATTTGAACTTTTGACTGTCAAATGACCATTTTGCCCCTGTAGTTGACTGTTAGGGCAATTAGGGTTTTTGACTGTGCAGTTTTATGCTGTAAGTCTTGAAACTTGGTATGAGGATGCTTGACCATGTTTATAGGCATGTGGGACTTGATTGGACTCTTGGAAACTTCATTTTCTTTGTCAGAACCAAAACCCTAGTTTTTGACTGTTAGGAGGCCCTTGAACTGTGCAACCTTTGGGGAGATTTTGAAGCATGCTCTTTGCAAATCTTGAAGAATATGGGAGGGCAAATTTTTGGGTACAACAGATGTTATGTCATTTATGTTTACAGTTTAAAACGTATTTTATTTTATTTTACAAGTTTTAATTTATTGCTTATAAACTTGTTTGGCACACGTCGAACGAATCCTTTTGAACATACTTTGTGAAAACACTTGAAAACTGAAGCATGATACTGAGACTCCATGGTCGATCTCGCCAGCAAACTTTTTGTTAAGAGACCAGCGTTGTTTGCAAAAACTAGAAGCAAACAGACACATACGTAAGGTCTAAATTAGTTTACAATTCGGTGTCGATCTCAATACTTTCCATGATTTTTGTGATCAAACACTGCACCCTTACAGGAAGGATTTGAATTCTGGGGGCTTATGTACATCCCAGAAATATTAATCTTCACCTAGTCATGAAGTCAGCAGAGAGAACGCCAAAATTGGTGATCGAATCTTAGTAATAGAGGATACCCGGGAGGAGATACAACTTGGCTAACATTGTTGGACGACCACTATACCTTCGGGTAGCAACCCATATGCACCAACAACTCGGGCATTCCTCGTAACTGGGGTCCACTTGCTCATACAAGACACTTGCACAATTAGGGAAAGAAAGCAAGCTCCATTGGGGAATAATAGGTACTTTACTTCGGCAGGACCTCGAAATTCGACTTCAACTGGGGATAAAGACTTCCTATTACACCGGGGAGAGAAAAAATTAAGATGATAACTTCAACAATAACCATTGCGCTGGGTATAGCCATCCCTGCAAGATTCAAGTCGACAAGAATTTTTACACTAGGAGCAAAAATCAAAAATCACTTCATTGGAGATGATAGTCGTCCTCATGAGGACACTAAACCAAAATCTCCCGTAGGTAAACGCGAATCTCTTCAAGAAACTCTGGTATAGGCAGGCTGCATTGGACAGAGGGGGGCTGTGATACGGTGGCAGAACCGACTGTTATACTGGTTTGTGTTTTATATTCGCAAATGTGCGGTAAGCAAGAGTCACCACCGACTTTTCTTTTATCCAATAAAGGAAAGGGTGAAAAGAATAGAAAAAGATCTTTTTTCGAGAGTTTCAGAGTAAGGGGGTAGATTATGGAAAGGGAAGGTGCTAGCACCCATTCCATCTGTGGTTTTCCACTGGCTCTTAGATACTTGCTCATTTTTGAAAATTGCTTTCGTATTTGTGTGTTTTTAAAAGTTTTTTTCTTTATGATAACTCTTGTATCAGTCCTGAAGAGTGTTGATAAAGCATTTTTGAAAAAGGTTTTGAAAGTGTAGTGTGAAAAAGTTGTTTTTGAGCAAGTACCTAACAATTATTTACCAACTCAAAAAAGTTCGTTATTTTCCTCTTTTCCTTTAGACAGTGCTATCATACTATTAGTGCGTAGGTAGCCCTATCGTTTGATGTTGAGGGACTATCGAAGGGACATTTACAGTCACTAAGGCAACTGGGCAAGAACTTTTAGTAATTTTCCTAAAGTTATAAGATCACTTTTTAACCGAGGCAGCGTCGAAAGGGTCATCGAGGGACTTATGATCTCTTGAACTAAAGGACATCCACTAAAAATTCTCATGTTTAGAGAATTATGACTGTTTCTGAAGGCAACCGAAGTAGGGGTACCCTAGAGGTGCGCGTGTGCGAGTGTGTTGAGATTCATTTATTTTTTATCTTTTTGTTAGGTTAGCTAATGTTTGATTTAGTATTTCCATACAAGCCTATTTACTAATAGTAATATAGTAAAATGATAAATCAATAAATGTGCGGAAAATAAAATGCAGAAAAATAAATCCTAAGTTATTACACGGCTTTGCGAGAGATACATTATAAAAATGCAAAAAGTAAAATCCTAATTATTATTACAAACCAGTAGGCAGTGACAATAATCAAAAAAATGTGAAAGTAAATAAATGCGCATGAATTGAAAATACGTCTAAAATCTTAAGTGAAAGGAATTTTTTTGTTTTTTTTGTTATGAAAAGAAATTGAATTAAAAATCCCAAGTCTTTTCAATTTTATTTTTTTAAGAAAATATTAAAATAATTAATTAATTAATTGACAAAATTAATATTAATAGTAAAAACTAAAACCTAATCTTTTTTGTGATTTTTGATTTTTAATGTTTATTAAAAACTAGAAGAAACAAAGTAATGAAAAGGATAAACTAAATGGAATCAGCAGTAAAAAGAAAAGGGGTAATCTTCAGGATGCAGGCCTCGATCGAAAGGCCTAAGGCTGCCTGTCAATCCAAATGAAAAGGCTGATCGAAGGTGCCTAATGATGGTACATGATATACTTGTTCGATCTGGGACATTGGATCGGCAAGCAAGTTTGTTAGAAAAACACAAAATGTATGATCTGGTATCGAACTCAGGTCCCTCGATTCCCTCTCTAATTCGAATTTGAAGTTATTTCGTCCTGCAATACCAAGAATCATGAGATTCAAATCTGGGTTTAGATTTAATAGATCTTCCCTGTATCAAGCTTTTCGAGCGCATTTTCAGGTTATTCCCTAGAAATGGCAATCTGAGATTCAAGCGCTTAAGCTTGTATGCATTACGTCAAACCTGCCTTATGCAATGTCATGAACACATATATGAACATTACATCTGTTAATAACACATATTTAGCAAGATTGAAATCAAAACTAATGTACCAAACGGTGATGACTGGTTATAGATCTTTTGGACGTGGAGGCGCTTGACTACGGGCCTGGTTCAACTTTTGGGAGTCTCAGGGGATGAATGGTGGACTCGGTTTGGCCTGGAACTGGCTGGAGAGAAAGATTTTGATTTACACTACTTTGAAGAAAATTGGAGCTTTTGCTAGGGTTTCTTTGAGGTTGCTGCATGTGTGTTGTGAGGTAGTATATGTGTCTTTTTTTCTCTGAGATTATGAGATTTATATAGGCAAGGGATTTTAGGTTAACATTTGTGTATCAAATCTTGGTCCATTATGATGAGGAGATTTGGTTTGATTTCTTCATAAAAACTTGTTATATTTGATTCAATCAGGTGCCAATCTATTTTCATGCGTTACTGCCAGCCTGTTATGAGTTGTTTGGGCCTCCAATATGATGGAAATAGAAAGCTGACATGCCCCTACAGATCCATTTCCCTTCGAATTTTTTCTTTTTGAAGGCTCTAAGCTCCAATTCGAATTACTCATAGCTTTCCTTAGAAGAACATTGTTTCCTTCGAAAGCTCTGAATTCTAATTCGAATTGCACCAACTTCATTATCATGGCTCCTTCGATTGAGCCACCCTCTGCTTTGATTGCTTGATTTAAATAAAATCACCCTAGTCGAATCATCTCTTAGGAAGTTAGGAACAAACAAGGAAAGAATCTGGCCCTTAACTCAGGAATTGAAGCCACGATCAAAATTTAATTCTTGCCATATTTGCAAGGAAAACATGCCATTTTAAACTTTGAGTGAACCTGGACAGGTTATGATAGGTCTAGGATTTCATCATGGTTCCTTCGATTAAGTTTCAATCTTTGATCTCTTCGATGGTGTTGTACCCCAAAATTTGCCCTCTCATTTCATCAAGATTTCCCCTCACAATACTCTTTGAATTCCAGACAGGATTGGGGTTTTGCACTACTCAAGACATCTCCTTGCACTAATGACCTAAATTAGGGTTTGAGTTTGCACATGGATTTTTGGACCTCTAATGTTCAAAGTGACTTTCATACTTCATGTTGGACCCATAAGTCTGTCCATACCAAGTTTCAAGCCTTGAATCAAATTGTTGCCCAGTCAATCGGACAGTTGACCTAGAAATCAGTTGTATTGGGGAAAAGTCAACTGTGGCCAATTTACAGTCAAACCTCATTATTTTTGACCCACCTCAACATTCTAGACTCATATGAACCATTTGATCAATTTTGGACCACAACTCCTCAAGAAATTTGATCAGATCATCAAAAGGGCAAAATGGTCATTGTTAGGGTTTTGACTGCACAAGGGCAATATCTGACTTTTGACCAAGCCAGTGGCAAATTGGGCTCAAACATGGATTCAAGGATTTAATGGCATCATCTTGACCTATTCACAAGGATCAAAAGATCTCAAATGCATTGGATTGACAGCTGAATTTTTCAGTCAACTGATCAAATTTGATTGTACACTGAAAAGTCAAACTTTGACTTTTTGGTCAAAATCAAGTTCCAAGGGTAATTTTTCATCAAGGTATGTCAAAACATGAAACTTGTTCATCAACAAACCCATTTTTGCAAATTCGGGTTTAAAGTTGAAAATTTTCATAACTTAGAATTTTTCTAAGTTATGAAATTTTCTTAATTTTTCCTAACTTTGCCCAACATTTTCACCATGATGCAATTAGATTAAAACAAAACTTCCAACATTAAAGTTGTAGTCCTCCCAAAAATATACAACTTTTATTCACAAAGTTTTGCAAAAAGAAGCTTGGATCTCAAGTTATGATATTTGGAACAAGGGTCCATGAAACTTGTAACTTAGTGAAATTTTGCCCTAGTTTAGGCAGGATTTTGACCTATCTTCACGGCCATTTTTCACATAGTTCCACTTGGAATCTCAAATTTAATTTCAAATATGGATTGTAGAGCATGTTGCAAGCTTTCCAAAATGTCCAAGAACTCTCCAAACTCATTTATGGTTAGGGAGAATCGAAGGCTTGAAGTTGGCAAAAACTCACTTTTCATCCATGGCATGTTCATGTTTATACAAGTGGCAAATTCAAATCAGCTTGCTTTGCACTAGATTACAGGCCTCAAAACCATTCCACACTCAATAATTAAATACAAATCCATTAGTCTAAGGCATTGTTTTGGTCATTAGGGCATTGTACACAAGATTAATCCCTAAATGGTAAAAGGTATATTACCATTTTTGCAAAAGTATGCTTTATGTCAAAACCACAATCCTTGAGCATAGAGCCAGATCTTGTGCAGCAAAGCATATCCACCAACTTGAGGGGCCAATATCACAAGAAACAAGTTGATGGATAGCCTGTACAGGCCTGCTTCACATCACTTCCCACTTTTGCTTCATATACAAGAAATATGCCAAATGCATTAGAACTTGAGCATCAGCTAAAACCAACTTGTGCAAGCTTTTGAAACAACTTTCTCACATCCCCTTGAACCAAAAACACGACCCCTTGAGCCCTAAAAATTCCCATAGCACAGAATCACCTTCCATTGGCAAAACAGGGCACTCCCTGCAGTTTGATCCCCACAACTCAAATCCCTCGTGCGTTTTGTCTCAAATTGGTTCAAACACATTCCACACAACATATCCAAGCTATCCCAACCCTTAAACACCAACTGTAACTCCATTTACAGGGTTTGCCATTTTTAATTTCAGCTTGTGCAGGTTGAGTTCTGTAGGCTTGTTCAAGCATATTCATGGCAAGCTAGGCATTGGAGAAGGTCAAGTGAAGTTCAAGCAAGCTCCCAAACATCTCAGGCCTTGTTGAAAAGCTCCTCATTGCCATACACGAAGTCAGCTGAAACAGGTTTTTATCAACTTCCTATCTCTCTATTTAGGAACATTTAGACTTAGGTTTGTGAATAAGAAATGTAGTATTCATAGCCATGAAGTTGTACATATGCTCAGTTTTCATTTTAATTAAGCATGCTAAGAGAATTTGGTCCATGAACATCCTGAAAAAATTAGGTTAGATTTTAGGGTCAGAGAAATTCTCTCTGGTCCTTGAGAGTTAGGATAAGTTTTTTATATGGTTGAATTCGTCTTGGAAAACCCTACAACTTTGATGTTATGTGTTTTTGCAATAGAGCTCGTATGCAGGATGTTCATGTTTGGTACAGGCGCGCACATTTTTTGAAAGACATGGGTTGAAGATGAAGTGTGGTGGGCTGGGCTCGGTCCTGGCTCACTATTGACACCCCCATTTTGCTGAATGCACCCCCTGGCCCAATTTCTTTATATTTTATATTTTTGTATTTTATTTTCATTTCTGATTTTATTTTATCATTTCCAAATATAAAAAATACTCAAAAATATTTTTTATAAATTTTCACATTTATTTTGTATTTTATTTTTATTTTTTCTAACATAAAATTAATTTAGTTATTATATACTTTTATTTTATTTATTGAAAACTTAAAAATAATATATAAATTATATTTATATTTTATTCTTTATTTTATTCACACTAAAAAAATATTGTTTTAAATATATTTTTTATTTATATATATCTTATTTTTATTATACATAATTAATATAATATATATATACATACATACTTTTATTTTATAAATACTTGAAAATAAAAACATAGAAATATCATACTTTTATTTTTATTATTATTTATACTTAAATAATACCTTTTTCTAAATATATTTTATTTTTTGTATATATATTATTTTATTTCATTGTATATAAATAATATAATTAATATATTTATTTTCTTAGAGAAAATTAGGGTTTCCCCCCTAATAAAAAATAATAATCTTTTTTCATTATTTCTTTCTTTTTGCATTAAATATTTTTTTACATACATAAAAAAAAATAAACATAAAACATTTTTGCATAATTCATAGTATTTTGTATATTTATTTAATTTGTTTATTTAAATATTGTCCATTTATTATTTATGCCATTGATTCAATTTGGATGTAATAGTAAAATTAGGGTTTTAATTTCTTGTCAAATATTCCCCATTCAAAATTGTATCCCCGTCCCCATAATCATGTTGTAATATTGGTAGATTTATTTTACGCATTTACGCTTTCAATTATGTCATGATTAGAGATTAGGATTTGTATGCAAAAAATTCAAAATCAACAAGAAGCTTAACCTAATACAGAGACAAAAATGCATGAAAATTAATACACAATGCACACTTGCACCCCTAGGGTTTTATCCACTTGTTGCCTTAAAAATGGGTCATGTTATGCATGTTAAGTACTTTGGCAAAACAAAAACAAAACAAAAGATCATAGTCCCTCGATGACGCTATCTTGGTTGCCTATACAAAATGATCTAGTCCCTCAAAAATTTGCTAAAAATACTTAACACAATTGCTATCATGGTCTATATGATGACCCACGCCTGTCTCGTTTAACATCCTAATACAAGGTTGTTTACCAAATGCAATGGTAAAACAACACTGTCAAAAGGGTTAAAAACATATAGGAAAGATCTTTGAGTAAAATAGGGTAGACAACTCTTAGTTACTTGATCAAAACTTGTAAAACATCCTTGCTATTTTCAAACACATTTCACAACACAATTTCAAAACATTTCCCAAAAAAACAATCAAACATTGGAATATCTTTTCAAAAGACAAACACCTTTGTATATATTCAAACAAGAATCATTACAAAGGTTGCCACAACGATGGCCTCTTTTCAAAGCATTTTCAAAAACCACACACACAAAGCACCATTTCAAACAATTGAAAAGCAAAAGCAAGTGATCTAAACAAGTAACTAAGAGCCCATGGATAACTATGGATGAAAAGGGTGCTTGCACCTTCCCTTTTCATAATCTACCCCCTGAACCCAAGAAAACACCTCAAAGGTCTTTCCTGTACTTTTTGACCTTTCCTTTGGATAAAATGAAAAGTCGGTGGCAACTCTTGCTAAACCGAAATATTTACGAACACAAACGCAAAACCTCAAGTCAGTTCTCCCACCGTATCATAGAACTGGAGACTCTACTGGGGAAACTTTAAAAGTGGAGTAACCTTAGGGTTTAGATCACCTTTGCATGCTTATTGTGTTTGCTTTGATTTCTTTACAATTGGTTCTATCGTTTGGGCTTGAAATCCTCTACCCGGATTTGGGAAACATTCATAGGTAAATAGCAATACATTATGGAAACTGTGCGGGGTATACCAACATGGTTGAAACAATAGCTATATTAGTGCGACATATTTGTGGGTTCCAGTAGCCTTTGAGTTAATCAAAGAGAATACGGGGCCGCTGAGTGATGTCATGAAGCACTAATGGACTTTTAGAACCTTTACTTTACCATCTTGGCCTTTTTAAGGGTAGTGAGATGACCGGCTTTGGTGTAGTCCGAAGTTGGTAGATACTCGATACTACACTCATTGAGGGTTATTTTCTTGGAATATTTTGGTCGCCAGTTAAGTGGCTAAACTGAAACAATGAACAGAGAAAATAATCCAGTGATATTGAGCTCCTTAGAACCCGGTTACTATTTATAGGACAGGTTGAGCCAACTAATTTCAAGAGGGTACTTACCAATGAAGCCCCATGCAAGCCTGAAACTAGGATCTTGTGTGATTTGCTTGTACATATACTTGTGCATACATCATGAACTTTATAAAGCATCATATGCATTCACTAACCATTTCAAGGGTTTTGATCTTCATCTTTGTTCTTGTTTTGTAGGTCATGGAATCTCTTCGCAGGAAAATAATTTAAGTCAACCTTATGAGAATCCCTCCTCAACTCAAGGAGATTACCTCCAAGATTCCGGAGAATTCCCCCTTCAGTGAAAGACATGGTAGACTTCTCAGCTTGGTCAACTCCAACATTGAAGAAGACATGGTGAAAGTTCTCTTCCAGTTCTTTGACCCCCTACACCACTGTTTCACATTCCCTGATTACCAACTAGTACCTACTTTGGAGGAATTTTCTCAACTCCTGAGGATTCCTATTCTTCATCAACTACCCTACAACGGTACGGAAAGAGAACCAAAGCCTGAAGATGTTGCTCAAGCCTTACACTTGCAAACATCAGATATCAAAGGTCATTGGGAAACCAGAAGTGGTGTCAAGGGTTTCTTGGCAAAGTTTCTATTTGAGAAGGCACAAGACTGCTGGAATTCTCTAGATCTACAAGCTTTCGAGGAGATTGTAGCACTTCTCATCTATGGGTTGGTCTTGTTCCCAAACCCTGATCAGCTTATAGATGTGAATGCTGTCAAAATTTTCATATCTCGGAATCCTGTGGCTATATTGCTTGGGGACATCTTACACTCATTTTACACACGAACAATGAGGAAAAGAGGTGTTCTCATGTGTTATAGTCCTCTTCTAGCAAGGTGGTTTATTTCTCACCTTCCCCAGTCAGTTTTGAAGAATGAGCAGGGTTTAAGGTGGTCACAACGGTTGATGACCCTCACACATTCTGATGTTCATTGGTGTTCTCGGTCCAGAGAAAATGTCATCATCATTGATCGATGTAGAGAATTCTCTAATGTCCCACTGCTTGGCATTAAGGGAGGCATTACCTACAACCCCTGTTTAGCTCTGAGACAATTTGGGTATGCCCGAAGGGATGGCCCTCATGACATGCTGATTCCAGACTTAGTTTTTGACTTTGACAACGATGCTCAAGGACTTCGACAAAGGTTTATCCGAGCTTGGAGGATGCCCAACAAAGTGGATAGTAAGACATTGGGACACAAGAATTCCATCCCCCTTGAGCCTTACCTCAAGTGGGTACGAACCCGCGCCCAGAACCTTATGATGCCTTACCCCTACATTATGCCTATGATCAAAGAGCCTGTTACGGAAGGAGAGGTTCCATACACCCTCCTACATCCAGACATGCCAACATCACTGTAAGATTTGCAAAAGAGTTGGATACAGCTCAAGGAAGAATGGAACACTTTTGAAGCCAGCTTCTACGCCAGTGAGAAGAAGGTTTTGGAACATACCCGCCAACTCCACGAAGAGCAGAATCTCAACACTTACATCGAACCAAAGAGGATGCGCAACGTCTTTTTACATTAAGAATTTTGTAATATTTTGCCCATGGGGCACTTATGTACTAACAAATTTCTTCTTAATATGACGTGTGTTCTTTTTGTTTGCAACAAATTTGAATTTCTGAATCCTTGAATGCATTACATGAATAACATATCATTCATCATATACATAAACAGGTCTCCACACCAGGTTTCCTTATCTCTCTGTTGTTTATTTTAGCAAGATGGATATAGAGCAGACGGTCAAAGATCTACAAGCATAGAATTCGCAATTCCAACAACTCCTCATGACCTTGGCAAAGGGTCAAGAGGACCTTAAAGCACTGTTAGAGAAGGAAAAGGAAAAAGAGAAAAAGAAGAATAAAAGAGTTGGTGTGGCTACTTTGGGTAGGAGATTTGAAGGTCAGACTAGAAGGGCCCTTGATTTCCCCTCATCATCTGAAGAAGGGGCAGGAAAGGGAGCTGCAGTACAACCTGTGTCTGAGGAATAGGAAGAAGAAGCGGATGAAGATTATTCCGAGCAGTAGTATCCACCTGCAGATGACAAGTATAAAAATTTGGAGGAGCGTCTGGCCGCCATGGAGGTACAAAGAGTGCCTGGGTTGGATTTCTACGAACTAGGGTTGGTTGCTGGGATTGTGATTCCCCCTAAATTCAAGGTACCTACATTTTCTAAATATGATGGTTTGTCTTGCCCGAAGATGCATCTGCGGTCTTACGTCAGAAAGATCCAACCTCACTCTTATGATAAGGATCTATGGGTCCACTTTTTTCAAGATAGTTTGTCGGGTATGCAATTGAACTGGTTCTATCAACTTGAAAGATCTGATGTACATAACTGGGAGGATTTGGCTGCTGCTTTCTACCGACAATACCAATATAATGCAGATTTAGCGCCTACTCGTACTCAACTACAGAATATGGGTATGGCCTCTAATGAGGGATTTAAGGAATATGCTCAGAAGTGGCGGGATTTGGCTGGAAGGGTGCATCCACCATTGTCATATAGAGAGCTGGTTGATATGTTTTTGGGGACTCTGTCAGGTCCATTCTTTAATCACTTGATCGGGAGCTCATCTGCAGAATTCACCGAATTAATTCTGACCGGTGAAAGGGTCGAAGCTGGCATTAAGAGTGGTAAAATTTAGAAGGATGCCTCCGCTTCCACTGCTATCAAGAAGACATTCCCAGTCAAGAAGGAAGTTTCAGCTGTTCACACCCAGAGAAATCAAGGGAGAATGGAGCGCCGACCAGCGGTGGGGGCTGTGATGATCCAGAACTCCTCAGCCGATCAACCTCGAAGCAGTCAACCAAGAGCTAACCAGCAAAGGGTAGAAAGGCCACAACGGAAATTCACCCGGATCAAAATGACACCGGCTCAGGTCCTCCCTCATCTGTTAAAGTTAAACCTTACAAGCTTGAAAGAGGTGCAAAAGAATCCAAATACCTCTTCTCCTTATTATCATTCCAATGCAAAATGTGCATATCATTCGGACAGTGTGGGGCACGACACCAACAACTGTTGGGCCCTTAAAAACAAGATCCAAGATTTGATAGATGCCAAGGAGGTAGAGTTTGATGCTCCCGAAAAACCTAATGTGATATTCGCTCCTATGCCAAAACATGGTCATAATGTCCATGCTATTGTAGAAGATCTTCATGTTACCGTTGTTGATGACTTAATGACTCCATTGCCAATGATCAAAATGAATCTGTTGAAAGCCAGGATTTTCCCGGGCTGTGAAAAAGATTGTTACTTTTGTTCAACCTTGCAATCCGACTGTTCGCTGTTGAAGTCAGCCATCCAACGCTTGATGGATACCCAAGAGATCCTCTTTCAGAAAACTCCTGTTGCTACTATTACTCATGTTACTCCTGTTACTCCAATCAATGATGTTGCTATAATTACCATTTCCGACAATCTTTCCAAGACCTGCAAAAGTCTTGTTAAGATTACACCTGATCCAAAGTTTGTATCGCTGAAGATTACCATGTCGGGGACTATCCCATATAAGTCCAACAAGACAATACCGTGGAATTATGGAGGAGAGATCTTCTATCACGGTGTGAAATAGATCGAATCAGTTGAAGAAAGATCCAATGAAGAAACTCTTGATATAGGGAATATTGCAGGGACAAGTAAGATCACTCGCAGCGGAAGAATCTTCTCTCCTGAGATTTCTCCTCCACGGGCAGTCTTCGGACCCTCAAGTGCTCCTGTTCCTGTCGAGATATATGTGTGAAGTCCGGTTATTGAAGAAATTGTTACTCCCGAAGTTGTACCATCTACTGTTACTGTTGATAAAGGTAAGGGGATCCAAGAAACACCCGTCAGGACGAGGGCTCAGACTTTGGTTATCCCCGAGACCACCCAAAAGGAAATGGAGGAGATTTTAAAGATAATTAAGAAGAGCGACTATGATGTCGTAGAGCAGCTGGGGCAAACCCCTTCAAAAATCTCTATGCTGGCTCTATTGCTATGCTCTGAGGCTCATGCCAAAGCCTTGATCAAATTCCTAAAGACGGCGCACGTGCCTCAAGAAACTTCTGCGGATCAGTTTCAAGAGTGTGTGCCAGCCTTACAACCGACAATGGTCTTGGCTTCTCTGATGCCGATTTGACGTCTAAGGGAAGAAAGCATAATGATGCGCTGAATGTCTCGGTAGAGTGTAGAGGAACTACACTTGCTCACGTTCTGGTTGATACCGGTTCATCTTTAAATGTTCTACCAAAGAAAGCATTGGACAAATTGGACTGTGAAGGTTTGACCCTAAAGCCCAGTAATATCATTGTTAGAGCCTTCGATGGTTCCAAGCGGATGGTTCACGGAGAAGTGGACATCCCAATTAAGGTGGGAACAGAAATTTTCAACTCAACTTTTTATGTGATGGACATTCGTCCTTCATATTCATGCTTGTTGGGAAGGCCATGGATCCACAATGCTGGGGCAGTCACTTCTTCTCTACACCAGATGCTAAAATACCCAGTCCAGGGTAAGATCATAACAGTTCATGGTGAGGAGGAGTATATGATAAGCACCCTTAACTCTTTCCGCTATGTGGAGTTAGATGGTGAATTCATAGAAACACCTTTCCAACACTTTGAAGAGGTTTCTCCTGAAGTTGCGGTAGCCAAGACAATGACTGATGTGCCCATCATTACCAAGCCTGTGTCCCGAATGTCATCCCTTAAAGATGCGGAGGCTGTAATCAAGGAAGGATAAGTACAATATAGGGTCAGCTGCCAGATTTTCCTTACAAGACAGATAAGTTCGGATTGGGTTTCACTGCTGCTAGCCAGAAAGCTGTGCGTCGCTCCCGGGATGGAGGACCGCCATTGAAAATCACTCATCATGGAGTTCATGCTTTAGAGGATGATGAAGAAGGAAGTAATTTTGAAGACTGGATCTTTCCAACCATTGAAGGAGGACTGAACAACTGGGAGGTGAAAGACTTCGTTCCCATTACTTTCATCAATCAGTAATTTATCTTTTGAACATTTCCTGTTTGGTCTGTAATAACTTTTAAACAATTCGTACACTCTTTTTGCCTTATGCCTTACCCGGGGCATATAAGGTCCATCTGTAAGGGTTTTGATTCTTATTGTCATATGCCATTTTTAATGAATCATGGACGTTTTCATCTATAAACTTTTGTGTTCATTTTCTTTCTCTTTTACATTTCATTTTGTTTAAAGGTGGCTATCCCTTACACACACTCACACTCACAAAATGCAGGTACCCATCCACTCTGGATTCCATGGGTAACAATTCTGCTATGGCCTTCAGTGACTCTGAAGATCTGGTCAATCATGTCGAATACGAAGGTGATGAAGACTGTGAAGTGCCTGGAGAGTTGGCTAGACGTTTGCAACAAGAAGAAAGGGCTATTCTGCCCCATGAAGAGTTACTAGAGACTATCAATTTGGGTACCGCCGAAGACAAAAAAGAGGTTAAAGTGGGTGCCAACCTGGAGCCAAGTGTCAAAGAGCGCTTAGTTCAACTGTTGAATGAATATGTTGAGATCTTCTCCTGGTCCTATGAAGACATGCCGGGGCTGGATATAGATATTGTGGTTCACCGTCTCCCTACAAGAGAAGACTGTCCACCAATCAAGCAGAAAGTCCGCCGAATGAGGCCCGATATGTTTGAAAAGATCAAAGCTGAAGTAATGAAGCAGTTCAATGCCGGCTTCCTTGCTGTTACTTCTTATCCATAATGGGTTGCTAACATTATGTCGGTGCCTAAGAAGGACGGCAAATTCAGAATGTGTGTGGACTACAGAGACTTGAACAGGGCTAGCCCAAAAGATGATTTTCCTCTACCACACATTGACATCTTGGTTGACAACATAGCTCAACACAATGTATTCTCTTTCATGGATGGATTTTCAGGGTACAACCAGATCAAAATGGCCCCCGAAGACATGGAGAAGACTACTTTTGTTACGCAGTGGGGTACCTTCTGCTATAAAGTGATTCCATTCAGACTGAAGAATGTCGGGGCAACCTATCAGCGAGCCATGGTAGCTTTGTTTCATGACATGATACATCATGATATTGAAGTCTACGTAGACGACATGATAGCCCGTTCACAGACAGAAGAAGAACACCTCGACCATCTACAAAAGTTGTTTGTCAGGTTAAAAGAATACAAGCTCAGACTGAACCCTAGCAAGTGCACTTTCAGAGTCAGGTCCGGTAAACTTTTGGGATTCATCTTTAGTAACAAAGGCATCAAGGTGGATCCTGCCAAAGTCAAAGCTATACAAGAATTGTCTTCCCCTCACACTGAGAAGGAGGTCAGAGGTTTTTTGGGACGCTTAAACTACATTGCAAGGTTTATCTCTCACCTAACATCTACCTGTGAACCAATCTTTAAGCTGTTGAAGAAAGATCAGGTGGTTGAATGGAACAATGACTGTCAAGTTTCTTTCGAGAAGATCAAGGAGTATTTGCTGGAACCTCCTATCTTGAAGCCACCCGTCGAAGGAAGGCCTTTAATCATGTATCTAATTGTTTTGGATAACTCAATAGGGTGCATACTGGGCCAACATGATGAGTCTGGCCGAAAAGAGCATGCCATTTATTACCTTAGCAAAAAGTTTACCGACTGTGAGACTCGCTACTCACTGCTCGAGAAAACTTGTTGCGCTTTGGTATGGGCTGCTCGCCGGCTAAGGCAGTATATGTTGACACATACCACTATGTTGATTTCTAAAATGGATCCGATCAAGTACATCTTCGAGAAGCCTGTTGTGATACGGTGGGAGAACTGACTTGAGGTTTTGCGTTTTGTGTTCGAAAATGTTTCGATTTAGTAAGAGTCGCCACCGACTTTTTATTTTATCCTAAGGAAAGGTCAAAAAGCACAGGAAAGACCTTTGAGATGTTTTCTTGGATTCGGGGAGTAGATTATGAAAAGGGAAGGTGCAAGCACCCTTTTCATCCATGGTTATCCATGGGCTCTTATTTACTTGTTTAGATCACTTGCTTTTGCTTTTCAATTGTTTGAAATGGTGCTTTGTGTGTGGTTTTGAAAGATGTTTTGAAAAGAGGCCATCATTGTGACAACCTTTGTAATGATTCTTGTTTGAATGTATACAAAGATGTATGTCTTTTGAAAAGATATTCAATGTTTTAAAAGTTTGATTTGGGAAATGTTTTGAAATTGTGTTGTGAAGTGTGTTTGAAAATAGCAAGGATGTTTTGCAAGCTTTTGTTCAAGTAACTAAGAGTTGTCTACCCTATTTTACTCAAAGATCTTTCTTATGTTTTTTAATCCTTTTGATAGTGTTATTTCACCATTGCATTTGGTGAACAACCTTGTGTCAGGATGTTAAACGGGACAGGTGCGGGTCATCGTATAGACCATGATAGCAATATTGCCAAGTATCTTTAGAAATTTTTCGAGGGACTAGATCACTTTATATAGGTAACCAAGATAGCATCATCGAGGGACTATTATCTTTTGTTTTGTTTTTGTTTTGCCAATAGATACTCGACATGCATAACATGGCCCATTTGTTTAGGCAACCAAGCGGAGATACCTTAAGGGGTGTTTGTGTGCAAGTGTGTTTTATTGCATGCAAGATTTTATCTTGAATTAGGATTTTCTATTTCATTGATTTTATCTTGCCATAAACATCCTAATTACTAGCATTTACATTTGAAAGCAATAAAATGCGGAAATGTAAAATCCTACGCTATTACAGCATTTTAAGGGATGGGGGATACACATTTGTGCATGGGGTGGTTCAACGAGAAAAATAGATAAGAAAAGAAAATAACAAAGGGAAGAAAAAGAGAAAGAGAGAGGGTTAGCGCGCTGCTGAGAGGAAGTCAAAAGTTCTGACCCAGGCCTGCTGCAGGATTATCAACCTGTTAGTGAAACTGTATGAGTCAGAACTTCTGACTCTGGCACCTGCAAAACAGAAACCTGTTAATGGGAAGGTCAGAAGTTCTGACCCCCATGCGTTGCAAGAGAAAAGTTTGTTAGTGGGGATGTCAGAAGTTCTGACCCTTCTGGAAATACAATAATTTTCAAAAGTTCCGATATTATTGACAGCAAAACAAGATTCAGATGTGCTAACGTCAAAGTCAGAACTTGGCTTCTCCCTGTGCTAGCCAGAACATCTGGCTGTTGAAAAAGCCTGTGAGTGGGAGCTAGCTTCAGCTCTGATGGTGTTCTGGACAAGTTCTTTTTTAGGATGAGTGGATGGAAAAAGTATGTGTATGTATGCTCAGAAACTGTATGGGTGTTCTTTGATCACAAATCAAACTGGGTATTAATGAAGTTTGGAGGTAGGAAGTTCAAACTTTGTGAAAATACCATGGATTTTTTGGACAGAGATTCACAAGGTTTTTTTTTACTAGAGTTTTCTGTTTCTCCTCTAGCAATTTTTTCTGGGTGTTTTCTCACGTTTTCTGTGATGGACAATGGTGTCCTATTTATAGGCAAGACTTTATGGATTTTTGAACGTTAAATGGCGCCAATATTATGCAGTAGAGGTTAACTTGTTTTTGAAGGAAGTTCATGAAAAGTTGTGATGATGTGTTGTACCCCAAATTTTGACCTAAGATACCATCTCCCATCTGCATCATTACATTGCAAGGGTTTTGACCTATTTTTATCAACTTTCAAAGCAGATTTTAAATTCATAAGTTTCTCAAGTCAAGAGCTGTTTATTTTTTGAACGCTAAATGTATTAATTGATCAATGCTAAAACAATGTTTATTAATTATTTATTATCTTAAATTTAAATAATTGGAATTTATTTTCAGTTATTATATAATTTAAAGATTTATAAATAATAAAATAAATATTTGAAAAGAGTTTATTAATTGATCAACAATGTTTATCTAATTATTTATTATTCTAAGTTTAGATAATTGAAATTTTATTTTCAGTTATTACAATTTATAGACTTATAAATAATGAAGTAAATAATTGAAGAGAAATTAATTGATCAATGATGTTTATTTAATTATTTATCATTCTAAATTTAAATAATTGGAATTGATTTTCAGTTATTATATAATTTAAAGAATTATAAATGATAAAATAAATAATTGGAAAGAAGAAAAGAATTAACTGAAATAATGGAATTTTATTCAACTTTATTCTAATTATTACAATTGTTATTTAAATACTGTATTATGTACGAAGTATTTACAATGACAATTACATAAAATGTTTAAAGTAAAATAAAAACTATTTTTTCTAAGATTCTAAATCTTCATCTTCTATCCAATGCTTCTTTAATGCTCATTTATTTTACCTGCAAAAGAATTAAAAGAAAAGTCAGAAATGAATATAATTAAAAGCAATAAATTAATTTAGCGTTCATCATTAAAAGCAAACGGCTGGAATCAGTTTTTACCCTTTTTGCAAATCACGGGATTTCTCCCGGTTCACAAAAAGGGATGAATTTTTATTGATAAAAATGAATGCACAAGTTAAAAATATGCACAAATTCATTTTTTGTCAAAATTGCACATTTTCAAAAGTAAACTGCATAGTTCAAAACCATATGCACAAATTCAATTTTTGGTCAAAACTGCATAAATCAACATCATATGCATAGCAAAACAGCATATGCAATTTTCAACAAGCCAATGTAACGTAAACTACCCCAAGATGTGGGAAGATGTCAAAAAAACACAAAGGCTCCCATGCTGTACCATGCAGTAGACAAAGAGATGTGCAGTTTTAAAATCAAAATATGCAAGCAATGTATTTTCCAATTCTCATCATTTTCCAGCTTTCACTTTTTCAGAACAAGTAAGTACATCACATTTTAGTGTTTCAATTGTACTTAGGAGAGAGAAAAGAGAAAGAGTGTGGTTTTTACAGGTTTTGGCTTAGGCAGAAATGGTTACAAAACAAACAGCAGTAACACAGTCAAGAAATAGGAAGCATGAAAAAGAATACAAACAAAACTGATGTAACAGTAATGTGCAGAGGCATCAAAAGAAAATGGTTAAAATATACATAACCTCAAAGCCAGCAAACGGATATAATACAAGAAACCCTTTCAAAAAATTCAGAGAGTTAAAACGTGTGAGAAGCCAAAAACAAAGGGAGATTTTCCAAAACCTGTTGGAAGCAAAAACCAACCTACTGTCTCAAGCCAAACCAACCTGCTGAAGGCCTTAAACCAAAACTGAGTTCCAACAACCCATAACCTGCATAAACCAGAACATACATAACCTGCATAAAAACCAATATGGCCTAAACCATAAAACCTCTAAACTGTCCAGCCTAAGCAGAAAACCAGAACCTGCTGTCTCAAGGCCACAAACCAAAAACCTTATGGCTTAAAAAAACCAGAACCTGCTGTCTCAAAAACCAGACCCTTAACCATTTCAAAACCTTAAACCATGTCAAGAACCATGAACCAGTAAAAGCCTCACCAAAACACAACCTTATGGCCTAAACCATAAAACCTGTGAATCTTCTAATGCCATAACCTACATAAACCAGCCATAACACGCCCAAAAAGCCATACACGTCCAACCAAAACCGGGAACCAGAATACCAAATAACATGACTTATCAACCAGTGTCCAAACCGGCAAGCCTCAGAGTTATCATCATAGGCCAATAACTCAAGCATACAGAAGCAAAGCAAAAGGAAGAGGAAGGAAATCCAGTCAAAACAAATATTCCAACGATGGCATATTCAAGCATACAGAAAAAGGCCTCAGAAGTAATCATCATAGGCCATTAAAAAGCATACAGAAGCACATCCCACAGAAGAAGAAGGAAAAGAAGCGTGTATAAGCCAAGCAAGGCAGGGTCAACAGAAGGAGGAGAAATATCACATAGGGTTTTCAATAACATCATCAAACCACAAATCAAAGAACATAAGAAAAGGAATACCAGGGCCAAAACAAATATCACGCCGTCACTGTCTACCTTGCAACTTTGCCGCCACAGCATCCCCAACCTTCCTCCTCCGTCTCCAAAGGTAATGTTTATCCTTCTTTTCTTTCATGTACCTCAAATAACCATAGCAATAGGAAATCAGTATCGAAAATGGATGAAAGATCATAACATGCAGTAACCAAAAAACCTAATGAAATAAAAATGAAAGATCACCTTGAATCGGTCACCCTAGCTTTTCACTGGAGGGAAGAGGAAGATTGAGGTACCGGTGTCCATGGACAAAGGGACTCAGAGGCGAGGGCATGTGAACCACGAAGAAGATGAGCAAATGAACGAACGGCGCAAAACCTTAACCCTAATCCATTTCTCTCAAAACTAAAACACATTGTTTAACCCTAAGCAAATAATAATGTTTGGACCTTAACCCTCTTCCCTGCCTGAGCCCAAACGAATTCCTTAAGTGCACCCCCCATTTCTGTTTTTTTGACGGGCCTTTTAAAAACGCCTAAGCCCATAAATTGCTTATCTACCCCCCTTTTAATTCTGGACACATCTCTTTCTATTTGTTTTCTTTAGCCTTTTTTTATAGAATTTTTATTAATTAGTTAATTAGTAATTTAATTAAATCGTAGGTGTATTTAATTAAAACATTTTAAGTAATTTGATCTTTTTTTATTAAGTTTAACTTTAGGTTTAGTTTAGTAATTTTTAGTATTCCTTTTTTTTAAATTAGGTTTAAATTAATAGCTTTTAAGTTTTAATTTAGTTTAGAGTTATTTAACATTTCTTAAAATAATACTTATATTAATATTAAAAAACATATAAAAAATAAAAAATATTAAAAAACATATAAAAATAAAAGCCTTGAAAAACATTTTATTTTTTTTCTTAATTAATTCTCATGCTTTGTCCATATTAAAAAATGCATAAATGAAAACTATTAAACATTTTCTTTTCCTTAATATTAGAATAAAAATACAAAAAATGCATGTTCACATCTTTTAGTTTATTTAATCATTGTTGTGGTTATATATCATTTAGCTGTTTAAATCATTATCTATCTGATTTTTAGTTTGATTTATTTCATCTTTATGTGATTATTCCGTTTACGTCTAAATCCAAGGAAAAAAACGATTAAATTTGTTGACTTCATGTCCTCAAGTCCAACCACGCGAACATTTGCATTTCATTAAAACTTAAGACGATTTTTCCCCAAATATTCAATCTTTTCAAAACTCATACCTTTTAAGTAAAAACTTCGACATTAGGTCGTTGTACCTTCAAAAAAACCCGTCCGTACCCCTTTTCGGCCAAAACAATTTATTTTTAATCAAACGAACATTTTAATAAACAGATATTTCAAAAGGTTCCTATAGAGTACTATAGATGCATTGGGTGCTAATACCTTCCCACTGTATAACCAACCCCCGAACCATAGGTCTCTTTTCAAAAACGCCTTGTATTTTCATTACTTTTAAAAAGTATTATTTTACATTGCATATTTAGGGTTTTATTTCGCTCTTTCCCCTTTTCCCTTGGAAATAATAAAGCGCGGTGGCGACTCTTGCTTTTGTGAGACGAATTAATCAATAATTCGATCTCCGATTTACTCCGCTACATTTTTTATCGCTACATGATGGACATCTTTTCAGCCTAGGCTGGAACAGTAAGCAAGGATTGAGGATAAGTGACACCTATAGGCGAAAAGTGGCGCATAGACCCATGCCTAAACCTGCACAAAGGTGTTTAACAAGCCACACGTGGAGAGACCCCTTGGATGAATGTTCAGGAGTGGTTATGAGCATTAATGAGCATTAAATGGTGATGATATTTATCAACATCAAAAATCTTATAATAGGAGATTTGGCATCATTACCTAAAACCTGAGCCAGCAGTTCTGCTTTACCAAAAACAACGTAAACCAAGCTCTGACCTTGGCCTCTTGCTGTCTCAGTAAGCTCTGAGAGTTTTCCAGTATGCTCATTTGATCTGTCTTTAAAGACTCTAGACTTAGTGATCCTGCTTCAGTACTTTACCCAATCTGCTGATCCCATTTCCTTCTGATCCCAGTACATTCTGAAGGAGTTTCAGGCTTTGTTGCCTTCTTTACACTTCTCTAACAAACTCTGGCTGAACTTTGCGTGACTGCTGAAAGAGCCATGTTCTGTTCAAAGATCAAGTGCTGAACCATGTTTACAATCTCTGACTGAGTTGGTGTAACTGCTGAAGGAGCCATGTTATGTTCAAAGATCAAGTGCTGAACCATGTTTACAATCTCTGACTGAGTTGGTGTAACTGCTGAAGGAGCCATGTTCTGAATGACTGTTACGTGTTGAGCCAAGTTTGCAACTTCTGACCGTTTCTGCCTAGAGGTTGGTTCAAAAGCTCTGAAGTGCCATTTTCTTCTTAAACCCCTTTTTTTCTTTTTTAGATAGAATTCTCAGTACTTAGAATTTTAAATTTTCCAAGGCGAAAGTTTTGCCTTTTAAGCTTGCAAATGACCAGGAATGATACTAAAGGGCTTGGCTTTATTTAATAGAAAATATGAGAGTTCAGGATGAATTCCAGAGGAATGGGAGGGTAAATTTTGGGGTACAACACCTGCTTTATCCGGAAGAATCGCTAGATGGCAGATGATCCTGACTGAGTATGATATCCATTACACAACCCAAAAAGCTATAAAGGGGAGTGTACTAGCTGACCATCTAGCTCATCAAGCTGTTGAAGATTACAAATCTATGAGGTTCGACTTTCCCGACGAGGATATTATGACATTGGACAACATTAAAGGTAACAGACCATATGACGGACCTGAACAAGGATCCCGATGGACCCTATACTTTGATGGTGCCTCCAACGCACTTGGGAACGGTATCAGCGCGGTACTTATTTCTCCAGAAGGTTGCCATACACCTTTCACCGCTAGACTCTGCTTCAGTTGCACCAACAACATGGCCGAGTATGAAGCTTGTATCTTTGGTCTCAAGGCTGCTATTGACTTGGGAATCAAGTCTTTGATTGTATTTGGGGACTCGGCTTTGGTTATCAGTCAAATCAAAGGAGAATGGGATACTAGGCACCCTAACCTCATCCCTTACAAAGAACATGTCTTGACATTGTTACCACACTTCAAGCAGGTTACCTTCGAGCACTTCCCGCGAGAAGAGAATCAGCTGGCAGATGCGCTAGCTACAATGTCATCCATGTTTAAACTTAACTGGGATAATGAGGCACCTCAAATCACCATTGAGCGAATGGATGAACCTGCACATTGTCACGAGATTAATACCGAAGAAGTGGTGGACCGACCTTGGTTTCATGACATCAAAAGGTATCTCGAAGCACAAGAATACCCTGAAGGAGCTTCAGTCAATGACAAAAAGTTCTTAAGGAGGTTTACAACCAAGTTCTTTATGAGCAATGGTATCCTATACAAGCGCAATCTTAATTGTGTCCTACTCCGTTGTATGGACAAGGTTGAAGTTGAGCAGATCATGGCTGAACTACATAATGGCACCTTTGGTACCCACTCGAGCGGTCATACGATGGCTAAGAAGATTCTACGGGCAGGCTACTACTGGTCTACCATGGAAGCTGATTGTCATCAACACTCCCGTACTTGTCACAAATGCCAAATCAATGCTGACAAGGTACATATTCCCCCAATTCCTCTCAATGTCTTAATAGCTCCTTGGCCATTCGCGATGTGGGGAATCGACATGATTGGAGAGATCAAGCCTACAGCATCCAATGGACACCGTTTCATCCTGGTGGCCATTGATTACTTTACCAAGTGGGTCGAAGCAGCTTCTTTCGCCTCCGTTACAAAGAATGTGGTTGCCCGTTTCATCAAGCAGAACCTCATATGCCGGTATGGTATCCCCGACAGGATTATTACAGACAATGGTACAAATTTGAATAACACTGTGATCACCGCTCTATGCGAGCAGTTCAAGATTCAACATCACAATTCATCTCCCTATCGGCCTAAGATGAACGGTGTTGTCGAAGCTGCGAACAAAAATATCAAGAAAATCATTCAAAAGATGACAATCACCTACAAGGACTGGCATGAGATGTTACCGTTTGCTCTGCACGGATATCGCACCATGGCACGCACTTCAACTAGGGCAACCCCTTTTTCTCTGGTATATGGGATGGAAGTTGTTTTACCTGTGGAAGTTCAGATCCCTTCCTTGAGGATCATGAAAGATGCTGGTTTGAGTGAAGACGATTGGATTCAGACCCGGCTTGATCAACTTAACTTGACTGACGAGAAATGACTTACTGCTGTTTTTCATGGTTAGGCGTACCAAAAACCTATGATCAAGGCTTTCAACAAGAAAGTCAAGAGACAAGTATATCAAGTCGAAGACCTTGTAATCAAGCAGATCATCTTGCCGCAAAGTGATCCCAGGGGCAAATGGACTCCTACTTACGAAGGACCATTTGTGATCAAAAACATCTTTTCTGGTGGGGCAATGATTCTGACCACCATGGACGGAGATGACCTGCCGCACCCTGCAAACGCAGACATAGTCAAAAGATACTACACATAAAACGATCCGACAAGTTGAAAACCCGAAAGGGCGACTTGGGCAAAAATGGGCATCCCGGTGAATTGAAAACCCGAAAGGGCGGTTCAGGCAAAAATTAGGGATAAATACAAAAAAAAAATTGTACACCTGGCAAGTTGAAAACCCGAAAGGGCGACTTGGGAAAAAAAGGGTTTCCCGGTGGATCAAAAACCCGAAAGGACGGTCTAGGCAAAAGTTAGGGAATTAAAGCGTATGACTATGTCTCGTCGGATCACTTTAAGGACAATCTCTTCACGAACAAACTCCAAGCTTCTGATCAATCCAATCATCTGCGGACGAGGCAACGAATGGACAAGATACTCAAAGTTGTGAAGGCTATAGCAGAATGGGAATCCCATGGAATTGTTACACATAGTCGTCTTTCTTTGTATAAATTTTTCTCATTTTTATGACAACATTCTCTTACTAGGATGTATGTCTCCTTTGTACAAAATACTTACACAAAGTTAAATACAAATATATTTCAAAGTGCAGAGACTTGTTTGTTTTTTCTTTTACACTCGTGTTTTATTTGAAAACATCCAATGATTTATTAAATGAGCATATGCATTTGAACATAATCACTGCTTACAAATAAAACGGAATGAGAAAGGATAATTACTGATAGATTGAAAGTATAGGAATACGTCTTTATGCTATCCCAGAGGAAATCCCCTGCAGTAGGTCATCCAGATCCTCAACAGAGCTAAAACCTTGAAATACATATCCCCCAGCGGAGTCAAGATTCAAAATCCCCGTCAGAGCTAAGTTTCCAAACTCCCAACCCCCGGCGGAGCTAGAAAACTTTGAACTACGAACCCTCAATGAAGATAAAACTTTCTTCCTCAACGAAGTCCAAAACTTCAAATCTTAAACCCCGGTGGAATACCATCCAACTTCCCCCATAAATCCCCAGTAAATTGGCCTACAACCCAAGCTTTTGAAAACTCTCCAACAAGATAAACATTCTCCCCACAGAGTTATTCCCCAACAGAACGAAGATTCTTGTTCTCTTTTCTCCTGTTGAAGCCTCCCAGGTTTTACTTCCCCAATAGAGTTCGTCAGAGTTTTCCTTATTCCCCGGGAAAGTCATGAAAGATTTTCAATTCCCCGCATAAGTCATCAAAGATTTTCAATCCCCAGCAGTAGTCCAAAGGATTTCTCAATCTCGACAATCAAAGGTTTTAAATCTCCAGTAGCGGTCAAGGGTTTATTTTCCCAGACAGTAGTCAAAGATTTCATTATCTCCAGCTATCTAGGATTTATTTTCCTCAACAAGGCAGCTAATCGGCTTACATGCGCATACATTACATTCATATATCATAAACATGGATAAAACACATTTATTGCATCAATACATTTCATGCAACATAACTTTGTGTTTTCAGCTAACATTTTACCCTTTTCAGGATAAGATTAAAAGCTATCTTTAACAACTATTCAAAGGTCTCAGATACAGTACGGATACACTCCAAGACGTGTGAGTCATTCTGCTACACATTCATATCTCTTATTCATATACAACATGGATACACCCCAGACACAAAGGTCATTCTATTACTCATTCAGAATTTCAAGTCAAGATACAGTCCAGATACGCTCCAGACACGAATGCCATTATGTCACTCATTTAGACTTCAGCAATCAGATACAGACCAGATACGCTCCAGACACGGAAGCCATTCTATTTCTCATTCAGATTTAACTATCAATTTCAAAGTCCAGATACACTCCAGACAAGGAAGTCATTCTGTCACTTATTCAGATCCCAGTTACAGTACAGATACACTCCAGACACGGAAGTCATTCTACTACTCATATAGATCTCAACTTCAGATACAGTCCAGATACGCTCCAGACACGGTTGCCATTCTGTCACTCATTCAAACCTATTCCCCAGCCCAGAGATACTCTAGACACGGATGTCTTTTTGTCACTTATTCAGATTTCAGATTTCGGATACAATACAGATACACTCCAAACACGGCAGTCATTCTGATATTCATTCAAGAACCAAATACAGTTATAGCTTGGATATGCTCCAGACACGGACGCCATTCCCTTGCTCATACAGATCCAATCTCCAGATACAACTCAGATACGTTCCAGATACGGATACCATTCTAACATTCATTCTCCTAATTCTCAAC
This sequence comes from Vicia faba, assembly GCA_948472305.1. Lineage (NCBI taxonomy): Eukaryota > Viridiplantae > Streptophyta > Magnoliopsida > Fabales > Fabaceae > Vicia > Vicia faba. The sequence goes on from OX451735.1 coordinate 403,903,305, forward strand.
AAACAAGTCTTGGATGGCATCTTTAAGCCCATCTCCAGCAAGATTCTACCATCTCCAAATGGCATCTTTAAGCCCATTCTCTCAGCTGCATTTTACGAGTGCAAATTTATGGGCACTCTAGTGTCCAATCATCTTTTACCTTCGAGTCACGAAAGGAAAACTCGCAAATCTAACTCTTCAGGTTCAAAAATATTGAATAGGGGAAGCTGTTGTACCCCAAAATTTTCCCTCTCATTTCATCAAGATTTCCCCTCACAATACTCTTTGAATTCCATACAGGATTAGGGTTTTGCACTGCTCAAGACATCTCTTTGCATTGATGACCTAAATTAGGGTTTGAGTTTGCACAGGGATTTTCGGACCTCTAATGTTCAAAGTGACTTTCATACTTCATGTTGGACCCATAAGTCTGTCCATACCAAGTTTCAAGCCTTGAATCAAATTGTTGCCCAGTCAATTGGACAGTTGACCTAGAAATCAATTGTATTGGGGAAAAAGTCAATTATGGCCAATTTACAGTCAAACCTCATGATTTTTGACCCACATCAACATTCTAGACTCATATGAACCATTTGATCAAGTTTGTACCACAACTCCTCAAGAAATTTGATCAGATCATCAAAGGGCAAAATGGTCATTGTTAGGGTTTTGACTGCACAAGGGCAATATCTTGCTTTTGACCAAGCCAATGGCAAATTGGGCTCAAACATGGATTCAAGGACTCAATGGCATCATCTTGACCTATTCACAAGGATCAAAAGATCTCAAATGCATTGGATTGACAGATGAATTTTTCAGTCAACTGATCAAATTTGATTATACACTAAAAAGTCAAACTTTGACTTTTTGGTCAAAATCAAGTGCCAAGGGTCATTTATCATCAAGATATGTCAAAACATGAAACTTGTTCATCAAGAAACCAATTTTTGCAAGTTGAGGTTTAAAGTTGAAAAATTTTCATAACTTAGAATTTTTCTAAGTTATGAAATTTTCTTAATTTTTCCTAACTTTGCCCAACATTTTCACCATGATGCAATTGGATTCAAACAAAACTTAAAACATGAAAGTTGTAGTCCTCCAAAAAATATACAACTTTTATTCACAAAGTTTTCCAAAAAGAAGTTTGGATCTCAATTTATGACTTTTGGAACAAGGGTCCATGAAACTTGTAACTTAGTGAAATTTTGCCATAGTTTAAGCAGGATTTTGACCTATCTTCATGGGCATTTTCCACATAGTTCCACTTGGAATCTCAAATTGCATTTCAAAGTTGGATTGTATAGCATGTTTCAAGCTTTCCAAAATGTCCAAGAACTCTCCAATCTCATTTGTGGTTAGGGAGAATCGAAGGCTTGGAGTTGGCAAAAACTCACTTTTCATCCATGACATGTTCATGTTTATACAAGTGGCAAATTCAAATCATCTTGCTTTGCACTAGATTACAGGCCTTAAAACCATTTCACACTCAATAATTAAATTCAAATCCATTAGTCTAAGCCATTGTTTTGGTCATTAGGGCATTGTACACAAGATTAATCCCTAAATGGTATAAGGTATATTACCATTTTTGCAAAAGTATGCTTTATGTCAAAACCACAATCCTTGAGCATAGAGCCAGATCTTGTGCAACAAAGCATATCCACCAACTTGAGGGGCCAAGATCACAAGAAACAAGCTTATGGATAGCCTGTACAGGCCTGCTTCACATCACTTCCCACTTTTGCTTCATATACAAGAAATATGCCAAATACATTAGAACTTGAACATCAGCTAAAACCAACTTGTGCAAGCTTTTGAAATAACTTTATCACATCCCCTTGAGCCAGAAACACGACCCCTTGAGCCCTAAAACTTCCCATAGCACATAATCACCTTCCATTGGCAAAGCATGGCACTCCCTGCAGTTTGATTCCCACAACTCAAATCCCTCGTGTGTTTTGTCTCAAATTGGTTCAAACATATTCCACACAACATATCCAAGCTATCCCAACCCTTAAACACCAACTGTAACTCCATTTACAGGGTTTGCCATTTTTAATTTCAGCTTGTGTAGGTTGAGATCTGTAGGCTTGTTCAAGCATATTCAAGGTAAGCTAGGCATTGAAGAAGGTCAAGTGAAGTTCAAGCAAGCTCCCAAACTTCTCAGGCCTTGTTGAAAAGCTCCACATTGCCATACACGAAGTCAGCTGAAACAGGTTTTTATCAACTTCCTATCTCTCTATTTAGGAACATTTAGACTTAGGTTTGTGAATAAGAAATGTAGTATTCATAGCCATGAAGCTGTACATATGCTCAGTTTTCATTTTAATTAAGCATGCTAAGAGAATTTGGTCCATGAACATCCTAAAAAAAATAGGTTAGATTTTAGGGCCAGAGAAATTCTCTCTGGTCTTTGAGAGTTAGGATAATTTTTTTATATGGTTGAATTCGTCTTGGAAAATCCTACAACTTTGATGTTATGTTTTTTTGCAATAGAGCTCATATGTAGGATGTTCATGTTTGGTACAGGCGCGCGCATTTTTTGAAAGACAGAGGTTGAAGATGAAGTGTGGTGGGTTGGGCTTGGTCCTGGCTCACTATTGACACCCCCCTTTTGCTGAATGCACCCCCTGGCCCAATTTCTTTATATTTTATATTTTTGTATTTTATTTTCTTTTCTGATTTTATTTTATTATTTACAAATATAAAAAATACTCAAAAATATTTTTTATACATTTTCACATTTATTTTGTATTTTATTTTTATTTTTTCTAACATAAAATTAATATAGTGATTATATACTTTTATTTTATTTATTGAAAACTTAAAAGTAATATATAAATTATATTTTTATTTTATTCACACTAAAAAAATATTGTTTTAAATATATTTTTTATTTATATATATATCTTATTTTTATTATACATAATTAATATAATATATATACATACATACTTTTATTTTATAAATACTTGAAAATAAAAACATAGAAATATCATACTTTTATTTTTATTATTATTTATACTTAAATAATACCTTTTTCTAAATATATTTTATTTTTTGTATATATATTATTTTATTTCATTGTATATAAATAATATAATTAATATATTTATTTTCTTAAAGAAAATTAGGGTTTCCCCCCTAATAAAAAATAATAATCTTTTTTCATTATTTCTTTCTTTTTGCATTAAATATTTTTTTACATACATAAAAAAAATAAACATAAAACATTTTTGCATAATTCATAATATTTTGTATATTTATTTAATTTGTTTATTTAAATATTGTCCATTTATTATTTATGTCATTGATTCAATTTGGATGTAATAGTAAAATTAGGGTTTTAATTTCTTGTCAAATAATCCCCATTCAAAATTGTATCCCCATCCCCACAATCATGTTGTAATATTGGTAGATTTATTTTACGCATTTACGCTTTCAATTATGCCATGATTAGAGATTAGGGTTTGTATGCAAAAAATCCAAAATCAACAAGTAGCTTAACCTAATACAAAGACAAAAATGCATGAAAATTAATACACAATGCACACTTGCACCCCTAGGGTTTTATCCACTTGTTGCCTTAAAAATGGGTCATGTTATGCATGTTAAGTACTTTGGAAAAACAAAAACAAAACAAAAGATCATAGTCCCTCGATGACGCTATCTTGGTTGCCTATACAAAATGATCTAGTCCCTCAAAAATTTGCTAAAAATACTTAACACAATTGCTATCATGGTCTATACGATGACCCACGCCTGTCCCGTTTAACATCCTAATACAAGGTTGTTTACCAAATGCAATGGTAAAACAACACTATCAAAAGGGTTAAAAACATATAGGAAAGAACTTTGAGTAAAATAGGGTAGACAACTCTTATTTACTTGATCAAAACTTGCAAAACATCCTTGCTATTTTCAAGCGCACTTCACAACACAATTTCAAAACATTTCCCAAAACAAACAATCAAACATTGGAATATCTTTTCAAAAGACAAACACCTTTGTATATATTCAAACAAGAATCATTACAAAGGTTGCCACAACGATGGCCTCTTTTCAAAGCATTTTCAAAAACCACACACACAAAGCACCATTTCAAACGATTGAAAAGCAAAAGAAAGTGACCTAAACAAGTAACTAAAAGCCCATGGATAACCATGGATGAAAAGGGTGCTTGCATCTTCCCTTTTCATAATCTACCCCCCGAACCCAAGAAAACATCTCAAAGGTCTTTCCTGTGCTTTTTGACCTTTCCTTTGGATAAAATAAAAAGTCGGTGGCGACTCTTGCTAAACTGAAACATTTGCGAACACAAATGCAAAACCTCAAGTCAGTTCTCCCACTGTATCATAGATGGCTTTGAACTTGACCAATCAAAGAATTATCTTATTGATTGGTCGAAGTGTTGTTCTGCTCTCTTCGATGAATTTGAGTCCTGATTCGAATTGTTCAAGGCTCTCCTCACCAGAGCTTCTTCGTTTGAGCCAAGGTCTGCATGAATTCGCAAGGCTCGGAGATTTCCTTATCGGAGCTCTTTCGATCAGTCCTTGTTCTCTTTGATGGTTCTGAGTTCTGATTTGAAGGGTTCAGAACTTCCCTCATTAGAACATTTTAGATTAAGACACCTATGCACTGATATGCACTTCGAAGGATACTTTTCTCTGATATGCCAATCGAAGGAAATTCTGATGTTCCAATCGAAAAACCCTATGATGTTCCAATCAAAGGACGCCCTAATGTTCCAATTGAAGGACACCCTGATATTCCAATCGAAGGAAACTCTGATGTTCCAATCGAAGAAAACTCTGATGTTCCAATCGAAGGACATTTCATTCATCTTCAAATTTTACTTTCCTCAAGCCAAAGTTTGCAACCACCCATGTAAAATAAAACCTTGAAAGAAAATGAGAGGGCAAATTTTGGGGTACAACAGCTGCCCCTGTTCAATCTCCTTAGACCTGAGGATGTAGATTGGCTTGTCTGCCTTTCGTGATCTGAAGGTGGAAGATGATTGAACACTAGAGTGCCCAGAAATTTTCACTCGTCTAAAGTGATATTGTTGGTTGATAATATCGGGAATGGGCTTACAGATGCCATTTGGAAAGGATGACGGAGAGTCTTCGTAGGTGGGCTTAAAGATGCCATCTAAATAACATGCTAATTTCATGAGAGATTCCTTTATGGGGATTCCTGTTCCTTTCGTTTGAGGAGGACTCCGCTGAGGAATGTTGGTCTCTGTCTTGGGAAATAGAGTCTAGGAGCTTCAGTTGTCGATTACTCTACTGGGGAGTTATCTCTTGACTGAAGAGACGAAAGTGGGTTGTTATCTGGCCAGGATCCAGGCTTCACAGCGGCTTACTGTGGATAATAAGGCTGACTGCTATCTGGTCGTATTCCAGGCTTCACAACGACCTATTGGGGAATATGAAATTAACTTCTATATGGTCGGTTCCAGGCTTCACAATGATTGTAGACATTGAACTGTTATCTGGTCGTATCCAGGTTTCAATGATTTGAAGAAATTAAGTTGTTATCTGGTCGGGTCCAGGCTTCAACTTGAATCTGAAGTATACCGTTATCTGGTTGGGTCTAGTCTTTAGTGATATACTATCATCTGGTCGGGTCCAGGCTTCATAGTAATTAATAAACTGCTATCTGGTCGAACTCTGGGCTTTACAGTATCTTTAACTGGATAAGAATCAGAAAAAAATATTAGGGTCGATTTTACTGAACCAGAGATAGTATCCACCGGAAATGAATCAAAATAAATCATTGGTCGATTTAAACTTAACCAGTAGAGCCCTTGAGTTATCTTTAACTGGATAAGAATCAGAAAAATATTAGGATCGATTTGACTGAACCAGAGAAAGTATCTACCAGAAAAGAAACAGAATAAATCATTTAACGACTTAAACTGAACCAGCAGAGGTCTTGAGTCATCTTTAACTAGATAAGAATCAGAAAAATCTTAGGGTCGATTTGACTGAAACAAAGAAAGTATCTACCAGAAAAGAATCAGAATAAATCATTGGTCAATTTAAACTGAACCAGTAGAAGTCTGTTGAGAATGATCTTTCTGAGGAAAATGCCGAAATAGCCCTTCCTCAGATGTAGCCTTTGAGAAGACTGACAGGCCATATAAGTAGTTAATAGTGTTTGTTGATTGATCTTACCTGAAAAGATAAAGAGTTAGTTGGATGCAATGTCATGATGTATGAAATGCATCGTGTAATGATGTTCTAAAAATAAATGAGATTGTGTTGTATGCAATATATATGCGCATGCCATGATGTATGAACATGGAATGCTGTTGCGACATTTCCTAGTCTGGGAAAATAAATTCTTGACTGCTAGCTGGAGAGTACTATGAAGCTGAATCCCTGACTGCTGTTTGGTAGATGAGGAAAGTGACTCTTTCATTTCCATTGGGGATGATGAATGGAGATGATTTACCGGGGATTTCCTCTTTCCGTTTGAGGGTATTCTGTCGGGGATCTTTGACTTCTGCTTGAGAATGCTCCGTTGGGGAGAAGATGCTCTGTTGGAAGATTTTACCAATGTAGATAAATAAATGTTAGAACATAGTTTGATTCTACAACCCTTAATTAGAGTTTTGATGATAACAAACACAAAGAACAAATATGCACTCTAAATTTGTGTTGTTTTTTATACAGAAGTTCTGACTGAAACAACATCAGAAGTTAAGCCACAGAAGCTTTCAAGCTGAGCTATTCAGAATGTTCTGAAGAATGATGATCAGAATCTACGTTAAAGTAAAAGATACTCTGACTCTGAACAAAAGTCTAATACGCCAACAAATCCTCATATATCTGAGTCATCAAAGTTCTGAAGTAAAAGCAGCATGCAACAGCTTCATTCAGACAAGAATCTTCTCAGTATGGAAAGTGCATTGAGTGTCCATTATCACATTTTATTTTGGACAAATTTCCATGCCTATATAAACAAGCTTAAAGGACAAATCTTTTACGATTTTCACCAACCACTGCTCATACATCTAAAAACGCTGCAAATATTCATATTCTCTCATACTCTCAACTTGTGTAATTCATCACAGTAGTGATACAGTTTTTGTAATGAAAAACATATAGTACACAGTCAATTGTTCTTTGATTAAGATATTGTTCCTTGAGATAAATCGGGTTGTGGTCTTACTCAAGAAGACTTTGACAGTTGTCAAAGTAGTTTTGTAATCTGTTTGATTAGTGGATTAAGTCCTTGTTGGAGAGAGGTGAAATCACCTTGGCGGGTGGACTGGAGTAGTTTGAGATCAAGCGAACCAGGATAAAAATCTTGAGTCTATTGCATTTTATTTTTAAGTTTCAATTCACCCCCCCCCCCCCCCCCCATTCTTGTGTTTTTCACTTCTTCAATTGGCATTAGAGCTCCTGATTCTGAGTTCATACACTTAATCGTGTCAGTACAAGATCCAAGCTTTAGAAAAACACTATGGTGGGACCAAGCCAAAACATCAACAATGACTATCATGACGACAAGGACAGAATCAGCGGCAAACCTCCAGTCTTTGTTGGAGAAAATTTTTACTACTGGAAAGACAGAATTGAGAGCTTCTTTCTGGATCATGATGCTGATCTATGGGACATAGTAATTGATGGATACACATATCCAATGGATGAAAGTGGACAGAATATAGATAGAAAAAGAATGTCTGACCAGCAAAAGCGTGATTTCAGAAACCATCATAAAGTCAGGACAATACTTCTCAGTGTCATCTCATACTCAGAATATGAGAAGATGTCAAACAGAGAGACAGCCAAAACATGTTTGACTCTCTGAGAATGATGTGTGAAGGCAACATACAAGTTAAAGAAACCAAGGCCCCTTCGCTCATTCAAAAATACGAAGCCTTCAAGATGGAAGACAGTGAATCCATACAAGATATGTTCTCAAGATTCCAGATTATTGTTGTTGGGCTGAGAGTTCTTGACAAAGGGTATTCTACTGCTGATCACGTAAAGAAGATCATCATAAGTCTACCAAATCAATAGAGGCCAATGGTCACTACGCTTAAGTTAGATAAAGATCTCAACAAGATATCTCTGGAGGAACTTGTTAGCTCCCTCATAAGCCATGAGATAGAGCTAGAAGATGACGAGACTCAGAAGCAAGGTAAGCCTTTAGCATTAAAATCTAACAAAAAACTTGATTCTAAGGTTTTGCAGGCTATGGAAGAAGTCTCTGCTGGATCCTCATCAGAAGAAGATGAATTGTCTCTTCTCTCCAAAAGGGTAAATCAGCTGTGGAAGCAGAGGCAAAGAAAATTCAAGAATTCCAGAAGGTCATGGAATCAGAATGAATCCTCCTCCGGATACAGAAAGTCTGAGTCCTCCTTTGGACATAGAAGATATGAAGTTTCATCTGGTCAGAGGAAGTCAAACAACAGAGGCATCATCTGCTATGAGTGCAATAAACAGGGGCACTACAAAAGCGATTGTCAAAGGCTTCCGAAGGAGAAGCCCAAAAAGAAGTTCTTTAAGGAGAAGAAGAAAAACCTCATGGCTATATGGGATGATTTAGACACTTCTAACGCAGACTCAGAATCAGATGATGAAAGAGCCAACATTGCTCTTATGGCTAATGTGACAGAAGACAACGAAGCATCTCAGTCGGACTCAAAATCAGACACAGAAGAGGTATTTCCTGATTTTACTGTTAATTTCACTAAAGTTGAACTAGCAGAAAGCCTGAATGAGATTCTGGAAAGATATCAGCACATCAGAGTCAAATTCAAGAACCTAAAAATGGATCTTTTCTCTGACTCTGAAGAAACTGTGAGTCTGAGATTAGAAAATTCTGAGCTAAAAGAAAAGATTTCAAAGCTAGAAACTTATTTATAAAACTCTCAGAAAGAAATAATCTTAGAGGCTCCCAGTAGCGCTGATAAAATCATAAAAGAATATGATCACAACTTTCATAAGTTTCTGGCTAAAAACATAGATAGAAGCAAGATGGCTTCAATGATCTATGGAGTTAGCAGGAATGGCAGAAAAGGAATAGGATACCAAGGTAAGGTATCTCCACCTAAGAAAGTCATGGACCCAGTAATAAAATGCACACCACTAAAATCACACTTCACATATGGGCACACACATGACCTGAAATACACTAGCAATGATTATTCTGCCAAACCAAAATTCAAACAAAATTTTGGTAAAACTAACAAACCAGGACCCAAAAAGATATGGGTACCTAAGGACAAAATTATATATGTAGCAGATATCTTTAGCAACAAGGCTAAAACACCATTCATAGTACCTGGACTCTGGATGCTCTCGACACATGACGGGAAGAAAGCATATGTTCCAAAGCCTGGAACTTAAACCTGGAGGTTACGTGGGCTTTGGAGTCAACCAAAGAGGGAAGATCATTGGCTCTGGAACAGTAGGTAATGGTAATCTTCCTTATATTAGTAATGTGCTTTTAGTTGATGGATTTATGCATAACCTGTTATCCATAAGTCAATTAAGTGATAACGGTTATGATATAATCTTTAATCAAAATTCATGAAAAGTTGTTAGTCAGAAAGATGGAACTATCCTGTTTAATGGAAAAAGGAAAAACAACATTTATAAGATAAAACTTTCTAAACTAAAAAGTCAGAATGTAAAATGCCTTCTTTCTGTTAACAACGAGAAATGGGTTTGGCACAGAATATTGAGGCATGTTAGTATGAGAAGAATATCTCAGATTAATAAACTCAATCTGGTCAGAGGACTTCCTAATCTGAAGTTCAGCTCAGATGCTCTGTGTGAAGCATGTCAGAAAGGCAAATTTGCAAAACCTGCTTTTAAAGCTAAAAATGTTGTTTCCACCTCTAGGCCATTAGAACTTCTGCACATAGACTTATTTGAACCAGTGAAAACTGCGTCTGTTAGTGGAAAGAAGTATGGGTTAGTGATCGTAGATGACTATAGCATATGGACATGGGTAAAGTTCTTAAGACACAAGGACGAGTCACATTCTGCGTTCGTTGCCTTCTGTAACCAAGTTCAGAATGAAATGGATCTTAGAATTGTCAAAGTCAGAAGTGATCATGGTGGAGAATTTGAAAATAAAAAATTTGAAACATTTTTTAATGAAAAAGGCATTTCGCATGACTTCTCTTGTCCTAGAACTCCCCAACAAAATGGAGTTGTAGAGCGAAAGAACAGAACATTGCAAGAAATGGCTAGAACCATAATCAATGAGACTAACATTGCTAAGATCTTCTGGGCAGAAGCAATTAACACAACATGTTATATTCAGAATAGAATCTCTATAAGACATATTCTGGAAAAGACTCCATATGAATTATGCAAGAACAGAAAGCCCAACATTTCTTATTTCCATTCTTTTGGATGCACATGTTTTATTCTGAATACTAAAGATCATCTAAACAAGTTTGACTCTAAATTACAGAAGTGTATTATGTTAGGATACTTTGAATGCTCAAGAGGGTACAAAGTATACAATACAGAAACACATATTGTTGAAGAGTCAATCAGTGTTAGATTTGATGATAAGCTTGACCCTTAAAAGTCAAAGCAAAATGAATCTTTTGCAGATATAGAAGTTAAATTCACAGGTGTTGAAGACGACTCATCAGAAGTTCCCAACAGAGACGCTCCAACAACTTCATAAGGAAATGTCACAAGAGTTCCAGTACCTTCTGTTAATCAACTCCAGAAAAAGTTGTCCAGAAGCAGTATAGCTCACCCAGAAGATAAGATTCTGGGAAAGAAGGATGAACCAATCAGAACAAGATCAACATTCAGAAACTCTGAAGAATCCCTCATGGGACTGGTCTTACTGATTTAACCAACAACAATTAATGAAGCTCTTCTGGATAATGATTGGATTCTAGCAATGCAGGAGGAGTTAAACCAGTTCACCAGAAATGACGTATGGGATCTGGTTCCCAAACCAAAAGGATTCAACATCATTGGAAAAAAGTGGGTGTTCAGAAACAAACTGAATGAGCAAGGAGAAGTCATCAGACACAAGGCACGGCTGGTGGCACAAGGTTATAGTCAGCAAGAGGGGATTTACTATACAGAAACCTTTGCTCCAGTCGCCAGGTTAGAATCTATCCGACTCTTAATCTTTTTTGCTGTAAATAATGGCATCACTTTGTATCAGATGGATGTCAAAAGTGCATTCTTAAATGGTTACATTGATGAAGAGGTATATGTGCACCAACCCCCTGGTTTTTAAAATTCCAAACACCTAGAATATGTTTTCAAACTAAAGAAGTCACTCTATGGTCTGAAACAAGCTCCCAGAGCTTGGTATGAAAGGCTAAGTAACTTCCTGTTAGAAAAGGAAATCACCAGAGGGAAAGTGGACACAACCTTGTTCTGTAAGACATTTAAGAATGACATTTTAGTTTGTCAGATTTACGTAGATGATATTATTTTTGGATCCGCTAAACCTTCTCTGGGAAGAGAATTTGCTAAGTGCATGTAGGCAGAGTTTGAGATGAGCTTAATGGAGGAACTTAAATTCTTTCTGGGCATTCAGATAAACCAAACTTCAGAAGGAACTTACATTCACCATAACAAATACGTCATAGAACTTTTGAATAAATTTTACCTCTCAGAATGTAATCCCTCAAAAACTCCAATGCATCCCACGTGCATTCTAGAAAAGGAAGAGGTAAGTAAAAAGGTAGAACAGAAGATCTACAGAGGTATGATTGGATCTCTCCTTTATCTGACGGCTTCAAGGCCTGATATTTTATTCAGTGTTTGCTTATGTGCTAGATTCCAATCAGATCCTAGAGATTCTCACTTAACAGTAGTTAAGCAAATTTTCAAGTATCTTAAAGGTACTACTAACCTGGGTTTGTTTTATAGAAAATCCAATGAATACAGCTTAATAGGATACTGTGATGCTGACTTTGCTGGAGACAGAGTAGAGCGTAAAAGCACTTCTGGAAGCTGTCGGTTTCTGGGAGACAATCTGATCTCATGGACCAGCAAGAGACAATCCACAATAGGATCTTTACAAGAATATCCCAACAAACCCTCAAAGATAAATCAAGCAAACACACAATAAAGTAAAAAATGATGAACTAAAACTCTAAGGTAACCCCACTTTATAATTTCCCCAGCAAAGTCGCCAGTTCTGTGATACGGTGGCAAAATTGACTGTTATACTGGTTTGCATTTTGTATTCACAAATGTACAGTAAGCAAGAGTCGCCACCGACTTTTCATTTATCTAATAAAGGAAATGGTGAAAAGAACAGAAAAATACCTTTTTTCGAGAGTTTTTGAGTAAGGGGGTAGATTATGGAAAGGGAAGGTGCTAGCACCCACTTCATCTGTGGTTTTCCATGGACTCTTAGATACTTGCTTATTTTTGAAAATTGATTTCGTGTTTGTGTGTTTTGAAAAGTTTGTTTGCTTTATGATAACTCTTGTATCAGTCCTCAAGAGTGTTGATAAAGCATTTTTGAAAAAGGTTTTGAAAGTGTAGTGTGTAAAAGTTGTTTTTGAGCAAGTACCTAACAGTTATCTACCTACTCGAAAAAGTTCATTCTTTTCCTCTTTTCCTTTAGACAGTGTTATCCTACTATTAGTGTGTAGGTAGCCTTATCGTTAGAAGTTGAGGAACTATCGAAGGGACGTTTACGGTCACTAAGACAATTGGGTAAGAAATTTTCGTAATTGTCCTTAAGTTCTAAGATCACTTTTTAACTGAGGCGGCATCCAAAGGGTCATTGAGGGACTTGTGATCTCTTGAACTAAAGGACAGCCACTAAAAATTCTCACATTTCGAGAATGGTGACCGTTTCCTAAGGCAACTGAAGTGGGGGTACCCTAGAGGTGTGCATGTGCGAGTGTGTTGAGATTCAGTTATTTTTTGTCTTTTTGTTAGGTTAGCTAACGCTTTATTTTAGTCTTTCCATACAAGCCTATTTACTAACAGTAATATAGTAAAATAATAAAGCAATAAATGTGCAGAAAATAAAATGAAGAAAAATAAATCCTAAGTTATTACACGGCTTTGGGAGAGATACATTATAAAAATGCGGAAAATAAAATCCTAATTATTATTACAAACCAGTAGGAAGTTACAATAATAATAAAAAATGAGAAAGTAAATAAATGCGCATGGATTGAAAATACGTCTAAAATCCTAAGTGAAAGGAATTTTTTGTTTGTTTTTGTTATGAAAAGAAATTGAATTAAAAATTCTAAGTCTATTCAATTTTAGTTTTTTTAAGAAAGTATTAAAATAATTAATTAATTAATTGACAAAGTTAATATTAATAGTAAAAACTAAAACCTAATCTTTTTTGTGATTTTTGATTTTTAATGTTGATTAAAAACTAGAAGAAACAAAGTAATGAAAAAGATAAACTAAATGGAACCAGCAGTATAAAGAAAAGGGGTGATCTGCAGGATGCAGGCCTGGATCGAAAGGCCTAAGGCTGCCTTTCAATCCAAATGAAAAGGATGATCGAAGGTGCCTAATGATGGTACATGATATACTCGTTCGATCTGGGACATTGGATCTACAAGCAAGTTTGTTAGAAAAAAACAAAATGTATGACCTGGGTATCGAACCCAGGTCCTTTGATTCCCTCTCTAATTCAAATCTGAAGTTATTTCGTCCTGCAATACCAAGAAGCCTGAGATTCGAATCTGGGTTTAGATTTAATGGATCGTCACTGTATCAAGCGTTTCGAGCACATTTTCAGGTTATGCCTTAGAAATAGAAATCTGATATTCAAGTGTTTAAGCTTGTATGCAATATGTTAAACCCGCCTTATGCAATATCATGAACACATATATGAACATCTGTTAATAACACATATTTAGCAAGATTGAAATAAAAAATAATGTACCAAATGGTTATGACTGGTTATGGATCCTTTGGACGTGGAGGCGCTTGACTACGGGCCTGGTTCAACTTCTAGAAGTCTCAGGGGATGAATGGTGGACTCGGTTTTGGCCTGGAACTGGCTGGAGAGAGAGATTTCGATTAGCACTACTTTGAAGAAAATTGGAGCTTTTGCTAGGGTTTGTTTGACACAGTTGCGCGTGTGTTGTGAAGTAGTATGTGTGTCCTTTTTTCTGAGATTATGAGGTTTATATAGGAAAGGGATTTTAGGTTAACATTTGTGTATCAAATCTTGGTCCATTATGATGAGGAGATTTGATTTGATTTCTTCATAAAAACTTGCTATATTTGATTCAATTAGGTGCCAATCTATTTTGATGCGTTAATGCCAGCCTGTTATGAGTTGTTTGGGCCTCCAATATGATAGAAATTGAAAGCTGACATGCCCCTAAAGATCCATTTCCCTTCAAATTTTTCCTCTCTGAAGGCTCTAAGCTCCAATTCGAATTACTCAGAGCTTTCTTCAGTAGAACATTGTTTCCTTTGAAAGCTCTGAATTCTAATTCGAATTGCACCAGCTTCATTATCATAGCTCCTTCGATTGAGCCACCCTCTGCTTCGATTGCTTGATTTAAATAAAATCACCCTAGTCGAATCAACTCTTGTGGAGTTAGGAACAAACAAGGAAAGAATTTGGCCCTTAACTCAAGAATTGAAGCCACGATCAAAATTGAATTCTTGCCATATTTGCAAGGAAAACATGCCATTTTAAACTTTGAGTGAACCTGGACAGGTTATGATAGGTCAAGGCTTTCATCATGGTTACTTCGATTAAGTTTCAAGCTTTTCTCTCTTCGATGGCTTTGAGTCCTGATTCAAATTATTCAAGGCCCTCCTCATCAGAGCTTCTTCGTTTGAGCCACAGTCTGCATGAATTCGCAAGGCTCTGAGATTTCCTTATCAGAGCTCCTTCAATCAGTCCTTGTTCTCTTTGATGGTTCTGAGTTATGATTCGAAGGGTTTAGAACTTCCCTCATTAGAACATTTTAGATTAAGACATGTATGCACCGATATTCCCTTCGAAGGATACTTTGCTCTGATATGCCAATCGAAGGCAATTCTGATGTTCCAATCGATGAACCCTCTGATGTTCCAATCGAAGGACACCCTGATGTTCCAATCGAAGGACACCTTGATATTCCAATCTAAGGAAGCTCTGATGTTCCAATCGAAGGAAACTCTGATGTTCCAATAGAAGGAAACTCTTAGGATAAACAACCCAGTGTTATGAACTTTGGAGCATACGGCTACTGGATGGAAAAAGTTGGAAGCGGTTTCAATCATGCTTGAGTGAATGCCCATGCATCTATAGATTCTGAAAAGATTCTCCTCTAATCAACGAATTCTCAGAGAGATTTGTCAAATCTCAACATAACTGCCCCATATTGACTTTAATTTGAGGGATCAAATCCCGACCTCAATGCCTTGGATTGGTTGAACACTTACTCAACAAAGTATTTAACATTCTCTTTTCTCAATAGAGTCTCGACAAACCATTTCTTTTTCTCATGATCTGGGAGGAATGAGAAGTTCATTGAGTTTTGGAGACAACACAACCTTAGGGTGGCCGACTTACATCTTGAAAGTAGGCTACTTCACAACCATACTTCTCAACTTGGACTGCTTCATTTTCCAATCGGATACTTTAAATAAATACCTCCCTCGAGACCAAATGAGAGAAATGCACCACTGCTCGGCGGAGAGTATGGGCATTCAACTTTCGCAATCTGCTTCACATCATTTATCAAACTGGTATTCTTTTACTCAACGGAGTCAATAGAAGGTCTGCCCCAGATTAAGATCATCTCCAAGAATTATTTACCCTTTAACGGTATCCTGAAGCAATTTGTCCCTTGGGATAATCAAACGTACATCTGATGCTTATTATGCAAGCTTGCTTAATGTTTAAGTGCTTGTTCATATGCAAAGAATGCTTATCATAAGAATGATAATTCTAATGCAAAGCTCATGTTTGTCTTGAAGTTTAAAAACTTTTTATTGAAAAGATTAAAAAAAAAAATTGTGTGAAAGAAATTAAAAAGATGGTGTGATTCCAACTCAAAAGTTTTAGCAAGCCTCCTAGGATTCAGATTACTATACGCTCGTTACAGTTTTGCTTTCAAATTAACCCATGCTTCAGTTAGGACTTTTCAGGGTTGTAATGTGGCCTGGTTCACAGTTTTAGAAAAAAGGATTTAAGGCTCAAAATATTTGCTTCACACCCATTCTCTGTGATGTTCTCCATTCCTACATTCAGTTAACTCCATGCGAGCACTCATCTCTCAAAAGGAGGTTACAATGGTGAGGAGTCAAACGAGGTTTTTTTGAACACGACAGTCACTCACCTCTTTCATTCTTGGTGTCTGATCACACGACTTTGTTCTTTGCTAAGGATTTTTTTTGTAATCCTTTTTCTCTTTTCGCTTTCTTTTTGTTTTCCCTAACTTTTGCCTGGAAAAATTCTTTTTGATTTTTACTCTGAAGTCCAACGGGATGCCCTGACTTTTTCCTAAGCGACTTATTTTTTCAAGTTTCCACTTAGCGGGACTTTTTGTCTCTTTCTTTCATCATTTTTAAACATTCTTCTTTTTTGAACACGTCGTGTGACTTTGAGTTGTTTTCGACTTGCTGAAAAGGTGTAACTACCTTATTGTTTGGTTGACGAGGAATAAACGTTGTGGTATCCTCGTCTTTTGACCTCCTGACTTGCAAGAGATACCCATTGGGATATCATTCTCTTTGATGCACGCTGCTAATAGATGAGGGTTAACCATTGTGATTTTGACTTTCCTTAGCCTTTTAAAGGATAACCATTGACATATCCTTAGATGCGCACTCTTGATGAGTTATGAACGCTCGATCAGATTAACTGAAATCTACCTTGCCCCGGGTTAAATGTGAGGGTTTTTTCTAAACAGAAAAAAAAATCTTACTTCAAGGCTCAAAAGGGGTTAACGAGGGTCTATCTCCCTTATATCTCCGATGTTTGGGAATTTGAAACAATGTATGTACATCGTCAGCAGGGTTTTTATTCAAAAGTACACCATTTGAAATTTTTGGCATATTACTCATCATCCTCCCTCAGAGATATTTTGCTTTATTTAAAAAGAGTTAAGTATCAAAAAGCAAAGAAAAAACATTAATGAGTGAATACGAATGGATAAATTCAAGACAAATATATTCAATGCATTATGATTAATATTAAAAAATAAGCAAGTTTTGGGTACAAGAAAGTACTGAACCAAACAAGAAAGATTAAAAATGATAATGCAAATGTGATTTGAAATTGCTGGGTTCATGAGACTAGTCTCTGTATGGACTTGTTTCTTCAGACGATGCTCCAACAGTCTTGACATTCAATGAATCAAAGGAGACTTCAAATCTGACCAACTGGTGCAAGAATGATAGCCTTTGTGTCACACGGGTCTTGCACCTCATCTTTGAATGGTTTACAACCTTCAGTTGAATGGCCAAGTTTCCGGACATGGTAATCACATCAGATTCCCTCAACAGTTGTGATGAATTCTTTATCAAAGGGATTTGCATGAGTTGCATCACAACATATCTTCTACTATAGAGAAGCAAGGCCAACCATCTTCTACTACACATAAGAGAAAATCAGCCGCTGAATTCCGGAGCATCTCCTACTACACAAAATAAGCACCGTCTTCTACTACACATAAGCAAAATCTAGCAACCATACCAAAGGATCTTCTACTACACAGAAGGAAATAAACTCCATCTCCTACTTCACAAAAGATAAGTTTTAGCGACTGAATTCCTGGGAATCTCCTTCTTCACAAAAGAATCTTCGTCTTCTACTACACAAGTAAAATCCAGCAACTGTAACAAGAATCTTCTACTACACAGAAGAAACTAAACTTTGAATGTAGAATTCGACCTTTGAGGTATTTTTCTTCTACACAACAGCAGATGTCCAAGAACTAGGAATCTTATGCTTCTTCATCACATAAGCATCACCTCATCTTCTATTACACATAAGAAGCACTCAGTTGAGGAGAAAGAGTCTGGAACAATTTTCCAAACATGGACTGAACCTTGGTAAAGAAGCCAGACAAGTGTAGGACTTCATACTTCAACCCTTGCAGTCTTCCATATCATAACCAAGTGCCCTAGAATGGGAGACACGTCTAGAATTTACATTGAAATCAGGAGAGAAATCCGTGGGAGGAGGACCCAAACCACAAAGTTTAATCAACTGAGCTTCCAACACATGAGGAAGTAAATGGATACAAGGTATAGAGATTGTATCAACATGCTTCTCAAGCTTTTTCTACCTCTGCTGATAAGCTTTTCCCCATGGGTTCACTTGAAGACCAGAAACTAGTTGTTGACGAGAGAATCCGGTAACACAAAGTTCTAGGTGAGACCCACAAAGTATCCCTCTATTTGAAAAATGTCCCATAAGATGGGGACGAATGACATCTTTTGTTGCAACAACATATACAAGATCACTTTCCTTTGCTAACATTATATTCAAAACTTATATAGCTGACTCAACTGAGTCTTCAACTAGTTATATTTTCCCCTTAAGGATTTATGACTATAGGCCATTGCTTGTAAATCTCCAATAAACAGCCCCATCTAATTTTTCATCTCACCCAATTCCCCATGAAGTCACTCCATGGCTTTTTCGAATAACGGAGCAGTGAGAATTCAAGATTTCCAATTCTAAAAAGAATACCAGGCCTGAATAAGAATCCCCCCCTATGAGTAACTGTTATTGATGCATGAAGATGTATGAGGTGAATGTGTGGATGCAATGCCATTTTCAATCATTTTCAAGGAACCCGCATGCTTTTGGTTTCAATTTCGATTCAGTAAAATATGGATAAATAGAACATAATGTTCACAAGCACGATTCCCTGGAAATGGAAAGAACACGTGTATTAACTTTTTTCATGCATACATTTTTTTACACATTTCTTTTGTAAAATGTAAATATGCTATGATGCAAGTGCAAAACTATACGTTCAAAAGTTTAGCATAGAAACTGTATAACTCTGGATAACTGCTGTATAAATCTGTTGAATAATCCAAATATCATAGGATCAAAGGTTCGACACAAATTTTAGAACACAACCGAACCAAGTACCATGAATAATTATTGTATAATCTCTGACCAAATTGAATATATCAGGATCAAAGGTCCAGAATATAACCAAAGAAAACCAGGTCACCAATAGAACATACGGTCACCATCAGAACAAATAGTCACCATTTGTACTTGTGATAATCAAGTCCCTCCCCACTCACGGGTGAAAACTAGGTTAGGGTGAGGTCGGATAACCCAGAATGGGTACTCCTGAAAAACTATCGCCATATCACCTACATGAAAATGATAGCCCCTCATTTTTACCTCATCTGAGCGTAAATGACACGACGGCAATAGTGAAACCTAAGTCAACTAGTCGTTCATGTTCCACTCTATTCCTAGGGTTCCTATGGTTGTCACTTGACCTGGGTATTGGGCCTTTTACCTTATAGTAACACCCACCCAACAGGGAAACAGATCCAGAACAGCAGATAACCAATATGGAAAGCAATAAATGCATGCACAAATATATGCAAGCAGTATATATAAAGCTGTAAATAACTGGAAATAAATAAACACCTAAAGGAGTAAACAAACAAGAGATAAGATCGACTTCGGGATGGACCGGCAATAGGTCAATATTTCCCCATTGAAGTCGTCAGCTGAAACAATTGGCTGAATAATCAACTGATAATGAAATCAATGAAGTCACTATTGAACGTTTTTTATCACACGGGAAGGAAAAGGTAAACATCGATTAAACCTGAGAAGGGTAAAATCAAGGTCGAACGACCAAGAGATTTAGGTAAGGGAGTCTGTTATGCGAGGGGAAGGTATTAGCACCCCACACGCCTGTAGTACTCTACGGTATCCACTCTTGTTGTTCTAATCAAAGGATGTGTAAGAATCTAGATCTAAGTTGTACTGGGAATGCATGCAAAAGAAAAAAGAGAAAATAATGTAGGGAAAATAAAAAGTTGTGCTCTCTTGGGCCCTACCCCAGTGCCTACGTATCCTTTTTGAGGAATCAGAGTTACCGTAGTTCGGCTCAATAGTTTCTGTTGGTTTGTATTTTTTAATGAACAGTATTAATTTCGCTTTTTGTCTCAGCTCGACCTTTGGAGACTCACGCGTCAGCACATAAGTGATTTAACATGTTCTTTCTGAAAAATTTGAAAGAAAAGCCCGAAGACGCAAAAAGTTTGTATTGATTGATAGCTTTTACCTTAAAAAAGGATTTGAAAGTTGTTAAGTGTTTTATGAATTTGCCAAGAAAAAGAGTTTTTGTCTTAATGCAAGGTTGCAACAGAAAGAAAACATCTAAGGGAGACTGACCTAGATTTATCCCTAATGTTATCATACAACGATTGACCTTAAGGTTGAGTTTTGAAGGGAAATCTCTACCCTATGTTGACATACTTGGATAACAATCCTAATGTCTATCTCAAATCATCATCTATAGATGAATCAAGAAGTCCTGAAGGAGCATAGCAAGGGTCTATCACCTAAAATTATGTCTATCTCAAATCATCATCTATAGGTGAATCAAGAGTTCCTAAGGGAACATGTCGAGGGTATATCATCTCAAAACATGCACACAAAGATGAAATCAAGCAAGCAAGCTAATAAGCTCAAGAGAGCATACATAATATGTCATGAGCAACACATGCTAACTCAAGTCAAAATGCCTAACCATGATATAGAAGATCAAGGTAGATATAAAATCAGTAGGAATGCTTTAGTCAAAGGATCGTATCAACCGAAGAAAACAAGCTGGGAGAGTCATATCAAGAGTAGGGGTGCTTTTACCTTTTTATTCACTAAACATTGTCCTAATTTAGATAAAGTTGTTTGGTAGTAGTGTATTTTGCTTGATCGACTAGAGGACAAATATGAGAAATATCTAGTTAGTTCGGGGTATGTCCACGTCTTTCTCATTAAATCAATATGCCAATGAAAACCAAGGACAACTATAATTAGTCAAAAAGCTATAATAACTTCACATACATTTCCATATTGCACTTCCACCTCACAAAACCCTAAGGTTAGAAACCACTCTATACTCTACCTAAACATAAAATCTCTTTTCTTGCTTACGTACATAAGAACTAAACCACACAATCTTTTTCTTGAAGACCCTTCCATAAACGTAGTAACATTACATGCCATACAACATCATTTGTATGACGTGTACCATAAATCCCCCACTCAAATCTCCTTGTACCTCACGTCTTTTAAATAATACTTCAAGCTCCTCTTCGAGATAAACAACTAAGCATCTTCTTCTTTTTTGGTTCAAGTATGGATCAAGAAAACAAGTTGATCCACAGCACCTCAACATGGAAGACGAGAAACCCCACTTGCCATATTCAAACTTCATTGTCCCTTCAGCAAAATGATCACAGACTCAAGTGCAACTCTTCCTATAAAACAAGCAATGATGATGGTGATGAGAGCAAAGAGAAAGAGAATAATGAGAATGGTACTAGGGTTGAGGAGATTACAGGGCGTGAGAGGTTGAAGAGGCATAGAGAAGAAGTGAAGGGAGAGGTTAAGATACCAGAAAATTGGGAGAAGGAACCGAAGCTGAAGGAATGGGTTGATTATACAACGTTTAATGCATTAATATCTGTTCCTCATGCATTGATTGTTACTGCTCGTGATGCGCTTATTGATGATGTACGTAAATCAAGATCACAAAGACTAAGGATCCATCACTAGCTATATATAGTTTGTTAATTTAGTCATTTATTTTTATTTTTCTTATTTTTCTCATGGCCCCAAGTACTTTTATATATACTGCAGTAATATAATTAATGGGTCATGAAACCCTAACTTCTCTCTTAAAAAATCAGCGCTGTGCTTTCTCTCTAAAAGCTTCATCTTTTTTCCTCCTCAAATCTGGAGTAGCTTTACTTATGAAACCTCGGATATGTGGTGGTGCGATCGGTCATCTTGGCCGCGTCACCATCAAACCCCTTTTGATGGGTTTCCTTTTACCATGCCGGAGGCGAGTGGTTCGCGGCAGTGGTTTATTTTTCGTCGGCGTTTACGTGGTTATTTTCAATTCTCCGCTACCGAAACTTCTGTCGTCTTTACCGATGGATCTACTTAACGACTGTGGTTTTGCCACACTCGCATGTTTGTGTTTCTGGTGCAAGTTTGGCATCTTATCTTTTGATCTTTGGATTGTTTTCAGATCTATTGAGATTTGCATTTTTCGAGTTTTAAGGTTTGTCGTTCATGAATTAGACCTAGCTACTATTTTCTCAATTTGTTATTTGGCGTAACAAAGGGAAAATAAGAATTTGTGATCAATATTTAAGAGAAAATTTTCATTTTGAATATTTATGACATGATTGTTTTAACTTAAAAAAATATATTTATATTTTTAAAAATGTTTTAAAATTTTTTTAAATTTTTTAAATTTTTTTTAATTTGAAAAACTAATTTTGACATCCTATAATATAAACACACATTATCGAAGATCAAAATATAATCAAAATCGTAATATTTTCAAAAAAAAAAAATTGTATTTCAAAAATGATTTTTACGAAAAGCTATTTGAAATAGCTTCAAATTTAAGTGATTTTTTAAAAT
The DNA here is from genome assembly GCA_948472305.1 of Vicia faba. NCBI lineage: Eukaryota > Viridiplantae > Streptophyta > Magnoliopsida > Fabales > Fabaceae > Vicia > Vicia faba. The sequence goes on from OX451735.1 coordinate 403,925,874, forward strand.
CTTGATATCTAAACAAATTTCAATAAAATAACACTAAAAAATACTCTCATTTGAGACGTGAATTTCACGTCACAATATGAAAAATCACGTCACTACAAATTATTTGCAATGTGTACGTTCACGTGGCTGGAGAGAATGTGACAAATAGCTTGCGACGTGATTTTTATGTCACAAAGTTGTGACGTGAAAATCACATCGTAATAAACTTTTATAGGAAATACAGCACTGCAGGAAAAGTAGGGTTAAAGTTACTTTAGTTACGACGTATTTTTCACGTCACAAATTAGTGACGTGAAAATCACGTCACTAAATAATTACGGTTAATACCTCTTACGTATTCAATATTTGTTTTTTTATATATAAAAATGAAGTTGCGACGTGATTTTCACGTCACAACTTGTGACGTGAAAATCATGTTACTAATGTTTTCTTCTTTTTTTTTTTAATTTAATAACTGGATTTGTTTTTCTTTTATATAAATTCAATTTAATAAATTCAATATAAATGATAAATTCAATATATAATAAATTAAATATATTAAATTTAATATAATAAAATTAATAAACTAAAATTATAAATTTAAGAATTAATTAGTATGATATACAAATTCAAATTTGAAAGTAAAATAAATAAAAAATTAAGTTTACGGGTCATCTTGGTTGGTATAATTGTCCATGTCAAAATTATCTTCGTTTTCGTCATCCTCCGACTTTTGACCACGAAAGTTTGGATTTCCACCAAACCATATTGTATAAATTGTCTCATTTGTTGCTCCATATCAGCTTGCTTCTTCGCCATGACCTCCATTTGTCGTTGTTGCTCTTGCCCCATTGCCTCCATTTGGGCTTTCATCGTCGCCACACGTTGCGCTGACTCGCGTCTCGCCTTATTTAACGCCAATTGTCTTAACGTTTCAAGTTGTTCTGGTGTCAAATTTGGTTGACGTGACCCCCCTTCCCCATCTCTAACTCTTTGAAATAGAGCTTTATCCCGACTTCTCAAGGTGTCCGCCAAACTTCCACCACCAAAAAAACAATTGTTAGGGCCTTTTCCGCCAATGACTTGATCCCAAATATAACAGTCCACATCTAGATGAAGCGGCTCTCCCCCTCCCGGAGTATATTGAGGATTATGACTTAGAAAATTTACGAGCAATGTCTGATAATACTCCTATACATTCAATAAAAAAATCAACTTAAATATTTAATAAATTATATTATATTATATTATATTATATTATATTATATTATATTTAAAAAGTTGCCACGTGATTTTCACGTCACAGTTTCTCAGTTGTCACGTGAAAATCACGACACAAAATTGTCATTAAAAAAAATATAAACAACAACGTAAATTAAATAACTTACGAAAGCTTTTAGAGTGCCTTCGTCAATAAAATCTCCGATTTTCTTTGTCCGAGTCTTTTTAACCAACTCAGTCATCAATGGAGGTCTCCCCAAATTCTTGGTCTAAATAATAAAATTAACATTAATTAATAAAATAAGAATTATAATATAACTTTAAAAAGTGGTAATATTTATCATGCGTCGAACATGCTCTGCGGTACTTATACTTTCAACTGCATTAACGCAACCCCTTTTTTCAGATGCCCTTATCATCTTAAAATTTTCAGATTTAGCCTGAAATTCGGATGACTCCCAATATTTAAGAAGTTCCTCATAAACCTCTTTCCCTATCCAATTGGAACGGATACCCTGAAGTTCCAAACGCTCTTTAACACGCCGCATTATGTCAGGAAGTCGTCTTAAGGTTCTACCATAATAATTTTTTTAATCATCTTCTCGTTCAATGGGTCCTACACATATTTTTCCTGCAATATTGTATGATATTAAAATAAATAGTTAGATAATTATAATGAAATAATCATTTAAATAACAATAACTAAAAAACAAATTAATTATACCTTAAATGTGTTAAACCAAGCTTCTGTATTTTTGACATCTTTGAAGGTCTTCCAAAATTGTTTATACATCTGCTGAATTGTATAATTTATAACCTTGGCAGCAGTCCGACTCGGCGAGAAACTAAACAATAATAATTTGAATTAGCAATATTAAATATAAATTTATATTAAAAATGAAAATGTATTATCTTAAATAAAAATTTATAAATAAGAAACTTACGAGTTTCCTTCGAGCCAAATCCAAAATTTCCCGTCAATGACATGAATCTCACTCTGATCATCATTCCCTCGAAGATCATTTCCATCCAACACATCATCATCCTCATCCACATGATTATCATCATCATCATTCAGATGAACATGATCATCCTCACGTGCAAGTACATGTGTGGGATGGGAGGTGTGGGATCCTTCAATTTATGTGGGATGTGGAATGCGGGATCCTCTAGTCTGTATAGGATGTGGGATGCTGGATTCTCCAGTCTGCTGGAAGGATAAGGGCATCTGTGTGAGATGTGGGGTGTTGGATCCTCCAGTCTACTAGAAGGATAAGGGCATCTGTATGGGATGTGGGGTGCTAGATCCTCCAATATACTGGAAGGATAAGGGCATCTTTGTGGGATGTGGAAAACTTGATCCTCCAAAATGCTGGAAGGATGAGGACATATGGGTCTGAAGGGAAAAGAAAATCAGGTGGCCTAACTGTTTACCGTGAAAAATGGTAAACAACCGCTGATCTTCCAAAAGGTTACTTATTTGGTGACTCGCAGGATCGATCAGATTGATCCTAAGACATGGTTGATTTTTGGAGTTTAAATGCTTTGAAATAAAGAGTTTTGACTAATCCTAATGGTGATTAATGCAAGTAAAGTAGAGACACTTTAAATAAATTGCATGGAGAAAAGCTTGATAAAATAAACAAAAGCATTAAAGGTTTGTTAAATAAATGACTTTGACTGAAGTAAATGAGTGAAAGCGATAAATTGCTTGAATATAAAAGATTTTGATTAAGGTAAATGGTGTTTCACACATACATTCTCAATGATTCTTTCTCTCATGTTGGGTACTTGAATCTAAATGAGTGACTTGTATACAATGATGAACACACTAATAACTTCGTGAACACTTAGTATTTATACTAAAAAATACCTAAGTAACTGCTGGGCAGTCACACCGCTTCGTGATGACACCACATGGCACACTCACGACCTTCGATGCCTACGTGCACGACACGTTGCGCTTGGTAACTACGGGGAACCGTCTTCCCTCTAATAATTCAAAATTCAAACCGTTCGATCTCGGGCATCAGGGACCTTGGTCGAGAGGTTGCTCCTTCGACGTCGAAGACAACAAGATTCCAACTTACAGGAATTTCTCTAAGTATCTTGTCATTCTTTGATGAGCCTTCGACGTGATCAGCTAGTCGAAGCCTTCTTGTGTAGGAAACTCTTCTGACTCATAATTAATGATCTATATGATAATAAAATGTGGGTGTCGAATTTAGGAGCCAACAAATTGCCCCCCAAGAATGTCTTATTTCGACGCTTAAAAGAAAAAGGCATTCTTTGATATTCCATTCGACACCTATCCTTCACTCTCAGCCACAAATTAGTTTGTGTGCTTTTCATCTATCAACCAACTAACAAACTCAAAAAGTCATCATTTCACCTTTTCCCAAGAGGTCACTTCAGTAAGGCACTTTGCACGCACGATGGCCTTTCATATGCTGTCATCATGACTATTCCCCGAAATCGAGGAAGCACGCTGCAATATTTCCGTTTTTCAGAACGGTTACAGCGCCAAATGCGTGCCACGTGCCACACTCTTGTCTGTGGCATTAAATGACCTCGAGCCCTGTGATTTTTCAATCACTATAAATAGCACTAAGTGCCTTAGTTGGACTCTTTACGCTTTCTTGCATCCAAACCTTCAATCGAACGAAATTTTCTGCAAGCAACCTTTTGCTTCTCCCTCTCCAAACCCAGTAATCTTTATTCTTCATCCACCCTCATCTCAAACAAAAAAAATGGCTTCATGTACTCGTGTTCCCAATACCCCAAGAACTAGCATTCCCTCCAAGACTGCTCGACCAGAAATCTTCTCAACCGCTCCGGTAGTTAATTCCATGGGAATGCGAAGGGTTCCTGAACCCATGGGTGATACTGAACGCGAAACCTATGGCTCTCAACTGCTGATTCTTGTTGGGTATTCCAACCAGGTTTTCGCCATGTCAGGCCCTCTTTCAACATGCATTACTGACCCCATAAAAATTGAGGGTTTCTTCCCCGCGCATGAGGCACTCAAACCCATTGGGTGCTCAAAGAAGGCGAAAGATGATACTGAAGATCCTGCAAAAGAGAAAATAGATCTTCGGTTTTTAACAGGGGGGTTAGGGCTTTTCGATCTAGCCCTAGTCTTACACCAGAATATACCGCTTGGCTCAACAAGATGGAGAAGCGCCAGGCTTCGATTTGGAAAGGCATGGGCATTTATGACCTAGTCATGTTGTCCAAAACTAGTCTAAACTACTGTCCCGACATGCTGGTAGCTTCATTGCTATTTTGGGACTATACTCACTATACTTTCCACTTGCCTTGTGGAATGGTTATGCCCACCCTCTTCGATGTGGCCGCAATTGCTGGCCTTCGACCAACTGGGGACTACTTCGACCCAGAAGAAATGTCTGAAGACCAGATTGGGTTTTCTGCTACCAAACCCACCTACACCACTTACACCAACCATTACCACGACAAATTGACGGTTGTGGTGACTGATGTGGAGCACATCGCATTTCTAGCCCTATGGCTGTCGCGCTTCGTGTTCTGCACGAAATCCCTGCAGGTGACGAAGAAAATGGTCACCCTCGCTACTCAGCTTCATCACGGCCAAAACATTTGTTTGGTCGAATTAATATTGGTGAACTTGTATGAGTCGATAAGCAATGGAGCGGCTCAATTAAAAGTAATCGAAAATAGAGCCAGCCTGCTGCTTGCTGGTCCCTTCTAGCTACTTCAACTCTGGTTGAATGCCACTTTCGAGTCTTTTCTTCCCCAGAAGCCTCAAATAAATGAACAGGCTCCTAAGATAGCTAGAAGGCGCGTCGAAGGCACTAGGCTTGCCTTATTGACTCCTACTGAGGATGGGCTGGAACTACAAAAGACCTTCGCAAACTTCGTTCAGATGTTTGCAGGGAGGAAGGAATTTACCTCGACCATGGCCCCTTTCGCCGGTCGAAAGTGTGGTCCAGGATGGTTTACCAGGCCCCATCCTAAATCATCAGAGGATCCTCACTTTGAAGAGCATACAACAATGTGGGAAGCGTTTCTCACTCCAAGGATAATGTTGTTGCATTTCAAGAGTTCAAAAAATCAGCTGAGCCTGATTGCCTACCAGCCGAATCTTGTCTCTCGACAATTTGGCATTATCCAATTGCTTCCTTCTCCAATTTATCCTCGGGAGAAATCATTGTTGTTCTTTTCTAATGACTACTCTGAAGACGCCGCTACTAGGCATATTAGTAGGTACGTTGGTCGGACCGTACTATCATTGTTCGACTACCAACTCAACTTCCTATGTTCACCAGCTTTTGAAGACTGGTGGAAGAGATATTACGTCGAAGAGTTCCTCGACGAGAAGGACTTTGCAGACGAACTCAAGAAGTTCTTCGTCATGGTCCTTGATAAAATAAAGAAATGTACATTCCCTCTTCAAATTATATTTGTCTTTCCATTTCGACCTACATCTGTCAATTATAACTTGTGAACGTTTTCCTTTCAGTTGTTCGAAAACCTGTGGCTAAGAAGGCCACAGACAGCAATCAGGGTGGAGGTCCCTCTACAAAACCTCCAGTACAGGTAACAAAAAAAAATTCTTGTTTCCTTCTTTGGTTTTAAACATTCCGGTTCCCGATGTTGTGTTTTAAATTGACTCCATTTGGGATTTTCAGGAACCTGTGCCTAAGAAGCGACCTATATTAACGGTCGAAACTTCGAGTGGCGACAAGGAGGAATCTCCTCCTGTTCCTCTCAAACGGAGAAAGCTGAAAAAGGCTGCTTCTGCTCCTGAACCTCGACCTGTGATAAGAACTAAAGTCACAGGGAATAAACCCAGGCCACCCCTTGTGATCATCAAAGAGCCCATGGAGGAGGAGCTAAATGTCTTGCTCAGTAATCCTGTTGAGAGCGACAACTCCAGCCCTGGGGCTGAGGTTCCTGTACATGTAATGCCTCCGACCACTTTTAACTTAAGTGTCGATGATCACCTTCGATTGTACATCTCTCTAATCAGAATATTTTTCCCTTTCTATTTTTAGGAAACAGCTGGAACTTCAGCGCCAGTTGGGCATCCTGTCGAAGGATCTGGTACTTTCGTAAACAACGCAGGGGAACCCACCTACAATCCTTCTTCTTTCGTCAGTTCTGCTAACAAAGTGAACCAAACTTCAGAGCCGCAGGACTCTGCTGACCATAGCAGACAACGCGAAGAGGAACTGGTGGATGATAAATTCCTTGCTGAGATAGAGGGTGCCCCTGAGAAGCATCACCAGGAGGAAGTTCAAGTGGTCAACGAGACAGAAGAGCAACATGATGAAGAGGGTCATGTTGACGCCGATGCTGCTGAAAATGCTCAGCCCCAAGCCACCATTGCCACAGAAAAGGTTACCTCGACAAAGCCCAGGTCTAAAGAGGACTTGGCCCTCTTGAAGCAAAATGATCCAATTGGCTATCTGAACGCCATCGTCGAGAGCAGGGAAAATTCATCTGACCCTAGTCATGATGCTTCTACTACATCAAGGAAGTCTACTTCGACTTCTCCTCTCGATGATGTCTTGAAGAAAGTTAAGGCTCAATTCTTTAAGAGGGATCTAATGAAGGCTTTTGAGGGGGATCTTACTGCCCAGTCTTGTTTGGGGGCTGTCTTGGGTGCAGTCCATTTGCTTGTTGTTTCTCCAGAGATTTCCAGCTTCATCTTGGAGTTATACTCCATTATTGACCAAGTCTCTACGGACTACAATCGTCGAAGGGGGTTCAACAGCTAACTCGAAACGCTGCATGGCAAGAGCTCTTCTGCTTGGACTGAAGTAGCTGAATCGACTTCTCGAATCGCAGAATTGTCGAAACAGAGAACGTCCAAGCAACAGGAAATCGAAGCCAAAGATCAGGATAATGCCCCTATATGGGCGCAGATCGAGGAGTTGGAAACCAGGTTAAATGCTAATACTAAGCGCAAGGAAGAACTTCTTTCGACTGTTTCAGACGCAGAGAGCCAAGATGAAGTTGCTTGAGGCCTAGAGTTCGCTGAAAGGGCCCAGGCTCTAGATGACCAGATTGCCAAAATCTCTCAGGCGAATGCCTTATGTAACAAACGACTGGAGTTACAGCAAGCCAAATATCTTCGTCTCAAAGCTTCTGTCCCTTTTTAATTTGCTTTGTACTTCATTGACCATGTACTGTAATTTTTGTAATATAATGTAGCCATTTTGGTTAATCAATGTTATTTTCCATTTTGGCCTTATGGTTAACTTAGTCATTAATTGTTATTTATTTTGATCTCTTGGAGCATAGGTTTATATTTTTTCAAATATTTGTCGTTTACCCTCAAGAGTCTTTTATCTTCGCTTAACTCTTCGACCTCATATGCTCCACCAGAAAAAGTTTGAATAATTCTGAAGGGTCCTTCCCACTTGGGTGACCATTTTACCATGCTTCGATCTTTTCGATCCATGGGGAGAATTACCTTCCAAACTAATTCTCCAGGGGAGAATGCCTTAGGTTTTACTTTCTTATTGTAAGAGTCTTCCACTCTTTTCTTCTGAATTCTCAGTAGGTCGAGAGCTCGTAGTCTTTCTTCATCTAAATCTACCAATTCGTCTAACATCATATCCCAATAAACCTCAGAGGGAATATCTTGATGTCTCTGAACCCTTGCTGATTGAAGACAAATTTCTGCTGGCAGTACTGCGTCATGACCGTAAGTTAGCCGATATGGTGTTGTACTTGTGGCTTCCTTTGGGGATGTTCGCCAGGCCCACAAGATCTGGTCTAACGTTTTATGCCAATTTTTTGGCTTCTTTCCTACATGCTTTTTTATCAGGCCAATCACTATTTTATTCGCCGCTTCGACTTGACCATTTGCCTGCGCGTAATAAGGTGTTGATGTTAGGAGTCTAAAGCCTGTTTCGGTCGCGAATTCCTGCATCTTTCGACCAGTGAACACTGACCCTTGATCAGTTTTTATAGTCTCAGGGATTCCAAATCTGTAGATAATGTTCTTTTGAATAAATTCAATGACATTTTCTTGGTCTGTGTTGACTAAAGGGATAACTTCGATCCATTTAGTGAAATAATCAATGCCTACCAGTATATACTTCTGGCTCTTTGATGATGCTGGTCGAATCTCTCCAATAAGATCCAACACCCATCCTCTAAAAGGCCAAGGTTTCACTATTGAGTGAAGCTCGCTTGCTGGTACATGTTGGATACCAATATGGACTTGGCATTCCTGGCAACCCTTCGCGAACTCGACACAATCTTTCAAGATAGTAGGCCAATATAGTCCTTGTCTAAACAACAACCATTTCATCTTATGACCTACTTGGTGAGCCCCACACGCTCCAACATGCGTAGTCGAAAGGGCTATGTGTGCTTCAGTTTCGCTTAAGCATTTTAATAATACCCCTTCAGGCGTTTTTTTGAACAACTCATTCCCCATGAGTACGTAACTTAACGCCCTATATTTTATTTTTCGTTCTGTCAAAGCTGCTAGATTTTGTAGGTAATCAACAATGGGTTTCCTCCAATCTTGCTCCGATAAATTGTCTATGAACGAAATTTCAAAATTCCTTTATCCGGCATATCCTAGTCTTGTCGATTCCAAATCAGTTGGAGACAAGCTGGTTGCTTTTATTTTTTCTCGAACTTCGATCGCTCTTTGTAATCTCATTTTTGAAATCCTATACCCAGATGCAATTTGTGTCAAATCATTGGCTACTTGGTTTTCCAATCTAGGTATGTGTCGAATATTAACCACTTCGAATTTTTTCAATAAACGATTTGCCATCACAAAGTACATAATGAGATTTTCTCTTATACATTTGTACTCTTTTGTGACTTGCTTAATGACTAACTCTAAGTCTCCCATTATTTCGACTCGAGTTTCCCCCAATTCCAATAATATTTCAAGGCCAGTAATTAGAGCTTCGTATTCAGCCTCATTGTTCAAACAAGTACCTTCTATCTTGTACTTGAATGTTGTTGGAATTTTTTCTGTAGAAATAATTAAGATCCCTACTCTCGTTCCATCTTTATGGCTGGAACCATCGAAGTAAAATTTCCAGGGTTCTATCTCCAAGTAATTTATATTTTCAACCTGAATTGAGTGGTCGACTATAAAGTCTGCTACCACTTGTCCTTTTACTGCCTTAAGAGGCATAAAGGTCAACGAATACTCAGTTAATGCTAACGCCCACTTGCCAATTCGACTGTGCAAGATAGGTTTCGACAACATGTATTTGAAAACATCAAAATGGGATGAAACATACACATCAACTTGTTTTATATATTGTTTGAGCTTTGTACAAGAGAAATAAAGACATAGACATAATTTTTCAACTTCGCTATATCTAGTTTCTGCATCGTTCAAAACTCTGCTAAGGTAGTAAATGGGTCTTTCGACTCCATTTTCATCTTCTTGGGCTAACATGCTTCCCAAAGTTTTATCGGATGCAGCTATGTACAATCTCATACTCCTATTGTTACAAGGAGGCGCCAAAATAGGTGGCTTGGTGAGGTACCCTTTGGTCTTGTCGAAGGCATCTTGTTGCTCTTCCCCCACTCGAATCCTTCCTTATTCAGTCGGAGTAAGGGTGAGAAGGCTTGCGCGTTTCCACTTAGGTTAGATATAAATCTCCTTAAGAAGTTTATCTTGCCCAGCAGAAATTGAAGTTCCTTCTTGTTTGTTGGCGCTTTCGCTTCCAAGATTGCCTTTGTCTTATTCTGGTTGATTCCGATTCCTTTCTTGTGGACGACGAAGCCCAAGAAATCTCCATCTTTCACACAGAACGCGCACTTCAAAGGGTTCATTTTCAGACCATGCTTTCTCATTCTTTCAAATGATTGTCGAAGGTGGTCTATATGGTTCTTCTTGGAAATAGATTTTACAACGATATCATCAATATATACTTGCATGAAAGTGTTAATAAAATCATGGAAGATAGAGTTCATCGCTCGCTGATATGTTGCCCCAGCGTTTTTTAGGCCAAACGGCATTACTACCAATTCGTAAGTTCCTAAGGCCCCGGGGCATCGAAAAGCTGTTTTCGACACATCTTCTTCAGCAATGAAAATTTGATTATAACCTGAGTAACCGTCGAGCATGCTCAGGTACTCGTGGCCAGCGGCAGAGTCGACTAGCATTTCTGCCACAGGCATAGGATATTCATCTTTGGGTGTTGCAGCATTCAGATCTCTGAAATCTATGCACACCCTCAATGTGCCATTTTTCTTAATCACTGGCACAATGTTTGCAATCCATTCGACGTACCTCGTAGTTCGTATGAATTTTCACTTCAGCAGTCTCTCGACTTCTGTTTTGATCTTCGACAGTATTTCTGGAGCGAAACGTCTTGGAGTCTGTTTGACAGTCTTTTTCCCAGATTTGATTGGCAACTGAAGTTCTACCAATCCTCTGTCGAGTCCAGGCATTTCGTTGTAATCTCATGCAAAGCAGTCCTTGAACTCCTTTAGTAATTGGATCACTTCAACCCTGAGCTCTGGGTCTATTTTGGCGCTGATGTAAGTGGGCCTTTTATCTAACCCTTCACCCAAGTCGATTTCTTCTAAAGGATCCTGTGCTAACATTTTGATGTTGTTCGCCAGGGGGTCCTTTTTGAAACCCAAAGGCTCATCATCGTAGATGGCGTCGAGCCTCTGTTCCTGCATTCCCTCTGTCATGATATCGGGAAGTTCTGGGTCGAAATCTTTTCTAGGACCTATATCTGGTGGCTCCTGGTCATTGGCCTTGGTGGCCATATATTTTACTTCGGCTTCAAGATCCGCTATCATTCTTGTTTCGGCTACGTAAGCCGAAATTTGCTGTAACACTTGTGACTCAGTCATTATCACTGAATTCGCTTCCCCAACCAATTGGCTGGATGTCAGTCAGCCCACTGAAATCAATGTGGGACAAGTCTTCTTTATCCCATTGAAACCCATGATCAAGATGCAGGTACAAGGAACAAAAAGCATTTGGCGTTGGCGCCATGTCGAAGTCAGGTGCTGAACATGGCCCAATGTGAGCCAAATTTTTGTCGAAGTCAGCTCTCCCTAGGTGATTAACTTCGCCTAAGTAGTAGCTCTGATCTTCTTCTACATTCACAACAATCCTATCAGGATGCCATAATATCAACCTTTGGTGCATCGATGATGGTACTGCTCCGATACCATGTATCCGTTCTCGGCCTAACAATAGGTTGTAATTTGGTTTCGCCGATATGACCATGAACATGGTTGGTCGAAGGATGGATCCAACTTTGAGGTCTAGTTGAATCACACCCATGGTGGTCCCTATTCCACCTTCGTAGTTCGATAGGACCATATTATGAGGCTTAATGTCTTCATCATCCTACTTTTCTTAGCATGAAGTGGGGGATTATGTTGATAGTCGCCCCACAGTCCACCAAGATCTTGTTTACAGTGGCCTCTTCGAGCTTTGCCCTTATGAATAAAGGCTTAAGGTGACTCTTCATCGCCTCAGTTGGTGGTTCGAAGAAACCATTTTGCTCTTCAGTGCAGCCATTACCCATGACAAAGTAGCATACTGGCCTATGCTTGGCCATCTCTTGTTCGATTTCCCAGTCGTTTGATTCGACTTCCATTTGGCAGTCGAATTCTCTTGGCAAGACCGAAACTATATTTACCATGATGTCTAGTGTGTCGTCAGACTCGAAACTACCTTCGTCACCAGCTTCGTCTTGATCAAGCCATACCAATCTACTGGTTACTGGTTCCCTCTCCAAAGGCTTTCTTTGCTTTCGCTGGGGGACATTTGAACTCAACTATGGTTTTGGTTCTTTGACAGCCTCTCTCTCAGCCTTGTGCCGCCTTTGGTACCTTCTCCACTGGGATCGAGACATTGGGTTCTTTCCCTTGTAGTTACTCGATACTTGAGCAACTTTGGTGTCACTTACATGAGGTTCTTTCTTGAATATCAAAGATGAACCTCTTGGCACTTCAAAGGGGTGCCACCTTTCTTCGTTGGGTCTCTTTCGACCTGATGTTTTGAGCCATGTATCGACTGGCACATTTGTTGGAGGCCTGAAAGTTAGTGGCCTCTTTTCCTGACTTGAACCACTTTGATAGGTTCTTCTAGGATCGTGTCGCACATCAGAGCTTGCACTTTTCTGGGCATTTCTGCTCCATTTCTTGTTTGCTGCTTTCTTACCTTCGATGTGTTCAGTAGCTTTCTTGTCAAAAATAGAGTTGCATCGAGGACACAGCATTACTTCTGATTTCTTCTTTTGGCATCGTTGCAAGAATTCTGCCAGATTTTCCTTCTCTATGGGGAACGTTGTCCTGTTTGCTTGCTCTTGCCTGATGGCTTCCTCTGAGACTTTTGATTCAGAAATTTCGACCATGTTGACATTCATGTTGTCTTTAGTAGCAAGAGCCATTTGCTTCATTTGAGCCTCCAGGTCTTTTGTCTGGCCTTGCACCGCAGCCAAGTAGGAAGTGGGTTTAGTTCCAGATTTTGAGACTCCACCCATTTCCAGTTTTGGGCCCTCAGCGGCCTTTTGGACTGCCTTGATTGTTTTTCTAGAAAGGTTCCCAGAAAAACTGCCGAATATTGGCATATTGATATGATCTTTGGTGACTTCAACCATAGTTATCCCTGGCCTTTTCACCTGACTCCTGGAAGCTTCGATCACATTCACCTCTGAAGGTTCAGCATAGTGGGCTTCCGCCTGCAAAAGGCTCGAATCCACATTCACGGGGGCCTTATCAGCGAACTTCAACCTCCCTTCTTCGATAGCATTTTGCACGAGATCCCTGAAAAGAAAACATTGAGATGTTTTATGGCCCAGAAAGTTATGATATTTATAATAGCCTCTTTTCTTTCTTTGATCAAGAGGAGGCACTTTTACCCCTGGGGGTATTATCATTTGGCCATCTTTTACAAGTAAATCAAATATTTCATCACATTTCGTAATATCGAAACTGTAAGTCTTTTTAGGGAACCTATCATTGGCCTTTTCAGACCCAGTGGGGTTTTTTCCACTTGAGGGGACTAGTAATTTGCAAGAGTATGGTGGCCCTTGTTTTAACTCAGCCAAATCGACCTCACTTTCTTCGACGGCTATAAGTTCGTTGAATGTTTTTGGATCTTCTTCGTCCATTTCGACATATGCTATCTTTTCTCTTTTATGAGTTTTCGTCGCCCTGGCTTTTTCAGCTTTAAGGCATTCTACCTGTCGAACCCTATCGACCAATTGGGCCATGTCCCTCAGATACTGAGTGTCTAATTTCTTCCTAATGGAGTAATCTAGACCTCCTGCGGCTATTTCGACTAACTCGTGCTCTGGCACTTGCGTAAAGCATCTTGCCTTGAGCAATCTAAACCTATTTAAGTATTCGTCTATAGGCTCAGTGAATCTCCTCTTTACACTGGCCAACTCTTTCAGGCTTATCTTGGTTTGTCCCATGTAGAATTGCTCATGGAACAATCTCTCTAACTGAGTCCAATGGTGGATCGAATTGGGAGGGAGAGTTGTGAACCAAGTAAACGCATTCTTTGTTAGGGAACTTGGGAAATATTTAATCCTTAGGTTCTCATTGTTTGAGACTTCTCCCGCTTCGATTAAATATCTTGCCACATGTTCGATAGTGGATTTTGTCGTGTCCCCTGAAAACTTAGTGAACTTAGGTACTTTGCATCTAGGAGGCAAGTCCGTTTGTAACACATATTCCGACAGCGGGGATGTGAAGTTGGGCCTACGGAAGCCCGTATTCATCCCGTTTTGCATCATGATTCTTTCAATCATGGCTGTCAAGTTATTCTCCAAACCAACATTCTGGTGTTGGATCTGCTGAACTACTTCGTTAGCGTTTTAGTTTCTATTAACCATCCTTATTTTCGGGGGTATGACTCTCGGCTCTTCGACCCCGGGTTGTTCCAGTTGTACCCTAAGGTTCTCTTCGACAGGCTGCTGGACTTGGTTAATAGTGGTTTCTTCCTCTAGAAGTATGCCTTGGTTTCCCCTTATCTGTGCCCTTTGGGGCTGTCGAATTTGTTGGGGTACCCCAAAAAAATCAGCCAGGCGCGACATTTTTGCTGTCATTTGCTGATTCGACTGGGTGGTATTCTATATTATAGGATTTAGCACTGTACTTAAAGTTTGCGCCAACATTTGAACCATGTCGTGGTTGCTTCTGTCCATTTGCTGCCTCAAGACTGCTGTCGAGGAATTCGTAAGGCCAGGCATTATGTGGGACGTTCCTCCTAAGAGTTGGTTCCTACCCCTGTTCTCCATACCAACCCCAGAGCCTTGGAGTGGCGAAGAGGCGCTCACTAAAGGGTCTGAAAAGGTGGACTTAGCGTTCGTCAGGCTAGCCAATTCAGAAGTTGGCATGCGGTAGGGTGGTTCTCGATTTAACCCAACTGTCGAAAAACCTGGGGGAACATATGGTCTGGTTCCTTGGTTTCCCCTAGGTGGGGGAGTTCCCAATGGAATTTTGGGGCCTGTAAATGGAGGTAATGGCCCCGTTTGTGTAATCGTTACTGCTGGCGTCGAACCAGCGGTTACCACTTCACTCACGGTTGGGATAACCGTTGCTCCCACGTTTGTTTGTGAGATTACTCCATTGTTTGGCGGATTCGCCATCTCTCTAACTCTTCTCCTAGTATTGGTTTCGTTGGTGTATATTCTACCACTTCTCAATAACATGCAATACTCTCGAAAAAGAAGGATATTTTATACAAGACGACAAACCGTGAAAAAATCAACACAAGGTCCCACCAGGTGTGCCAATTTGTTTACCGTGAAAAATGGTAAACAACCGCTGATCTTCCAAAAGGTTACTTATTTGGTGACTCGCAGGATCGATCAGATTGATCCTAAGACATGGTTGATTTTTGGAGTTTAAATGCTTTGAAATAAAGAGTTTCGACTAATCCTAATGGTGATTAATGCAAGTAAAGTAGAGACACTTTAAATAAATTGCATGGAGAAAAGCTTGATAAAGTAAACAAAAGCATTAAAGGTTTGTTAAATAAATGACTTTGACTGAAGTAAATGAGTGAAAGCGATAAATTGCTTGAATATAAAAGATTTTGATTAAGGTAAATGGTGTTTCACACATACATTCTCAATGATTCTTTCTCTCACGCTGGGTACTTGAATCTAAATGAGTGACTTGTATACAATGATGAACACACTAATAACTTCGTGAACACTTAGTATTTATACTAAAAAAAACCTAAGTAACTGCTGGGCAGTCACACCGCTTCGTGATGACACCACATGGCACACTCACGACCTTCGACGCCTACGTGCACGACACGTTGCGCTTGGTAACTGTTGGGAACCGTCTTCCCTCCAATAATTCAAAATTCAAACTGTTCGATCTCGGGCATCAGGGACCTTGGTCGAGAGGTTACTCCTTCGACGTCGAAGACAACAAGATTCCAACTTACAGGAATTTCTCTAAGTATCTTGTCATTCTTTAATGAGCCTTCGACGTGATCAGCCGGTCGAAGCCTTCTTGTGTAGGAAACTCTTCTGACTCATAATTAATGATCTATATGATAATAAAACGTGGGTGTCGAATTTAGGAGGCAACACTAACAAAATATGGTACCCCATACGGGCTAATAAAAGAAGAACTCCCATATGAGAATGACATATTCTGAGAGGAGAGTAATGGCACAAAAGGCTGAGTACTGGCCATGGACATAGGATCGACCTGACTCTGCGGGAGAGGGCACGTGGCCGACTGAGGTGCCTCACATGTTACTAACCTCGGGCGTTGGGACTTTTTATCACTATCCTTACTCTTATCAATTCGAGGTGGCATTTTACCTATTTATATAGAATACACAGTTATATATATATATATATATATATATATATATATATATATATATATACATATGCATTAACATATTCAATGGATGATTCATTATACTCATCAATACATATTCATTAACACATTCAATAAATAGTTCATTATTATAAATCTTCATGCTTGTCATCCATATCATTCTCATCAACTGATGTGATATTGTCCTCGGATCCAAACTCTTCATCGTTCTCTTCGTCCACATTATTATCAACCAACAATATAGATGCATCAACTTGATGTCCCTCAACCATTGTATCCGAAAAA
Source organism: Vicia faba (assembly GCA_948472305.1). Classification (NCBI taxonomy): domain Eukaryota; kingdom Viridiplantae; phylum Streptophyta; class Magnoliopsida; order Fabales; family Fabaceae; genus Vicia; species Vicia faba. The sequence continues at coordinate 403,942,179 of OX451735.1, forward strand.
CTTGTAATTTGTTCATATGCAATCACATCATTAATTTGCTCAACTTCATCAATTTGGTAAGTAGCAATTTCCACTAAATCGCCAGTTTCAATATGACCCGGGGGTTTTGTTTTTATTACAACACAACATCCTCGTTTACATGGTACAAATGAAGAATAAGGAACATAATAAACTTGCCTAACAATATGTGACATTATGAAAGGGTCATACTCTTTGTACCCCCGATCCATTTGAATCTCAACAATACCATATGACTTATCTATTTTTGTGCCTCTAGTTGGATCATACCATTCACAATAAAGCAAGACAACTTTATTTTTCAAGTCCAAGTAATTTTATACCAACTCGTAGATATGTTTAACAAAGCCATAGAAGTCATCTTCACCGCCATTTGTAACTCCTTTTACAAATACACCACTGTTTTATGGTTTTTTTCCCTTCAGTCCATGTCTCAATGTGAAATTTATATTCGTTCATGAAGTATGTGTGCCGTTCATTTGCGCTTTGAACAGGGCCTTCAGACAAGTTTCTCAAATGGAATATTTCTGGAGTCAATGCAATAATGCTAGACAATCTCTCCTTAAACCATGCTGAAAATTGAGCATGAATGGCACCGAATGTTGATTGTACATCGACACTATGAAAATAGGCGATGTTAAATTCCCTAAAAAAGAAACACACTATAAGTTTCAATATAATAAGTTTTATATTAACACTGCAAATAAAATTAAACAGTTGGGGTATACTTACTCAAGATATGGTTTAACTTCAACGCAGTTGATCAAGACATGGACATGTGCAGATTGCATTTCTTTTTGGGTCAACCGATGCACACCCATCTTTCCAAAGGGACGAACTGGACGCCCGAAGACTGATAAGGTGAATTGACTTCTCTCGTTGACATTTACAGGATTTCGTATGATTCTAGGAGTTAACATCAAGTGATTGAAATAATGACTGCAAAAATGTGATGTTTCCCTATGCAAGTAATGTGCACATATAGATCCTTCAACTCTAGCTTTATTTTTCACTGATCGCTTTGAATTACCCATGAACCTTTCAAACGGATACATCCACATATATTGAACAGGTCCACCAAGATAAGCTTCATATGCAAGATGTACAGGTAGATGTTCCATGGAGTCAAAAAACCAGGCGGAAATACTTGTTCCAACTTACAGAGAATGAGTGGAATGTTTCGGTCCAACTTAATGATGTCATCCATTCTTAAAGTGGACGCACGAATAACTCTAAAAAATTGACTAATTTCAGTTAGTGGATTAAGCACATGTTTGGGTAGTGAACCAAATGCAATTGGCAGCAATTGTTCCATAAAAACATGGCAATCATGACTTTTCATACCATGCAACTTCCCAGTGTTAGCGTCAGTACACCTTGCTAAATTTGAAGAATACCCATTCGGCATTCTCAAATCTTTTAACCATCGAAAACCGCTTTAGCTTCTTAGGAAGTCATACTAAAACAAGCCTTGGGTTTTAATAATTTCCCATTCGGTTGAGGCTTCAACTCCAACTCTTTCTGGTTACACCAAATTTCCATGTCGTGTCTAGCCTTTTCGTTATCTTTTGTTTTGTCTTTAACATCCATCACTGTGTTAAATACATTATCAAAAAAATTCTTCTAAATATGCATAACACCAAGATTATGGCGCAACAAATTATCTTTCCAATATGGGAGGTCCTAAAATATACTTCTTTTTGTCCAATTGTGTGTGACTCCATATAATTCAATTCTACATGCTTTGCTAGTATCTGTAAATTTTGGCAGTTCACAAACTTGGTTCCATATATCACCTGGTGACAATCGAGGCAGAGGTAGATCTGATACTCGTTCGTCTTTTTTAAAATTTGTCTTGTTTCTTCTATAGAGATGATTTGTTGGTAGGAATCTACGGTAACAGTCAAACCACGAGCTTTTCCCCCTTTATCTAACATTAACACTTTGGTGTATGCCATGCAATTCGGACAACCCATTTTGCCATACGTACCCCAACCAGACAACATGTCATATGCTAGAAAGTCATTAATGGTCCACATCAAGGCAGCTTGCAAAGTAAAGTTTTATTTACGGGATGTATCATAAGTCCATTCTCCAATCCACAACCTCTTCAAATCATCAATTAAAGGTTGTAAGTACACATTGATTCCAGATTTTGGACTGGACGGCCCTGGAATGACGCACGTTAAAAACATGTATGGTTTTGTCATACACATCTCAGGAGGGAGGTTGTAAGGAGTTACAATAACTGGCCAACAAGAATACGCACTTTCTGACGCTTGCACATATGGGGAAAAACCATCAGAGTATAATCCAAGCCTGACATTTCTAGGTTCTGCGGCAAAATCAGAATGTGTCCGATCAAAGTGCTTCCATGCCTCGCCATCAGATGGATGTCGCATAGTGCCTGAACTTTTTGGTTTGTATGATGCCATGTCATTTCAATTGCATTGTGCATTGAAGCAAACATTCTTTTTAACCTTGGTATTATCGGAAGATAAAACATAAACTTTACTGCTACACGCTTTTGGTGCTGTTAATGGCTCTACTGCAACTTGATATCTTGGACTCTTACAAAACTTACATTCTTCCAATAATCCATCTTGACTACCAAACTAGTTGTCATAAAACAACATGCAACCACTAATGCAACAATCAATCTTTCTTACTTTTAAACCTAACTTAGACATCCACTTCTTTGCATCATAAAAACTTGTAGGCAAGTTGTCTTTTGTTGCGGTGGAATCCAACATCATTTTTAAGAAATGTTCCAAACACTGATCAGGAATATTCCAATTTGACTTGGCGGCCAATAATCTCACACACATTGATAACTTTGAGTCTGATGACCCCTCGAACAATGGTGTATTCATCTCATTCAATAACTGATAGAATATCTGCGCTTCCTCATTCGACAACTCTTTCCCGTCAAAATCTTCAGGTTGATCATATGTCACGTTCACACCAAAAGCATCCTCAACGATCTCATCGATCAGATTAAAGTTTTCCTCATATTCCATAGGCAATTGACTACTTGAAGCATGCGTGTTGCTAGTCTCTGGTACGTTACTCGATAGTTCTTCACCATTATACGTCCAAACCCAATAATTTTCAAAGAAACCCCTTCTATGCAAATGACATGCTACTTCTTTCGGGTCACTAATTATTGGTCTACATTCACATTTAAGACAGGGACACCTAACTCCTCCTTTGCTTCGACAATATTCCTGAGCAAATGCCCACGTGATAAACTCATTAACTCCTTCTATAAAATGGGGTTTAAGTGCATGTTTTCCTGAATACAATCTATCGTACATCCAACTACGACCATACCGATAATATTCCATACTGCACATTTATACAATCATTATCTTATTATTAACTATAAATAAACATTTAACTATAGTAACTATAATTAAATTTTATAACTAGTTTGAAACTATATATATATATATATATATATGTGTGTGTGTGTGTGTGTGTGTGTGTGTGTGTGTGTGTGTGTGTGTGTGTGTGTGTGTGTGTGTGTGTGTGCGTGTGCGTGTGCGTGTGCGTGTGCGTGTGCGTGTGCGTGTGCGTGTGCGTGTGCGTGTGCGTGTGCGTGTGCGTGTGCGTGTGTGTGTGTGCGTGTGTGTGTGTGTGTGTTTTTTTTTTTAAATATATTTATAAAACTGTTTTAATATATTATTTATTATATTATTTAACCATTTTTTGTTACATATATAAAACTGTTTTTATTTTTAAAATATATTATTAAAAATATTTAATATTCTTTTCTATATTCTGTTTTAAAAAGTATATATTTATAAAGTTACTTTTCTATATTCTTTATTATATTTAATATATTGTTAAAATTAAAACTTTATTTTATATATATATATATATATATATATATATATATATATATATATATATATATATATATATATATATATATATATATATATATATATATATAATAAATTCAAAATATAATTAAATAACATAAATACCTATTCTTCAATCTCCTTCAACTTCTTGTACAACCCTTTTGTTGAATCTTTCTTTTAGTCTCTTCAATTTCTTGAGGAAAAAAACATAAATCAATATATCATAAAACATAATTAATCTAAAACGAAAATATTAAAAATAAATTGAATAAATATTATACCTTTGTTACAAAATAAATTTAGAATTGATTATGGAAGAATGGAAGAATACAGAAGAGGGAAAGAAGAAAACAGAAGAGAGAAAGAAGAAAAGAGAGAGGATGAAGAAACACAATGGTTTCTAGAAAGAGAAAGCGCATGTTTATTAGCCAATCAGTGACGTGAGTATCACGTCGCAACCTTGCCACGTGATATTCACGTCACAACACCCAACGTTATAATTTTAATATTAGCCAATCAGTAACGTGAATATCACGTCAACCTTGCCATATGATATTCACGCCGCAACCCCTCCAATGGATATATTTTTATATTCAACCTGCACGTTTAAGAATGACATCTTGTCAAAGACAAGGTTTTTTCCCTCTAAAATATTTGCGACATGTTTAACACGTCACAACAAATTTTTTTTGAAATATTTAAACTTCCCTTTTTAAAACGCCTGAAGCTTTAATATTTTTTTATTCTACTTTTTATGTTGTGACGTGTTTCCCACGCCACAACTTTTTTATATAAAAAACAATACTGATTGGCGCAGAGCATGCCTTACTTTTATTATTTAAATTATAAAATAATTTAGTGGCGTGATTATCACTGTAGCGGTAGAAATGTTAAGACTAAGTCATTGGATTAACTTGACTTGTACAGATCAAAATAAAAATTACCATCGCGCTTTATTGTTTCCAAAGGAATGGGAAAACAGTGAATAACTCAAAAGAGGGGGAAAGATTCTAGGTAAGGGGGTTGGTTATACAAAGAGAAGATATTAGCACCCTAAACATCTACAGTACTCCGTAGGAACCTCTTTGTAAAATCTGTATATTTTGTTTATAAAATGTTGTATAAAAAAATAGATTGTGGTGATGAGAAAAGAAGTATTTTTTATAATTTTTGCACCTGCCGCGGTTGCGAACCTTTAGTGCCTACGTGCCACCTTCCGTACAATAGGGGATCAGGGTACTCGTAGTTCCTCTTTAAAAAATTTTAAACACAAGTGTGTTGGTTAATCTTAGGAGACAAGACGTTATTGTCATTGTCCGTGTGGAAAACATACTTACTACCCACAATTACGAGAAAGGATAATTTGCGTCATCTCAAAGTGAAGGATATGGCTTGGATTTTAAAATCAACAATGTCTCACTCAATACCCAAGTGGAAAATGTCTCACTTCACTACATATTGTAGAAGTATAGTTGTTTGCATCACTACAAGGATTGACAAGAGTCTAATTTTTTTGAGAAAAGTTTTTAAAGATAAAAGCCAAAATAGAAAAAAAAAATTGAATGAGATTCATTGACTTTTAGTTTTCTCACAAAAAATGTCAACGTATTGTTAAGTTGATTGATATTTTATTAAGAAATAATTTTTTAAAATACATGGACATAAGTCCAAGTTTATTATGAAAGTGTTCAAGTTTTAAAAATAAGAAGAATTTTCAAAAGGAGTGAGAAGATTTTTGAAATTAAAGAAGATGGGAGGAGATGAAGAGACTACCCTAAAGCATAAGGTAAAATCTAATGAGAAAGACCATCTTACTAAACAAGAAGACAACACTTGACATAATGAGTCAATGTAGAATTCCATCCTTTAGATTTGAAACCCAGCAAAAAAATAATAAATCCCTTAAGAATACCAAACTTCAAATGCATTAAGTCTTCACATAAATTGGGAAGAGTAACGGTTGTATACAGATGAATTTCAAATCACGGACAAAGCATGTAATCACAATAACCTGCACACAAAATAAACAAACAATCCAATGTCTTGGGGTAAACCCCAAGAACTCAAGACAAAATAACAATTAAGGTCACAAGGTCTCAAGATCAAGGCTTCTAATCCTAAGTCCAAGAAGTTCACAATCTCTATAGTGCCAATGATAGTAACCAAGTAGTCCAAGTAACATTAAAGTTTTTTAGGGTTTAAGTTGATTATTAGGTATCTTCAAAAGGAATTGAAAAGCTCAACTGAGCAAAATAAAAACGACATGAAGATAGAGGCTCAAGTGAGCAAAGATGAAAAGAGCATGAAATGTAAATGCTAAAGTAAATGGTACATAAAGTAAAAGCATAAAATAAAAGCATAAAAAGAACGTCATTTGTTAGGAATTAGTGGTTAGTTGAATGACCATCTTGAAACTTGTATTTGGAACTCATTAGAGAATTGGTAGAACCAAAGCCTCTCAACAACAAGTTGCATTTTCTTTTTGTCAAGTATATCATCCATTTAAGAATTCTCAAAATAACACTTAATAATTAATGATGTTTAAGTGATCCACTTTAACTAAAATTGATGAAGTTCCATTAGAGGATTGGTAGAACCAAAGCCTCCTAAAAATGGATCTCAAGGTTATTGGATCAAAGGGTTCAAATTAACACGCTTGGGCTTGCAAACATAGGTTTGGGCCACGAATGATCATTTTCTCAAATCGGGATAAAATTTAGCGCTATGTTAAGCAATCGTAAGTGGACTTATATAGAAGTCGCGCCTATTTTGAGGTCGGTCAATAGCAAACTATGCACCTCATATTTTGAGACATGATATGTAAATCAAGCTCCAATAACATTTAATATAATAAGAATGAGATAAGATGAAGAGGGAAGGAGAAATGAGTAAACCACATTTGAACCAAAAATTTAATCAAACTATTATTAAAATCATTCATCCAATTTTATGGAGTTAGACTCAACACTATGGATCCAATGATGTTAATAAATTTTATGATCCAAATTTCAATCCAAGATCAACCAGAATATATATAGAAATAAAATTGTATTTAAAATAAAAGGAAAGGTTTTTTTAAAATGATTAAAAATGAAAATAAGAGAGAGAAATAGCAATTATGTTCAAATTAATTGAGAAAAATTAAATAATACCATAGAAAAATCAGAAATGAACTCAAATATTTTTATGAAATTTTTGGTAATTTTTTAAAGTCGGAAACTATTTTTAAAATTAAAAGGAATAGACAAAACAACCAAAAATAAAGAAAAATAGTAAAGTCAGAAATAAAAAATAAATGAGGTCACCAATATTTGTCAAAACATCATTGGATCATTCCCTATATTTTTTTAGAACTTAAAAATGAATAAATGTGTTTTTTAAACATTTAAAACAATTCAAATAAAGTGAAAAATTATTTAAAAAAATATTAAAACACAACAAAATTATAAAAAAAATAAAAATCAGAAAGAGAAAAATCAAAAGTATTTTCCATAATTTTTTCAGATTTTTTGGAGTTAAAATGAATTTTCTATGAAATTTTGAAGTTTAAAACAATTAAATGTAAAAAATCAGAAATAAAATAATAAACCAAAAAAATATGGGCCATCTGATCATTGTTAAAATGCGTTAGTAAACAGATCCAGTAGATCTGGTGCGCTGTGCATGTCATGGACTTTATTGGATATCACACTTGATCATTTATTTTTAAAATAAAACAACTTAAAATGTGGCACGTTGGATGGAGTCTGGCTCACTAAAATAATCAGATCCAAGGGCTCCTGAAGTACGCGCATGGTAAAGCAAGCATACTACATCTGTTTCAAAAAAATAACGTGGCTACATGTCATTGGTTGAAGACGGACATGTCATCGTCTTCAACCACCAGCTAGCCCCAAATCGTATCACATAAACTATAAAATTAGCAAACCAGACCGGTACCATTAGATTCGTCTCTTCAAGACGATTCTAATGGTACCATCGTGCCAAATTTATATAAACTGTACAAGGTTGTGTTTGAAGAAAACCAGAAAAAATAGTGAGTAGGAAAATCTGGGATATCTCACTCAAATCTCAATGAAATTGCAAATTATAAATAGCACGGGGATCAGAAGGATACAGAGAGTAGATTAGTTTTTATTTGGATCAATTTGGCCAAGAAATCTACCTGAACAAAGTAGTGAGAAGTTTCTCTAAAACTGGACTTCTGTAGATCAATATAGGTCACGATTCTTGAGGAAAATTGTATGGTTAGCTTCAGAGAAGTTCAATGAAGCTAACTGAATAGAGCTTTTGGTGTTTGAAGGTGAGAATGTAAGAAATCAGAAATTCAAACTCAGAGTTTGTGTGGGATCGAACAGGGGTCAATTGGCTATCAAAAGCTGTGAAAATAGGTGGAATATGCATCTTATTTATAGGAGACGATGAAGCAATGCTTAAGCGTGCAAATGAGGGTGTAATTAAGTGAATTTGTGTGGACCTGCAACATGAGGAATGTGTGACTTGTTTTGCACCAAAACTCAGCCAAATCATGCGTTTTATGATGCTAAACGCTTTTGGAAAGTTGTTAAACATGATTAGAAGCAAAAATGCATGCAAACTTGGAGATTAGAAGCCATATTTATGAATTTCCAATTCTGACTTGGGAGGAAACTTAGGTTTCAAGATACTATTTTTGAACCAATGGCATTTATAATTCAATGGGTCTTAGAGAATGATTCTTGAAGCTTTAGAAAGAGGAAGTTACAAGATTTACAATATGCAAAGAATGGATCCAAATGGATGCTTGAGCAAGAAGTTGTGATGAGTCAAAGTTGGAAAAAAGAGGCTGAATTTTTGTACTTAGAAAATTTTCAAATTTTTCTTCAAAAGTGACCTATAATGTTTTGAGCTCAAACAAGACTTTCCTCCAAAATTTTGCCTTAATCAATGATTCTATCTTGACATAGACTTCTTAAAGAGCATTGTGGAACTTGTATCACTCAAAAATACCAAGTATTGAAAAAGTTATGGTCTTGCAAAATTTGTGAAAATTCATGAGATGACGTATAATCTTTTACATCCTTGAGGCATCTTCCATCCATTTCCAAGTTTTGCAAACAAAAGAAGAGTTGACAAGGCTACCATCAATTGGAGTAACAAAAATGTGAATCTTCTCTTGGAACCATCAGATTCACTGAGGGGAGTACACGTTGCTCAAATAAAGATACATGTCACTTGCTTCTATGAGGAGGAAATGCAATAAAGACTTCTTGAAGAAGGAAATATGGCTTCCTGGGGAAAGAGATGGAACTCCTAGAGAAATGCCAATAAATTCCTGGTGAAGGGATAAAATCTTCTTGTGAAAAATAAATACACATTCTCAAACTAAAGTTCAAAGCTTGTCGAAATCCAAATAATGATATTGCTGAGGGTACCCATCTAAACCAGAAATAAACCGGAATGAAGCAGTCAACCAAAACACATCTCTTGAGAAATAAACTCAAGAGGGAATCCCATTATATCCAGACAGCGAGCTGAAAAGAAGGTTGAAACAAAAATCTTCCACGAGAGATAACTCAGTATGGAAGTTGAAAGAATATACACTTTCTGCTTAAGGTTGACACTCTATTGGAGAGAGTGTAACACAACTCTGCAAAACAGGGTAATATACCAAATATGTAAAAAAATGCAAATGAGCAGTGATTATGCATGATTATGATATGAAAGTATGAATGTTATCATGCATATGATGACAAAACAGACATATAACACTGGGGATAAACATACAAACTCAAAAATAGGTACAATCAAAGCCCGGCTAAATCACAAACACAATGGAAATTCCATAAGATAGTAAGCACCAACTGAGGAAACAAATTCCTATGCATAAACATGTTTGCTTTGTGTCTATCCACGCATCTGAGCAAGACCATGTCATGATTTCTTTTATACAGTACATCTTCATTGAGGAAAAATCTTCCCACCAACCTTCTCAATGTCTTTATATCCTTATTTGATGCACCAATTGGGTATTCCTGGGTTCCGAGAAAATGATTGATATTATAATACCAAGGTTTTTCATCTACCACATCCTCTGTTGTAAACACATGATCTGTTCTATCCAAACGTCATATCGTAATACAAGGCACGTCATTCCAAGTATTCACTTGATACATAGAAGCAAGAGTTGCCAAAGCATCCGCCATCTGATTTGCATCTCTTGGAATATGATGGAATTCAACTTTCTTGAAGAAGGGCAATAGTCCTCTAGCATAATCTTTGTAAGGGACCAAGCCAGGGTGACAAGTATCACATTCTCCTTTAATTTGGTTAACTACCAAAACTGAATCACCATACACATCTAGAACCTTGATTCTAAGATCAATGGCCTCCTCAAGACCCATAATGCAAGCCTCATGCTCCCCCATATTATTAGTACAATCAAATGTCAGCCTTGCAGTAAAAGGAATGTGTGATCCATGTGAAGTGATGATCATTGCACTAATTCCTTTTTCATAAGCATTCACTGCTCCATCAAATACCATGCCCCAACGAGATTTAGGATCTAGACCTTCCCCAAGAAACGGTTCATCACAATCTTTCACTTTCAAGAACATCACATCCTCATTAGGAAAATCAAGTTTGACATATTGATAGTCATCTACCGATTTGTGAGCAAGATAATTTGCCAGCATACTGCTTTTTATGGCCTTTTGAATGTGGTATTCAATGTCGTATTCAGACAATAACATTTGCCAGCGGGCAATTCTCCCTGTTAGAGCAGGCTTTTCAAAGATATACTTAATTGGACCCATTTTGGAAATCAACCAAGTAGTATTATTCAACATATATTGTCGCAACCGCTTTACCGTCCAGGCCAAAGCGCAACATATCTTCTGCAACATAGAATACTGTGACTCACAATCAGTAAATTTCTTACTGAGGCAGTATATGGCATATTATTTCTTTTCTGTTTCATCTTGTTGTCCCAAAATACAACCCATAGAACTATCCAGCATTGTTAGATACATGATCAACGGTCTTCCTTCAAAGGGAGGGAGAAAGATAGGAGGTTCAAGCAGATATTCTTTGATACTTTCAAATGCCCTTTGGAAATCATCTATACACACACAAGCTTGATCTTTCTTTAGCAACTTAAAGATCAGTTCACATGTTGCGGTCATGTGGGAGATGAATCTGGAAATATAATTCAAGCGCCCAAGGAAGCCACTAACATGCTTCTCTGTCCTTGGCGCAGGCATTTCTTGGATCGCTTTGACCTTATCTAGGTCAACTTCAATCCCTTTCTAGCTGACAATAAAAGCCAACAACTTCCTTCCATAATGACAAGGCTACCATCCATTGGAGTAACAAAATCTCAACAACAAACTACCTTCCATAGTGACAAGGCTACCATCCATTGGAGTAACAAAATCTCAACAACGAACTACCTTCCATAATGACAAGGCTACCATCCATTGGAGTAACAAAAATATGAACAACGAACTACCTTCCATAATGACAAGGCTACCATCTATTGGAGTAACAAAATCTGAACAACGAACTACCTTCCATAATGACAAGGCTACCATTCATTGGAGTAACAAAATCTCAACAATGAACTACCTTCCATAATGACAAGGCTACCATCCATTGGAGTAACAAAATATTAACAACGAACTACCTTCTATAATGACAAGGCTACCATCCATTGGAGTAACAAAATCTCAACAACAAACTACCTTCCATAATGACAAGGCTACCATCCATTGGAGTAACAAAATATCAACAACGAACTACCTTCCATAATGACAAGGCTACCATCCATTGGAGTAACAAAACCTCAACAACAAACTACCTTCCATAATGACAAGGCTACCATCCATTGGAGTAACAAAAATCTGAATCTTCTTTGGGAGCCACCAGATTCACTAAGGGGAGTACAGATTGCTCAAATAAAGAGACATGTCACTTGATGCTATGAGGAGGAAATGTAATAAAGACTTCCTGAAGAAAGAAATATTGCTTCCTGGGGAAAGAGATGGAACTCCTGGAGAAATGCCAATAAATTCCTACTGAAGGGATAAAATCTTCTTGTGCAAAATAAATACACATTCTCAAACTAAAGCTCAAAGCTTGTCGAAATCCAAATAATGATATTGCTGAGGGTACCTGTGATATGGTGGCAGAACTGAATGTTTAATACTGGTTTGTGTTTTGCGCTTTGTGTTCACAAAATGTCGTGGTAAGCAAGAGTTGCCACCGACTTTTATTTCATCCAATCGGAAAGGAAAAAAGTACAGAAAAAATCCTTTTTCGAGATTTTGAGTACAGGGGGTAGATTATAGAAAGGGAAGGTGTTAGCACCCTTTCTATCCATGGTTTTCCATGGGCTCTTAGGTACTTACTCATATTTTTAAAATTGCTTGTGTGTGTGCTTTGTTTTTGAAAATGTTTTACTTCGTGAGAACCCTTGTATCAGTCCTCAAAGGTGTGACGAAGTTATTTTGAAAATTGTTTTGCAATGTGTAAGTGTGAAAAGGTTTTGATTTGAGCAAATACCTACGAGCATCTACTCACTCGAAAAAAGATCGTTTATATTCTTGTTTCCTTTAGACAGCGCTAACCCACTACTGAGAAATAGGTAGCACCGTCGTTGGAGTTTGTAAGGGTCAATTCGAAAGGGACACACGATCACTAAAGCAATGTTAGGATACCTTAGTAATAACCCTAGAGTCTTAAGATCTTTTCGAGGCAACATTTCCGAGGCAACATTCGAACGGGACATTAGATCTTTTTATACAAGAGGGAAACCACTAAAGCATCATATACTTAATGATCGTTTACCGAAGGCAACCGAAGTGAGAGTATACCCTAAGAGTGATATGTGCGAGTGATCTATTTTCAGTTATTTAATCTTTGCACATTAGGGTTTTCTAACCGTATTAATTTGTCATGCATTTTTTCCATATAATCCTATTATCATACATCTAAACAGTTAAATATTTTCGGGAATTAAAAATGTGAAAAAATAAATCTACGCTATTACAAGGCTTCGGGGTGGGGGATTAATTACATAGCCAAAAACCCGGGAATTTAAACAATAAATAAAACCCTAAATTAAACTATTACAAGCCATGAACAGTTACAAAAATATTGTCGAAATAAATAATACGTGTGCGACGAATCAAATGCGAGGTGATTAGGGTTTTGACCCTTTTAACTAATCCTATTTGCGATTGATTAAAAAAGTTTTTGTTATTTAAGAAAATAATGAAATAGTTAAATTAAAAAGAAAATCCTAAGATCTAATTAATTTTAAATTAAGGAAAAAAATAAATTAATTCAATCTAAAACCTATTTTTGTATTTTATTTATTTGAGAAAACTAAAAGAATTAAATCAAGAATTTTAACCTAATTTATATTTGATTTTATTTGTGAAAATAAATTACAATTTCCCTAAGTTAAAACTAAATTAAATTAATTTTGATAATATAAAAAAAAACTAATTCTAATTTTTTTATGAATTTTTTATTTTATGATTTTTATGAAAAATAATTAATTTGTTAATTGAAATGATTAAAGAAATATTAAAAGAATTAAATAAAATAAAGAAAAGAAATAAGAAAAGAAGTAAATGGGTCTGGTGGTATTGCTGAAAGAGGGGGTGCCAATATGATTTCTGAGCCCAACAAATCCAGGCCTGTATTGACAACGTCCGATCTGGTGCGCGCGTTGACCTGGGGAGCATGGTAGGCCTCTTGCTACATGATTGTTGGATCCACCTGGCTGATGAATCTGATGGTGGAGCACAAGGGTGTATGGTATGCGCGTGGAATTGTGAAGCGTTGGATCTGCAAGTGTAATGTGAGAAAATAAAGAAATTGGTTGGGACCTGGGATCGAACCCAGGTCCTCTCACTTACCAAAGGATTCCTTTGCCAGCTGCTACGCTCATTAGTTGTTAATGGAAACAGGACAATCCATAATATGTAAACAATTCCCCTAAGGCTGAACAAAAAAATGTGTGCGCTATATTCAAATCATCCAATGGGGTGATGACAAGTCACCTTCTTCCTCCTTCAGCCCGTCGTCTTAGGTATATAACCTATACCTATAGACAACATTCGTCGCTATAACTTGCATGCTTCAAACATCAAAAATATGCATGATAAATAGATTTAAAGACTAGGGATCGATGGTCTTGATGCCACGATCGTCCTAGTATCCAATTCTTGGCCTGATTTTGCCTGTATCAAGAAACCCTAAAATACAACCTCAAACCCTAGCAATGGCAACTGTCAATATATGCACTCAAACATCAATTAAACCAGATCAATATGTTGCAAACATGATAACAAACACATACATACCATTAAAACATGTTTATAATACAAGAATCGTGATAATCGAATTTTGAAAGAGAAGCAAACAGTGACGGTCGTGCAGCGTGTTTCTGGACTCGTGGAGGCTTGGTGATGCTTGCAATCGCTTCAGAGGATGTCCAAGAGTTGATTGGTGGCTTTGAATCTCCTTGAATCGTCCTTTAAATTGAAAACTGATCCACAATTTTTCTTCAAAAATGTGAGTTTGCTTGGTGACTTTCACGACCTCAATCCTCCTCCCCTTGCCTTGGCTATGTTCTGTATATGTAATGGACTGCATTAGGTCAACAAAAACGAGTTAAATCTTTATCCATTATGAATATTTGATTTGGTCTTTATCCTTGTATGATATCTTTCTATATCAAGCCAAATCATGCCAATTTTGGTTCAATTTGTTTTGCATGTTTTGGATATGATTTGCCAGCATAATTGGATTTGATTCCACCTAAAATCTGATCCCAAAACAAATCTTTGATATTTTTTGCTATTTATTTGATTTAATTTGACTTTTAAATGATAAAAATAAAAATAAAATAAATAAATAAAGGAAAATATGTGTGGGTTCTGATTTGGATCGTGGACCATGTCATAAGCAAGATTCAATCATGAAAAACTAGGCCCATTTGACAAAAAAATGTATTTTGAGCACATTTAGCTTTTGGCAATTTTGCAAAAATGGTCAACTTGGCTAATGCATAACTCTCTCAATTTTGACCCTAGAGAGGTGTTCTGGGACTTTTTAGAAATCTTAGGATGTCCTCTAAGCAACCCTTTTTGTCTCATCTCAATTGAGTCTTCCATGTTCATGTATGAAGCTTTGGACCCAAAAGGTGTTTTTGTTGACTTTTCCAAATGACCTATAATATAAAAATTCATATCTTTTTGTGAGTGCATATTATGAACTTAGGAGATGAATATTAATTGTAGGGAATTGCATCCTCTTCAAAATGAGCTTTGGATGGGTCATTTCTAATAAAGTATGAGAAAGTTATGTTTGGTCAAATTTGAGATGACTTTTCCTACAAAACCCTAATTTAGCAACTTTTGGGTTTTGATGAATTGTGAGCAATCCTTGAGGAATCATGATCAACCCTTGATAAAATGATGAATAATACTTCAAAATGAGGATGTTGACCAAAAAATCTTGAAGTTTTACTGTATGTGGGCCACAGTTGACTTTTGACCCAGTATAGTCGATTTTCAAGCATTTGAGCAATTGACTGAGCAAATTTCTTCTGCAAGGCTTGAAACTTGACATGGATGATCTTGAGAACATATTAGGACAATGGTGAGCATTTGGGATCCTTTGTACTCAAGCCTCTTGATGAAAAATGAAACCCTAATTTGAGGTGGACTGCCTTAGGAGAGAGTTTGTCTAGTCAACTCTTGAACTTTCTTGAGCAATTTGGAGACCTCACTTGCCATGGGTTGAGAAATACGGGAGGGAAAATTTTGGGGTACAACAGCTGCCCCTGTTCAATCTTCTTAAACCTGAGGATGTATATTGGCTTGTCTACCTTTCTTGATCTGAAGGTAGAAGATGATTGAACACTAGAGTGCCCAGAAATTTGCACTTGGCTGTAATGATGCTTGACCGTGTAGGTAGAGTCGGGAATGGGCTTATGGATGCCATTTGGAAGTTTCTAGAGAATTGTCGGAGATGGGCTTGAAGATGCCATCCGAAGAAGTGTAGATCGCATAAGAGATTCCTTTGCGAGAACCCGTATACCTGTTTTTAAGGAGGACTTCGTTGGGGAATGTTGGTCTCTGTCTTGGGAGAAATAGAGTTTTAGGAGATTCAGTTGTCCGTTGCTCTACTGGGGAATAACTCCGGTTTGGGAAGCGGAAGTGAACTGCGTATCTGGTTGGGGTATATGCTGCACCGTGACTTTCTGGGGAAATGTGAAACCAATTGTGTTTGATCGGGTCCTGGTCTTACAGTGTTATGGACTGTTGTCTGGGGATAAGAGAGGAAGAACCCGGATAGTAAGGTTATGAGAAGAAACTTGGATAGTAGGGTTACTTCGAGATGAAATCCTGGATAGTAGGGTTGTGAGAAGGAACCTGGATAGTAGGGCTACTTCGAGATGAAAGCCTGGATAGTATGGTTATAAGAAGGAACCTGGATAGTAGGGTTACTTCGATATGAAAGCCTGGATAGTAGGGCTGTGAGAAGGAACCTGGATAGTAGGGTTACTTCGAGATAAAAGCCTGGATAGTAGGGATGTGATAAGGAACCTGGATAGTAGGGTTACTTCGAGATGAAAGCCTGGATAGTAGGGCTACTTCGAGATGAAAGCCTGGATAGTAGGGTTGTGACAAGGAACCTGGATAGTAGGGGTACTTCGATATGAAAGCCTGGATAGTAGGGTTGTGAGAAGGAACCTGGATAGTAGGGTTACTTCGAGATGAAAGCCTGGATAGTAGGGCTGTGAGAAGGAACCTGGATAGTAGGGTTACTTTGAGATGAAATCCTAGATAGTAGGGTTGTGAGAAGGAACCTGGATGGTAGGGTTACTTCAAAATGAAAGCCTGGATAATAGGGATGTGAGAAGGAACCTGGATGGTAGGGTTACTTCGAAATGAAAGCCTAGATAGTAGGGATGTGAGAAGGAACCTGGATGGTAGGGTTACTTTGAAATGAAATCCTGGATAGTAGGGCTATGAGAAGGAACCTGTATAGTAAGGTTACTTCGAGATGAAATCCTGGATAGTAAGGCTGTGAGAAGGAACCTGGATAAGGTTGCATTTGTCACTGATGATTACTTTGTTTAGCTTCGAGTATTGATCATATACCTGCTGGAAATTGTTGATAATAACTGTCTTTCTTAAAAGAAAATACAGGGTTAGTTATGTGAGATGCATGAGATGCATTGTATGATGACGTTCTCAAAATAAATGAGACTATGTTAGATGTGATGTATGCACATGTCATGATGTATGAACATGAAATGAAAACGTAATAATCTGAGTCCGGGAAAATAAATCCCTGACTGCTGTTTGGAGAGTATGAGAAATGGTATTCTTGACTGCTATAAAAAAACATAGGTCCTCCATTTCTGTTGGGGATGGTGAACAAAGATGACTATGTTGGGGATTCGCCATTCGGCTGGCGAATATTCTGCCGGAAGAGACCCTGTCTAAGGATAACTCTACGGGGAATGACTTTGTTGGAGAGGAGATACTCTATTGATAGATCGCTCCTTTATGGAAATAAACTCAGCTGGGGATAAATTTATGTTGCTGGTGATAATGAATTCTGTTGGAGATTGAATTTCTGCTTGTGAGAGAAATAAACTCTGCTTGGGGAAAGTTTACTGACTCACTCGCGATTGTTAACCTCAACTGAGGGAGGGTTATGTCTTTTCCAGGAAAGCTATCATTTCTCTCTTTGGATACTTTTTACTTTGTGGGGAGTGTATGCACCATTACTCATGCTCTCAAGCTGGCACTATCCTGATACCTGGTGGGCAGAGTAACTGCAAGGTTTGGGGCACTTCTTGTTTTTTCCCTGTTCTTGGAATTTCGAGTAATTGTCTTTTGTTTTTTCATGTAAATATTTATTAGCAGCAATTATTTTCAAATGCACATATCAAAAATAAATTATTGGACGTTCTTGCAAAACAAAACAGAAAAAGGAAAAAAAATGGAAATTTTTTGTGAAAATGAATTATATTAGTTTTGAAGTTGGCCTGTAATAGGCGTTTTGTACAAGGAGGCTGACGTCCTAGTAAGAGAAACGCCGCCGAAAAAAACAGTAATTATAATTTGTGTAAAAGAAAGAAAAACACCTATGTGAAACGATCCCATCGGGTTTCAACTCTGCTATTGCCTATATATCTTCAAGTGTCTCATCCTTTGCTGCTTGGTCCAAAGGTTAATCAGATTGATTGGTACCGTCCGAGCTTGATAGTCGATACCGAAGTCTGGTTGCGAGATGATCCAATGAGACATAGTGTTACGCTTCAATCCTTAATTTTTGCCTGGACCGCCCTTTCGGGTTTTCAGTCCACCGAGATACCCTTTTTTGCCCAAGTCGCCTTTTCAGGTTTTCGACTTACCGGGTGTACAGTTTTTTCCATTTTCATCCCTTACTTTTTCCCGAACCCTTTTGGTTCTCTGGGAAGCCCTTATTTTTTCCTAGGCCAGTCAACCTAGCGAGTCTTTGATTATGCGTAGTATCTTTTTACTATGTCTGCATTGACGGGGTGAGGAAGGTCGTCACCATCCATGGTTGTTAGAATCATAGCTCCTCCTGAGAAAATATTCTTAACCACAAATGGCCCTTCGTATGTGGGGGTCCATTTGCCCCTGAGATCACCTTGCGGTATTATGATGCGTTTCATTACTAGATCCCCGACTTGATATTCTTGACGTCTGACTTTCTTGTTAAAAGCCTTGATCATCCGCTTTTAATACGTCTGACCATGACAGATAGAAGTAAGTCTCCTTTTGTCGATTAGATTCAACTGATCAAGTCGGGTTTGGATCCAGTCGTCTTTGTTCAAACCCGCATCCTTCATAATTCTGAGAGAGGGTATCTGGACTTTGATGGGTAGGACTTCCTCCATGCCATATACCAGAGAGTAGAGGGTTGCCCTTGTCGATGTCTATGCTGAGGTACGGTACCCATGAAGAGCGAATGGTAACATCTCGTGCCAATCTTTGTATGTCACCATTATCTTCTGTACAATCTTCTTGATGTTCTTGTTAGTTGCTTCAACAGCTTCATTCATCTTCGTCCGGTAGGGAGAAGAGTTATGGTGTTATATCTTGAACTATTTGCAGAGCTCGGTGATCATTGTATTATTGAGATTTGTACCATTGTCCGTAATAATTCTCTCTGGTACACCATATCGACAGATCAGATTGTGTCGAATAAACCACGCCACGACGTTCTTGGTTACTGTAGCAAAGGAAGCTACCTCAATCCATTTTGTGAAGTAATCAATTGCTACCAGAATGAAGCGATGCCCATTAGACGCAGTGGGTCTGTTCTCGCCTATCATGTCGATGCCCCACATTGCAAAGGGCCAAGGAGCTGTCAAAACATTCAGGGGAACCGGAGGTACATGCACCTTATCAGCATAGACTTGGCACTTATGACAGGTTCGAGAATGCTGATAACAATCTCCTTCCAAAGTGGACCAGTAATATCCTGCCCGTAGGATTTTCTTTGCCATGGTATGTCCACTAGAATGATTTCCAAAGGTACCTTCATGTAATTCTGCCATGATCCTTTTTGCCTCGCTTTTGTCCACACACCGCAGTAAGGTTAAATCATGGTTACGCTTATAGAGGATACCATTACTGATGAAGAACTTCGCAGTGAACCTTCTCAAAAACTTCTTATCATTAACAGATGCCCCCTCGGGGTATTCTTGAGCCTCAAGGTACCTCTTTACCTCGTGAAACCAGGGTTTGTCTGCTACCTCTTCAGTCTCAATATCACAGCAATATGCGGGTTCATCCAACCTCTCAATGGTAATCTGGGGAGCTTCATTGTCCCACCTGACTTTGAACATAGAAGACATGGAAGCTAGCGCATCCGCCAATTGATTCTCCTCTCTTGGGAAATGTTCAAAGGTTATCTCCTCAAAGTGTGGGAGCAATGTCAGTACATACTCTTTGTAAGGAATAAGATTCGGGTGCTTCGTATCCCACTCACCTTTGATCTGACTTATCACTAGAGCGGAATCTCCGAATACACTCAAGAACTTAATCCTCAGGTCAATAGCAGCCCGAAGACCCATGATACACGCTTCATACTCCGCCATGTTGTTGGTGCAGTTAAAACATAATCGGGCGGTGAACCGAGTATGACAGCCCTCAAGAGATATAATTACAGCGCCAATGTCATTACCCAATGTGTTCGAGGCTCCATCAAAATACATAGACCATCGGGATCGCTCCTCGGGTCCTTCATCTGGTCCAGGTTCTTCGCAGTCGGTTACCAATATGATGTTCTCATCCGGGAACTCAAAATTCATGGACTGGTAGCCATCCATGGCCTGATGCGCCAAATGATCCTCCAATACACTCCCATTGATTGCTTTTTGGGTTGTGTATTGGATGTCGTACTCGGTTATGATCATCTTCCATCTCGCTATCCTTCCGGAGAGAGCGGGCTTCTCGAAAATATACTTGATCAGATCCATCTTTGATATCAACAAGGTAGTTTGAGTCAGCATATACTGTCTCAGTCGACGAGCAGCCCATGCCAAAGCGCAACAAGTTTTCTCAAGCAATGAGTATCGGGTCTCACAGTCGGTAAACTTTTTGCTAAGGTAATAAATGGCGTGCTCTTTTCGACTGGACTCGTCATGCTTCCCCAACACACACCCCCATTGAATTGTCTAGTACTGTCAAGTATAATATCAAAGGTCTTCCTTTAACTGGAGGCATCAGAATTGGTGGTTCTTGAAGGTATTCATTGATTCTTTCAAAGGCAGTCTCGCATTCATCATTCCACTTTACCACTTGATCTTTCTTCAGCAGCTTGAAGATTGGCTCACAAGTAGCAGTCAGATGTGAAATGAACCGTGCGATGTAATTCAGACGTCCCAAGAAACCTCTAACTTCCTTTTCTGTGCGGGGAGTCGGCATCTCTTGTATGGCTTTTACCTTTGTCGTGTCTACCCGAATACCTTTGTCACTGACAACAAAACCCAGAAGCTTTCCAGACCTTACCCTGAAAGTACACTTGTTCGGATTCAACCTCAGCTTGTACGTCTTCAACCTGTCAAACAGTTTCTGGAGATAATCAAGGTTCTCCTCTTCAGTCTGGGACCTGGCTATCATGTTATCGACATAAACCTCAATCTCGTGGTGAATCATATCATGGAACAAAGCGACCATGGCGCGCTGATAAGTTGCCCCAGCATTCTTCAACCTAAAAGGAATTACCTTGTAACAGAAGGTGCCCGACTGTGTAACGAAGGTTGTCTTCTCCATGTCCTCGGGAGCCATCTTGATCTGGTTGTAGCCAGAAAAACTATCCATGAAGGAGAAGATCTTGTGTTGCATGGTGTTGTCGACTAGAACATCAATGTGAGGAAGTGGGAAGTCATCCTTGGGGCTTGCCCTATTCAGATCTCGGTAGTCCACACACATCCGTACCTTACCATCCTTCTTAGGTACCGGAACGATGTTGGCAACCCATTGCGGATAAGAAGTGACAGCTAAGAATCCCGCATCAAACTGTTTCATAACATCTGCCTTGATTTTCTCTGACATTTCAGGGCGCATACGGCGGACTTTCTGCTTTACCGGAGGGCAGTCTTCTTTAGTCGGCAGGCGATGTACCACAATATCAGTGTCCAAACCAGGCATGTCATCATAGGACCAGGCGAAGATCTCAACATAGTCGTGTAGCATCTGTATTAACCGTTGTTTGACACTAGGCTCCAGATTCGCACCTATTTTGACCTCTTTCTTGTCTTCCTCTGTACCCAAATTTACTGACTCAACTGGCTCTTCATGAGGCTGTATCGCCCTTTCTTCCTGTTGCAATAGTCTAGCAAGTTCTCCAGGCACCTCACAATCATCCTCACCTTCGTCCTTGGCTCGGACGATCGGATTTTTGAAGTCATAACTGGCAGTAGCAAAGCTATTATCAATGGGATCCAGAGTGGATATGGATCTGCGGTATTACACGTGAGTGTGTGTAAGAGAATAGCTGTTTTGATAAAGTGAGAGACAGAAAAGAAAAACAAGGAGCGCAAAATTTGTAATGCAAGAAACATCCAATGCTTTATTAATGATAAATGAAATGACAAATAATAATCCCTCACAAGCAAAGCCAAGGTGCCTCGGGCAAGGCACCGGGCCGTAAAGTTTCAAATTGTTTATTACAAATCTTAAAACAAAAGTCAATTACTGCGGAATAAAAGAAACAGATATGAAATCCTTCACCGTCCAGTTATTCAGTCCACTATTGGTTGTTGATGTGTAAGGGAGGTCTTCCAATCTGAGCGTGCCTAACAGCCCTTTAAGCCCCTGTAGTAAATCCCAAACCAAATTTGTCAGTTTTATGAGTGAAATCAGGGAGCCGACCCCAATTGGTACACCCACCTTCTTCAACTACAGCCTTGGCATCCTTGAGAGAAGCCATCTTCAGTGGAGGTTTGTTGGTAGTAACTTCAGTCGATGCCAAATTCTGAGGGACCTCTTCGAAGTTCTGACAAGGAGTTTCTATGAACTCCCCATCCATCTCCATATAGCGGAAGGAATTGAGATGACTCACCGTATACTCCTCTTCACCTTGCACCGTGACAATCTTTCCCTTCACCGGGTACTTCAGCATTTGATGGAGTGTGGAAGTTACTGCCCCAACCCTATGGATCCAAGGACGACCCAGCAAGCAAGAATACGATGGCATGATATCCATTACGTAGAAGGTGGACCCGAAGGTCTGAGAACCCACTTTGACAGGGATGTCCACCTCCCCGTGCACCATTCTCTTTGACCCGTCAAAAGCCCTTACCACAATGTTACTTGGCTTTAAAGTCAAACCCTCACAATCAAAACGGTCCAACGCTTTCTTCGGCAGAACATTCAGCGAAGACCCAATGTCCACCAGTACATGAGCCATAGTGGTGCCCCTGCACTCAATCGAGACATGCAGAGCATCATTATGATTCCTCCCCTTAGGGGTCAGATCCGCATCTGAAAAACCTAGCCCATTGTCAGCAGTCAAGTTGGCCATACAATATTTGAACTGATCTGCTGAAGTTTCCTACGGCACATGTGCAGTCTTGAGAAATGCAATCAAAGCCTTCGCATGGGCTTCAGAACACAACAGCAGAGACAACATGAAGATCTTTGACGGGGTATGCCCTAGCTGTTCGACCACATTGTAGTCGCTTTTCTTGATAATTTTCAATATTACTCTATTTCTTGTTTAGAGGCTTCCACAACAATTTTTCTAGGCGCCTCCGTCCGGGCAGGCTCACCTATAATTTCTTTGCCCCGAGTCCCAAATGGCTCGGTGACAGGGGTGATAACTGGAGTAAGAATTGGAACATGAGTTGATGTACTAGCGGGAACGACATTAGGAATGACAATAGGTTTGTTGACAGTCGGAGGGGAAATCTCGAGAGAGAAGATCCTCCCGCTTCGGGTAACCTTACTAGCCCCGACAATATTACTGACATCAGTATCAGCTTCTTCATTCTTCAAATCTTGCTTAATGCCATGATAATACACATCACTGCCATAGTGCCAGGGGATAGCCTTGTCTGAAGTGTACGGGATGGGACCAGGAACAGTGATTATTAGCGGAGCAACTCTTTGAATAGGTGTAATCCTAACAGGTTTTCTCAAGGAAACCTTGGAAGGATTGGCGGAAATGGTTATGATGGCAACATCTTCATTTGGAACAATAGGAATCATAGTCTTCTCGAACAGAATCTCTTTATTATCCATCAGGCGTTGAACACCTAACTTCAACAAGAGGCAACCAGAAGGTAGAATCGAGCACATGTGGCAACCATCACCACAACCCGGAAATAAACCGGCCAACAGAAAATTCCTCTTAACAGTCATAAGAGGAGTAGAAATTTCTTTAACAGAGGTCACAAACAAATCAGTGTCAACAGCATTAACCCCGCGACAATGTTTGGGAATGGGAGCAGTTATAACATTCGGCTTTTCTGGAGCATTGAACTCTATCTCCTTAGCTTCCAGCAAGTCTTGTACTTTGTTTCTCAGAGCCCAGCAATCATTGGTATCGTGGCCAGGACTCTCAGAATGGTAGGCGTACCGTGGATTGGAATTGTATCTGGGAGAGGTAGTGTTTGGATTTTTGGGAGCCTCCCTCAATGTTGTCTGGTTGGATCTCAGCAGGTGAGGTAACACTTCAGCCAATGTCATGCTAATGCGGGTAAACTGCCGTTGTGGTCTTTCCACCCTCTGTTGATTGTTGTGTTGTGGAGCAACTAAGGGTCTTGGTATCACTACAGCATTTACCGTTGGACGGTGTTCAGATCTGTTTTGGCCCCTTGGGTTATAAACTGCATTGCCTTCCTTCTTACCAGTAAAAGGTTTCTTTACCGAACTCGAAGAGGCATCCTTCTGTATTTTACCACTTCGGATTCCAGCCTCCACTCTTTCTCCAGTTAAAATAAACTCAGTGAAACCAGACGACGAGCTACCGATTAAGTGGTTGAAAAATGGACCAGACAGTGTCCCCAGAAACATATCAACCAACTCCCTATCAGACAAAGAGGGTTGGACTCTGCCAGCCTAATCTCTCCATTTTTGAGCGTAATCTTTGAAACCTTCACCTGCGCCCATGGACATACTCTAGAGTTAAGTACGAGTGGGAGCAAGGTCGGGATTGTACTGATACTGCTTGTAGAAAGCAGCAGCAAGATCTTCCTAGTTTCGGACATTGGCCCCTTCCAACTGGTAGAACCATTCAAGCTGAGTCCCTGATATACTATCTTGAAAGAAGTGCACCCACAAATTTCTATCAGCAGTGTGGGGTTGAATTTTCCTGACATAAGAGCGGAGATGGAGCTTTGGGCAGGACACTCCATCATACTTAGAAAAAACTGGAGCCTTGAACTTCTGAGGGATGACCACCCCCGCTACCAGTCCCAGTTCTCTGAAATCCAATCCAGGTATCTTCTGAACTTCCGTAGCACTCAGACGGTCTTCTAGCTGCTTGTACCTATCTTTGGCAGGAGGATATTGCTCATCATCATAATCAGTATCATTTTCAGAGACTGCAGGACTAGGGTCCTTTTCCTATTCTTGGTTCTCCCCGTCTTTGGATAAAGAGATCAGATCAGTTTGATTCTTCAACCTTTCTCCAAACCTTCTGCCCATATTCAGAATGCCAACCTTCTTCTTCTTCTTCTTCTCTTTTAGAATAAGGGTCTTCAGATCCTCTTGCCCCTTTTCCAAACTGATGAACATCTGTTGGAACTGGGCGTTCTGTGCTTGAAGATCCTTGATGACTTGATCTGAAGACATTTCTGCTGAAATAAACATCGAAGAAGATGAGAAACCTGTAATGATACCTGTAATGATGTGTATGATAATGAGATGCACATGTAATGATTTCAAAGACTTTGGGAGATTTAAATATGCGAACCAAAATAAACAAAAATTTATTAGCTCAAATTTGAAAGGTTCAACTTGCCTTTAAGGTGTTACAAATAAGTAAATAAAACAAATCTAAAACTAGAAAAGCAAAATTAAAAGTCCCATGGACGCTTTCTCTTTGTGCTGATGTAATCATTGAGCATTCTTTCTTCCTCGAGCTTCCTGGTGAGCTTCAAGACCTTCCTCTCTTGCTCATGGAACTGTTCCCTGTAGGTATCCCGCTCATTCTTCAACTGAATCCAAGACCTCTGTAACTCCCCAAGATCAGTGGGCATGAAGGGGTAGAGAACTGTGTAAGGAATGCCGTCTTCAGTAGTGGGTTCCACAATTACTGGTAACACTGTCGCATAAGGCATCATAAGCTTCTGGGCACGAGCTCGGACCCACTAGAGGTAAGGCTGCATAGGAAGGAAGTCTTTGGTCCCAACTCATGGAGGTCAGATCTATTTACCATTCCCCAAGCTCGTATGAACCTTCCGAGATGCCCCTTAACATCATCCTCATAGTCGAATACAATATCCTCGAGAAGTAACCTATGGGGACCGTCTCTTCGAGCACGACCAAATTGTTGCAAAGCTAGGCAAGGATTGTAAGTTATACCCCCTCTGATACCAAGTAATGGGATATTAGGGTACCCCCCACAGCGGTCAATAACAGCAACGTCTTCCATAGCTCGGGAACACCAAAGAATATCCGTATGAGCGAGTGACATTATTCTGTATGCCCAACCCAAACCTTCTTCGTTCTTCAGTATGGACCTAGGGAGGTGAGAAATAAACCACCTTGATAACAACGGCATGCAGCACATGAGAGTCCCTCTTCTCCTCGTGGTACGAGTATAGAGAGCGTGCAAAATATCTCCAAGCAAGGTAGGCACAGGGTTGCGAGAAAGGAAAATCTTGATAGCATTCACATCTACGAAAGAGTCCGGATTAGGGAAGAGAACTAAACCATAGATAAGAAGAGCCAAGACATCCTCGAAAGCCTAAAAATCCATATCATCCCAAAATAGTTGAGCCTGGTCTATCAGAAATTTGGCTAGAAAACCCTCGACTCCGCTTCGAGTTTCCCAATTGGATACCACATCGGCCCGTTTCAAATGCAAAGTTAAGGCAATGACTTATGGCTTAGGAGCTTCTTCCATACATGTGAAGGGTACCTGTTCAAGAATGGATATGCCCAATAGATGAGAGAATTCTTCCAAGGTGGGTACCAGCTGATAATCTGGAAAGGTGAAGCAGTGATGCTCGGGATCAAAGAATTGAAAAAGTACGCTCATCATCTATTCATCAGGGTTTGAATTAACCAGGCTGAGAAGTTGACCATGTCTCTTAATGAACATATAAGTTTCAGAAATTCTTGACACTAGCTCCTTGAGTTGGGATGGTATCTCCGCAAAGTTGATTCGGATGGTTTTTCTACGCACGGAAGCCATGATCTGCAAAACAGAACAAAGATAAATTCCCTTGGTCTTTGAAATGGTTAGTATAATGAAGCATGAATGCCATGTTATGATACATGATGTCATGATAAAACACAGGTATAGCAAACAACGGGTATTGCAAACACATTAAAATCACACAAAGCCCTTAGGTTTAGGCTTGCATGAGGTCAAAGTTAATACCCTCTTGAAGTTAAGTTGGTTTCAAACCTGTCCTAGAAAAGTAATCGGGTTCTAGAGGATCTCAATATCACTGACCATCCTCCATTGGTCATGGTTTCATCTCACGCAATCTTTTCTTACGGCCAAAATTATTCTGATAGTATGGTCTCAATGAGTGTAGCATCGAGTATCAACCAGTTCTTAGCTCTACACTGAGGCCGGCTATCTCACTACTTTCTAATGGCCAAGTTGGGTGATTAATTGTTCTAAGGTCAGTTGATGCTTAACGACACCACGCGGCGGCCCCGTATTCTCCTCGTTTCTCCACAAGGGATACCGGTACCAACCAAAGTGCCACACCAACGTAGCTACTGCTTCAACCGTATCAGTCTACGCTGTACAGTTCCCTTACAGTCTATTGTTTCTTACCTAAAAGGTATTCCTCAGATCCGGATGTAGGATCTTTAGTCACCCAAAACAAAACCTTTAAAAGTAAAGCAAACAAAGCAATCAAGAGAAGCAATTATAATGAACTAGATCCTAAGGTGTACCCCACTTATAAACTCCCCAGCAGAGTCGCCAGTTCTGTGATACGGTGGTAGAATCGACTGTTTATACTGGTTTGCGTTTTGTGTTTTGTGTTTGCAAAATGTCGCGGTAAGCAAGAGTCGCCACCGACTTTTATTTCATCCAATCGGAAAGGAAAAAAGTACAGAAAAAATCCTTTATTCCATGGGCTCTTGGGTACTTGCTCATCTTTTTTAAATTGCTTGTGTGTGTGCTTTGTTTTTGAAAATGTTTTACTTCATGATAACCCTTGTATCAGTCCTCAAAGGTGTGACGAAGTTATTTTGAAAATTGTTTTGCAATGTGTAAGTGTGAAAAGGTTTTGATTTGAGCAAATACCTACTAGCATCTACTTACTCGAAAAAAGATAGTTTATATTATTGTTTCCTTTAGACAGCGCTATCCCACTACTGAGAAATAGGTAGAACCATCGTTGGAGTTTGTAAGGATCAATTCGAAAGGGATGCACGATCACTAAAGCAATGTTAGGATACCTTAGTAATAACCCTAGAGTCTTAATATCTTTTCGAGGCAACATTCGAACGGGACATTAGATCTTTTTAGACAGGAAGGCAACCATTAAAGCATCCTATACTTAATGATTGTTTACCGAAAGCAACCGAAGTGAGAGTATACCCTAAGAGTGATATGTGCGAGTGATCTATTTTCAGTTATTTAATCTTTGCACATTAGGGTTTTCTAACTGTATTAATTTGTCATGCATTCTTGTCATACAATCCTATTAGCATACATCTAAACAGTTAAATATTTACGGGAATTAAAAATGTGAGAAAATAAATCTACGCTATTACAAGGCTTCGGGTGGGGGATTAATTACATAGCCAAAAACCCGGGAATTTAAACAATAAATAAAACCCTAAATTAAACTATTACAAGCCATGAACAGTTACAAAAATATTATTGAAATAAATAATACGCGTGCGACGAATCAAATGCGAGGTGATTAGGGTTTTGACCCTTTTAACTAATCCTATTTGCGATTGATTAAAAAAAAGTTTTTGTTATTTAAGAAAATAATGAAATAGTTAAATTAAAAAGAAAATCCTAAGATCTAATTAATTTTAAATTAAGGAAAAAAATAAATTAATTCAATCTAAAACCTATTTTTGTATTTTATTTATTTGAGAAAACTAAAATAATTAAATCAAGAATTTTAACATAATTTCTATTTGATTTTATTTGTGAAAATAAATTACAATTTCCCTAAGTTAAAACTAAATTAAATTAATTTTGATAATTTAAAAAATAATAATTCTAATTTTTTTATGAATTTTTGATTTTATGATTTTTATGAAAAATAATTTATTTTTTAATTGAAATGATTAAATAAATATTAAAATAATTAAATAAAATAAAGAAAAGAAATAAGAAATGAAGTAAATGGGCCTGGTGGTATTGCTGAAAGAGGGGGTGCCAATATGATTTCTGAGCCCAACAAATCCAGGCCTGTATTGACAATGTCCGATCTGGTGCGCACATTGACTTGGGGAGCATGGTAGGCCTCTTGCTACATGAGCGTTGGATCCACCTGGAGATGAATCTGATGGTGGAACATAAGGGTGTATGGTAGGCACGTGAAACTGTGAAGCGTTGGATCTGCAAGTGTAATGTGAGAAAATAAAGAAATTGGTTGGGACCTGGGATCGAACCCAGGTCCTCTCACTTACCAAAGGATGCCTTTTCCAGCTGGGCTACGCTCATTAGTTGTTAATAGAAACAGGACAATGCATAATATGTAAACAATTCCCCTAAGGCTGAACAAAAAAATGCGCGCGCTATATTCATATCAGCCAATAGGGTGATGACAAGTCACCTTCTTCCTCCTTCAGCTTGTCGTCTTAGGTGTATAACTTATACCTACAGACAAAGTCCGTCGCTACAACCTGCATGCTTCAAACATCAAAAATATGCATGATAAATAGCTTTAAATACCAGGGATCGATTGATCTTGATGCCACGATCGTCCCAGTATCTAATTCTTGGCCTGATTTTACATGTATCAAGAAACCCTAAAATACAACCTCAAACGCTAGCAATGGCAACTGTCAATATATGCACTCAAACATCAATTAAACCAGATCAATATGTTGCAAACATGATAACAAACACATACATACCATTAAAACATGCTTATAATGCAAGAATCGTGATAATCGAATTTTGAAAGAGAAGCAAACTGTGAAGGTCGTGCAGCGTGTTTCTAGACTCGTGGAGGCTTGGTGATGCTTGAAATCGCTTCAGAGGATGTCCAGGAGTTGATTGATGGCTTTGAATCTCCTTGAATTATCCTCTAAATTGAAAACCGATCCACATTTTTCTTTAAAAATGTGAGTTTGCTTGGTGACTTTCACGACCTTAATCCTCCTCCTCTTGCCTAGGCTATGTTCTGTATATGTAATGGACTGAATTAGGTCAACAAAAACGAGCTAAATCTTTGTCCATTATGAAGATTTGATTTGGTCTTTATCCTTGTATGATATCTTTCTATATCAAGCCAAATCATGCCAATTTTTGTTCAATTTGTTTTCCACGTTTTGGATATGATTTGCCAGCATAATTGGATTTGATTTCACCTAAAATCTGATCACAAAACAAATCTTTGATATTGTTGTACCCCAAAATTTTCCCTCCCATTTTTCATACAAGATACAATCCTACGGTTTCTCGGATATTCAAGTTGGCTCAGAAATCGATCAGACAGATTCTCTTCCGAGGCAGTAAAATCAGCAATTGGGGTTTTGCATTTCTCAAAAGAAAATGAGTTTTCAAAGTTTCAAACGGTCTTTATGGTCCATCATGTGTTATCAAAGATGTTTGTGCCAAGTTTCAAGCCTCGCATCGCGAGTTTGCTCAGTCAGTGGTTCAGAAGACTGAAAATGACTCCATTAACCCAAAAGATGACCTTTTGCGACATCAAGTTCAAGTGACTGTAACTTCTTCTTTATTCGATATTTTTGGGCGTTTCTTTTGTGTATAACTCTGCTTGACGTCATCTCCAATTTCTCCTCACAAGTCAAGATTTGATTATGTGCGAAAGGTCATCAGAAAATTCGAATGCTTTAAAGTTCATTTTGCAAATTTGACCTAATCACAAGAAACTCTTGTCCAATTTTCGAGGCTCATAACTTCTTCAATTTTCAATATCATGAAGTTATTCTTTTTGCAAAGTATCACAAATAGCGTTGTCTATGAGATTACTTCAACGATCAAAGTCAAAATGCGCTTGGAAGACCATGAAGTTTATTGAAATTTTATAGGAATTTCTTGACTGTAGAATGTTATTTCTAGATGTTAATCATTACTTTGAGATAATTCATTGAAACAAGAGTTTCAGTTTGAAAGTTCATGGATAATTTGTTATTCGAACTTCAAATCGTTTGCGTTTGGACGATAATGATTATTGGATCGAAATAAGATTTTTATCAAAATTCTTACAGGATATTCAAAAGGATCAGTATGCTTATGGCGCAATTTTGATATACTTGAAAAAGAATTCATTCATGTGAACTATTTTGAATTCAAATAATTCATCAAACTTCATTCATCTTCATCTTCATTCAAGTCTTCAATCTTTCTTTCAAATCAATTGTAAGTGCAGCACCAATTCCATTTCCAAATTCAAGACATCCATTTCAAGTTTGCAAGAATTCATTATTCAATTCTACAAGAAATTACAAAGCATTATTCAAGGCATGTTTCAAAGATTCAAGTATCGTTCTTTTCTCAAGAGGTATTTTAAAAGAAGAATCCAAATTATGCTCATGATTTAAATTGTATCAAAAGGGAATATTCAAGCTTTGTAGAAACAAATTCAAGATGAGTCAAGTATACAAGATTGCACCAAAATTCCATTGTATAAATTTACAAATGAATTGGAATTCATTGTTTAAAATTACAAGGGAATTGATATACACTTTACAAGTTTCTAAAATTTAAAACTCAAATCACAAATTCACAATGTTACAAATTCCTAACAATGCACTAAACTACAAAGGAATTTCTTCATCATCAAGCTTTCTTCAAGCGCTTCAAGTCACTCTTTGTCAATTCTCCCTACCGTCCAATGTGCTCGTACATGTAAACAAAAGGAGAGCATTAGTTAGCAAAATTCATGTTGGAATAAGAATAAGAAATTTTAAAAGAATCTCTACATTTTCATCATTAGGGATTGGTAAGAAGAATCAGAAATAAGGGGGCAATGTTTCGTCCGTATTTGGCCCATTGCAAATTACAATCTATTAATTAGTTCACAGAGGACAAAATGAGGAGAAATACAAGTCAAAGTCAATAGTTCATCATGGTTTCAAATTCTGCAAAAAAAATAGTTTACATCACAATAAAAAAAGAACAATCACAAGAGGCCAAAATGTT
Organism: Vicia faba; assembly: GCA_948472305.1. NCBI lineage: Eukaryota > Viridiplantae > Streptophyta > Magnoliopsida > Fabales > Fabaceae > Vicia > Vicia faba. Next base: position 403,974,104 of record OX451735.1, read on the forward strand.
GTCAAAATGGACTGCATTGCAGCCCTCCATAGGCTGTCCATAAGAGGCAAAAATCTGTCAAAATAGCTGCAAACATACAGCCCAAAATTGCACATATATAGGCCAAGTCAGAACTGTAACAAAAAAAGGAGAAAAGCAGCATAACAAATATGTTCAAATCCAATTGCCTTTTTCCCCCCAAAAGTTTTGTTTTTCAGATGAAGAGTGTAAGCATATAACAGAGGCCATTCGGGACAGCAAGAGAGAACAGTTTCATTATTCAAAAAGAACCAGCGGCAAGAAGAGATATAACAAAGCATACAAAACCCCAAAGAATCTCATCATCATTTTCTTAATACCACCCTTAAGAAAGGAAGAGAATACAGAAAAAAGGATAGAAATCAACTTCCCTGTCAAGCAAAAGCCAGCAACAAGGTAAGTTTCCATCACTTAACTGCATTTACCATAAAATTTGTCATCTGCATACATTTCTTTTTTTTGTTAAATAATCAGATCAAAAAAACCAGCAACAGAACAGAACAAACCAACAAACTAACAAATCTGGAAAAAAACAGTATAAACCAGCCACAGAACTAAAGCCGACCACCACCCTTTTTGTCTAAATATCACAAAGAGAACCAACAAAACAAATCACCATCCAAAAAACCAGCAAAACAAATCACCATCCAAAAAAAAACTAAAAATATAATCATCGTTCAAAGCCAACAAACTCGTCACCTTCCTTTTTCGTCAACCTTATATAAACTACAATACAATAAGCCCTAACACAAATAACAAAATAGAACAGTAGCTTGCAATAATCGATCAACCCTAAGCCTTAAGCACTTACCATCAAATTGAAACAGAGTAAAACACAAGAACAATAAAAAACCCAGTACGTTAGCCGCTCACAACTCCCTCCAAATAGCTTCCGCAACTCCCATCCTGTTACCTCACTTTCTACCGCGACGCACAATGAATAATATCAACAATAATATTTGCATTCTTCCTCCTCCCCGCTCAACACTTCATAATACCTCTCAACCTCCATACTGATACCCACAAACCACCCTCTATTCCGCAAGCTTAACAAGATCACGTCGTAATACTCCCTTTGTCTACTTCCACTGTACAACCTCCAAACAACAACTTCCCTTCTGAGAGGAAATCGAAAAGAAGGTGAATCGGAAAAGCAGAGGGAGATAGCGATTTGCGAAGAAGATGGGGTGGGATTTGGATGTGTTGTGCCTGGTTTGTTCTAGTTGTAAATAAAATAAAAAATTCAATTAATGTTGAACATATGCAGCGGCTAGGGTTCCTGTAACCCGTTTAACTTGTTGAGGAGAGAGGGTTGGACTTGGGTTAACCCGACCCGGTCCATTTTGGCGGCCCAGCTCTATATACATAGTTTTTTTTTGTTCATTATTATTTTTTTTTGTTTGATGATTATTAGCTCTTGGACCTAACAATTGACAATCTTCAAACCCATGCCCCCCCCCCCTAGCTCATTACACACACCTCCATTTATTTGTTTCTATTCTTTTGGTTATGTTTATTAATTTTAATAAAAATATTTTTACTTAGTGATTTCTAAAAAAAGATATAAACACTTTTTTTTAAACTAAAAAATTAAATATAAAAACATTATTTTTTATATCATTAATTATTTTGCTAATTAATTTTATAGATTGCTTCAGTTTAATTAATTGATTATTCTTTTTATTCGATTTGGTTGTATTGTTTGCTATTTGGACCTTTTAATCGCGTTTGACTCATCCCCATTTGTAAAAATTGTATCCCCATTCCCGAACACTTTGTAATAGCGTAGAATTTCAATTCCCGCAATTTACGATTTTGCTTATACTGTATCGTAATTAGGCGTGTATGGCAAGATTCAAAAAAATCAATCGCTAGATGACCTAATCAAAAGAACAAAATAACTTGAAATAAATACACTTTTTCACACACGCACCTCTAGGGTAACCTCGCTCGTTGCCTCGGAAATACAGTCATGTCCCTCGAATATTGGACGCCTTAGCAATCACCCTTCAATAAAAAGATCATAGTCCCTCGATGACCCTCGATGTTGCCTTCGATAAAATGATCTTGTCCCTTACGAAAATTCCTAAAGTGTCTCATAAGTTGCTTTCGATTACTGTAAAATTGACCCTCGCCTGTCCCTTCACATCCAACGATGGGGCTTCTTACCAAATTAATGGTAAGATAGCAACATTAAAAGGAGGAAGAAAAGAACAAATTGAAAACCTTTCGAGTAGATAGATTCGCTCTTAATTACTCGCTTGCTCGCGATAAAAACATTTTTACACCTACACTTTCATTTCAAAACATTTTCAAAAGACAAAACATTTTGTATACGTTCTTATAGAGACGAGAACCATTGCAAAACATCTTTTCAAAACACTTTCTGAAATGCAATCCACAAACACATCTTTGAATCACTTTTCGAAACAAAACTTTGTACGCGTTCTTATAGAAACGAGAACCATTACAAAGAGATTTTTCAAAACACTTTCAAAGCCCACACCACAAGCACACTGTCAAATAAAATCAAGTGATCTAAACGAGTAACTAAGAGCCCATGGAAAACCATGGATGAAAAGGGTGCTAATACCTTCCCTTTTCATAATCCACCCCCCGAACCCGAGAAATAATCTCGAAAGGTCTTTTCTGTGCTTTTTTACCTTTCCTTTTGGATAAAAGAAAAGTCGTTGGTGACTCTTGCTATCCGCACAAATGCGGTCAAAATGCAAAACACTTAAGTCAGTTCTCCCATCGTATCACATATAGTGTTTGCTATTTATTTGATTTAATTTGACTTTTAAATGATAAAAATCAAAATAAAATAAATAAAGAAAGAAAAATATGTGTGGGTGTTGATTTGGATTGTGGACCATGTCATAAACAAGATTTAATCATGAAAAACTAGGCCCATTTGACAAAAAATGTATTTTGAGCATATTTGGCTTTTGGCAATTTTGCAAAAATGGTCAACTTGGCCAATGCATAACTCTCTCAATTTTGACCCTAGAGAGGTGTTCTATGACTTTTTAGAAATCTTAGTATGTCCTATAAGCAACCCTTTTGATCTCATCTCAATTGGGTCTTCCATGTTCATGTATGAAGCTTTGGACCCAAAAGGTGTTTTTGTTGACTTTTCAAAATGACCTTTAATGTCAAAATTCATATCTTTTTGTGAGTGCATATTATGAACTTGGGAGATGAAGATTAATTGTAGGGAATTGCATCCTATTCAAAATGAGCTTTGGATGGGTCATTTCTGATAAAGTATGAGAAAGTTATGCTTGGTTAAAGTTTAGTTGACTTTTCCTACGAAACCCTAATTTAGCAACTTTTGGGTTTTGATGAATTGTGAGCAATCCTTGAGGAATCATGATCAACCCTTGATAAAATGATGAATAATACATCAAAATGAGGATGTTTACCAAAAAATATTGAAGTTTGACTGTATGTGGGCCACAGTTGACTTTTGACCTAGTACAGTCAATTTTCAGGCATTTGAGCAATTGACTGAGCAAATTTCTTCTGCAAGGCTTGAAACTTGACATGGATGATCTTGAGAACATATTAGGACAATGGTGATCATTTGGGATCCTTTGGACTCAAGCCTCTTGATGAAAAATGAAACCCTAATTTGAGGTAGACTGCCTTAGGAGAGAGTTTGTCTGGTCAACTCTTGAACTTTCTTGAGCAATTTGGAGACCTCACTTGCCATGGGTTGAGAAATATGGGAGGGAAAATTTTAGGGTACAATAGTACCCATCCCAACCAGAAATAAACCGGAATGAAGCAGTCAACCAAAATACATCTCTTGAGAAATAAACTCAAGAGGGAATCCCATTCCATCCATACAATGAGCTGAAAAGAAGGCTGGAAAAAATTCTTCCACGAGGGATAACTCAGTGGGGAAGTTGAAAGAATATACACTTTCTGCTTAAGGTTGACACTCTATTGGAGAGAGAGTAACATAACTCTGCAAAACCAGGTAATATACCAAATACGTAAAAAATGCAAATAGAAATGATTATGCATGATTCTGATATGAAAGTATGAATGTTATCATGCATATGCTGACAAAACAGACATATAACACTGGGGATAAACATACAAAATCCAAAATGGGTACAATCAAAACTCGGCTAAATCACAAACACGGTGGAAATTCCATAAGATAGTAAGCACCAACTGAGGAAACAAATTCATATGCATCAACATGTTCGCTTCGTGTCTATCCACGCATCTGAGCAAGACCATGTCATGATTTCTTTTATACAGTACTTCTTCATTGAGGAAAAAGCTTCTTTCCAACCTTCTCAATGTCTTCCTATCCTTATTTGATGCACCAATTGGGTATTCCTGGGTTCGAAGAAAATGCTTGACATCAGAATACCAAGGTTTTTCATCTACCACATCCACTGTTGTAAACACATGAGCTGGTCTATCCAAACGTTATATCGTAATACGAGGCATATCATTCCAAGTATTCACTTGATACATAGAAGCCAGAGTTTCCAAAGCATCCATAATCTGATTTTCATCTCTTGGAATATGACGGGATTCAACTTTGTTGAAGAAGGGTAATAGTCCTCTAGCATAATCTTTGTAAGGGATCAAGCCAGGGTGACAAGTATCCCATTCTCCTTTAGTTTGGTTAACTACCAAAGCTGAATCACCATACACATCTAGAACCTTGACTCTAAGATCAATGGCCTTCCCCAGACCTATAATGCAAGCCTCATACTCTGCCATATTATTAGTACAATCAAATGTCAGCCTTGTAGTAAAAGGAATGTGTGATCCATGCAGAGTGATGATCACTGCACCAATTCCTTTTTCGTAAGAATTCATTACTCCATCAAATACCATGCCCCAATGAGATTCAGGATCTATACCTTCCCCAGGCAACGGTTCATCACAATCTTTCGCTTTTAAGAACATCACATCCTCATCAAGGAAACCAAACTTGACATATTGATAGTCATCTACCGGTTTGTGAGCAAGATAATTCCCCAGTACACTACTTTTTATGGCCTTTTGAATTTGGTATTCAATGTCGTATTCGGGCAATAACATTTTCCAGCGGAAAATTTTCCCTGTGAGAGAAGGCTTTTCAAAGATATACTTAATTGGATCTACTTTGGAAATCAACCAAATAGTATTATTCAACATATATTGTCGCAGCCGCTTTTCTGCCCAGGCAAAAGCACAACATGTCTTCTCCAACATAGAATACCGTGACTCACAATCAGTAAATTTCTTACTGAGGTAGTATATGGTATATTCTTTCTTTTCTGTTTCATCTTGTTGTCCCAAAATACAACCCATAGAACTATCCAACACTGTTAGATACATGACCAACGATCTTCCTTCAACGGGAGGGAGCAAGATATGAGGTTCAAACAGATATTCTTTGATACTTTCAAATTCCCTTCAGAAATCATCTATCCACACACAACCTTGATCTTTCTTTAGCAATGTTGCGGTCATATGGGAGATGAATCTGGAAATATAATTCAAGCGTCCAAGGAAGCCTCTAACTTTCTTCTCTGTCCTTGGTGCATGCATTTCTTGGATCCCTTTTACCTTATCTAGGTCAACTTTAATCCTTTTCTAGCTGACAATAAAAACCAACAACTTCCCTGATCGGACACCGAAGGTGCATTTATTTGGATTCAAGCTGAGACGATACTTCCTCAAACGCTGAAATAACTTCAACAAATCTTCCACATGCCCTTCTTCGGTCTGTGATTTGGCAATCATGTCATCAACATATACCTCAATTTCCTTGTGCATCAGATCATGGAATATGGTTGTCATAGCCCTCTGGTACGTTGCACCAGCGTTCTTCAACCCGAAAGGCATCACTCTGTAATAGAATATTCCTCAGGGTGTGATAAACATTGTTTTTTCCATATCCTTAGGAGCCATTCTTATTTGATTATATTCGGAAAATCCGTCCATGAATGAGAATACTTTAAATTTTGTTGTGCTACCAACCAACATATCAATATGTGGAAATGGAAAATCATCTTTTGGACAAGCTTTATTTAGATCTCTGTAATCTATGCACATGCAGACTTTTCCATCTTTCTTTCGTACAGGCACAATGTTGGCTATCCATTGAGGATACATTGATGTCACAAGAAAACCGGCATTTATCTGCTTTAAGACTTCTTCTTTGATTTTTACTTCCATGTCAAGGTGAGTTCTTCTCAACTTTTGATTGACAGGCGGGCACTCTGGCTTCAAAGGAAAATGATGTTCCATAATATCAGTATCTAGACTCGGCATACCTTGTTAAGACCAAGAAAAGATGTCCACATACTCTTTCAATAGTTCGGTCAACCCGTTCTTCACATCAGGATGCAACGACGCTCCAATCTTGAATTCCTTTGGCTCCTCTTCTGAACCCAAATTGATTGTTTCCAATGACTCTTTATACGGCTGAGTGGAATTTTCCTCATGCTCGAGCAACCGTGAAACCTCTTCTGGAATCTCATCATATTCTTCTTCTTCTGTCCCAAACACAGGATATTTAAAGTTGGGAGAGGGTGCAGGGTCATTGTATTCAACAGGTTTATTAATTAATCTGCACATGTGATTTGTGATTGCTTTTAGAAACTGACACATATATCAAGTGATTATGCAGATTTATTTTTAATTCAAAAGGTTTTTTATTATTACCATTTTCCATGAAAAAGGTAGAAAAATAAAAAGACACAATTTTGAGAATCAAATACAACTTTTATTTATGATTTTAATGACCAAAGCAAACAAATAAGCCAATACAATATTAACTTTCATCTTGGGCAGAATGAAAGCTTTTTGCAAAGAAAAAAAATTACTTTGAGACATGGATGCAAGAGGGAACATCATAAGTGACCCAGTTCTGGATTCTGACTCCAGGCATCACATAATTTGGCATTTCCTGAACTTCTTCATCCTCCTCAATAGCATTAACTCCATAAACAGTTGGATGGAGGTAGCCTTCGTTGCAGAAAACATCATGATAGCTGCTCATAGTAGACTTTGACTTCAAACTTTCGCCTTTTCCATTCTTGGCAGAGAATCCTAAACCAGCCCTGTTCTTGTTCACTGGAGGATCAACAACCTGTCTCCATACTTTACTTGGACCATTGCGCACAACCTGTTGAACATCCTTGAATGAAGTCATAGAGTTCTCATTTCCTCTTACATTATCAATAGACAGAGCCTGGAACTGCGTCCCCACAGAAGCTTCATCTACTTCTACAATACTGAAAGATGATAGATGAGATATCAATAATGTTGGATCTCCATTTATAATAACCACTTTGCCTTCACGCACAAATTTCAGCTTTTGGTGTAAAGTGGAGGTGACGGCCCCTGTTTCATGTATCCATCGTCTTCCCAGTAGACAACTATATGCGGGTACAATATCCATGACTTGGAAAGTGATCTAGAACAGATATGGGCCTATGTGAATAGGCAGATGGACCTCCCCAATAACCGACTTCCTTGACCCATCGAAAGCTTTGACAATAATACCACTTGGGCGCATAGGAGCCCCTTGATATTTCAACTTCATCAGTGTACTCCTCGGTATCACATTCAAGGCAGATCTGTTATAAATCAGCACATTTGATAATGAATCGCTTTTACAATTTATGGATATATGGAGAGACAAATTGTGATTCCTCCCTTCGTCAGGCAATTCATCATCGCAAAAGCTTAGGTTATTACATGATGTAATATTACCTACCACACTGCTGAGTTGATCTAATGGCATGTCATACTCCACGAAGGCCTGGTCCAACACCCTCATTAATGATTCTCTATGGGCAGTAGAATTCAACAATAACGCCGAGATAGATATCTTTGAAGGAGTCTGCAATAACTGATCCACAATTTGGTAGTCGCTCATTTTGATTATTTTCAAAATATCATCTACGTCCTTCTCCAGGGTAATACCTATGGATTCCCCTGTATCCTTCTTATCTTCAACACTTTCCATAACCTTCTTACTAGTATTATCATTTCCTTGAACAACTTATGCAAATACACGACCACTGCGGGTCACTTTACTAGTCTCGGCAATATTTCCAACACTAGACAAAGGCTGGATGGGAACTTCCACGCCATCCTCTAAAATTGTAGCATTGTATTTGTACGGTACAACTTTGTCTGATTTGTAAGGAACGGGCCCTGGCAAGCAAATCACCATAGGGGAAACAACTGGCTTGCTACAGTATTCAATTTCAACCGGGGAAAAATCACTGAAACACAGCACAATCACATTCACACCTTCTTCAGAAAATTTGGACATTAAAGAATCATCACCGGAGAACATACCTTCATATGAGGAGAAGAATTCATGCGCAGAAGCATGTTCATCATCTGATTCTTCCTCAGCTAAGCAAACCTCGATCTCATTAACCTCATGGTAATCATCTCTTTAGCCTGAAACCTTGATAGTTTCATTATCCAATAACATCTGAATACCTTTTCTTACAATTTAACGTCCTCAGAAATCCCAGCAGTAAACCCGGTAAGATCCATAATGGTGCTCTAGCTGAGCAGCCATGTGGCAGAAAGTAGCATGCAGTTGTACGAGATCATCATTCATATGTTCCACATCAAAGATTCTGAATTCTCTAGGACATCCAAAGACCATTTTCACTTCCTCCTCATACTCTACCCTAGGCCTGATTATATGGATGAGGCCCTCATCCATCATCACCTGCAAATTAGCCTTTATCTTATCACAACCTTGTATATTAGTACTACAGATACCATAACCAGCATGGTCATGAGTATAATAACTAAAATCGCAAAGGTCTGCATGTATATTTACCAAGTCTCCTCTGACCAAGTTGATATCATAAATGTGAAAGTCCCCTGGACAACCAGCAACCATGTTAACAGCATTCACTCCTCCATGTTTTGGGAGAGGATTATCTTTTACCTTAGGACTGACATCTTTGAAGGACAAAAGGCAATATCTAACCATTTTATGTACCTTGGACTTCAGAGGATAACAATTTGCTACATTATTCCCTGGTGCACCCTGATGGAAAGCGCATGTTTGATCTGCCTTGTAGTACCAAGGTAAAGGGGATGGTATAGCAGGAGGTGGCCTAGTCTGGACCAACTTTTTCTGGATTCATGCTGGGAGTAGCTCTGTATAACTCATAGGGATAGAGTCAAAAGGCTCTCTCCTTTGATTCTGCCCTTGACTTCCCTGAGGGGCTGGTCTTTGATAAGCAATTGTAGTCGGAGCCGCATTTACAATCAGAGTTACCGAGGCAACCTGTTATTGGCGCTGATGACTTCTTCTAGAAGGATTAACCCTTCTCTCTTGAATAACAGCATTCGTCTCCCCCTCTTTCTTCTTAACAAATCCATATGATGGCTTCTTCACATTGCTGGAACCTTCACTTTTTTTCAGACGACCTTCTCTTACAGCCTCTTTCAAACGAACGCCCATTCCCACCATTTCAGTAAAGTCACTGGGCGCACTCGCCAACATTCTTTCATAATAGATGCACCTAGTGTCTTCAGGAAAATCTTTGTCATTTATTTTTCTTTCGTTGGAGGAATAACTTGGGCGGCTACCTCACGCCATCTTTGTGCATATTCCTTAAATGATTCTTTGTCCTTCTGGACCATGGCCTTGAGTTGATCACGGTCAGGCGCAGGGTCCATATTGTATTTGTATTATCTGATAAATTCTTCCCCCGAGTCATTAAAAGAATGAATACTGGCACTGTCCAGGCTTATGTACCACTTCGACGCTGCACCGATTAAACTGTCTTGAAAGAAATGAATCAACAAGCGTTGATCATATGTATGAGTAGACATTCTTCTTATATACATCACCAAGTGAGCACGAGGATAAGTGTTTCCCTTGTACTTTTTGAACTCCAGTACTTTAAACTTTGCAGGTATTTTCACATTTGGCACCAAACACATATCATTCACATTCTACCCAAACAGCTCTTTTTCTTTGAGGGCCTTCAACTCTTTCTGCATCTTATCAAACTGGTCTTGAAAATCGTCCATTTGATCATAGAAACCCAAGCTTTCACTTGGTGGAGGAATAAGGTGATACATTTCATCATTAGCAAATAGAACCACATTCACCGAGGGAGGTGAAGCATAGTGAATCTCGTTTCTAGCAGTAGGGGTAACGTGCACAACAGGAGGTGCGGGAGCAGCAGAAGTCTGATTAAGCGGAGTAATCTGAGGATCCTAATTAAAACCTTCTGGCATAAAGTTCTATAGCATTCCCCAAGGATATCCCTGAGGCATACGATTTTGAACAATAACTAGAGTAGCAGAAACAGGAACAGTCGGAGCTTCAGTAGTAACCGATGTCTATTGAGGTTGAACAATCGGTGGCTGATTCTGATCAGCTACCAAAGATTCCATCAGAGCAGTGAGATTGGCCATACTGACCTTCAGAGCAGAAACTTTCTCGCGTAGCTCGCGGTTCTCTTGTTCTAGGTTATCCATCTTCCTTCTGAAATTAGCTCGGGTATTGTACTGGTGAGACAGCTTGCTGAACAAAGTAAAGAAGCTCAGTAAGACACCTGGATATGCAAAAAAAAATGCAAGAAGCATGTACAATATTATGCATGATATGCAATGCACATGATTCATTTTATTATAATTTCAAGGGACTTAAAGATTTATAAACAATTTGCAAATATCAAAGTAATAACACATTTGAAATACTGAAAATTTTTGTTATAATAACTTTGAAATGGATTACAAGTTTCAATAATCCAAAGTACAAGATGAAAATAAAGTCTAAAACCCTAAAAAGAAAAGCTGGTGGAGATCACTCTATACATTGATGCTTCCCGGTAAGTCTGGCAATCTGAGCCTTCAACCTATGGTTTTCTTCTGCATATCTGGCGGCGACCTCCTTCCAATCATTTGAATCAGGAAACGAGCAACTAGGGTATGATTAAGGCTTAGGGGAAAATAAATCCCCTTGCCTCTATTGGATTAAAATATCCAGCGTCAACCTTAGGGATTCGAAGGGCTTAACATCCCACCCATGGGCGCTTAGTAAACTAGGTGTAGCCCCTGAAAATGCTCGTACTATATGGAAATAAAGTTGCACCTTGGCTACAAGCAATTGCTTTTAGCGCAGTGGTAAGCACTTGATCCTACAAGTGGTATTATAGCATGGTCATGGGTTCAAATCCCCCCGACCGACACTGGGGGGAGATTGTTGGATTAAAATATCCAACGTCAACCTTAGGGATTCTAAGGGCTTAACATTCCACCCATGGGCGCTTAGTAAACTAGGTGCAGCCCCTGAAAATGCTCGTACTACATGGAAATAAAGTTGCACCTTGGCTACAAGCAATTGCTTTTAGCGCAGTGCTAAGCGTTGGATCCTACAACCTCTTCATCGTCTCTACAGCCCTACTCTCGAGAATCTCAATCAAGTCGTCTTTCTCCTTTAGGTCTTCTTGGTAGGAAACCTCTAGAGTCTGGCACTTATTCTTCCAAGTTTCCTTTTCCTATTGCATCCTAACTAAAGCAAGTTGTAGCTCTTCCAAGTCATCCAATAGGGGGGAAGTGGTCTTCACAAACATATCAGACATAGGTGCTTCTCGAGAATATGGCATCTTCAACTGAATAGCTCTTGCTTGTACCCACTGTAGATAAGGCTCCAAAGAAACAGCCCCCTAGGTCCCAAGTCCTTCCTACTCTTCCTATGAATGTGACTCCAAGCCTTCGCAATCTGCTCCCTAGCTTCCTTATGGTCTTCTCCCTCTTTTAAGAAGAAACTACTCAAATTAATACTATTTGGCTTATCCTTCATCGGATATCTAAGCTGTCATCGTGCAAGAACATGGTTGTAGTTAATTCCTCCTTTTGTACCAAGAAGAGGTACATTGGGGAAACTACCACAACTGTCAACAAAATCTACATCATGATAAGCTTGATTATACCAAACAATATCTGAATAAGTAAGTGCCATGACCTTTGGATCCCAACAAGGTTCCTTCTAGACATCCCAAAAAGCATCAGATCAAGGCAAATGAGAAGTAAATCACTGATACAACAGAGGCGTTCAACACATGATCATCCCTCCATGATAAGAATCCCTAATATGAATAGTATAATAAGCATCATCCAACAATGTAGGAACCGGGTTTCCAATCATAAATATCTTGATGGCATTGATATCAACAAATTTGTCTACATTGGGAAATAAGAACAACCAATAAGTAAGTAGAGCAAAGATGGCCTCGAAAGCAACCGTACTCTTCATCCTAGAAAAGTAGTGAGCTTTCTCCAATAAGAACTGGACTGTTAATCCTCTAATCCCTCCTTTGGTAGTCATGTGGGCTTCAACCTTGGATTTTCCCAAATGGATCAAAGCAGCAATCTCATGTGATTTTGGCTCCCCCTCCAAACTAGTAAAAAGAACACGATCGGTAATAGGAAAACCCAACAGATAAGAATACTCCTCTAGTGTAGGTATTAACTGATAATCGGAGAAAGTAAAGCATCGATATATCAGATCATAGAATTGGACCAAGGTCGAGAGAATACCCTCCTTCATCATGAGATTCATGAGAGAAATGATGGACCCATACTTCCTTCGAAAATCTGCAGAACACTCAATCTCGGGAATCAGACTTATCAACTCATCTGTCTTGGGATCTTTGAAATTTTACTTCCTGGTCTTTCTTTTTTCAGAATCCATAGTCAAAATGTACCTGAGATATTCACAAATAGTCCACTTTTAAGTCCCTTCAAATAAAATTTCTTTAAGAGATGCTCATGGGTGCATGAATGCATGATGCAACAATCACTTACAAGATCGCAAACATAGGGTTCATAGGTTCAATGTCACGAGCCTGAGGTCGAAGGTACTACCCATAAGGTACGGTCTAAAAGTTATTACATGCCGAACAAGGTTCTAGAGGTTCCCAGAGTCTACATCCTTCCTTCGGATATTACCAACTTCCCGATTAACTCGGTAATTAGTAACATTCTCAAGAAAAACTCGTTCGAGCGTAGTATCGCGTGACAACTTCTTTCGAATTACTCCGTCGTAGCTTCCGCACTACACCTAAAAGGCCAAGATGGGTTAGGTATTCTTCGGTCCTCAGTTTCAGCAGGCTCCCAGGTCGAAAGCAGCACGTCTTCTCGATTACTCAATAAATGACACTACAGTCAAAGGGACCTCCACTGAGTGGGGGATCTCATGCCTCCTTTTTTGGGATTACTCCCTCAAAGTAAACATGACTATACCGCCCGTCTTATCTTAAGTTTGCCCAAGTCCAGGTATAGGACTTATGAGAAATCACCAAGCACCCTGAAAACCAGGAAAATCCAGACAAACACATATACAATACTCAATATATAACAAACAATAGCACATACACAAATATAAACAAAGATAGGATCAACCCACTTAGGGATGAACCAGCAAGAGGTCAATTTTCCCCTATGAAGTCTCCATTTAGTCTGTAGCAATAGAAATGTCAAGACTAAGCCATTGGATTGACTTGACTTATACAGATCAAAATAAAAACTGCCACTACGCTTTATTGTTTCCAAAGGAATGGGAAAAGAGCGAATAACCCAAAAGAGGGTAAAATATTCTAGGTAAGGGGGTTGGTTATGCAAAGGGAAGGTATTAGCACCCTAAACATCTACGGTACTCCTCAGGAACCTCTTTGTAAAATCTGTATATTTTGGCTATAAAATGTTGTATAAAAAAATACATTATGGTGATGAGAAAAGAAGTATTTTTTTAAAAATTTTGCACCCTCCGCGGTTGCGAATCTTTAGTGCCTATGTACCACCTTCCATGCAATAGGGGATCAGAGTACTTGTAATTCCCCTTTAAAAAATTTAAAACACAAGTGTGTTGGTTAATTTTAGGAGACAATACGTCATTGTCATTGTCCGTGTGGAAAACATACTTACTACCCACAATTATGAGAAAGGAGAATTTGCATCATCTCAAAGTAGAAGATATGGCTTAGATTTTAAAATCAACAATGTCTCACTCAACATCCAAGTGGAAAATATCTCACTTCACTACATATTGTAGAAGTATAGTCGTTTGCATCACTACAAGGATTGACAAGAGTCTAATTTTTTTGAGAAATTTTTTTAAAGATAAAAGCCAAAATGTCAAAATAGTTTGAATGAGATTCATTGACTTTTATTCTTCTCACAGAAAATGTCAAGGTATTGTTAAGTTAATTGAGATTTAATTAAGAAATAATTTTTGAAAATACATGGACATAAGTCTAAGTTTATTATGAAAGTGTTCAAGTTTTAAAAACAAGAAGAATTTTCAAAAGCAGGGAGAAGATTTTTGAAATTAAAGAAGATGGGAGGAGTAGAAGAGACTATCCTAAAGCATAAGGTAAAAGCTAAGGAGAAAGACCATCTAACAAAACAAGAAGCCAACACTTGACATAATGAATCAATGTAGAATTACATCCTTTGGATTTGAAACCAAGCAAACAATTAATAAATCCCTTAAGAATACCAAACTTCAATTGCATTAAGTCTTCACATAAATTGGGCAGAGTAACGGCTGTATACAGATGAATTCCAGATCATAGACAAAGCATGTAATCACAATAACCTGCACACAAAACAAAAAAACAACCCAATGTCTTGGGGTAAACCCCAAGAACTCCAGACAAAATAACAATTGAGGTCACAAGGTCTCAAGGTAGATCAAGGCTTCTAATCCTAAGTCAAAGAAGTTCACAATCTCCATAGTGGAAAGGATAGTAACCAAGTAGTCCAAGTAACATTAAAGTTTTTTAGGGTTTAAGTTGATTATTAGGTATCTTCAAAAGGAATTGAAAAGCTCAAGTGAGCAAAATAAAAATGACATGAAGATAGAGGCTCAAGTGAGCAAAGATGAAAAGAGCATGAAATATAAATGCTAAAAGAAATGGTACATAAAGTAAAATCATAAAATAAAAGCATAAACATAAAGTCAATTGTTAGGAATTAGTGGTTAGTTTAATGACCATCTTGAAACTTACATTTAGAACTCATTAGAGGATTGGTAGAACCAAAGTCTCTCAACAACAAATTGCATTTTCTTTTTGACAAGTATATCATCCATTTAAGAATTCTCAAAATAACACTTAATAATAAATGATGTTTAAGTGATCCACGTTAACCAAAATTGATGAATTTCTGTTAGAGGATTGGTAGAACCAAAGCCTCCTAAAAATGGATCTCAAGGTTATTGAATCAAAGGGTTCAAATTAACATATTTGGGCTTGCAAACATAAGTTTGGGCCATGAATGATCATTTTCTCAAATCGGGACACAATTTAGCGCTATGTTAAGCAATCGTAAGTGGACTTATATAGAAGTTGCGCCTATTTTGAGGTCGGTCAATCGGAATCTATGCACCTCATGTTTTAAGACATGATATGTAAATCATTCTCCAACAACATTTAGTATAATAAGAATGGGATAAGATGAAGAGGGAAGGAGAAATGAATAAACCACATTTGAACCAAAAATTTAATCTAACTATTATTAAAATCATTCATCCAATTTTATAGAGTTAGACTCAACACCATGGATCCAATGATGTTAATAAAGTTCATGATCCAAATTTCAATCCAAGATCAGCCAGAATATATATAGAAATAAAATTGTATTTAAAATAAAAGGAAAGGGTTTTTTAAAATGATTAAAAATTAAAATAAGAGAGAAAAATAGAAATTATGTTCAAATTAATCAAGAAAAATTAAATAAGACCATAGAAAAATCATAAATGAACTCTAATATTTTTATGAAATTTTTGGTAATTTTTTAAAGTCAGAAACTATTTTTAAAATTAAAAGAAATAGACAAAACAACCAAAAATAAAGAAAAATAGTAAAGTCAGAAATAAAAAATAAATGAGATCATCAATATTTGTCAAAATATCATTGGATCATTCCCTATATTGATTTTAGAATTTAAAAATGAATAAAGGTATTTTTTTAAACATTTAAAACAATTCAAATAAAGTGATAAATTATAAAAAAAATATCAAAACACAAAATAAAATTCTGTTAAAATAAAAATCAGAAAGAGAAAAATCAAAAGTATTTTCCATAATTTTTTTAGATTTTTTGGAGTTAAAATGAATTTTCTATGAAATTTTGAAGTTTAAAACAATTAAATGTAAAAAAATCAGAAATAAAATAATAAATCAAAAAAATATGGGCCATCTGATCATTGTCAAAACGCGTTAGTAAACAGATCTTGTAGATCTGGCGCGTTGTGCATGTCATGGACTTTATTGGATATCACACCTGATCATTTATTTTTTAAAATAAAACAACTCAAAATGTGGCACGTTGGATGGAGTCTGACTCACTAAAGTAATATGATCCAAGGGCTCCTGAGGCATGTGCATGGTAAAGCAAGCATACTACATCTGTTTCAAAAAAAATAACGTGGCTACATGTCATTGGTTGAAGACGGACATATCATCTTCTTCAACCTCCAGCCAACCCCAAATTGTATCCCACAAATTGTAAAATTAGCAAATTAGACTGGTACCATTAGATTCGTCTCTTCAAGACGATTCTAATGGTACCATCGTGCAAAATTTATATAAACTGTACAAGGTTGTGTTTGAAGAAAACAAAAAAAAATAACGAGTTTGAAAATCTGGGATATCTCACTCAAATCTCAATGAAATTGCAAATTATAAAGAGCACGGGGATCAGAAGGATACAGAGAGTAGATTAGTTTTTTATTTGGATCACTTTGGCCAAGAAATTTACCTGAACGAAGTAGTGAGAAGTTGTTCTGAAACTGGACTTCTTTAGATCAATATAGGTCACAATTCTTGAGGACAATTGTATGGTTTGCTTCAGAGAAGTTCAATGAAGCTAACTGAATAGAGCTTTTGGTGTTTGAAGGTGAGAATGTAAGAAATCTGAAATTCAAATTCAGAGTTCGTATGGGATCTGAACAGGGGTCAATTGACTATCAAAAGCTTGTGAAAATAGGTGGGATATGTATCTCATTTATAGGAGAGGATGAAGCAATGCTTAAGGGCGCAAATAAGGGTGTAATTGAGTGAATTCGTGTGGACCTGCAATATGAGGAATGTGTGACTTGTTTTGCACCAAAACCCATCCAAATCATGTGTTTTATGATGCTAAACTCTTTTGGAAAGTTTCTAAACGTGATTAGAAGCAAAAACGCGCGCAAACTTGGAGATTAGAAGCCATATTTGTGAATTTCCAATTCTAACTTGGGAGGAAACTTAGGTTTCAAGATACCATTTTTGAACCAATGGCATTTTCAATTCAAGGGGTCTTAGAGCATGACTCTTGAAGCTTTAGAAAGATAAAGTTACAAGCTTTACAATGTGAAAATAATGGATCCAAATGGATGCTTGCGCAAGAAGTTATGCTGAGTCAAAGTTGGAAAAAAAGAGGTTGATTTTTTATAATTAGAAAATTTTCAAATTTTTCTTCAAAAGTGACCTATAATGTTTTGAGCTCAAACAAGACTTTCCTCCAAAATTTTGCCTTACTAAATGATGCTATCTTGAAATAAACTCCTTAAAGAGCATTGTGGAACTTGGATCACTCAAAAATACCAAGTATTGAAAAAGTTATGGTCTTGAAAAATTTGTGAAAATTCATGAGATGACCTATAATCTTTTACATCCTTGAGGCATCTTCCGTCCATTTTCAAGATTTGAAAACGAAATAAGAGTTGAAGTTCACCTTCGTAAGATCATTATGGAAAAATAATGGACTCAAGGGGATGAAAATTAATCAAGTTGTGATCATTTGAAGTCACACAAGGGAAATTGAGGGTTCATCTGGAGGACTTGTAATCTTTCTTCACCTTCAAGTTTCTTCCATACAAAAGTTCCTTGAAACTTTTGAAATGATTTGTTAAAAAACCTTTAAAGAAAATGATGTATTTGGAATCATTCAAAAATGCCAAAAGATGAGCAAGATATACCACTTTGAAGTTCAAAACCCTAACTCTTATAGCAAGAAAATGCTTTGGGAAACCTTTGCAATTTTTGACCAACCTTCTTGCACAAATACCTTTTTTATGTGATTATAAGTTGTTGAGGATGATAATGAGAAACCATTTCAACCAAAAGCACTTCCAAACCTTGGTGATTGAAGGAGATATGCACTTGTTATCATTGAAATCAAAGACTTGTACATTTGAGTCAAACTTCTTCAATCAACCCTTGTACTTTTAAACTAAATTTGACAACTTGAGTCATGATGAATCATAAAAGACTTTGTCATGACATTACTTCAAAACATATTTAATGATGAGGCTTGAGCCTTAATGAAGCTTTGTTGAGGAAGGCACTGAAATGTACTCATGAATCCCTAGATAAATCTTGATGGAATGCATTATGCTTTCACCTACAACATCAACAATTGGGGCAAACACTCATTGCATTTATTAGTTAAATGATAATCAATACAAAACATAAATGATCATAAAATACAAGTCAAGGTGCTTGGTGATTCCTCCTAGAGCAAAAGCTAAAGATAGTGAGAAGAACCAAACCCTAATGTGATCTTGTTGTGATTGAATTGAGATGATATGATGAAGGGATCTTAGGGGCAAAAATTGGGGCACAACAATCACGTCGTAATAACTAAATTTTAGTGACATGATAATCACTTCACTAAATCACGTCGCTGGGGAGTATATTTCTTGTAGTGTAATAAAATATCTAAAATAATATTTTAAAATGATTATCCAAATCAAATTTTTATTTGAAGTTTTTATGAAAAGTTTCTTTATAAATTTATTTTACACAAATATATATAAAATTATAAAAATCATTTTAAAAAACTGAAACAAAAGGGGCTCTTAGTTCGAGTTTAACAATCGACACTCTTAGTTCAATATTAACAATCGACTCTATGACATGTTTCAAAGCTGGTCATTGTGTTTTTTGGAATCAATTTTTAAACTTGGACCAAATGGAAATCACTAAATTGATATTAATACATCTTTTAAATATGGCTTATTACCATTTTACTTCTGCCATAGGCAATTTTTGATTTACCTCCTGTAAAAAAAATTGTACAACCAACCTTACCACTTGAAGATTATGTCGTTTTAACATTTGTAAAATTTTTGTTTTTAAAACCAACCTTGTCACTTGAAGATTCTGTCATTTTAAACCTTGTCATATTTTGTTTTTGTAAAACCAATTGTGCCTAGTCAGGTTCCAGAGAGTTTAAAATGACAAAATCTTCATGTTTACAAGGCTTAGAATGATATAATCTTCAAGTGATAAAATTGGTTTTACAAAAAAAAAATTACAGGGTTTATAATGACAAAATCTTCAAGTGGCAAAGTTTTTTTTAGAAAAATAAATACAAGGGTAAACCAAAATTCGCATATATGGTAGAGGATAAAATGTTATTAACCCTTTAAATATTTATTTTTCTACTTTTTATTTATTGAACCCTTTAAATTATTCGCAACATCTCATCCACACATGTTTATATGTATGCAACTCTAGCCCAAAAAATGTGTAACTTACATATTTGGTGAACCCTTCACATTATTATATGTAAATTATTTGGATCTCTCAAAACATTTGTGACCTAATTAATCGTATAATTTAGAATTTTATTTGGAAGGGTATAATTATCATTGATATTCATTGGGTCGATTGAATAAAAATTACACGTCTAAGGAAGTTGGATGGCTTGGAGGTTGGATCAACTAGAGAAGCCAACACAACACTCTTAGAAAATTTGGTTTGGGTTGTGCTTTAAAATACTAATAAACTTTGGGTATATATCCTCTCTCAAAAGGTTGTCTACACAAGAGGATAGTTGAAAATGTTAATGGTGGTTGCGATTTTGAGTTTAGGGTTGAATCTTGTGATTTTAAGATTGTATTTCAAATAGTTTTAGTTTATTCTATGATTTTAGTATTTCAAATCTATGTATAAGATAATTCGGTGTTGTGAATGTTTTTGATCTAAACTATTTGTGCTCAGTTATACTTTGTCTTTAAAAATGTGTGTTCAGTAAAACCTGATAAAACACTAGTATAAAACCCTGATATAAAAACACTAGTACATAACCTGATAAAAAAAACTCACGTCCAAAACACTGGAATTGAGACTAAAATGAAACGATTAATATAAGTTAGGGGATTCAAATCATACCATTAATGAAGATAATGGACTAAACTGATACAATGAATAAAGTAAAATGACTAATGTGAAACTGTTTTACAACCTCTATCATCAAACATACATGAATTTCCAGACAAAGATTCATATTAGAGAACCATACAAAATTTTAAAACATTTGAAACTATCATTAACAAATTGTATTCATTAAACCAGAATCTCATATAATAGTCATGGAATTAATCTATATTGTCATAAGGTGTCATTAACAGACACTACAATAAACAAAAATACATAAAGTATCATTAACACACACTACAAAATAAACCAAAATGATGTTACATAAGGTGTTTAAAGACAATACTACAAACAATACTGGAAATAAAAATGATAAATATAGTTATTGTGATACGGTGGGAGAACTGACTTTTGTTTTTGCGTTTGATCGCAAATGTTGCGGATAGCAAGAGTCGCCACCGACTTTTCTTTTATCCAATAAAGGAAAGGGTGAAAAGAACAGGAAATACCTTTGAGAATTTTTTTTTTGAGTTCGGGGGGTAGATTATGAAAAGGGAATGTGTTAGATCCCTTTTCATCTGTAGTTTTCTACGGGCTCTTAATCGCTAGCTCACTTTGAAAATGCTTTGTATTTGTGTATGTTTGCAAATATTTTGAAAATGCCTAAGTGTATATAAAATGTTTGTTTTGAAAATATTTATTGGAAGAAAGTGTTATTTTTGAAAGTGTTTTTGAAAATGTCAATGTAAGGCAATTTGCTTTATAATAACCTTTGTAGCAGTCCTCAAGAGTGTTTATAAAGTGTTTTTTGAAGGTGGTTGTTTTTGAAAGTGTGAGGCGTGAAAATTGTTTTAGTTTGTGAGCAAGCGATTACGAGCGATCTACCTACTTAAAAGGTCTTTGTTCTTTTCATCCTCCTTTAGATAGTGCTACCCTACCATTAGTTAGTAGGAAGCCCTATCATTGGATATGAGGGACAAGCGTGGGTCATTGTACAGTCATAGAAGGCAACTTGTAGGACGTTTTAGCAATTTTCATAAAGGACTAAGATCTTTTATCGAAGGAAGCATCGAAGGGTCATCGAGGGACTACGATCTTTTAACTGAGGGTCTTTGCTAAAGCATCCCACATTCGAGGGACATGACTGTTTAAATCTGAAGCAACAAGTGAAGTTACCCTAGAGGTGTGCGTGTGTGAAGTGTGATTTGTTTTCAGTTTATTTTTGCCTTGATTAGGGTTATCTAGCAGTTGATTTTAAATCTTGCCATACAATATTACTAAACTAACAGTAAATAAGGAAATCACTAAATTGCGGAAATTAAATGTCCTACGCTATTACAATGCTTCGAGAATGGGGATACAAATTTATGGATGGGGATGAAAAGTAAAGTAAACCTAATTATCTATTACATACCGTTAGCAGTTACAATATTGGAAAATACTAATGCAAAAATAAAATGTGTGAAGGTGGTGAAAAGGGGGGAGATGTTTAAGAACCCCTAAAATATTTCTAAGTGTTTAAGAAAATAATTTGTTGTTTTTATTTATAAAAATATTTGATAGTGTAAAATAATAACAAAACCTAATTCTAATTATTTTACAAATTAATTAACAAAATAAAACAAAATGATTAAATTAAATTAATTTTTATTTATGAAAATTAAATTAATTAATTAAAACCTAAATCTAAATTTTTGTGATTTTGTTTTTTTTTATTAAATAAAAATGATTTAGAAAAGAAAAAGTTAATTAAAATAAGAAAAGAAGTAAAATGGGCCTGGGTGTAAACAAGTAATAATGGGGGTGAGAAGAAGCAAAAATGTTAGGCCCAAAACAGAGGAGCCCAAGCACCAGTTTGAGATCCAGTGGGGATAGCTTTCAGAAGGTGCATCATGGGCCTGGCTGTCTAGAGCGCTAGATCTGGAATCACGATATCTGATGGCCAAGATATGAGGATGCATGGTGCGCGCATATGTCTGGCTTGCACTGAATCTACAATGAGAATGTTATAAAATTAAATGCCAGAGGCAAGGATCGAACTCCTGCCCTGGCACACCAACACCTTACTCACACACACGCTTGCCATTGGGGTGGCTGTTACATCTGGTGATAAAACATGTTGTATTAAATATAAAGTAAACTCATTTTTGAAAATTTGAAGATTAACTTCATCTTCTTCGCGCGGACAACACCATCACCAACATTTTTGAATTTTGTAAAGCCTTCATTTCTCAACCATTTCAAAAACTGTAAACACCAAACTTGTTCTAAATTTCACAAGGAATTCAACCATACTATTTATTTTAACTAAAACTCAAAGAATAAAAAGAATTTTACTCAGTACAAAAAATGAACCCTAACTAGTCAGAGCTTTGATTCTCACTCCATAAGCAAAATTAATAAAACTAATGATATGGTTAGCTTTAGGATATTGATATCTACATTTTATCTTTAGAAAGCAAACACAAATGATGTGTGTATATGGATATCACTATTTGGAAACTTACCTCTTGAAGTGAAATCTCAGAATGCGTATGAGTGCTTCCAAGTGCAAATAAATGATGCCAAAAGCTTCCTTGAACCTTGGTGAGTATGTTCTAACATTTACTTTGCTTTGAGAATGGCTGAAACATTCTACTCAAGTCAAGTTACAAGGTTGGATTTTGAAAATGGTGGATGATGATGGAGTGATTACAGAAGTGAAACAGGTGTTTGGATCACTTCTATATGGTGTATAGATGATGTTTGAATGATAAAAAGGTAAAATGCACGAGTGGATTGAGAGTTGGCTTCTTAAGGCTCAAGATATGCACTAATGGAGTTTTCTTGGTGATTCTAAGTTTGAGAGTGTGTGAGAGGTTTTTAGGGCTTGTCAATTCGTGTCTTGGATTGAAAATGATCTCTCTATTTATAGGCAAGAGGTTTGGGAGGTTAAAACAACCATATTTGTAAGATAGCAAGTTATGGTTTGGTTGGAAGTGAAAAATCATGTTGGATGAGTTTCCACGGTTTCAATGCTTAAGTACAAGCATGTTCTGAAGTTATTGGGTGTAGGGAGCTTGCTTATTCCCTTTAGGATGGAGTGCAATCAGAGGAAACAAGTGAGGAGCTCAATGCATTGACTTTTGAAAAAAGCTTGCTTTATGTGAATGGCAATGATGCCTTTGTGCCATAAATGGGAAATTATCTTGGACAATGGCTTGAACACTTGGATAATAGCTAACAAGAGTGTGTAATATTTTTATTATGGAAAGCTTTGCAAGGTTATATGCCTACAAAGGGAGATTACAAGGAATGTCTATGAGATTTGATTATGAGTTCATCACAAAAATGACTTATAATCCAAGTTTGACATGTCATCTTCATCTCTTCGAAACTTCTAACTCAAGTATGATAAATTTGTGTTCTTGGACATTTTGGAAAGCTTGAATCAAGATCTACAACTTTCATGCTGACTACTTTGGATGAATCAAATGGGAACTTGGTGAAAATTGGCCAAGAAGTTGGGATAAAAACTGATCAAAACTTGTGGAAAATTTTTCTAAGTATTGGATAAAAAATATCACAACTTAATGGGCTCATATCTCTTAATCCAAGCACTTTTTTGGGATCATCCCAAATTAACAAAGTTGTAGAATTCATTAATCCCTACAACTTTCATGTTTAAATTTTTCCTTAAATCAACTTGTATCTTGAGGAAACTTGCTTGTGAAGTTAGGGTTTTTTAGGCACAAAACACTTAAATTTTTCTAAGTATTTGAAAATCTTCAATTTTGAATTTTGTTGACTTTCTTGAATCTTGATGATAAATTTCGATAGTTTTGAATGTTTTGATGATTCTTGATTTTTGAATTCCAATGTTGATTAAAAAGTCAAAGTTTGACTTTTGTGTGACTGTTGACTTTTTATTAATTGATTCAATTTTTTAACTATCAATCACTTGTATCTTTGGAAATGTCTTGAGCCATGTAATTAGGTCAACATGTTGTATTTGAGCCCTTGAGATCATGTTTAAGCCATTAGGTCATGCACTAGGCCAACAGGCAATGATCTCTTCAATCAAAACCCTAATTTTGGCAATTTTTCACCTTTGATGATTTAAGGGCTTTCCTTGAGGAATCATAATCAACCCTTGATCAAATTATAAATAACACCTCAAAATGTTGATGTTGACAAAAAATATTGAAGTTTGACTGTATGTTAACCTCGGTTGACTTTTTAGCCAATATAGTTGACTTTCAATCTTCTGAGTCATTGACTTAGTAAACATGTCATGCAAGACTTGAAACTTGACATAAGCATTATTGAGGACCTATGATGAACCATGAAAGTCAATTGAGACCCTTGTATACCAATTTTCTTTGAGAAGCACCAAACCCTAGTTGAAGACCCTTTCTTAGGATGTGGTTTTGACTAGTAAACTCTTGAGTAGTTTTGAGCAAATGGGGACCTCATGAGAATGATTTGAAGAAAATAGGAGGGAAAATTTTGGGGTACAACAGTTATGGTTGACTTAAAATTGGTTTTGACCTCTTTTGAAGTCTTCTTTTCTTCTTTAAAAGAGGTTGACTTTGGGGTGCAGAGTCACTTGGTGCTACTTGATTTGGGGGTGTTGGTGATGCCTAACTTGAAGGTGTATAATCAATTGGTGTTGATTGATTTGGGGGTGAGTGTGTTTTCTAACTTGAAGGTGTAGAGTTAACTGGTGTTGATTGATTTCGGGGTTCCTGTGTTGCCTGACTTAAAGGTACAAAGTTACTTGGTACTAGCATTGGCAAATTGCATGTAGCCTTGTTATGACCATCCATATGATACCTACTTCATTTGATTCCATTTGATAATATAACATAATTAAGGGATTTCTTCAATGTAAACATTACCTAACACGTAATATTGGTCAACCCCCTGGGAGAAACTCCTTAAGTGTTGGCAGTAGTCCTTATAGTGTAGACATTTACTACATTACTCACTTCATCCAATTCAGTGGTCACATCCAACTTTTATTTTAATCCATTATCCAATTCCTATAACTTGTCTTTTTACACATAATCTCATGCCCCCATTGTTGTCATTTCCTAATACAAAACTTTCTTCTTCTTTTTCATTTGGTCCAACAACATTATACTGAAATTAAAGTATTGACTTTTAAATTATATCAGGTTGTGATAGTGGATGTAGAACATATAAATGCATATTCCCATTAATCACTCCAATGATTTTCATCCTTTTGTAACCCTTGTCATCTTTTAATAGAACAATCTCATTAATGTTAATTGCATCATGATACCACAAGCTCTCCACTTTTGGGTACCATAAGTCTTTCAAAATACTCAATACTTCAAAATAACTCCAATAATCAGGCTCACATTTCCAAGCCTCACCTAACCCCTTATAACATAATTTTGTAAACTCAATAAGCTCACCACTTCATGCACAATACGTTCAAACCTATCATCCATTACCTATTCAAGCTAAATAACGTATACAAAATCAGTGAAGAAAATACCGAAAACAAAAAGGTATGATTTTTAACATGTTATAGATGATAGTATATTGCAAACATATATTAGGATTTTGAAGAAATAAAATTAACAAAGGAGGTGAGTATTCTAGAATTTTTCATCTCTCTTCAAACATCTTCATCTTCTGAGAAAGATAGGGTTTATGCCTCCTCTTCGCCTTCATTGCATGTCTTTGTATTCTCTACCTCTATTTGTTACTCTTCAAACAAATTATGATATTTTGTCTCTCTTCAACCATATTCGCCTTTTGGGAAAGATAGGTTTTTGGTCATCCTCTTCGTCTCCCACACCTCTAACTATCTCTCTTACTTTCTATCTCTCTTTGTATTCTCTTTGCCTGTTAGGTAACATGTCTCAACTTTGAACAGAACTAGGGTTACTTCATTTTTGAACAAACATGTTTAAAAAATAACCAATTATAATAATCAATTCCAAATAACCAAAAAAGACATGTCAGATAAATACATCCAACTAGATAGCCGAGTGTTGTACCCCAAAATTTGCCCTCCCATTTTTCACTCAAGATGCTATCCTAGGGTTTCTCAGACACCTAATTTGGTTCAGAAGTTGATCGGACAGATTCTCTTCCTAGGAAGTAAGTCAAACAATTAGGGTTTGACGTTTCTCAAATAAAATTGAGTCTTCAGGGTTTCAAATGGTCTTCATAGGTCTTCATGTCTCCTCAAGGTTGTTTAAATCAGATTTCGAACCTCGCATTGCAAGTTTGCTCAATCAATGGTCCAGATAACTGAAAACGACTACATTGACTTGAAAATTTCCCTTTTGCGAGAACAAATTCAAATGATCGTAACTTCTTCATTATTCAAAAATTTTGAATGGTTTTTCTTGCATATGATTCCCCTTGATGCCATCTCAAATTCCTCTTCACAAATCAAGAACTGATTACACGTAGAAAACCACCAGAAGTTCGAATGCATTGAAAGTCACTTCATGAATTCTAACCTAATTTCAAATAACAGTCGTCTGATTTCTAGAATTGTGATTTCTTCAAATTATAAGACCTTGAGACATTTATTTCTGCTCATGGTCATGTGTGATGTCGCTCATGGGTTTATCTTCAAAGAATTGAAGGAAAATTACGCTTGGAAGACTTTGAAAGTTATCAAATCGTTGCAAGTCATTTGTTTGTTTTCAAAATGTTCTTAATCATCATTGATCTTGGAATTTGTAAAGGTTGATAAGGGTTCTCAAAGCATGATTGTTTAGCAATAAAGTCCCACTATTATCAAGCATGGCGTGCGAGTTTCATTCTGAATGAAAATCCGGTGTGAACAAAAGGCGAAGGTTAGGACTATCATTTAGATGGCCATGGCTTTGGGATTAAGTTAACCAAGTTAGAATTTTTAAACATTTATTTTGTTTAGAAGTTTAATTGGAATACGAGACATATTGATTATTCGATCATTTGTGTTTGCTTAAAATCCAAGTTACCAAATCAAGATGTTTTAGTCTAAAACATTCAATTGAGAATTGCAAATTTAAATTCAAGTCTTGAACAATAAAATTCATTACAACAAATTTATTCAAAGCCTCATTTTATTATATTACAAATGGTTTGATTTACAAGTTTTTGTTACAAAGAACTACAGGTTTTTGTCTACAAAGAAAGAACATTTATTTTGTTTCTTCAAATCACTGTTGTTTCATCTTCAAGTGACCATTCCCATCCTCGCTTGCTATCCACGCCTCATGTTCATGTAACAAAAGAAAAAAGAAGAAGTTAGCAAACAATAAGCATTGAGAAATTCAAGCAAAAATGAGTTCATCATTAGGGTTTTGCAACTTGGAATCAGAATATTTGTTTGTCTTTCATCACAATCCATTTCCCAATTGCAAATCACAAGAAAGTTACCTTTCTTGGTTCACAAGAAAGGAAACAAATGTACAAGTCAAACTGCCCAACACAAAACAGCACACAGCATCCAAGAAACAGGGCAGCATAAGGCAAAGTATAATAGACAGCAGGCAGCAGGCTGCAATAGCATGCAAGCAAAAACCTACAACAAAAACAATGCAGCAAGCAAGCTACCCAATCTGCCTAAGGAATGCAAGCAAAAACCTGCAACAAAAACATAGCAAGCAAGTCTAAGGCGGCCCAAATAGCAGCAATATAGTAGCAAGGATAGGCTGCAAAATCAGATGACATACAAGCTAGCATCATCATTTTCCCTATGTTGCAAAACCCTTCAGAATTTGGAGTAAAAAGCAAGTTGCTTTATTTCATGGAAAGATGAAAGAGGAAATAAGATAGGGACAAGTTAGAAAAGTATCACCTAAACCAAAGAAATTGTCCAAAAACCTGCTAACAATGCTGCAAAAATCAGCCCAACACTTGCTAGGTTATGCTGCCCATAACAGTACAAAGCCTGTCATACCAAGTACAACCATAACACAAAAATAGCAAAACAGAAACCTGCTACTCAAAGGTTTAAAACCAGCATATCAGAAAATATTCAAGCCCACCAATATTCCCCCCAAAACCCACTCTCTTTGGATATAATACAAGGCTTCTGCGTTAACAAAAAGGGGGGAGAAAGCCAAAAACATTACAGAACCAAAGCTCACACCAACCTTTTTTCTCAAATAAACAACAAAAACCAGCAGTTTTTTTCAAGCATATACAGAACTAAAGCTCATCCAAACCCTTGTCTCAAATCCCAGAATAAACACCATAAAACCAAGAAGAGTCAAACCAAGGCAAGATACAAAGCAGCATATCAGAATACACAAAAAACAGAAAAATATACAAAAGAGACCAAGAGCAAAACCAAAAGCCAAGAGTAGAACCAGCAATCTGATTCCATCAACAACATAACCTCTCTTCAAACACACGAAAATCCCAGTATCCATCACCACAATTTGTACCAAACACAAACACATCCAAAAACGCTACAGTCATACACAATTAGAAGAGGAGCCAAAAGTAGGATATTAGAACTTACCTCCAAGGCTGAAAAAGAGGTAACTCATCGCTTGTTCTTACCTTCTCTTTACCCTTTTGAAATTGTTGTATCAATCTGATTTTGGGGCTTTAGGGTTTCTCCGGGGATGAGGGTAGCTAGAGATAAGAAAGATAATGAAGAGTGAGATCGACATGCTATTAGAATAGAGGGGCGTTAAGATCAACAGAGAGATGGCGAAGAGAAGATTAGCGTGAAAATTAGGAAGATAACAGGGAAAGAGGCGATGCCTCGTTGTTGTTTAGGGTTCATGAACCCTTCTACAAACTTTGAAGAAAAAAAAGTGGCTGGACCTGAGTCTGGATCGATCCAGTCCAAGCCCAGCACACTTTTTTTTAAAGAAAAAAATAACATTTACCTTTTTTGTGTAAAAGAATTTTTTTTATTTATTTCTTTGGGCTTTGTTGTTTCACAAGTTCTAAGCTCAATCTAATTTTTATTGCATACCCCAACATACTGCTTACACTATTTGTTTAAATTATGTTTAGCTCTTTATTTTTGTCTATTTATTTTTTTCATTAGCTTAGATAAGTAAGATTAATTAAATAATTATGTTTTGATTAACTAGAATTTTTTAGTTTAGTTCCATAATTAATTTAATAACTCTATTAGTTTAGATTTAGTTTTAATAAATAAAAAATGCAATTTCAAGATTAGTTAATTTTCGTAATTAATTTAATTTAGGACTTTGTAAATAATTTTTACTAATTATTTTGTGCTTAAGCTTTAATTTTCTTATTTAATTTCTAAATAACAAAACCCTAAAAATACATACATTTGATTTAACTCTTAAGCTAATTAATAGAATAGATTTTTCTATATTTCTTTCCAAACTTTCCAAACAAATAACAAGAGTCTTATTTCCTTGCTTTGTTAATTAATTTTTATTTTTATGACTTCAATTAATCGCTCAAAATTCGATTTGGTTGTATTATTTGTTATTTGGACTTGTTAATCGCGTTCGATTCATCCCCATTTGTAAAAAAATTGTACCCCCATTCCCGAAAACTATGTAATAGTGTAGAATTTCAATTTCCGCAACTTACTATTTTCTTTATACTATATAGTAATTAGGCGTGTATGGAAAGATTTAAAATCAATCGCTAGATAACCTAATTTTAACAAAATAACTTGAAACGAACACACTTTTTCACATGCGCACCTCTAGGGTAACCTCGCTTGTTGCCTCGGAAACACAGCCATGTCCCTCGAATATGGAATGTTTTAGCAATGCCCCTTCGATAAAAAGATCGTAGTCCCTCGATGACCCTCGATGTTACCTTCGATAAAACGATCTCGCCCCTTACGAAAATCGTTAAAACGTCTCATAAGTTGCTTTCGATGACTGTAAAATTGATCTGTGCATGTCCCTTCACATCCAACGATGGGGCTTGTTAACAAATCAATGGTAAGAAAGCAACATTAAAAGGAGGAAGAAAAGAACAATTGAAAACCTTTCGAGTAGATAGATTCGCTCCTAGTTACTCGTTTGCTCACGACAAAAACATTTTTACACCCACACTTTCATCTCAAAACATTTTCAAAAGATAAAATGTTTTGCATACATTCTTATAGAGACAAGAACCATTGCAAAACATCTTTTTTTCAAAACCACTTTCGAAAACACGTTCCACAAACACATCTTTGAACCACTTTTCGAAATAAAATTTTGTACGGGTTCTTATAGAAACGAGAACCCTTACAAAGACATTTTCAAAATACTTTCAAAACCCACACAACAAGCACACTATCAAAGAAAAAGTACGTGATCTAAACGAGTAACTAAGAGCCCATGGAAAACCATGGATTAAAATGGTGCTAATACCTTCCCTTTTCATAATCTACCCCCCGAACCCGAGAAATAATCTCGAAAGGTATTTCCTGTGCTTTTTTACCTTTCCTTTTGGATAAAAGAAAAGTCGGTGGCGACTCTTGCTAACCGCATAAATGCGATCAAAACGCAAAACACCAAGTCAGTTCTCCCACCGTATTACAGAACTGGCGACTCTGTTGGGGATATAACTATTTTTAAGTGGGGTTAACTTAGGGTTAGATCATATTTACTTGCCTTCTTTGTTTGATTTGTATGATTTACATTTGGTTCTTTTGTTTGGGCTTGCTTTAGATCCTAACCCGGATCTGGGAAATACCTTTTAGGTAAGTAGCAATAAACTGTGAGGGAACTGTACTGCATAGACCGATACGGTTGAAGTAGTAGCTATGTTGGTGTGGCACTTTGGTTTATACCAGTATCCCATGTGGTGAATCAAGGAGAATACGGGTCCGCCGTGTGGTGCCATGAAGCATCAACTGACCTTAGAACCCTAATTGAACAAACTTAGCCATTAGGACGTAGTGAGATAGCAGGTTTCGGTGTAGAGCTGAAAATTGGTTGATACTCGATACTACACTCATTAAGGCTAGACTTTTGAGATATCTCGGCTGCAAGAAAATATTGTTGTGCTGAGACAATGCCTAAGATAAAGGTCGGTGATACTGAGATCCTTTAGAACCCGATCATTATTTCTAGGACAGGTTGAGCCAACTAGACTTCAAGAGGGTACTTACCTACAAAACTTATGCAAGCCTAAAACATAGGGACTTGTTTGTTATGTGTGTATATATA
Source organism: Vicia faba (assembly GCA_948472305.1). Lineage (NCBI taxonomy): Eukaryota > Viridiplantae > Streptophyta > Magnoliopsida > Fabales > Fabaceae > Vicia > Vicia faba. The sequence continues at coordinate 404,005,418 of OX451735.1, forward strand.
TGCTTGTACATAAACATCATTAACATCATCAACATCATATGCATGCTCACTAACCATTTCAAGGATTTAGAAATTTATTTTTGTTTTGTAGGACATGAATTCTCTCTGAAGAAACACCATCTGAATCAGTTTTGTAAAAGCACATCCTCAACTTCAAGAGCTAGCCTCAAGAGTGCCCGGGGATTCTCCTTTTACCAAGAAATATGGTCGAATCCTCAGTTTGGCTACATCCAACTTCCAAGAAGAGATGATGTGTGTACTATTCCAATTCTTTGATCCCGTACATCATTGTTTCACTTCCAGACTATCAGTTGGTACCTACACTTGAAGAGTTCTCTCTACTCTTAAGGGTGCCCGTGCTTAATCAGATATTGTTCACCGGTCTAGAAGGGATTCCAAAACCTGAAGTCATCGCCGAAGCTTTACATGTGAAGAGGGTCGACGTCATAGCCAATTGGGAGACAAGAAATGGGGTTAAAGGCTTTCTAGCTAAGTTTTTATTGGGAAAATCTCATTCATTCTGGGATGACATGGATTTCCAAGATTTTGAAGACATACTAGCTCTCCTCATTTATGGTTTGGTTCTGTTTCCCAATTCGGACCAATTCATAGACATTAATGCCATCAAAAAATTTCTCTCGCAACCCTATACCAACCTTACTAGGAGACATCTTGCATTGCCTTCATACCCGTACCATGAAGAAAAGAGGCACCCTTTTGTGTTGTATCCCCCTACTCGCTAAGTGGTTCACTTCACATCTGCCTCAATCAGCATTGAAGAATGAGCAAAGACTGACTTGGTCTCAAAGATTGATGTCTCTCACCCACTCTGATATCTGTTGGTGCTCGAGATCCTTGGAAGATATCTCTATCATTGACCACTGTGGGGAGTTCCCTAATGTACCTCTGCTTGGTATTACGGGAGGTATCACCTATAATCCATGCTTAGCTCTTCAGAAGTTTGGGTATGCCCGAAGAGACGGCCCTCATAAGATTCTCATCCAAGGTCTGGTGTTCAACTACGACAAAGAAGACCAAGGTTACCGCCAGAGGTTTACGCGTGCTTGGGGAATGGTGAACAAGGTGGACAGTAGGACTTTGGGACATAAAACTATATCCCTCTCGAGCATTACCTTAAGTGGGTATGGGCTCGTGCCCAGAGTCTCTTAATGCCTTACCCTTCCATCCTTCATGTCATCATTGAGCCTGTTATTGAAGAAGACGTCCCATACACCGTTCTTCATCCTGACATGCCTACCTCTCTCGAAGACCTGCAGAAAGCTTGGGTTCAGTTGAAGGAAGAACGAGACATCTTTGAAACCCAGTATTACGCCGGTGAGAAGAAGGTTATGGAGCTCACCAAACTGCTTCAAGAAGAGAAAAACCTGAATACCTACATTGATCCAAAGAGGATGCGTTCAGTCTTTTTGTCTTAGGAGTTTTTGCTGTATTTTGTTTCTTTCTTTATAAGCCCGAGGAGGCATCATGAATTCAAACTTGGTTTTATTTAATATGACGTGTGTTCCTTTTTTGGTTTGAACAAATTTAAATCTCTAAATTTCCTTGAAATCATTTGCATATTGCATCTTCATTCATCATAACATCATACAGGTTTCTCATAACAGGTCACCTTATCCTTCTACTGTTTATTTCAGTGAGATGGATGTTGAACAGACTGTGAAAGATCTTCAGGCGCAGAATGCCCAGTTTCAACAAATTCTCATGGCTCTGACAAAAGGACAAGAGGAGTTGAAGACTCTGCTGGCCAAAGAGAAGAAGAAGAAAATGAAGAAACCAACCGATGTTGTAATCATGGGAGGAAGGTTTAAAGGACAGACCAGGCGAACTTTAGACTTTGCAACATCGTCAGGAAAAGGAGATAATAAAACCCAAGAAGTGAACAACGACCCAGCATCCGAAGGAGAGGAAGAGCCTGATTACTCTGAGGAACAATATCCTCCTGCTGATGATAAATACAAATAGTTAGAGGATCGTTTGAATGCTATGGAGATTCAGAGGGTACCCGGTTTGGACTTTGAAGAATTAGGACTCATCTCGGGGGTTGTCATCTCACAAAAATTCAAGGTCCCAACTTTCGCCAAGTATGATGGTGTCTCTTGCCCGAAACTACATCTAAGGTCATATGTCAGAAAGATTCAACCCCACACGGCTGACAAGAATCTGTGGGTGCATTTCTTCCAAGAGAGCCTATATGGGACGTAGTTAGATTGGTTCTATCAATTGGAAGGGACCAATGTTCGCAATTGGGAAGAGTTGGCCGCCGCTTTCTACAAACAGTATTAGTACAATGTTGATTTGGCTCCGGCTAGGACGCAGTTACAAAGCATGTCTATGGGAAAGGGTGAAGGTTTTAAAACCTATGCTTAAAAATGGAGGGATCTCGTAGGTAGGGTTCAGCCCCCTCTATCCGACAGAGAATTAGTGGATATGTTCCTAGGCACCTTGTCAGGACCATTTTTCAATCACCTGATTGGGAGTTCCTCAGCTGGGTTCACCGAGTTAATCATGACTGGTGAGTGGGTCGAGGCCGGCATAAAAATCGGCAAAATTCAAAGAGATGCATCCTCGAGTATGGTGAAGAAGCCCTTTGTTGGAAAGAAGGAGGTCAGTGTTGCATATGATTATAGAAGTCAAAACAAAACCGACCGTCGTCCGGTAGTAGGGGCTGTCATGATTTCTAACCCTGCGCCAAATCAGTAGCGAAATTATCAGCCCAAACCAGAAGCGCCCATGAGACGATTTACCCAGATTAACATGACCATGTCTCAAGTTTTGCCACACCTTCTAAAGACCAATCTAGCAACTTTAAAGGAAGCTCCCAAGAATCCCAATACTGCTTCTCCTTGCTACAACCCGAACGCCCGATGTGCCTATCATTCTGAAAGCCCGGGGCATGATACAAATGATTGTTGGGCCTTAAAGAACAAGGTGCAAGACCTTATCAATGCAAAAGAGGTTGAATTTGATCCCTCAGAAACGCCTAATGTAATAACGATGCCAATGCCCAAACATGGCCAAGGTATCAGCGCCATTGACGATGATCGTTTTGTTTCCTCTGTGAATGACTTAGTTACTCCTCAGTTGACCATTAAACATAATCTACTGCAAGTCGGCTTGTTCCCAGGCTGCGATGAAGATTGTCACTTATGCAAGTCTCTATTGAATGGTTGTTTGTTACTAAAGATAGGCGTCCAGCGCCTGATGAGTAATAAAGAAATCCTATTTGAAAAGCTACCTCTTATCAAAAGTTCTTATCAAGATGTTTCGATAATCACCATTTTCGACAATCCTCCCAGGGTCTCCACCAAAAGACCCGTCAGGATTACATTTGTTCCCATATCTGCACCCTTAATCATCACTATGCCAAGACCAATATCATACTCCTAGGATAAAGTTGTTCCCTGGAGTTATGGGGCTGACGTTTATTACTTTGGTGTCAAGCAAGATCATTTGGTTGTCAAAGACGAAGTTGTGAGAGATATTGATCCCGATATCGGTAACATCACTGGGACCAGCAAAATAACAAGAAGTGGAAGAGTCTTCTCGCCTGAGATTTCTCCAAAGACCGTTGCTACTCCAGTGATCATTACTACTACCACTCCTAACGACACTCCCAGTGATACTCCTACTGTTATCCCTGTTACCGACACAAGGGGCAAAGAGGCTTTGATTGAGCCTGCCCAAGCAAGAGAATGTCCCGAGGTCATTCTTGAAGCTTCCAGAAAAGAAATAGAAGAAATCCTGAATATAATCAAGAAAAGTGACTACAACATTGTAGAACAATTGGGGAAGACCCCCTCAAAGATATAATTGTTGTCCTTACATTTGTGTTCTGAAACTCACGCCAAAGCCTTGGTAAAGTTTCTTAAGACCGCCCACGTGCCCCAAGAGACTTCCATCGACCAATTTGAAAATTGTGTGGCCAGTCTAACTGCTGATAACGGATTGGGCTTTTCCGATGCTGATTTAACCTCTAAGGGAAGGAAGCACAACGATGCCTTACATATTTCCATTGAATGCAGGGGTACCACACTTGCCCACGTTCTGGTGGATACTGGCTCATCATTGAATTTCTTGCCCAAAAATGCTCTCGGCCGACTGAATTGCGAGGGGCTCATCTTGAAACCTAGTAACATCATAGTAAGGGCCTTTGATGGCTCCAAAAGGACAGTACACGGAGAAGTTAACATCCCCATAAAAATTGGGACTCAGACTTTTGACTCAATTTTCTATGTGATGGACATCCGCCCTTCGTACTCTTGTCTGTTGGGTCGACCCTAGATCCATGGTGCTAGTGCTGTCACTTCTACCCTACACCAAATGCTAAAATACCCGATCAATGGAAAGATTGTTACAGTTCACGGAGAGGAGGAGTACATGGTTAGCCATCTGAACTCTTTCAGGTATGTCAAAATGGATGGTGAATTCATAGAGACTCCCTGTCATAACTTTGAGGAAGTTCCAGCAACGGTCGCGGCAATCAAGTCTACTCTAAAGGCCCCGAAGATTACCAGACCTCCATTGAAGATGGCCTTGTTGAAATATGCTCGAGCAGTAGTTGAAGAGGGAGGATGACTATCTGGGGTCAGCTTCTGGATATTCCCTACAAGTCCGACAAATTTGGGTTGGGGTTCACTTCAGAGGCCCAAAAAGTTGTTTGACGTTCTCGCACTGGGGGACCACCTCTGCGTATCAGCAATCAAGGAGTCAATGCAATAGAAGACAGTGATGGCAGTTGTGATATGGACGATTGGATTTTTCCAACCATCGACGGAGGGCTCAACAATTGGGAGGCCAAAGATTTCATTCCTATTACTTTTATTCAAGAGTAATTGTCTCTTAATATTTTCAGGCTTGTAATATCTAAACAATTCACTTTTTAAAACCTTGTGTCTTACCCGAGGCACAACGGTCCATTTGTGAGGGTTGTCACTTCATTCTCATATGTCATTAATGAATCATGGACGTTTTTGCATCAAATTTTGTTTTCTTTGTTTTTTCTTTCTTACATTTTATTTCTTTCAAAGGTATCTATGCTCTTACACGCACTCACTTATTAAAAATGAAGATCCACATCCACTCAGAATCCCATGGGAAATAGTTCTGCTATGGCCAATTGTGACTTTGAAAATCCGATCTACCAAGCCGATGATGAAGGTGAGGAAGATTATGAAGTGCCAGGGGAGTTTCCAGGTTGTTGCAACAGGAAGAAAGGACCCTTCAGCCACACGAAGAGCCGGTCGAAACAGTTAACTTGGGAACTGAGGAAGACAAGAAGGAGGTCAAGGTGGGTGCCAATTTGGAACCCAGTGTCAAGGAGTGCCTGATTCAGTTATTACACAACTATGTTGAGATCTTTGCCTGATCGTATGAAGACATGTCGAGACTTGATGCAGACATTGTGGTACATCATCTACCTACAAAAGAAGATTGTCCCTCAATAAAGCAAAAGGTCCGTCGCATGAGGCCCGATATGTAGGAAAAGATCAAAGCAGAAGTCATGAAGCAATTTAATGTTGGATTTTTGGCTGTCACCTCTTATCCCCAATGGGTGGTCAATGTTGTTCCCGTGCCCAAGAAAGACGGTAAAGTACGAACGTGTGTGGATTACAGAGATTTGAATAGGGCAAGCCCCAAAGATGATTTCCCACTTCCCCATATCGACATTCTAGTTGACAATACGGCACAACACAAAGTGTTTTCCTTCATGGACGGTTTCTCAGGAAACAACCAAATCAAAATGGCGCCTGAAGATATGGAGAAAACGACCTTTGTTACACAGTGGGGCACATTTTTCTATAAGGTCATGCCATTCGGACTAAAAAATGCTGGGGCAACTTTTCAGCGCGCCATGGTAGCTTTATTTCATGACATGATACATCATGAGATAGAGGTCTACATGGACGATATGATAGCTAGATCACAGACGGAAGAAGAGCACCTTGATCACTTACAGAAGCTGTTTGAGAGGCTGAGGAAGTACAAGTTGAGATTGAATCCAAACAAGTGCATGTTCGGAGCACGGTCTGGTAAACTCTTAGGCTTTATCTTCAGCAACAAGGGTATTGAGGTTGACCCTGCCAAGGTTAAAGCGATACAAGAGATACCATCTCCTCGTACTGAAAAGGAAGTGAGAAGATTCTTGGGACGTATGAATTACATAGCCAGGTTTGTTTCTCACCTGACAGCTACTTGTGAGCCAATCTTCAAACTCTTGAAGAAAGATCAAGTAGTCAAATGGAATGACGAATGCCAAGTTGCTTTTGACAAAATCAAAGAATACCTGCAAGAGCCTCCTGTGTTGTTTCCACCTATCGAGGGAAGGCCATTGATCTTATATCTAACTGTTTTAGAAAACTCAATGGGGTGTGTGTTGGGGCAGCATGACGAGTCTGGTCGAAAAGAGCATGCTATTTATTACCTGAGCAAAAATTTTACCGACTGTGAAACGAGATATTCATTGCTCGAGAAAACTTGTTGCGCTCTGGCATGGGCTGCTCGCTGGCTGAGACAGTATATGCTGACTTATACTACTTTGTTGATATCTAAAATGGATCCAATAAAGTACATCTTCGAGAAGCCCGCTCTTTCTGGGAGAATAGCGAGATGGCAGATGATCCTGGCAGAATATGACATACAATATACTACCCAAAAATCTATAAAGGGTAGTGTATTAGCTGATCACCTTGCTCACCAAGCTGTGGAAGACTATCAGTCCATGAAGTTTGAGTTCCCGGATGAAAACATCATGACACTAGGCAACTGTGAAGAAATCAGGCCATATGACGGACCTAAACAAGGATCCTGATGGACCCTGTTCTTTGATGGGGCATCCAATGCACTTGGAAACGGTATCGGTGTTGTACTTATATCTCCGGAAGGATGTCATACTCCCTTTACTACCAGACTTTGCTTCAACTGTACAAACAACATGGCAGAATACGAAGCATGCATCTTCGGTCTCAAAGCTGCTATAGACTTGGGGATCAAATACTTGTATGTATTTGGAGATTCAACTTTGGTCAGCAGTCAAATCAAAGGGGAATGGGACACCAAACACCCCAACCTTATCCCTTATAAAGAACATGTGTTGACATTTTTGCCGCATTTCGAGAAGATTACCTTCGAGCATTTCCCGCGAGAAGAAAATCAGCTAGCAGACGCATTATCTACAATGTCATCTATGTTTAAACTTAATTGGGATAACAAGACTCCTCAAATCACCATTGAGTGGGTGCATGAACCAACCTACTGTCACGAGGTCGGTACTGAAGAAGTAGTGGATCGACCTTGGTTCCACGAAGTTAAAAGGTATCTCGAGTCTCAGGAATATCTAGAAGGAGCTTCGGTGAATGACAAGAAGTTCCTAACAAGATTCTCGGCTAAATTCTTCCTTAGTAACGACATTTTGTACAAACGCAGTCATGACTCTGTGTTGCTTCAGTGCGTAGACAAGGCTGAGGCTGAAAGAATCATGGTTGAATTACACAAAGGCACTTTTGGCACCCATTCCAGTGGGCATACAATGGCAAAGAAAATCCTACGGGAAGGCTATTATTGGTCTACCATGGAGGCAGATTGCTACCAACACTCTCGAACTTACCATAAATGTCAGGTTTATGCGGATAAAGTGCACGTACCTCTGGTTCCTCTAAATGTCTTGACGGATCCTTGGCCCTTTGCTATGTGGGGAATTAATATGATTGGGGAAATCAAGCCAACAGCCTCCAATGGACACCGCTTCATCTTAGTAGCCATCGACTATTTTACAAAGTGGGTTGAGGCAGCTTCCTTTGCTTCCATTACCAAGAATGTGGTCGCCCGGTTCATCAAACAGAATCTCATCTGTCGGTACGGTATCCTAGAGAGAATCCTAATTGATAATGGTACGAATCTAAACAACACTATGATCACCGCCTTGTGCGAGCAATTCAATATTCGGCATCACAATTCTTCCCCTTATCGGCCAAAGATGAATGGTGTTGTCAAAGCTGCAAATAAAAATATTAAGAAGATTATACAGAAAATGACAGTCACATACAAAGACTGGCACGAGATGTTACCATTCGCTCTCCACGGGTATCGTACCACAGCTTGCACATCAACTGGGTCAACACCCTATTCTCTGGTATATGGCATGGAGGTTGTCTTGCCTATTGAGGTCCAGATCCCCTCTCTAAGAATCATGAAGGATGCTGGTTTGAATGAAGAAGATTGGATCCAGACTCGGTTTGACCAACTAAACTTGATTGATGAGAAGAGGCTTACAGCTATCTGTCATGGTCAGATGTACCAAAAACGCATGATCAAAGCTTTTAATAAAAAGGTCAAATGTCAGGTATATCGGGTCGGTGACTTAGTAATCAAGTGTATCATTTTGCCACAAGGTGATCCCAGGGGCAAATGGACCCCTACATACGAAGGGCCGTTTGTAATCAAAAGCATATTCTCTGGTGGAGCAATGATCCTGACCACTATGGATGGTGACGACCTTCCTCACTCTGTCAACGCATACATAGTTAAAAGATACTACGTATGATAAAAGACCCGCTAGGTTGACTGGCCTAGGCAAAAATAAGGGCTTCCCGACGAACCAAAAGGGTTCGGGCAAAAATAAGGGATGAAAATTAAAAAAATCTGTATACCCGACAAGTCGAAAACCCAAAAGGACGACTTGGGAAAAAAAGGGTATCTCGGTGGGCTGAAAACCTGAGAGGGCGGTCCAGGAAAAAGTTAAGGATTAAAGCGTATGACTATGTCTCGTTGGATCATCTAACAGACAATCTTCAGCATTAACCAATCAACTCAAACAGCTCTAAATCAATCCAATCAACTTCGCCGAGGCGACAAGTGGACAAGATATACGGAGACATAAAGACTATAGCAGAATGGGAACCCCATGAGACTATTTCACATAGCTATCTTTTCTTTGTATCAATTTTCATTTTTTTACGATGACATTCTCTCGCTAGAATGCTCGTCTCATTGTACAAAATACTTATTCAAGTTAATACAAAGATATCCCTTTGGAAGTGCAAAACCATTTGTTTTCTTTTTTCTCTGTTTCTGTGTCTTGTTTACAAAAATGTCCAATGATTTATTTTTGAGCATATGCATTTGAACATGATTACTGTTACAAATAAACAAAAAAAAACAGAAAGACAATTACTAATGACTTTGATAAATAGGATAATATCAATAAGCCATTCCATAAGATCCCCGCAAGCACATTTTCCAGCAGGAGCGGAAGCAAATACATCCTACCACGGAATCACTAACATATCCCCAGCATGCAGCCTGTTGGTATCAAGCGGTCTCATATTCCTGACAGAGCAAAAAACTTCCAACTACCGCTCCAGAGGTTCTCTAGTAAGTTGCCCAGCTTCTCAGATTTCCCCAACAGAATTTCACGAAGTCTACAAGCGATGTCCGGCTTTTCCCTTCTACAACAGAGTTTACATTTGGAAACTCACCCATCAGTGCTTCAGAAGGGATTTATTTTCCCCGCTTCCAGCAACGCCACGGCATAAACAATATTTAATTCCATACATTTGCACCCATATGTCATAACATTGACAACTCAAGTACATATCGTGCAATCTCATTCATTTTGAGAGGAAAATATCACCCCATGCATCGCATACATCATAGCATTGCATACAATTAACTCTTCACCTTTTGCAGGAAAGAGTCATTTGACAGGAAATCATCATCAACAAATTTTCAACAGACCAAGATTTTCAACAAGAAAAGATTGGTCGACCATCTACATAACAAAATATTTCTTCCAGACTCTTACTAGTTCAGATAAACCTTTCAACAGTTTATTCTGATTCATCTCTAGATATTTACTGGTTCAGATAAATCTCTCAACAGTTTATTCTGATTCATCTCCAAATTATTTCACTGGTTCAGATAAATCTCTCAACGGTTTATTCTGATTCGTCTCCAGATTATTTTCACTGGTTCAGATAAACCTTTCAACAGTTTATTCTGATTCATCTCCAAATATTTACTGGTTCAGATAAATCTCTCAACGGTTTATTCTGATTCATCTCCAGATTATTTCACTAGTTCAGATAAATCTCTCAACGGTTTATTCTGATTCTTCTCCAGATTATTTCACTGGTTCAGATAAATCTCTCAACGGTTTATTCTGATTCGTCTCCAGATTTTCACTGGTTTAGATAAATCTCTCAACGGTTTATTCTGATTCATCTCCAGATTTTCACTAGTTCAGATAAATCTCTTAACGGTTTATTCTGATTCATCTCCAGATTATTTCACTGGTTCAGATAAATCTCTCAACGGTTTATTCTGATTCGTCTCCAGATTATTTTCACTGGTTCAGATAAATCTCTCAACAGTTTATTCTGATTCGTCTCCAGATTATTTCACTGGTTCAGATAAATCTCTCAACGGTTTATTCTTATTTGTCTCCAGATTTTCACTGGTTCAGATAAATCTCTCAACGGTTTATTATGATTCATCTCTAGATTTTCACTGGTTCAGATAAATCTCTCAACGGTTTATTCTGATTCATCTCTAGATTATTTCACTGGTTTAGATAAATCTCTCAAGGGTTTATTCTGATTCGTCTCCAGATTATTTTCACTGGTTCAGATAAATCTCTCAACGGTTTATTCTGATTCCTCTCCATATTTTCACTGGTTCAGATAAATCTCTCAACGGTTTATTCTGATTCGCTCCAGATTTTCACTGGATCAGATAAATCTCTCAACGGTTTATTCTGATTCGTCTCCAGATTTTCATTGGTTTAGATAAATCTCTCAACGGTTTATTCTGATTCATTTTCTGTTAAAAAAATAGAAAAAAGAGAGAGATCGAGTTCAAACTTTCTGTCAATAATCATCTTTGGAGGGCATCTATAAGCCCATCTTCGACAATTCTCCTTTGCTTCTCCAAATGGCATCTTTAAGCCTATTTCCTTATGCAATTGACCAGTGCATCATCAAGCGCAAATTTCTGGGCACTCTAGTGTTCAATCATCTTCTACTTTCAAGCCACGAACGACAAACACGACAATCTCGCTTTTCAAGTTTAAGAAGATTGAACAGGAGCAGCTATTGTACCCCAAAATTTTCCCTCCCATTTTTCACTCAAGATGTTGTCCTAGGGTTTCTCAAACACCTAATTTGGTTCAGAAGTTGATCGGACAGATTCTCTTCCTAGGAAGTAAGTCAAACAATTAGGGTTTGACGTTTCTCAAAGAAAATTGAGTCTTCAGGGTTTCAAATGGTCTTCATAGGTCTTCATGTCTCCTCAAGGTTGTTTAAATCAATTTTCGAACCTCGCATTGCAAGTTTGCTCAATCAATGGTCCATATAACTGAAAACGACTACATTAACTTGAAAATTGCCCTTTTGCAAGAACAAATTCAAATGATCGTAACTTCTTCATTATTCAAAAATTTTGAATGGTTTTTCTTGCGTATGATTCCCCTTGATGCCATCTCAAATTCCTCTTCACAAATCAAGAACTGATTAAACGTAGAAAACCACCAGAAGTTCGAATGCGTTGACAGTCACTTCATGAATTTTGACCTAATTTCAAATAGCAGTCGTCTGATTTCTAGAATTGTGATTTCTTCAAATTACAAGACCTTGAGACGTTTATTTCTGCTCATGGTCATGTGTGATGTCGCTCATGGGTTTATCTTCAAAGAATTGAAGGAAAATTGTGCTTGGAGGACTTTGAAAGTTATCAAATCGTCGCAAGTCATTTGTTTGTTTTCAAAATGTTCTTAATCATCATTGACCTTGGAATTTGTAAAGGTTGATGAGGGTTCTCAAAGCATGATTGTTTAGCAATAAAGTCCAACTATTATCAAGCATGGCGTGCGAGTTTCATTCTGAATGAAAATTCGGTGTGGACAAAAGGCAAAGGTTAGGACTATCATTTAGATTACCATGGCTTTGGGATTAAGTTAACCAAGTTAGAATTTTTAAACATTTATTTTCTTTAGAAGTTTGATTGGAATACGAGACATATTGATTATTCAATCATTTGTGTTTGCTTAAAATCCAAGTTACCAAATAAAGATGTTTTAGTCCAAAACATTCAATTGAGAATTGCAAATTTAAATTCAAGTCTTGAACAATAAAATTCATTACAACAAATTTATTCAAAGCCTCATTTTATTATATTACAAATGGTTTAATTTACAAGTTTTTGTTACAAAGAACTATATGTTTTTGTCTACAAAGAAAGAACATTTATTTTGTTTCTTCAAATCACTGTTGTTTCATCTTCAAGTGACCATTCCCATCCTCGCTTGCTATCCACGCCTCATGTTCATGTAACAAAAGAAAAAAGAAGAAGTTAGCAAACAATAAGCATTGAGAAATTCAAGCAAAAATGAGTTCATCATTAGGGTTTTGCAACTTGGAATCAGAATATTTGTTTGTCTTTCATCACAATCCATTTCCCAATTGCAAATCACAAGAAAGTTACCTTTCTTGGTTCACAAGAAAGGAAACAAATGTACAAGTCAAACTGCCCAGCACAAAATAGCACACAGCATCACAGAAACAAGGCAGCATAAGGCAAAGTATAAGAGACAGCAGGCAGCAGGTTGCAATAGCATGCAAGCAAAAACCTGCAACAAAAACAATGCAGCAAGCAAGCTACCCAAGCTGCCTAAGGAATGCAAGCAAAAACCTGCAACAAAAACATAGCAAGCAAGTCAAAGGCTTCCCAAATAGCAGCAATATAGTAGCAAGGATAGGCTGCAAAATCAGATGACATACAAGCTAGCATCATCATTTTCCCTGTGTTGTAAAACCCTTCAGAATTTGGAGTAAAAAGCAAGTTGCTTTATTTCATGGAAAGATGAAAGAAGAAAGAAGATAGGTACAAGTTAGAGAAGTATCACCTAAACCAAAGAAACTGTCCAAAAACCTGCTACAGCCTGCTAACAATGCTGTAAAAATCAGCCCAACACTTGCTAGGTTATGCTGCCCATAACAGTACAAAGCATGTCATACCAAGTCCAACCATAACACAAAAATAGCAAAACAGAAACCTGCTACTCAAAGGTTCAAAACCAGCATATCAGAAAATATTCAAACCCACCAATATTCCCCCCAAAACCCACTCTCTTTGGATATAATACAAGGGTTCTGCGTTAACAAAAAGGGGGGAGAAAGCCAAAAACATTACAGAACCAAAGCTCACACCAACCTTTTGTCTCAAATAAACAACAAAAACCAGCAGTTTTTTTCAAGCATATACAGAACTAAAGCTCATCCAAACCCTTGTCTCAAATCCCAGAATAAACACCATAAAACCAAGAAGAGTCAAACCAAGGCAAGATACAAAGCAGCATATCAGAATACAAAAAAAAAACAACAAAATATACAAAAGAGACCAAGAGCAAAACCAAAAGCCAAGAGTAGAACCAGCAATCTGATTCCATCAACAACATAACCTCTCTTGAAACACACGAAAATCCCAGTATCCATCACCATAATTTGTACCAAACACAAACACATCCAAAAATGCAACAATCATACACAATCAAAAGAGGAGCCAAAAGTACGATATTTGAACTTACCTCCAAGGCTGAAAAAGAGGTAACTCATCGCTTGTTATTACCTTCTCTTTACCTTTTTGCAATTGCTGTATCGATCCAATTTTGGGGCTTTAGGTTTTCTCCGAGGATGAGGGTAGCTAGAGATAAGAAAGACAATGGAGAGTGAGATCGACATGCTATTAGAACAGAGGGGCATTGAGATGAACAGAGAGATGGCGAAGAGAAGATTAGCGTGAAAATTAGGAAGATAACAGGGAAGGAGGCGCTGCCTCGTTGTTGTTTAGGGTTCATGAACCCTTCTACAAACTTTGAAGAAAAAAAAAGGGCTGGGCCCGGGTATGGCCCGATCCGGTCCAAGCCCAGACCACTTTTTTTTTAAAGAAAAAAAACAACATTTACCTTTTTTGTGTAAAACAATTTTTTTTATTTCTTTGGGTTTTGCTGTTTCACAAGTTCTAAGCCCAATCTAATTTTTATTGCATACCCCAACATACTGCTTACACTCTTTGTTTAAATTATGTTTAGCTCTTTATTTTTGTCTATTTATTTTTTTCATTAGCTCAGTTAAGTAAGATTAATTAAATAATTACGTTTTGATTAACTAGAATTTTTTAGTTTAGTTCCATAATTAATTTAATAACTCTATTAGTTTAGATTTAGTTTTAATAAATAAAAAATGCAATTTCAAGATTAGTTAATTTTCGTAATTAATTTAATTTAGGACTTAGTAAATAATTTTTACTAATTATGTTTGCTTAAGCTTTAATTTTCTTATTTAATTTCTAAATAACAAAACCCTAAAAATACATACATTTGATTTAACTCTTAAGCTAATTAATAGAATGGATTTTTCTATATTTCTTTCCAAACTTTTCAAACAAATAACAAGAATCTTATTTCCTTGCTTTGTTAATTAATTTTTATTTGTATGACTTCAATTAATCGCTCAAAATTCGATTTGGTTGTATTGTTTGTTATTTGGACTTGTTAATCGTGTTCGATTCATCTCCATTTGTAAAAAAATTGTACCCCCATTCCCGAAAACTATGTAATAGTGTAGAATTTCAATTTCCGCAACTTATTGTTTTCTTTATACTGTATAGTAATTAGGTGTGTATGGGGTAACCTCTAGGGTAACCTCGCTTGTTGCCTCGGAAACACATCCATGTCCCTCGAATACGGGATGTTTTAGAAATTCCCCTTAGATAAAAAGATCGTAGTCCCTCGATGACCCTCGACGTTGCCTTCGATAAAATGATCTCGTCCCTTACGAAAATCGCTAAAACATCTCATAATTTGCTTTCGATGACTGTAAAATTGACCCGCGCCTGTCCCTTCATATCCAACGATAGGGCTTCTTACCAAATCAATGGTAAGAAAGCAACATTAAAAGGAGGAAGAAAAGAAAAATTGAAAACCTTTCGAGTAAATAGATTCGCTCCTAGTTACTCGTTTGCTCACGACAAAAACATTTTTACACCCACACTTTCATCTCAAAACATTTTCAAAAGATAAAATGTTTTGCATACGTTCTTATAGAGACGAGAACCATTGCAAAACATCTTTTTTTCAAAACCACTTTCGAAAAAATGTTCCATAAACACATCTTTGAACCACTTTTCGAAACAAAATTTTGTACAGGTTCTTATAGAAACGAGAACCATTACAAAGACATTTTCAAAATAATTTCAAAACCCACACAACAAGCACACTGTAAAAGCAAAAGTACGTGATCTATACGAGTAACTAAGAGCCCGTGGAAAACCATGGATGAAAAGGGTGCTAATACCTTCCCTTTTCATAATCTACCCCCCGAACCCGAGAAATAATCTCGAAAGGTCTTTCCTGTGCTTTTTTACCTTTCCTTTTGGATAAAAGAAAAGTCGGTGGCGACTCTTGCTATCCGCACAAATTCAATCAAAACGCAAAACACCAAGTCAGTTCTCCCACCGTATCACACCGAGTCTGCATTACTTAACATTTTTTCACAAAATTTAACAGAAAAGACCAATTAGACTAATCGAAGTGTTTTAAAGGGACCAACATGTAATGTTTTTTTACTTAAGGGATTGAAGTGAAATATTAAATTAAGTTAAGGGACTAAAACATGCATTAATCCTAAAAAAATTTACTCTATAACACCATATACATGCACCACTTGTATACCAATCTCCTTCACCAAATTATTACTGAACTCACTACCAAAAGTTTTAACTGTTGGACATGTGACTTCATACACAAGACGGGGGGGGGGGGGGGGGGTATATTGTATGGTTCAAAAAAATTGGTTTAGAAAAACTTTTAGGATAAATATCAGAGTTTAAAAACATTTAAAATATTAAGAAGCGGAAAATAAATTGCAGAATTGATCTTGACAGTATCCAATAAACTTTGAGAGAATTTAGTAGGAAATACTTACTAACCCCCTTACTCAAGGAAATTGGTTTACTTCCGACCAAACAATAAGACTTGGAATTTATCATTTTAGTCTTCTCTTCCAAATGGTGGATTGAAGTGGTTAGTCTCCTTTCCATGAATTAGATCGAAGCATTTAGTCCTCTTTCTACTAGAATCTTGGAGCAATTATTCTTATTTCTATCAGAATCTTGTAGCGGTTAGTATCAAGCTTCTAAGCAAAAACTTTGTTAGACGGCGACAACTTATCTAAAGAGGGTAAATAGATTCCCAAAGTAAAAATTACTTTTTAAAATTATGTTTTGAAAAACGAATGAAAAACTATGGCGAGCGGAAGATTTAGCCTAGATCAAATAAGTCATCTAAACTGAACTGATTATTAGAAACTCATATATGCGCAATATACTGAATGGAATACAATACAATGACAAGAAACTTAATAATACAATAACATCAATTTATCTTGAGCCTGATCAAGTAACACGATAACATCAATTGATTCACTGTCTCACACCACTCCTTTTTAAGAATCATCATTCTTCAAAGCTTCCACTCAATCAAATTCAATTGTGAATTATCGTATCCCAAGATTTCCAAATGATTCACCGTCTCACGCTACTCCTTTGATAAAACCCAGCATTCTTCAAAGTATTCACTCGATTGAATCCAATATTTGTGGAATATTATACAAACCCCCAAATCAACAGTATGATATTAGAGGATAACCCTTAAGGTTTTTCCCAATGAAACCCCCAAAAATTCTCAACCCAATATTAGGTTACACCAACATAAATTGAACATTATCAACACAAGTCTAGATGGCACCCAAACAAAGAATGGTTATGTATAAAATTGCAGCGATGGAAAAACTTATGACGATGCATTTCGTGTCTTCATGAAGACTCCACCTTTTTTATGATGGCAAAACTTGCGACGATTGTGATACGGTGGGAAGAACTGACTGTTTTTGGAATGTTGGTTCGCGTTTGCGTTTGTTTTCGCAAAATGTCGCGGTAAGTAAGAGTCGCCACTGACTTTTATTTTATCCAACAAGGAAAGGAAAAAAGCACAGAAAAATTCCTTTTTCGAGATTTTCTAAGTATGGGGGGTAGATTATAGAAAGGGAAGGTATTAGCACCCTTTCTATCCATAGTTATCTACGGGCTCTTAGGTACTTGCTCATCATTTTCAAAAGTGTTTTCTTTGTGCTTGTGGGTTTTGAAAAGTTTTTGTTTTAACTTCGACTTAACTCTTACTTCTATCTTCAAGAGTGTAATGAAGTGTTTTGAAAACTTTGTTTGTAAAAGAGTGTAAGTGTGAAAAAAAATTTTTGGAATGAGCAAGTACTTAAGAACTAATCTACCTACTCGAAAAGGGAATCATTCTATGCTAATTTCCTTTAGACAATGCTATCCCACTATTAGTGAGTAGGTAGCACCGTCGTTGGAGTTTTGAGGGTCAATTCGAAAGAGGGACATACGGTCACTAAAGTAATGTTAGGACGTCTTAGCCGTAACCCTAATGTCTTAGATCATTTGTTCGAGGCAACAATATCCAAGGCAACCATTTTGAGGCAACTATGATCTTTTAGACAAGAGGACGACCTCTAAAACAACCTATACTTAATTATCATTTACGAAGGCAACCAAGTGGGGTGTACCCTAGGAGTGCACATGTGCGAGTATGTTGATTTCAGTTATTTTTATCTTTGCACATGTTTAGGGTGATCTAACTGATTTTAGATTAAACATTCATTCTTGTCATGCAAACCCTATTATCAAACATCTAGCAGTTGTATATTTGTAGAAATTAAAGGTGCGGAATTTAAACTAAATTATTACAAGGCGTCGGGTATTTACATCGCCAAAAATAACCCTTTGAAATTTAAAAGCGGGAAAATAAATAAATGTCCTAATTATTTATTACAAACCGGGAGCAGATACAATTATTTGAATAAAGAAAAATAAAACACGCGACGCGAAATTAAATCAAATGCGAAGTTTAGGGTTTTGACCCTTTTAATTAAAAGAAAATGTTTTTTTGTTGTTTTTATTTTTAAGAAAAGAAATTAAATCCTAAAATTAAAGGCTAAATTAATTATTAAATTAATTAATTAATGAAAAATATTAAATGACATATTTTTGGAGTTTTTGTTAATTTAGGAAAGAAAAAAAATAATTAAACTAATGTGAAAACCTAATTGATTTCTAATTAATTTTAAATATTTGCAAAATAAATGAAAGTTATCTAGAATTAATAACCTAATTAAATTAATTAGTATTTATTAAAAAAATAAAATTCTGAATTTTAATTGGACATAAAATATTTTTGTGATTTTTTTGATAAAAATAAATTATTTATTGGTTAGTATTTAATTAAATAAAATAAAATAATTAAGAGAAATAAACAAAATATAAAAAAATAAAAAAAAAAGTAGAGAATGGGCCTGATTTTTGAGGGTGTCAATAGCAATTTTTCTGGCCCATTTGTGAAGTCCACATTGACTTTTCTGATCCAATGCGCTGGCGTTGACTTGGTCTTTTGGTGCACCCTCAGTGGTGGCCACCAGATCTGGCCATCTGGCCATCTGGCGTGCTGGATGGTGAATGTCCATGGTGGGTCTTAGGCTTAAGCGCATACTGGATTTCCTACAAGAAAATGTTATAGAGAAAATAGGGGGACCTGGGATTCGAACCCAGGTCCTGAGAGGAACTCCATACACTCCCTTGCCACCACGCCACTTGTTCCTTTTTGTTAATATAATACAAATAAATGATAATATAATAAAACAAGAATTAGTGGCCAGAAGTAAAAAAAAACGCGCGCTTGTTTGAATGGACGAGTGGTGGGGTGACAAGTCAGCGTCCCCTTCCCTTAATCGTGGCTAAAAACTCTGAAACCTATACCTACGGACGTTGTCCTTCAGTACAAGTCAGGTTCATCCCAAAATCTCGTACAGGCCATGGAAATTATTTCTAAGACCATGGTTGAGGTCGTCTCATCCTCCTGATTGCAACCATGCCCATTATGAAGGCTAATTATTCCTGAAACAAAAAGCCCTAAAAAACTCCAAGAAAACCTAACAATGGTGATTCACGGTATAGGTTACATAAATGAAATTGGCTATTGGCAAAAGCTTGCAAACATCATGGTGATCAAGAATATGCAATTATTTTACATTATAGATGCAAGAATAGTGTTAATCGATTTCAAGAACATAGGGGTTCCGTGAACGACTTACAGTGCCTGAGAGGGATCAAAAACACCTGGTTTTGATTGCTTAAGGTTGTGGAGACTACCAGGAAACGATTGAGATCGTTAAAGAGCCTTGAAACTGCCTCTAAGAGTGATTTCGAACTCACACTTTTTGCTTGTTTTTGAAAATTCTGTTTTGGCTCTATGCTTGATCTCCAACCCTGATTTTGATATGTCTCTCCTCCTTATGTATTGTACAATGCATTAGGGTTGATTACCTTGCCCAAATCTTCCTCTTTCAATGACTTTGATATTTGATTTGATCCTCCTTTAAAGCTTTCCAAAATTGGCTTATTTTGAATCTTTTTGTGCACACAAGCTTTGATGCGAGTTTGGAATGGTGCTAGCTGTCCAATGAAGCCTGAAATCATCAAAAGATCTTTGGTTTTCAATATTTTTGATTTTATTTGATTTAATTTGATTTAAAATGAATTAATTCAAATAAAAATCAAATTAAATAATAAAAATATGATATGGACACATGGCCAAGGCTAGAGCACGTGGGATATAATTCCAATTTAAAACAAGTGAAAAAGAATGGGCCCATTTGGCAAAATTTGAAGTTTTAAGCATAGTTGACTTTTGGCAATTTTGCAAAAAAGTCCAACTTTAACAATGCATAACATCCTCAATTTTGACTCTTTGGAGGTGTTCTGGGACTTTTTGGAAAGCTTGAGATGTCCTCTAACCAATCCTTTTTGTCTCATCTCAATTTGATATTCCATGCTCAAGTTTGAAGATTTGACAAAAAAGGTGTTTTTGTTGACTTTTCAAAATGACCTATAATGTCCAAATTCATAACTTCTTGTGAGTGCATATTTTGAACTTGGGAGATGAAGATGGATTGTAAGGAATTTCATTATCTTCAAAATGAGCTTTGGATGGGTCATTTCGTATAAAGTATGAGAAAGTTATGCTTGGTCAAAGTTGGGTTGACTTTTCTTACAAAACCCTAATTTAGCAACTTTTGAATCCTGATGAATTGTGAGCAATCCTTGATGAATCATGATCAAACCTTGATCAAATGATGAAATATACTTCAAAATTAGAATTTTGACAAAAAATCCTGAAGTTTGACTGTATGTAGGTCACAGTTGACTTTTGCGCTAGCATAGTCGATTTTTGGACCTTTGAGCAATTGACTGAGCAAACTTTCTCTGCAAGGCTTGAAACTTTACATGGATGATCTTGAGAACATATTAGGACAATGTTGAGCACTTGGGGTCACTTGGACTCAAGGATCTTGATGCAACATGAAACCCTAATTTTGGGGTAGACTGTCTTAGGGGAGGGCTTGTCTGGCCAACCCTTGGACTTCCTTTAGCAACTTGGAGATCTTTCTTGCAATGTTTTTTTGAGAAATATGAGAGGGCAAATTTTGGGGTACAACAGCTGCCCCTGTTCAATCTTCTTAAACCTGAGGATGTAGATTGGCTTTCGTGCCTTTCGTGATCCGAAGGTGGAAGATGATTGAACACTAGAGTGCCCAGAAATTTGCACTCGCATGAAGTGGTAATCGTCTTGTGATATCGGGAATGGGCTTATAGATGCCATTTGGAGAAGTGTCGATCGCATAAGAGATTCCTTAGCGAGAGCTTGTATACCTGTTGTTGAGGAAGATTTCGCTGGGGAAGTCTGATCTTTCGTGGAGAGAGATAGAATTTTAGGAGCTTCGTCGTTCGTCATTCTGCTGGTGAGTCGTCTCCATTGATATTTAGGAACTTTAATCGTCCGTACTCAACTGAGGAAATATTTTTGCTGAGATTTAGGAACCCATCCGTAATTCAACTGAGGCGTCGAGATTTAGGAACTCGTCCGTAATTCAACTGAGGTGTCGAGATTTAGGAACCTGTCTGTAATTCAACTGAGGAAACATCTTTGTCGAGATTTAGGAGCTCATTCGTAATTCAACAACTTTGCTAAGATTTAGGAACTTGTCCGTAATTCAACTGGGGGAATAACTTTGCTGAGATTTAGGAACATCATCCGTAATTCAACTGGGGAAATAACTTTGTTGAGATTTAGGAGCTCGTCCGTAATTCAACTAAGGAAACATCTCTGCTGAGATTTAGGAACTCGTCCGTAATTCAACTGAGGAAACATCTCTGTTGAGATTTAGGAACTCGTCTGTAATTCAACTGAGGAACATATCTGTCGAGATTTAAGAACTTGTCTGTAATTCGACTGAGAGAGTATTTATGTTGAGATTTATGAGCTTATCCGTAATTCAACTACTTTGCTGAGATTTAGGAGCTTGTCCGTAATTCAACAACTTCGCTGAGATTTAGGAACTTGTTCGTAATTCAACTGAAGAAGCATCTCATTTGAGATTTAGGAACTCGTCCGTAATTCAACTGAGGTAATATCTGTCAAGATTTAGGAGCTCGTCTGTAATTCAACAACTTCGTTGAGATTTAGGAACTTATCCATAATTCAACTGAAATAAGCGTTCTGTCGAGATTTAGGAATTTGTCAGTAATTCAACCGAGAAAATACCTTTGTCGAGATTTAGGAACTCGTCTGTAATTCAACAACTTTGCTGAGATTTAGGAACTTGTCCGTAATTCAACTGTGAAAACATCTCCGCTGAGATTTAGGAGCTCGTCCGTAATTCAACTGAGGAACATATCTGTCGAGATTTAGGAACTTGTCCATAATTCGACTGAGGTAGAAACTTCATAGCTTGAATTTTGTGAGAATTTAACCGTATCCTTCCTGAAAGATAAATGTTAGTTGTATGTAATGCATGATATGTATCAAGCAAATGATGTTCTCAAAATAAATGAGATTATGTCGTATGATGCGTATGCATGTCATGATGTATGAAAATGTGATGTTTTTATCTGGGGAAAATAAATCTCGGATAGCTGTTGGAGAAAAGAATGGAATTCTTCGTTTCCGCTGGAGATAGTGGATGAAGATGTTTGTGAGAATAAACCTGCAGGAGAGAATAACTCCGTTGGGGAATAAACTGATGAGAGAATGACTTTATGGGGAAGAGATGCTTTGTTGAAGATTCCGCTGATAAATTCAGCTGGGGATGAATTACCGTTGCTGGTGACAGTGAAACCTGTTGGGGATTGAATTCCTGTTTGTGAAAGGAAAGAACTCCGCTGGGGATGATTTTCCAATAGCGACCTTACTGGGGATAGCCCTTTTAGACTTTACTGGGGATGATCTTCTAGAGTCTATTGGGGACAATTCTTCAAACTCCACTGGGGATATTTTTTATACTCCGCTGGGGATGATAAGACTTTTCAATGCTGATGGTAGATAAACTCTGCTTGGGGAGAATAATACCAATTCATTCACAGATGCGAGTCTCAGCTGGGGAGAGTTAACATTATTGTCTTCTCCTTACTCTGCAGGGAGTGAATGTACTTTCAATCGTTTCCTCCAGCTAGGTCCATCCCTATACCTGGTGGACAGAGTAACTGTACAGTTTGTACATTTCTCGTTTGCCCCTGTTTCTGATATTACAAGTAATTGTCTTTTGTTTTGTATTGTAAATTTTAATGAGCAGAAATCAACGTTAAATGCATATATCAAAAACTGAACATTGGACGTTCTCGCAAAACAAAACAGAAAAAGAAAAACAGTTTGAAATTTCTTTGAAAATGAATTATATTGACTTTGAAGTTTGGCCTGTAAATAGGCATTTTTGTACAAGAGGCTGACGTCCTAGTAAGAGAACACCGCCGAACAAATAGAATTTATACAATTTGTGAAAAACAAAGAAAAATAGCTATGTGAATAATCCCACTGGGTTCCAACTCTGCTATTGCCTTTATGTCCTCGAGAATCTCATCACTTTGCTACTTGGTTGAAGGTAGATCAGATTGATTAGTGTCGTCCGAGCTTGATAGTCGATACTGAAGTCTGGTTGCAAGGTGATCCAATGAGACATAGTGTTACGCTTTGATCCCTAATTTTTTCCTGGACCGCCCTTTCGGGTTTTCAGTCCACCGGGATACCCTATTTTGCTCAAGTCGCCTTTTCAGGTTTTCGACTTGCCGGGTGTACAGATTTTTCATTTTCATCCCTTATTTTTTCCCGAACCCTTTTGGTTCACCGGGAAGCCCTTATTTTTGCCTAGGCCAGTCAACCTAGCGGGTCTTTGATTATGCGTAGTATTTTTTCACTATGTCTGCATTGAAGGGGTGAGGAAGGTCGTCACCGTCCATGGTGGTTAGAATCATAGCTCCTCCTGAGAAGATGTTCTTAACCATAAATGGCCCTTCGTAAGTATGGCTCCATTTTCCCCTGGGATCACCTTGAGGTAAGATAATGCGCTTGATTACCAGATCCCCAACTTGATACTCTTGTCATTTGACTTTCTTTTTAAATGCCTTGATCATCCATTTTTGATACGTTTGACCATGACAAATAGCGGTAAGTCTCTTCTCGTCGATTAAGTTCAGCTGATCAAGTCGAGTCTGAATCCAATCATCTTCACTCAAACCTGCATCCTTCATAATCTGAAGAGAGGGTATCTGAACTTCAATGGGCAAGACTGCCTCCATACCATAAACCAGGGAATAGGGTGTTGCCCCTGTTGACGTCCGCGCTGAGGTACGGTACCCATGAAGAGCAAATGGTAACATCTCGTGCCAATCTTTGTATGTCACCGTCATCTTCTGCACAATCTTCTTAATGTTCTTATTAGTCGCTTCTACAGCCCCATTCATCTACGACCGGTAAGGAGAAGAGTTGTGATATTGTATCTTGAACTTCTTGTAGAGTTCGGTGATCATCTTGTTGTTGAGATTTATACCATTGTCCGTAATGATCCTCTCTGGTACACCGTATCGACAGATCAGATTGTGCCGAATGAACCGTGCTACGACGTTCTTGGTCAAAGTAGCAAAGGAAGCTGCTTCAACCCACTTCGTAAAGTAATCAATTGCTACCAGGATGAAGCGATGCCCGTTAGACACAGTAGGTCTGATCTCGCCGATCATGTCGATGCCCCACATTGCAAAATTCCATGGAGCTGTCAAGACGTTCAGAGGAACTGGAGGTATGTGCACCTTATCAGCATAGACTTGGCACTTATGACAGTTCCGAGAATGCTGATAACAGTCGGTTTCCATTGTGGACCAATAATATCCTGCCCGTATGATTTTCTTTTCCATGGTATGTCCACTGGAATGAGTTCCGAAAGTACCTTCATGTAACTCCTTCATGATCCTTTCTGCTTCGTTCTTATCCACACATCGCAGTAAGGTTGAATCATGGTTACGTTTCTAAAGAATGCCATTGCTGATGAAGAACTTCGACGCGAACCTCCTCAGAAACTTCTTATCATTAACAGACGCACCCTTGGGGTACTCCTGAGCCTCAAGATACCTCTTTACCTCGTGAAACCAAGGTTTATCTGCTACCTCTTCAGTCTCAATGTCACAGCAATGTGCAGGTTCGTCCAACCTCTCAATAGTAATCTGGGGAGCCTCATTGTCCCATCTGACTTTGAACATAGAAGACAGCGTAGCTAGCGCGTCCGCCAACTGATTCTGCTCTCTTGGGAAGTGTTAAAAGGTTATCTCCTCAAAATGCGGAAGTAACGTCAACACATACTCCTTATAAGGAATAAGATTAGGGTGCTTCATATCCCACTCGCCTTTGATCTGACTGATCACTAGAGTGGAATTTCCTAATACAGTTAAGAACTTAATCCTTAGGTCAATAGCTGCTCGAAGACCCATGATGCACGCTTCATACTCCGCCATGTTGTTGGTGCAGTTGAAACATAGTCGGGCGGTGAATGGAGTATGAGAGCCTTCAGGAGATATGATCACGGCGCCAATGCCATTACCCAAAGCGTTTGAAGCTCCATCAAAGTACATAGACCATCGGGATCCCTCCTCAGGTCCTTCATCCGGTCCAGGTGTCTCACAGTCAGTCACTATTATGATATTCTCATCCGAGAACTCAAAGTTCATAGACTGGTAATCATCCATTGCCTAATGTGCCAAATGGTCTGCCAACACACTTCCCTTGATTGCTTTTTGGGTCGTGTATTGGATGTTATACTCAGTCAAGATCATCTGCCATCTTGCTATTCTTTCGGACAAGGCAGGCTTCTCGAAGATATACTTGATTGGGTCTATCTTTGATATCAATATAGTAGTGTGAGTCAGCATGTACTGTCTCAGCCGGCGAGCAGCCCGTGCCAAAGCGTAGCAAGTTTTCTCAAGCAACAAGTATCGGGTCTCGAAGTCGGTAAACTTTTTGCTAAGGTAATAAATAGCATGCTCTTTTAGGCCAGACTCGTCATGCTGCCCCAGCACGCACCCCATTGAATTATCGAGTACTGTCAGGTATAAGATCAGAGGTCTCCCTTCAAATGGAGGCATCAGAATAGGTGGCTCTTGGAGATATTCTTTGATCCTTTCGAAAGCGGCCTGACATTCATCGTTCCATCTTACCACTTGATCTTTCTTCAGTAACTTGAAGATTGGCTCACAAGTAGCAGTTAGGTGTGAGATGAATCGGGCGATGTAGTTCAAACGTCCCAGAAAGCCTCTGACTTCTTTTTCTGTTCGGGGAGCTGGCATTTCCTGTATAGCTTTCACCTTTGCAGGATCCACTTGAATACCTTTATCACTTACGATGAAACCCAACAGCTTACCAGACCTCACTCCGAAGGTGCACTTGTTCGGGTTTAACCTCAGCTTGTAGAACTTCAACCTGTCAAATAGCTTCTGAAGGTGGTCAAGATGTTCTTCTTCAGTCTGGGATCTTGCAATCATGTCGTCAACGTATACCTCAATCTCATGGTGAATCATGTCGTGGAACAAGCCGGCCATGGCGCGCTGATACGTTGCCCCAGCATTTTTCAATCCGAAAGGCATGACCTTGTAGCAAAAGGTACCCCATTGAGCAACAAAGGTTATCTTCTCCATATCTTAGGGAGCCATCTTAATCTGATTATAATCGGAGAAACCATCCATAAAGGAGAAGACCTTATGTTGTGTGGTGTTGTCAACCAGAACGTCAATATGAGGTAGAGGTAAATCATCCTTGGGGCTCGCCCTGTTCAGATCCCTATAGTCAACACACATTCGAACCTTACCATCCTTCTTCGGCACTGGAACCATGTTGGCCACCCACTGCGGGTAAGAAGTAACTGCTAGAAAACCGGCGTCAAACTGCTTCATCACCTCAGCCTTGATTTTCTCAGACATCTCTGGGCGCATTCGGAGAACTTTCTGTTTCACCGGAGGACAGTCTTCCTAGGTGGGCAGGCGGTGAACCACAATGTCGGTATCCAACCCAGGCATATCTTCATAAGATAAGGCAAAGATCTCAACATAGTCACGCAGCATCTGAATCAACCGTTGCTTAACACTAGGCTCCAGATTTTCACCAATCTTGACCTCTTTCTTGTCCTCTTCTGTACCCAGATTTACTGTTGCCACTGGCTCTTCATGCGGCTGTATAGCCCTCTCTTCCTGAAGTAACAGTCTAGCAAGTTCACCAGGCACTTCACAATCATCCTTACCTTCGTCCTCGGCTTGGTTGATCGGACTTTCGAAGTCATAATCGGCAGTAGCAGAGTCGTTACCAGTGGGATCCAGAGTGGATGTAGACTTGTATATGTGAGTGTGTGTAAAATAGTTATTTTGCAAGATAGAAAAGAAAGAAAAACAAGGAGCGCAAAATCCGTAATGCAAGAAAACGTCCATGGCTTTTATTAATGATATATGGAGATGACAAATATAAAGCCCTCACAAACAAAGCCATGGTGCCTCGGGTAAGACACCAGGCCGTAAAGTTAAAAAATTGTTTGTTACAAACTCAAAACAAAAGTCTCATTACTGGGTAATAAAAGAAACGGGAATAGAATCCTTTGCTGTCCAATTGCTTAATCCACTGTCGGCAGTCAGGTAAATCCAGCTGTCAATATCAAACTCTTCATCATCGTCTTCAATCGCATTCACTCCCGCGTCATGTTTAGGCATAGGTGTCGTTATGACATTAGGCTTTTCTGGTGCTTCGAACTCAATCTTCTTAGCTTCAATCAAATCCTGTACCTTATTCTTCAAGACCCAACAGTTATTCGTATCATGCCCCAGGCTATCGGAGTGAAAAGCACAGCGGGCGTTTGGATTGTACAGCGGTGATGTGGTGTTGGGATTCTTTGGGGCCTCCCTCGGAATCACCAAGTTGGTCTTTAGCAACTGCGGCAGAATTTGAGATAAAGTCGTGTTGATCCGATTAAACTGTCTTTGCGGCCTCTCGGTTCTTGGCTGATTGTTGCATTGAGGGGCAACAGTTGGTCTTGATATAACC
Organism: Vicia faba; assembly: GCA_948472305.1. Lineage (NCBI taxonomy): Eukaryota > Viridiplantae > Streptophyta > Magnoliopsida > Fabales > Fabaceae > Vicia > Vicia faba. The sequence goes on from OX451735.1 coordinate 404,032,959, forward strand.
ACCACATTAACCGCTTGGCGGCGCTCAGGTCAGCTCTGGCTTTTTGAACTGTAAATTGCACTAGACTCCTTCTTAAAAGGCTTCTTCTCGGTACTTGACGAAGCACCTTTCTGTATTTTTCCGCTCTTGATACCGGCTTCAACTCTCTCCCCAGTCATTATTAACTCAGTAAAACCTGACGATGAACTCCCAATCAGATGATTAAAATACGGACCAGACAAGGTCCCCAGAAACATATCCACTAACTCTCTATCAGCCAAAGGGGGTTATACTCTCCCAGCAAGGTCCCTCCATTTCTGAGCGTAATCTTTAAAACCTTCACTCGCACCCATAGACATACCCTGAAGTTGGGTACGCGTGGGAGAGAGGTCGGCATTATATTGGTACTACTTGTAAAAAGCAGCAGCAAGGTCTTCCCAATTACGGACGCTAGCTCCTTCTAGCTGATAGAACCATTCAAGTTGAGTCCCTGAGAGACTATCTTAAAAGAAATGGATCCAGAGGTTCTTATCAGCAGTGTATGGCTGGATCTTTCTGACATACGAGCGGAGGTGTAGCTTTGAGCAGGAGACCCCGTCGTACTTAGCAAAGATTGTGCTTTAAACTTGTGGGGAATCACCACCCCAGATGCCAAATCCAACTCTCCAAAATCCAGCCCAGGTATCTTCTGGATCTCCATCGCGCTTAACCGGTCTTCAAGTTGCTTATACCTGTCTTCGGCCGGAGGATACTGGTCTTCATCAAAATCAGTCTCATTGTCTGAAACCACGGGGATAGGAGCCCTCCTTTCTTCTTGGTTTTCTCCCCCTCTATATGAGTGGGATAAATCAACTTCATCCCGCAGCCTGTTCCCAAACCTGTGACCCATGTTCAGGAGGACTGTCTTCTTCTTCTTCTTCTTCTTATCCTTCAAGATAAGAGTCTTCAGATCTTTCTGCCCCTTGGCCAGGCTCATGAACATTTCCTGGAACTGGGCGTTCTGAGCTTGTAGAGCCTTGATAGCTTGATCAGTTGATGTTTCAGTAGACATGATGCTGAAATAAACAGCGAAGAAGATGAGAAACCTGTAAGGGTACCTGTAATGAGGTGCATGGGAATGAAATGCGTATGATATGATTTCAAAGACCTTAGGGAGATTCAAATTCGTAAACCAAAATGAAACACACTTTTATTAGATTAAAAACTTGAAACAATGTTTGCCAAATGCCTTTAAGGCGTTACAAAGAGAAAAACTGAAAAGTAAATCAAAACTAGAAATATCAAAAGACATCAACGCTCCCATGGTCGCTTTCCTCCCGTGCTGACATAGTCGTTGAGGACCTTCTCATTCTCCAACTGCCTTGTAAGCTTCAGGATCTTCCGTTCTTGTTAATGATACTTCTCTCTGTAAGTATCCCGCTCTTCCCTCAACTGGAACCAAGACCTCTTTAATTCCCCAATGTCAGTAGGCATGTATGGATGGAGGATAGTATGAGGAACCCCTTCTTCATCAGTACCCTCAACAATTACCAGTAAGACAGCTTCGTATGGCATTCCCAGCTTTTGAGCCTGGGTTCAAACCACCGGAGATACGGTTCCATTGGAAGAGAGGTCTTCATTCCTAGCTCGTGCGGATCAGACATGTGCACCCTGTTCCAAGCTCGTATGAATCTGCGACGATGTCCCTCAACATCCCCCATGAAATCAAAGACAATGTCTGGAAGCAGCAACTCATGAAGTCCGTCCCTCCTAACTCGCCCAAACTATCATAAGGCCAAACAAGGATTATAGGTAATTCCTCCCCTAATTCCAAGCAATGGAACATTGGGGTATTCCCCACAGCGATCAATAACAGCTACTTCTTCCATGTCTTTAGTACTCCAGATGATGTCTGTATGAGCAAGGGACATAATTATGTAGGCCCAACACATGCCTTCCTTGTTCTTCAAAATAGATTTGGGAGGTGAGAAATAAACCACCTCGCCAGCAATGATGCACAACATATAAGGGTTCCCCATTTCCGAGCAGTACGGGCATAAAGAGCATGTAGAATGTCACCTAAGAGAGTAGGCACCGGATTACGGGACATGAAGATCTTCACTGTGTTCACATCGACAAAAGAATCTGAATTAGGGAACAAAACCAAGCCATAAATAAGAAGATCCAGGATGTCTTTGAATGCTTGAAAATCTAAACTGTCCCAAAACTGTTGAGCCTGGTCAAACAAGAACTTAGCCAAGAAGCCTTTTGTCCCACTCCGAGTCTCCCAGTTAGACATTACCTCATCCTTTGTCAGATGTAGGGTTGTAGAAACATCCTCTGGCCTAAGAGCTATCTCCTAACCTGTAAATGGCGTCTGCTCTAGAATAGAAATACCAAGTAGATCAAAGAACTCCCCCAAAGTAGGGACCAACTGATAGTCCGGGAAAGTGAAGCAGTAGTATAATGGATCAAAGAAATGGCACAAGACACTCATCATCTGCTCATCCATCTTAGAAGTGACCAAACCAAGGAGGTGACCATGTCTTCTGACAAAGGAAGAAGTATCAGGCACCTTGGCAACCAAATCTCTAAGCTAAGTAGGAATTTGTATAAAGCTGGTCCGAATAGTATTTCTATGCATAGATGCCATGACCTACAAAACAGAACAAAGATGAATCCCATTGGTCTTTAAAATGGTTAGTCCAATGCAATATGCATGCAATGTCATGATTCATGATGTCATGATAGAAACACACCACAAGTATTCACAGATAGCAAACATGGTAAGGGTAAACAAGTCACACAGTAGCCCTTAGATTTCAGGCTGGCATGGAGTTTAGGTACTACCCTCTTTAAGTTTAGTTGGTTCAACCTGTCCTAGTAATAGTAACCGGGTTCTAGAGCATCTCAATATCATTGACCACCCTCGATCGTTCATAATTCCAATTTAGCAACCTTTTCTTGCAGCCAGAATCATCGCGAGAGTTTGGTCTCAATGAGTGTAGCATACTGCTACTTTTCTATGGCCAAGTTGGTCAATTATAGGTTCTAAGGTCAGTTGGAGCTTAATGACCCCTTAGCTGCCCCATATTCTCCTTGTTCCACCACAAGGGATATCGGTACAAACTAAAGTGCCACACCAACGTAGCTACTGCTTCAACCGTATCGGTCTACGTTGTACAGTTCCCTCACAATCTATTGCTACTTACCTAAAAGGTATCCCCCAGATCCGGGTTAGGATCTATAGTAACTCCGATTGAAACCCACAAAGATAAAGCATACAAATCAAGCAATTGAAAACATTATGATGAATTATTCCTAAGGTACACCCCACTTAAAATTATCCCCAGCAGAGTCGCCAGTTCTGTGATACGGTAGGAAGAACTGACTGTTTTTGGAATGCTGGTTCACGTTTTGCGTTTGTTTTCGCAAAATGTCGTGGTAAGAAAGAGTCGCCACCGAATTTTATTTTATCCAACAAGGAAAGGAAAAAAGCATAGAAAAATTCCTTTTTCGAGATTTTCTGAGTACAGGGGGTAGATTATAGAAAGGGAAGGTATTAGAACCCTTTCTATCTGTAGTTATCTACGGGCTCTTAGGTACTTGCTCATCATTTTCAAAATTGTTTTCTTTGTGCTTGTGGGTTTTGAAAAGTTTTTGTTTTAACTTCGATTTAACTCTTGCTTCTGTCTTCAAGAGTGTAATGAAGTGTTTTGAAAACTTTGTTTGTAAAAGAGTGTAAGTGTGAAAATTTTTGTTTGGAATGAGCAAGTACTTAAGAACTAATCTACCTACTCGAAAAGGGAATCATTCTATGCTAATTTCCTTTAGATAATACTATCCCACTATTAGTGAGTAGGTAGCACCATTGTTGGAGTTTTGAGGGTCAATTTGAAAGAGGGACATACGGTCACTAAAGCAATGTTAGGACGTCTTAGCGGTAACCCTAATGTCTTAGATCATTTGTTCGAGGCAACAATATCCGAGGCAACCATTTCGAGGCAACTATGATCTTTTAGACAAGAGGACGACCTCTAAAACAACTTATACTTAATGACCGTTTACGAAGGCAACCAAGTGGGGTGTACCCTTGGAGTGCGCATGTGTGAGTGTGTTGATTTCAGTTATTTTTATCTTTGCACATGTTTAGGGTGATCTAACTAATTTTAGATTAAACATTCATTCTTGTCATGCAAACCCTATTATCAAACATCTAGCAGTTGTATATTTGCATAAATTAAAGGTGCGAAATTTAAACTAAATTATTACAAGGCGTCGGGTATTTACATCGCCAAAAACAACCCTTTGAAATTTAAAAGCGGGAAAATAAATAAATGTCCTAATTATTTATTATAAACCGGGAGTAGATACAATTATTTGAATAAAGAAAAATAAAACGCGCGATGCGAAATTGAATCGAATGCGAAGTTTAGGGTTTTGACCCTTTTAATTAAAAGAAAATGTTTTTTTGTTGTTTTTATTTTTAAGAAAATAAATTAAATCCTAAAATTAAAGGCTAAATTAATTTATTAAATTAATTAATTAATGAAAAATATTAAATGACATATTTTTGGAGTTTTTGTTAATTTAGGAAAGAAAATAAAATAATTAAACTAATGTTAAAACCTAATTGATTTCTAATTAATTTTAAATATTTGCAAAATAAATGAAAGTTATCTAGAATTAATAACCTAATTAAATTAATTAGTAATTATTAAAAAAATAAAATTCTGAAATTTAATTGGACATAAAATATTTTTGTGGTTTTTTTGATAAAAAGAAATTATTTATTGGTTAGTATTTAATTAAATAAAATAAAATAATTAAGAGAAATAAACAAAACATAAAAAAAAGTAGAGAATGGGCCTGATTTTTGAGGGTGTCAATAGCAAAATATTTCTAGCCAATTTGTGAAGTCCACATTGACTTTTCTAATCCAATGCGCTAGCGTTGACTTGGTCTTTTGGTGCACCCCCAGTGGTGGCCACCAGATCTGGCCATCTGGCCATCTGGCGTGTTGGATGGTGAATGTCCATGGTGGGTCTCAGGCTTAAGCGCATACTAGATTTCCTGCAAGAAAATGTTATAGAGAAAATATGGGACCTGGGATTCGAACCCAGGTCCTGAGAGGAATTCCATACACTCCCTTGCCACCACGCCACTTGTTCCTTTTTGTTAATATAATACAAATAAATGATAATATAATAAAACAAGAATTAATGGCCAGAAGCAAAAAAAACGCGCGCTTGTTTGAATGGACGAATGGTGGGGTGACAACTCATCGTCCCCTTCCTTGAACCGTGGCTAAAAACTCTGAAACCTATACCTACGGACGTTGTCCGTCAGTACAAGTCATGTCCATCCCAAAATCTCGTACAGACCATGGAAATGATTTCTAAGACCATGGTTGAGGTCGTCTCATCCTCCTGATTGCAACCATGCCCATTATGAAGTCTAATTATTCCTGAAACAAAAAGCCCTAAAAAACTCCAAGAAAACCTAACAATGGTGATTCACGGTATAGGTCACATAAATGAAATTGGCTATTGGCAAAAGCTTGCAAACATCATGGTGATCAAGAATATGCAATTATTTTACATTATAGATGCAAGAATAGTGTTAATCGATTTCAAGAACATAGGGGTTCCGTGAACGACTTACAGTGCGTGGGAGGGCTCAAAAACGCCTGGTTTTGATTGCTTAAGGTTGTGGAGACTGCCAGGAAACGATTGAGATCGTTAAAGAGCCTTGAAACTGCCTCTAAGAGTGATTTCGAACTCACACTTTTTGCTTGTTTTTGCAAATTCTGTTTTGGCTCTATGCTTGATCTCTAACCCTGATTTTGATATGCCTCGCCTCCTTATGTATTGTACAATGCATTAGTGTTGATTACCTTGCCCAAATCTTCCTCTTTCAATGACTTTGATATTTGATTTGATCCTCCTTTCAAGCTTTCCAAAATTAGCTTATTTTGAATCTTTTTGTCCACACAAGCTTTGATGTGAGTTTGGAATTGTGCTAGCTGTCCAATGAAGCCTGAAATCATCAAAAGATCTTCGGTTTTCAATATTTTTTATTTTATTTGATTTAATTTGATTTAAAATGAATTAATTCAAATAAAAATAAAATAAAATAATAAAAATATGATATGGACACATGGCCAAGGCTAGAGCACGTGGGCTATATTTCCAATTTAAAACAAGTGAAAAAGAATGGGCCCATTTGGCAAAATTTGAAGTTTTAAGCATAGTTGACTTTTGACAATTTTGCAAAAAAGTCCAACTTCAACAATGCATAAATTCCTCAATTTTGACTCTTTGAAGGTGTTATGGGACTTTTTAGAAAGCTTTAAATGTCATCTAACCAACCCTTTTGGTATCATCTCAATTTGATATTCCATTCTCAAGTTTGAAGCTTTGACAAAAAAGGTGTTTTTGTTGACTTTTCAAAATGACCTATAATGTCCAAATTCATAACTTCTTGTGAGTGCATATTTTGAACTTGGGAGATGAAGATGGATTGTAGGTAATTGCATCCTCTTAAAAATGAGCTTTGGATGGGTCATTTCTCATAAAGTATGAGAAAGTTATGCTTGGTCAAAGTTGGGTTGACTTTTCCTGCAAAACCCTAATTTAGCAACTTTTGAATCCTTGTGAATTGTGAGCAATCCTTGATTAATCATGATCAACCCTTGATCAAATGATGAAATATACTTCAAAATGATAATGTTGACAAAAAATCCTGAAGTTTGATTGTATGTAGGTCACAGTTGACTTTTGCCCTAGCATAGTCGATTTTTGGACCTTTGAGCAATTGACTGAGCAAACTTTCTCTGCAAGGCTTGAAACTTGACATGGATGATCTTGAGAATATATTAGGACAATGTTGAGCACTTGGGGTCACTTGGACTCAAGGATCTTGATGCAACATGAAACCCTAATTTTGGGGTAGACTGTCTTATGAGAGGGCTTGTCTGGCCAACCCTTGGACTTCCTTGAGCAACTCGGAGATCTTTCTTGCAATGTTTTTTTGAGAAATATGAGAGGGAAAATTTTGGGGTACAACAATGATGCATTATGTGTCTTCATGAAGGCTCCCATGAATATGTTCATCCCAACTTCATCTCGCATATGCTTCTCCCCCTTTGACAATATCAAAAAGTGACAAAGCAAAAAAGAGAATTATCATTGTTCACACAAATACGAATATCACAAATACAAAAAAGTGATGTAATTTTGTAGAACACACTGCAGCAATAGATGGGAATCATATCTCTAACAGTCTTTGCATCATAATTTTTAGGAATACGAGTCACCATGGAGCAATTGAAAGGTTTGTACAAGGAAGTAGTCTCAAAAAATCCCATGATGGCCTTACAAACATCACCACCGATAATTTTCCAAGCTAACTTGAAAAACCCAGCATTATACCCATCACCTTTTGGCACTTTATTATTTCCCATATTGTTTAAAGCACACTTAATCTCTACCTCAGTTACAGGTTGAAGCAAATATAAACCATCTTCTCTACTAATGGTTTTACCATTTCTAATAGCTAGAATATCAATATCAGCTAACTTCTGAGTCTTACATTCAACTAGATTATGATAAAAGTTCATAATCTCTTACTCAATATCTTCATGGTTGGTCAACAATCTGCCATCAAGCGCCTACAACTTGTAGATCCTGTTCTGACTATTCTTTTCTTTAATTGCAGCATGGAAATAAGAATTGTTGTTGTCTCCTAATCTCAACCAATCAACCTTAGCTTTCTGCATAAGAATAAATTCATCCACTTGGGATAGATGTAAAACCTGCTCTATTTTCCTCTTGACATCGTCAATAGCCTTTTATCCCCAAAGTTCAGGCTATGTTGCTCCTGGGCTTCTTTCAGGTCTTGTCTAGCTTTGACAATTTGAACTTGAATGTCAGAACATATTCTGATCAGGGGCTTCAGCTTACTCTGCAACTTCGTCAAGTTAATCCACAGACTGTACATCGCAGATCCCCTGATGTTATTCTTCCAGTTAGTAGCTATAATCTGCAAGTAATTAGGTTCATGGGTGATACAATTCAGAAACTTAAACATATAGCATTTCTTCCTCTCATACTTCTAGATTTCCACCTTTATGGGGAATGATCAGATATATGAGGCTTCAAAATATGGACCTTTGCATCATGATATTTCTGGAACCAAACTGTATTCCTTAACAAGTGTTTAATTCTGGAATATATAGGAGCTTCATCCTGATTATTAAACCATGTAAAATGAGGCCCACAAGTGATAGCTTCAAATAACCCAGTCCTTTGAATCATCTCCTCGAGATCCCTGAACTCTACCTCTGTGATTTTATTTCCTCCCAGCCTATCCTAAGTTGAGATAATATTATTAAAGTCACCCAGGACAATCAAAGGTTGAGTAGTATTAGCTCCCAGCAGCTCAATATCATGCCACAATATACTTCTCTTCTCTCTTTGATTATAGGCGTAGATAATGGTGACCAAATACTGAAGAATATTATCCAATCCATACACCTTAGCATGAATTAATTGGTCCTCAATTCTCAGGATTCAAATCTCAACTTCCCTGAAATTCCAAAGCAACCAGATTCTCCCATTATTCTGATAAGTATAGTTGTAAGCAAATTTCCATTTATTCCCAAGATTCTTCCTAATCTGCTCAACTTTATTCTGCTTCACTTTGGTTTCAAGCAAACTAATGACAGACACATTCATCAAAGAAATAAGCTCGCCTAATTCTTTGTGTCTAGCCTCTTTATCCATTCCTCTAACATTCTAAGACACGACCATTGAAAGTACTACTCTCCCCTATCAAACATTCTCCAGTCCTCAAGGGGGTGAAAGCATTACTAAACAACTCAGTACCAAGGTTCTGTGAGGTTCTAATCTGCCTTTTACCTCTATTTTCCGCTTTATTCGATTTCACCACTGTCCAAGGGGGTTGCAGCACTGGAGTATTTTCCACTATGTTTGAGTCATTTACTTCCTCCACTGTAGGTTCCTGTAAGTCCCCCCTCATTGTGATCCTCGACAATAAGCTTCAATACCACAGGTTTCCATATCTTCTATTTCAGACTACCTGCCAAATTTTTCTCAGAGCAATCATGCCCTATTCTCAAACATGAATGGCAATATTTAGGCTTCCATTTATACTGAATATGTTGATCTACCAATTTCCCCAAGTGGTTCATAATTTTGATGTTCTCAATGGGCTTCTGTGTAATGTCTACTTCTACCAAAACACGAGCGTAAGAGGCACGCAGCTTTTTAGCAGTACATTCATCAGTAGTAATTGGCTTTCCTATAGCACTAGATGTCTTGGTAATACATTTCCCCCCCACAAGTACAGGGGGAAGTTCGGCAACGTTATCCATAATGGAAGGACACGCAGTAGATCATCCTTGAGCTCAAAATCAATAGTCCATTGCTTTAAGAAAATAGGCTTTCCATAGATGAAATGTGGCCCCATCGACATGATTTGTTCCTGTTCATCCTTGATTTTGCACCTTTCTATGAAGTAGCCCTCTTCATTATAGAAGAGATCTAGAAGTGATGTGAAGTTTCAGGTTTTCTCCATGAATCTCTTTACATCATTCATCGAAAGATTATCCCCAAGGGAAAACATAATAATTGTGTTGTCCCAAAATTCAAGCTCGTCAGCCACGTCTTCCTCATTAGTTTGAATGACAATTTCACCATTAACCTTCATAGGAGCCACAAATCCCAGCGACATTCCTCGATTCATGATTTTATTCCCTTGGATAACATCAACCCAAAGGCTTTGTCTTCTTCGTCTCCTTCTTCTGACCTTTACTAAGTGATTCATCCAACACTTGAGTAACTTCCTTTTGGGGTGGTTCAATAGTTTCTGCTCCTACTGGCTTCCTCGTCAAAACATTAACCAAGTTCACTTTAGTTACAGTATTCCTCTCCACTGTCTTCTGGCACGCCGTCTCCCCTTTCGCTGGTCGTCCGACGCCCCGTTTGGGTTTCGTCATAAACCTTAGCAAAGCTGCAAAATCCTTAATTATTATTTAGGCCTAATTACTTTTAATATATAAGTTTTTACAAGTCATTTTTGGTAGTATCACACATTTAAGTTTTTATCCCGAAAGTATCTCATGTTTATTAAGGTGCGTTGGGTGAACTCTTGTTTCGATCTCTAAGATGTATGGCATATTAGGAACCCCAATGTTGAAGTAGTTGAGGATCATAGCAATCATGGAAACATAACAAAAGGAAATTTCTTTGTTATATTCTTTGATGGTGAACATGTGAAAAACAAAATTTTGTGTCCAATTAATCTTAATCTTGTGAACGAGGGCGTAAACTAATTAATATATATGAAGAAGACCCTCAAAATAAATTACTAAATAAACATACTATAGCTAGTTATGGATCTTAAGCCTTTGTGAACTTGATTTATGTACATCAGCAATAAGCGCACCACGAGCAGTAACAATCAGTGCATGAGGAACAAACTCCTTATGTTGGCTAATAAAATCTTGTCCAAATAACAAATCTCGGAATATCTTGAAATATTTAATGAAAATGTAAAATGTGGAGATGGTTTACTTCTTATATATTTTATCTCTTCAATAATTTTCTTTAATATTCAGAAAAAAAAGTAATAATATAGCATTAAAATTTATATTAAAAGAAAATAAAATATTTCTATACACGGTAACAAATATATTTTCCATTTAATCATCTATTTATTTAAAAGATTTGAAGTAATTAAATATAGACAACATGTAAATATGGTAAAATTTCTTATACTAAAAAAATTATTTTATGTTTCCCATGCTTCATAGCCTAATGGCTTTGTTAACATTTAATGATAATCAAACGTCATAAGTCACACAGAACAACACACATACTGCCTTTTTCTCAATCATACAATTTATTTTAATGAATAGGCCATCATAATTGCATAACACAGTTCTAAAATAAACTTAATATATTGAATGAAAACTACTTGTCTTTTAATAATGGCGAGATCTTTCCTATTCGATCCACAATTTGCAATCACCATCCTTATCGTTTGTGTCAGTCTTATGGTTGTACCACGATTACAACAATCACCGAAGATCTCCCGTTCTACCACAATTGACCGTGGTGTGATTCAATCTTGCAGTTAAGCCATCTATCCACATAGCATAGATTTCACCAAACACTTCAAGCATCCGCACAGTGTTCAATTTGTTTCCTTTTAATGTTTTGGATCTATGACATCTACAACAATGAAAAATACACCCCTTTTTACCTTCTCAAGAGAGCAAATATAATAGTCAAATCCATGTATATTGGAGGAAAAAATAAATTACTCACCAAATACTTCAATGCCAAAACTGGAGTATAGAGGACTAAAGAAACCATCAACAAACTGAATAAATCACCATGTGATAAAAAAGGTAACTGCAATTGGGAATAGAAAAACATTGCAAGTTCAAAATTAAAGGAGTAGTTAGATTTATAGTAATGGCAATAATTAGTCATCTTGATAAGCAGTTTAGTCCATTAGATTCCAATTATAAATTTCTTTGAGACCTAACTCTGAAGAACAAAGTGGCAAGCATGAAATAAATGCACAAAATGAGTCAGTAAGTAGTGAGACATAGATGGATTTTATATTGAAATAATATGAAACTCAAATATCATATTTTTCAAAATGACAGCCACGGGTTCTGGTTTTTTATGTGTCAACACATCGATTTTTAATGGGTCTAAAATGACACCAACGGGTTCCACAACAACATCAACAATGACGGTATACATAATCAAACAATGTTAGTTAACGAAATTGAAAGCATAATAGATAGAGAAAAGGAAAGAAGCTGAAGAATAATACAAACTTGCGGTGTGAGTGAATGTGGTAACAAAATCAAACTGAAGAGGGAGAAGTAAGATAGGTACATAGCATTACCTGAAGGTTACTTTTATTGTCTTGAGTTGTTGTAGATTCAACTGCTGCATTTTCAATTTCCTCATCATAATCACTTTGTTCCTCTTCTTCTAAATCACTATCACACTAAAATTCCATTTCAACATAATCAACATGAATAAATTTTTCAATCACATAACACGATTAAACAACAGTATAAAAAAATAGCATTCCTGAGTCCAAAATCTCGAAGCCATGGTTTTTCAAAAGTTCTGAGCAGTGTGAGTGTTGTTATTGAACTCTTTAGAATTCATATGAATTTCTTATATAATGTCATGGTTTTTGTAACTGTTTGAGTCATGATGTATTTTTTGTATAATATCGTATGCATTTTTATCATTCTGGTTTAACTCATTTTTATCATTATGTGTTTTTCTGCGTTTATTTTCATTCTGCATTTATATATGTTCTTCGGGTTCTCCTTAAATTTACCGGTCCCTGTAGTTGAAAATACATTGAATTTGAATTATAAGTCTTCACCGATGGCAGGCGGAAAATGGTATTTCTCAAGTTCGGTAGTCTGAAATCACATTGCATGTGAACTCTAATATTCACATACTTTATCATTTCATTATTTTATGACAGCTTTAATGTATGAAATAAGCCCACCAATGTCAGGTAAGTGTTATGTACCTAATTTTTGGATCATTATAATCCCTGCTACATCTTTCAATGAGAGCTTATTCGACTTATTCTTGAACTTCATGATTCACGTCTACAACAATGAGGATGTGACAAATTTCTCAATGGCGTTGTCTCAATTTTCATTAGGAGTTATTGGCGCTATCTCAATTTTCTCTCTTCCGCACGACTCTTCTATCCGAAAAGACACTTTCAGTTTGTAAGTAACCCAATATTTTGGTTTATTCCTAAGTTTGAAAATTCATATTATTGACGCCTTGATGTTATTATTGTTTGAGAAATTGAGACATTACTTCCATTGTAAACTCTCTTGTGCCAACTGTGTTAAATAGGTTACCTGTGACATTTTTTTGACAACATCTATTCTTCTGCTTTGACTGAAAAATTGGCTCCTTAAATCCTACATGGGATCGAAGGTTTGAATGCCCTTAAGATTCCAAAGGTTGCTACAGATGTTGGTTCTGAAGCTATGTGTGTGTCACAGAATATACAAACTTATCTTCTTTTGTTCATAGAAGCTAAAGCAGCTATGTCAGTCTTAAGCTGCCAGTTTCACTCTGTCAACTACTTGAATTCTCATAAGCTCAAAACCAGAGAAGCAAGCATTTCATAAATTCTTGCTCATCACAGCCTATACAAAGCAATATAAAGGTACTAACTGAAAGAGCTTTTTAAATATTCCAAAGTGATTTCAATTTTTAACACCCTTTGTGGAATAGGTTGAGATAAATGGAGCAGCCAAGGAAATAGGAAGACCTGCTATATTAGCTGTGACAAAAGCTAGAGGAATGGAAGTTGCTGGAGCCATTGATACTCACCATGTTGGAGAAGATATTGGACTGGTTTTTGTTTAAGAGAATTTATGACTATTATGACATGTCCATAGATTTTTTTAGCTCATTTTCTTTGAAAATAGCTTATGATTATTAAAATAGTTTATAGCTCATATGCACACAATATGACGATATTTTATCTTTTGTTATAGTAGCTTATACATAAGCACTTTTATGACGCTATAAGTGCTTGACTAAGCTGTTTATTTACATTAGGGCCTAATTTTGGACTTTCTTATAGGTTTGTGGGATGGAAGAGCCCCTTGAAATACCTATACTAAATGATCTTACTATGGTTTTGGGCTTTATATCTCATGTAATGATTTCGAATTTTGGTATTGTTCTTTTTTTTTTTCCTCTGTAATAATCACTAGAAACTTACACATACAATCGTGAGAGTCAAATTCGACAATGTGTATTAGGTTTAATTGGGAAAACAAGAGAGAAAGGGGTGAAACAGGGGTGAAACAGCTGAAAGACCATTAAGCATAATACACTCTTAGAATTGTTGGAATTAATTTATATTTTAGGAATATCTTATTGATTAAGTTTGTTAGAGGGTATTCTAGTATTTTATTATATCCTAATTTTGTGTATAAATAGCCTAGTAGTAGGTAGGTCATTGTAATTCATTATTCTTTATTTTGTAGCCGTCATTCAATATATTCCTTTTGTCTTTCATCTCTACTTTGTGCACCAACAATTTGATCAGAGCTCTGGTTCGAAATCCACGGGGAAACACAGGCAACACGAGTGAACAGTGAGGAATTGTGTGATTGAGAATCATTTTTTCTGATTCTGTGGGATTTGGAAAACATTGTGTTTTAGTGAGTTTTTTTTTTTTTTGCGTGAATTGCACAAGGTTGAAGATGAACGGAAACGCTGATATCAACTCCAAACTTCCAGTGTTTGATGGCAAAAACTGGAATCATTGGAAGATCCATATGCGTGTGCTGTTTGGCTCTCAAGATGTGTTAGATCTTGTCACCGATAGCTATGATCTGTTAGCAGCAGACGCGGTAGAGGCGCAGAAGAAAGATCAGAAGGCATTGTTCTAGATCCATCAATGTGTGGATGTGAATGTGTTTGAGAAGACTGTTGACTCTGAAACAACAAAGGCTGCGTGGGACACACTGGTCAAATGTTACGATAGTGACACAGCAGTGAAGAAGGTGAAGCTTCAGTCTCTCAGAAAGCAATAAGAGAATCTCAACATGAAGGACAACGAGAAGGTTTCTGAGTACATCTCTAGAGTGATTCTGATCACTAATGAGATAAAAGCTTGTGGAGAAACTCTTTCTGAACAAGTAATTATTGAGAAGATATTGAGATCTTTAACTTCTCAGTTTGATTACATCGTGGTAGCAATTGAATATTCCAAAGATCTGAGCACCATGAGAGTTGAAGAGTTGTAAAGTAGTCTAGAGGCGCATGAGTTGTGTATGACTGAGAGAACTTCTGAGAGGGAAGTAGAGCAGCAGGCTCTGAAAGTAACTTCTGATAAGAAGTATCAGAAGCAGACTTGGTCAGAAGCCAGGAAGAAAATTAATGGTGGTCAAAGGTCAGAAGCTTCAAACTCTGATAGGCAGAAGAATGTCCAGAAGGGAAAAGAAAAGTCTGACAAGAAGAATGTTCAGTGTTACTGTTATAAGAACTTCAGTCATTATGCCAAAGATTTTTGGTCGAACAAAGAAAGGAAGTCAGAAGAAGCAAATATAGCCAGAGGAGAGTCTGATGATGAACCTGTGCTACTGTTTGCTTCTGAACCTGATAATATGAATTCATCAGAATGGTGGTATATGGAGACAGGGTGTTCAAACCATCTTACTGGAAACAATAAATGGTTGGTTGATTTTGACTCTAGGAAGAGTACAAAGATCAAATGTGCTGATAATAAATACATCAATGCAGAATGTTAGAACAAAGTTTGAATCTACTACCCTATATTTAAGTTTTGATGATAACAAAGTGAAAAGATATAGTATTTATAAGTTTCATGTATGAACTATCTGCTGCCTAAAATTATTATGTTCTGACTTGCAGATACTCTGATTGATATAAGCAAGATCACATCTATTCAGCATCAGAACTTGATTTCAGACACCAGCATCAGAAGTTGCCATATCAGAATGTCAAAATCAGATGATCAACTCACGTACATGCTGAAGCCTGATGAACAAGACTGCGCTCAACACTCTGATAAAGAAACACAACAGTTCATCAGCAGCGAAGCAGAGTCAGAATGAGCCAAGCCAGAACTTGAATTAAGTAAGCAACGGTAATGTGCATTGAAAGCAAATCAATTCCAACGGCCTCATTCCAGACAAGATCTGCTCAATAAGGAAAGCTTGTTATTAGCATTGAATCAAGAATATTGCATCCAACGTTCATCATCTCAGTGCTATATAAACAAGACTTTAAAGATTGAAATGGCTAATGCTCTCCAAATCTCTACACGCACAAAAGCTAATTATAATCTTCTTTCTCTTAGTTTTGCTAAACCACACACTCTTATATTCTATCATTGTTTAGCAATCTAGTTTCTAAGCTTCAATTTGTGTATACATCACAGTTGTGATACAGTTTTGTAGAAAACATCCACACACTTAGTTTTATCTCTTTGTAAGAAAGTGTTACCTTGACAAACCGGGTTGTGGTTTGGATCAAGAAGGCTTTAGCAGTTGTTAAAGCAGTCTGTAATATTCAGTTGAATATAGTGGATTAAGACCTCGTTGGAGAGAGGCGAAATCACCTTGACGGGTGGACTGGAGTAGTTTGAGATCAAACGAACCAGGATAAAAATATCTTGTTTATTGCATTAGATTTAAGTTTTACAATTCAACCCCCCCCCCTTCTTGTGTTTTTCACCACTTCAATTGGCACCAGAGCGCCTGGTTCCGAGCTAAAATACTTAACCGTGTCAGTACAAGATCCAGCGTCAGAAAAACACAATGGCAGGAAACAATTCTCACATCAGCAATGACAACAATGAGGACAGAGACAGATTCAGTGGCAAACCTCCAGTATTTGATGGAGAAAACTTTGATTACTGGAAAGACAGAATTGAAAGCTTCTTTCTGGCACATGATGTTGATCTGTGGGATATGGTGACAGATGGATACACGCACCCTGTGAATGCAAGTGGGCAGAAGATTGATAGAAAAACAATGTCTGATCAACAAAAGCGTGACTTCAAGAATCACCACAAGGCCAGAACCATCCTCCTCAGCGCCATCTCCTATACTGAGTATGAAAAGATCTCCAACAGAGACACAGCAAAGAATATTTTTAACTCACTCAGAATGACGCATGAGGGCAACGTTCAGGTCAAAGAAACAAAAGCTCTAGCGCTCATTCAGAAGTATGAGGCGTTCAAAATGGAAGAATCTGAATCCATTGAAACCATGTTCTCTAGATTCCAGATTCTGGTAGCTGGTCTCAAAGTTCTGGACAAAGGATACTCTACTGCTGACCATGTCAAGAAAATCATCAGAAGTTTACCCAAGCAGTGGAGACCTATGGTTACAGCTCTGAAGCTAGCTAAAGATCTCAACAAAATCACTCTGGAGGAACTTATCAGCTCCCTCAGAAGTCATGAGATAGAGCTAGAAGCTGATGAGCCTCAGAAGCAAGGTAAGCCTTTAGCATTAAAATCTAACAGAAAATTTGAGTCTAAAGTTTTGCAGGCAGTTGAAGAAACATCTGATGGATCCTCATCAGAAGAAGACGAACTCTCCCTTCTCTCCAGAAGAGTAAATCAACTGTGGAAGCAAAGACAAAGGAAGTTCAGGAATCCCAGAAGATCTGATCAGAACGAGTCTTCTTCCAGATACAGAAGGACAGATTCTTCCTCTGGATACAGAAGATCTGAAGGCTCCTCCAGTAGCAAAAAGCCAAACACCAAAGACATCATCTGCTATGAGTGCAATGAGCAAGGACACTATAAGAGTGACTGCCCAAAGCTTCAGAGGGAAAAGCCCAAAAATAAGTTTGGAAGAGAGAAGAAGAAAAGTCTCATGGCTACATGGGATGACTCTGACTCGTCTGAAGCTGACTCAGAATCAGATGATGAAAGGGCAAACATAGCTCTCATGGCTAACATTTCAGAAGATAGTGAAGCTTCTGAATCAGACTCAGAATTAGACACCGAAGAGGTATTCCCTAACTTTGCTGTTAACTTTACAAAGGCTGAACTTGCTGAAAGCCTTAATGAGATTCTGGAACGTTATCAGCAAATTAGAGCTAAATTCAGAGACCTGAAAAGGAATCTTGAATCTGACTCTAATAAGACTGAGAGTCTCAAATTGGAAAATTCTGAGCTGAGAAATAAGATTTCAAAATTAGAAAACACTTTACAAAACTCTCAGAAGGAACCAATTTCTGAAACTCCTAGCAACGCTGATGAGATTATCAAGGAGTATGATCACAGTTTCCAGAAGTTCCTAGCTAAAAGCATAGATAGAAGCAGAATGGCTTCAATGATCTATGGAGTTAGCAGAAACGGCAGGAAAGGAATAGGATACCAAGGTAAGGTTCCTACACCAAAGAATGTCATGGACTTAACCATTAAACACACTCCTCTGAATTCACATTTTGTATACGGTCACACACATGATATCAAATACACTAGCAGTAAGCACTCTGTGAAACCAAAATTCAACCAGAGTTTTGGTAAAACTAACAAATCAGGACACAAGAAAATATGGGTACCTAAGGATAAAATAATACATGTTGCAGATATCTTTAGCAGCAAGTCAGAAACACCAGTCATGGTACCTGGACTCTGGCTGCTCACGACACATGACGGGAAGAAGGCATATGTTCCAAAGCCTGGAACTTAAGCCTGGAGGCCACGTTGGCTTTGGAGGCAATCAGAGGGGAAAGATAATTGGCTCTGGAACTGTAGGTAATGGAAATCTTCCCTCTATTAATAATGTTCTGCTAGTAGATGGATTGATGCATAATCTGTTATCCATAAGTCAATTAAGTGATAACGGTTATGATATAATCTTTAATCAAAAATCATGTAAAGCTGTTAGTCAGAAAGATGGGACTATCCTGTTTAATGGTAAGAGGAAAAACAACATTTACAAAATCAAACTTTCTGAACTAAAGAGTCAGAATGTAAAATGTCTTCTTTCTGTTAAAAACGAGCAGTGGATCTGGCACAGAAGATTGGGGCATGTTAGTATGAGAAGAATATCTCAGATTAACAAACTCAATCTGGTCAGAGGACTTCCTAATTTGAAGTTCAATTCAGATGCTCTGTGTGAAGCATGTCAGAAAGGCAAATTTGCAAAACCTTCTTTTAAATCCAAAAATGTTGTTTCTACCTCTAAGCCATTAGAACTTCTGCACATTGACTTATTTGGACCAGTTAAAACTGCTTCAGTCAGTGGTAAGAAGTATGGGTTAGTAATCGTAGATGACTATAGCAGATGGACATGGGTAAAGTTCTTAAGACACAAGGACGAGTCACACTCTGTGTTTGTTACCTTCTGTAACCAAGTTCAGAATGAAAAAGATCTTAGAATCGTTAAAGTCAGAAGTGATCATGGTGGAGAATTTGAAAACAAAGATTTTGAGTCATTCTTTAATGACAGAGGCATTCTGCATGATTTCTCTTGTCCTAGAACTCCCCAACAAAATGGAGTTGTAGAACGAAAGAACAGAACATTGCAAGAAATGGCCAGAACCATGATCAATGAGACAAACGTTGCTAAGACCTTCTGGGCAGAGGCAATAAACACAGCGTGCTACATTCAGAATAGAATCTCAATAAGACCTATTCTGGAAAAGACTCCATATGAATTGTGGAAGAACAGAAAGCCCAACATTTCATATTTTCATCCATTTGGATGTACTTGCTTTATATTAAATACAAAGAATTATTTGAACAAGTTTGACTCTAAAGCACAGAAGTGTATTATGTTAGGATACTCTGAACGCTCAAGAGGGTACAGAGTATACAATACAGAAACACAGATTGTGGAAGAATCAATCAGTGTTCGTTTTGATGATAAGCTTGACTCTGAAAAGTCAAAGCAGAATGAAGTTTTTGCAGGTATAGAAATTGAATTTGCAGGTTCTGAAGACAAGTCATCAGAAGCTCTCAACACAGACATTCCTTCAACGTCTGAAAGGAGCACTGCTAGCAATCCTACAACAGCTACTGATCAACCTCAGAAGAGATTACCCAGAAGCAGCTTGGATCACCCAGAAGAGATTATCCTAAGAAGAAAGGAAGATCCAATCAGAACAAGAGCAAGCTTCAGAAACTCTGAAGAAACACTTATGGGACTTGTGTCTCTGATTGAACCTTCTTCTATTGATGAAGCACTTCTGGATAATGACTGGATTCTGGCAATGCAAGAAGAGCTGAATCAATTCACCAGAAACGACGTATGGGATCTCGTTCCCAGACCAAAAGGATTCAACGTCATTGGAACAAGATGGGTGTTCAGAAACAAGCTAAATGAACAAGGTGAAGTCATCAGAAACAAGGCACGACTGGTTGCACAAGGTTATAGTCAGCAAGAGGGGATAGACTATACAGAAACCTTTGCCCCAGTCGCCAGGTTAGAATCTATCAGACTTTTAATTTCATTTGCTGTTAATAGAGGCATCACTCTGTATCAGATGGATGTCAAAAGTGCATTCTTAAATGGTTATATAGAAGAAGAAGTTTATGTACACCAACCCCCAGGTTTTGAAAATACAAAACATCCAGAACATGTTTTCAAACTAAAGAAGTCACTGTATGGTCTGAAACAAGCTCCCAGAGCTTGGTATGAAAGGCTAAGTAACTTTCTGCTGGAAAATGAATTCACCAGAGGGAAGGTGGACACTACTCTATTCTGTAAATCAGTTAAGAGTGACATCTTAGTCTGTCAAATTTATGTTGATGATATTATTTTTGGTTCTACTAATCCTTCTCTTGGAAGAAAATTTGCTAAGTGTATGCAAGCAGAATTTGAGATGAGCCTCATGGGGGAACTGAAATTCTTTCTAGGAATTCAGATCAATCAAACTCCAGAAGGAACTTACATTCATCAGAGCAAATACATCAGAGATCTTCTGAAGAAATTTGACCTCTCAGAATGTAAGCCATCAAAGATTCCAATGCATCCCACATGCATTCTGGAAAGAGAAGAGGTAAGCAAAAATGTAGAACAGAAAGTCTACAGAGGTATGATTGGTTCTCTCCTCTATCTGACTGCTTCAAGACCTGACATATTATTCAGTGTTTGTATATGTGCTAGATTCCAATCAGATCCTAGAGAATCTCACTTAACAGCTGTTAAGCGAATTTTCAAGTATCTGAAAGGTACTACTAATCTGGGTTTGTTTTATAGAAAATCTAGTGATTACAGCTTAGTAGGCTACTGTGATGCTGATTTTGCTGGAGACAGAGTGGAACGTAAAAGTACTTCTGGAAGCTGCCAGTTTCTGGGAGAAAATATGATCTCTTGGTCCAGCAAAAGGCAATCAACAATTGCTCTGTCAACAGCAGAAGCTGAGTACATAGCAGCAGCAGGATGTAGCACACAAATGCTCTGGATGAAAAGTCAGCTTGAAGACTTCCAGATTTTTGAGAGTAACATTCCTATACTTTGTGATAATACTTCTGCTATTTGCTTAAGTAAGAATCCCATTTTACATTCTAGAGCTAAGCATATAGAAATAAAACATCACTTCATTAGGGACTATATTCAGAAAGGTATTTTGAACTTAAAATTTATAGATACAGACCATCAATGGGCTGATATCTTTACTAAACCCCTTTCAGAAGATAGGTTTAATTTCATTCTGAAACATCTCAGCATGAAAGTGTGTCCAGAGTGAAAATGTTTTAATTCCATATATTTACCTTCAGAATGTAATTGTTTTACTGTGAACTTCTGATCAATCTCCTTTCAGAAAGATAGAACATGCAGATTGTATCAGATGCAAGTCTAAAGATCTGAGAGTCTAAGCTCAAAGACAGACGTGTTGATCACTACATCAAACAAGTGTCATCCAATCATCAGCATATCTCTGAAGCAGAACGCGTGCACGCTTATGAGAAGGCAAAGCGCTGATTGGGTGCATTGAGACACATGTCTGGTAACCGTTTTTAAGTATCTTTCTCAAATCCCCCAAAATCAGCAAGCATTTAATGAAAAGTAATCATGCTTTTAAAATGCAATCATGATTTTTCTCTCTCTTAAAAAACGTTTATCTTTTCAAAACAGTTTTGAAAACTCTATTTAAGCACATTAATCTCTCATTCTCATTCTTTACGTTTTCTCACTAATACTCAAGCATTTTCTGCATATTTCTGTGTTCATCTCTTGCAACCTATTTTCCTCAGTTTATTCTCAAAACCCTTTTAGTGTGAACATGGCAACCTCCAGCATCGCTTATGCAGGTCCTCAGAAGAAAGCATCATCTGAGCAATATCAAGTGCCATTCAGAACTCTCCTCACTCCTGTGAAGAATCTTGAAGTGCTTTCTGAATTAATCATTGATTTTGAAAGCTTGAAGGAGAACGGTTTTGACCTAACTGAAGAAGTTAGGGCTCAGAAGTGGGAAAGGTATTTCGACAGGTTGGTTGGACCAACATTCCCAATGCTAGTCAAGGAATTCTGGATTCACGCCAAGGCTTCAACACATCTAGTCACCTCCTTTGTTATGGGGAAGAAGATTGTCATCACTGAGGATCACATTGCAAGGCTAATCGGTTACAGTGGCGGTGGTGTCCGTTGTGTGGACATGGCTGAAAGATGTGCTGATGTAGGTGTGATAGCTGCAAGGATTTTCACTCTTGGGTGCCCAGCAGCAAGATTAAAGATCTGAAGGATCATTACAGAGTGTGGGCTAAGATAATTCTGGGGTGCTTCAACCACAGGAAACCAACCAGTTCTCCTGATTACATAAATGTGGATCAGCAGTTTCTGATCTACTTTATTGATCAGAAGGTAAAGATCAATCTGGCTCACTTCCTGTTCAACCACCTCAGAACAAATGTGAAGGAAACCAGGGAAGAAGAAAGAACCAAGAGGGATTGGATACCTTTTGGAAGGTTGATATCAGATATTCTGACAGAGAATAGGCTGATTGAGCATCTGATAGAAGCTCAAGAGCTAAGCACTATTGAACCAACAATTGGGAAACCTCTGAATGCAAAGAACTTGAAGAAGATGAAGCTGATAGAGAATATTCAGAAGGAACCCAGAGCTACTCCTATTGCTGATATCACCAGCAGAAGAGTGCCTCTGAGTAACTTTCCGTTATTTTCTGAAATTGAATCCAAACCAGAGGTGGTTCTCAGGTACTTGGATGCGTGCAAGGCAGATGGTACAGATCCAAATCTGAATATCAAAGATCTGCATCAACCTCAACCAGAAGTGACTCTGAAGAAGACGAAGAAGAGGAAGGCACCATCAGAAGGATCATCCCAGCAGACACCCAGGAAAAGAGGTAATTCATCTGCTGCTCCTGTTTTAAATTCTTCTACTATTCCAGCATCTACTCCTCCTCAAACCTCTCATAGAATCTCAATCCCCATCCCTACCATAGATGAAACTGTACTAGAAGAAGACCCTTCTGAGGCATTAAAACTCAGAAGACCCAGAACCAAACATCCCAAACAACCAACAATCTCAACAACATCAGCAATTGACCAAGTGTTGTCCGACATTGATCAACACACTTCTGATCAACCAAACTCTGAACCACAAACTGTTCCTCCTCCACAACCAGAACAACAGCAATCTGCTGAAGAACCAGAACAACAACAACCACTCTCATCAATTCCAGAAGAACCCCTTATCCCTGAACAATCAGAAATTCCGTCTCCCTCTCCCCAACCAGAAATTAATCCACCATCACCTCAAACAGAGTTTCATCACTCTGAAACTCCTTCTCCTCAACCATCTGAACCTCATTCACCTCAACCATCACCTCTGGCAATCCAGCTGCCATGTGGAACAACAGTTACCATGCCCCAGTTACCATCCTCACCAGAATCTACACCACCAAATACTCCCAAAACACCACCCAGTCCAATCATAATCTCTGATACTGATACTCCATCTCCAAAACAAACAGCTGCTCAGAAAACCTCCGAAAACCCCAGCAGGACTTTCATAGACTTAACCAGTCTTGACCGTCTTGCTGATATGAAACACAAAATTGCCATCCCAAAACCAAACCAACCAGATGTTGGCTCTGGTATTATGAATTTTGAAACAGGTGTGCTGCAATGGATTGCTTCTTTGAAGCAAGTCTGTCCTGGAATGATTGACCCAGCTGCTTCTGATCAGCTCTGGTCACAATTCAGACTTTGGGTACGTGCTGAAGCCCTCAAGTTGCAGGATATCAACTATGAGCAGGCACAACAAAATTTCAGCAAGCTTCTGAATGAAGTTGGAAGTCAGCTTCTGAAAGAAGACGTGCTCCCTCTGGATAGTGAACCTTGGTCTGAGAAACAGCAAGCTGCAAAGGTGCAATCAGAAGAAGACAAGACAATTCAAGCTGAAGAAAGTCAAGCAGAGGATGTTGCTGAAAGCTCTCAGAAGCTTCCTGATTCTGATGCTTCTCAAGCTGCCTTGGACAGGCAGACTCTGGAAGAACTAAGGCTGAATGACATGCGTCTGCAGCAGCGGATGGATGAAAGCGATCAGAAGATGAAAGAGAGAATGGATGTGCAGGATAGCAAGATTGACACTGTTGTCAGCATGGTGCACAAGCAGAATGAGACTGCTGAAAAGATCCAAGCCATGCTGGAGAACCTGTTCACACGCTTGCCTCCTCAACCTTAGTCTCTTTTTTCATTCATGTCCTTTTTCATGTTTTCCTTGATTTTCTGATGTACTGTTTGAATATGTTTTGTACTATTTTCTTGTTTTGATTCTGAACTATCTTAATATGATTAGTTTTTCTGATCTTAATTGTTTTAGCACATCACCTACACTTTTTGATTGCTGACAAAAAGGGGGAGAACAAGAATGATATTTTAATCAATAACGGCTAACTAGACAGAAATTCTCAAACATTCTAACTCTATTACTTGAAAATGTTTTTTTTGTTTTGCTTAAAGTCTACAGGTACAAGGAAGCTCCTGGACACTCTGAAGACTAGAAGCTCTGAAGCTCTGATCACTATGAAGTTCTGATCTGCTCTGACATAAAGCTTCTGATAAGTCAAAGACTCTGATACTCTGATGTTCAAAGAAAGGCAAAAAGATCTGATCCTGAAGAACACGTGTAACCAAAGGGAAGTAATAAACTCAGGGGGAGTATCTCTCAACTCTGATATCTCTTTACTCCTTATCCTTTTACTTCTTACTCTGATACATATTCCAGATACCTTTTCACGTTATTTTCATTTAAAATATCTAGTTTTTGTCATCATCAAAAAGGGGGAGATTGTTAGAACAAAGTTTGAATCTACTACCCTATATTTAAGTTTTGATGATAACAAAGTGAAAAGATATAGTATTTATAAGTTTCATGTATGAACTATCTGCTGCCTAAAATTATTATGTTCTGACTTGCAGATACTCTGATTGATATAAGCAAGATCACATCTATTCAGCATCAGAACTTGATTTCAGACACCAGCATCAGAAGTTGCCATATCAGAATGTCAAAATCAGATGATCAACTCACGTACATGCTGAAGCCTGATGAACAAGACTGCGCTCAACACTCTGATAAAGAAACACAACAGTTCATCAGCAGCGAAGCAGAGTCAGAATGAGCCAAGCCAGAACTTGAATTAAGTAAGCAACGGTACTGTGCATTGAAAGCAAATTAATTCCAACGGCCTCATTCCAGACAAGATCTGCTCAATAAGGAAAGCTTGTTATTAGCATTGAATCAAGAATATTGCATCCAACGTTCATCATCTCAGTGCTATATAAACAAGACTTTAAAGATTGAAATGGCTAATGCTCTCCAAATCTCTACACACACAAAAGCTAATTATAATCTTCTTTCTCTCAGTTTTGCTAAACCACACACTCTGATATTCTATCATTGTTTAGCAATCTAGTTTCTAAGCTTCAATTTGTGTATACATCACAGTTGTGATACAGTTTTGTAGAAAACATCCACACACTTAGTTTTATCTCTTTGTAAGAAAGTGTTACCTTGACAAACCGGGTTGTGGTTTGGATCAAGAAGGCTTTAGCAGTTGTTAAAGCAGTCTGTAATATTCAGTTGAATATAGTGGATTAAGACCTCGTTGGAGAGAGGCGAAATCACCTTGACGGGTGGACTGGAGTAGTTTGAGATCAAACGAACCAGGATAAAAATATCTTGTTTATTGCATTAGATTTAAGTTTTACAATTCAACCCCCCCCCCCCCCTTCTTGTGTTTTTCACCACTTCACAGAAGGTATGGGAAATTTCAGAATCATCCTAAACAATGGGAAAGTAGCAGTGATCCAGAATGTATTATATGTACCTAGCATGAAAAGCAATCTGATGAGTGTGGGACAATTGATTGAGAAAGTTTTTTCGGTTACCATGAAAGACAATCTTCTGAAGTTGTATGACTGTAATCAAAAGCTGATTATGGAGTCAGAACAGGGAAGAAACAGAACATTCAAGGTGAATGTTAGAACTGTAGACTCTGAATGTCTTAGTGCAACAAGTGTTGTCAAGGAGAGTGAGCTGTGGTACAGAAGATTTGGTCATTTGAATTTCAGAAGCTTAGGGCATCTGAAATCAAAGAAGTTGGTACATGTAATTCCTACAATCAAGAATCTTGAGAATTCATGCAAGGTGTGCATGGAAGGGAAGCAACCAAGATTACCATTTGCATCAGAAGTAGCTCAAAGAGCAAAGTATGCCTTGGGAGTAGTGCATTCTAATGTGTGTGGTCCATTTCCAGTAGCATCAATTGGAGAGAATAAATACTTTGTGTCATTTGTCGATGAGTTCACCAGAATGACATGACTATCTCTCATAAAGTTCAAACACGAGGTGTTTGCTGAATTCAAGAAGTTCAGACTGAAGGTTGAGAATCAGAGTGGCCAGACTCTGAAGATTCTTAGAACTGATGGTGGTGGTGAGTATAACTCCACAAAATTCAGAAGGTTCTGTGAGGAGAATGAAATTGAGCATGAGGTTACTGCTCCTTATACTCCTCAACACAATGGTCTTGCTGAAAGAAGAAATCGTACTTTTTTTAATATGGTGAGAAGCATGCTGAAAGAGAAGAAGCTTCATCATGCTTTGTGGGGAGAAGCTGTTGTCACTGCATGTTATGTGCTCAACAGATGTCCAACGAAGAAGCTGAAGGAAATAGTTCCTATTTAAAAGTGGACTGGAGATAAGCAAAGTGTTAGTCATCTGAAGGTGTTTGGCTCTATATGTTACAAACATGTCCCAGAAGCCAGAAGATAGAAGCTGGATGATAGAAGTCAAGTAATGTTACTGGTGGAGTACCACAGTACATGTTCGTACAAATTTTATTGTCTAGAAACTAACAAAGTTGAGTTCAACAGAGACGCCATTGTAAAAGAATCAGAAGTCTGAAATTGGGAAAGGTCTCGTCCTGAATCTGATGAGAGAACTCCTAAAGAAAAGTCAAAAACACATGTTTTTGAAGCTGGTAAAGACTCTGACTCTGAAGAAGATTCAGAAGGTGCAAATGATTCTGACTCTGACTCCGATGGTGATTCAGACTCTGGGAATTTTTCAGACTCTGAAGACAGTCAAGGTTATGGAGAAAGTCCAATTTCTGAAGCAAGAGCTTCTGAAGGGGAAAGTTCTGGTGTCTGAGGTTCTGAAGTTCAAATTCAGAGGCAACAAAGAGTCAGAAGCATCCCAAGAAGATTTGCAGAGTTTGACATGTTACAAGACACTAAAGTAGAGTCTGAAGGAGAAGTTATTCAGTGTGCAATGTCAGTAGACTCTGAACCCGTGAGTACGGAAGAAGCTCTTAAGCAGCAAGTCTGGTTGCAGGCCATAAAAGAAGAACTTGATGCTATAGAGAGAAACAAGACTTAGAAGCTGACAGAACTTCCAAAAGGCAAGAAAGTCATCAGCGTCATATGAGTTTTCAAGCAGAAGCTAAAGCTAGATGGATCAATTGGCAAACACAAAACAAGATTAGTAGCAAGAGGCTTTCTATAGAAGTATGGGTTGGATTACTATGAAGTGTTTGCACCTGTAGCAAGACATGAAACAATCAGACTAGTGATTGCAATAGCTGCTAACATGAATTGGTCTCTGATGCATTTAGATGTAAAATCTGCATTTTTGAATGGTCCATTACAAGAAGAGGTATATGTGTCACAATCTCCTGGATTTGAGAAAAAGAATCAGGAATGGATGGTGTTCAAATTACACAAAGCCTTGTATGGATTGAAGCAAGCGCCCAGAACCTGGAATCTGAAGATTGATTCATTTTTCAAGGGACAAGGGTTTCAGAAGTGTGAGATGGAGTATGGTGTTTATGTTCAGCATACTTCAGAAGGTAATATGATTTTGGTATATTTGTATGTTGATGACATATTGCTCACAGGAAGTTCTGAATAAGAGATAGCTGAGTTCAAGAAGGTTCTAATGAATGAGTTTGAGATGACGGATCTTGGAAAAATGAATTTCTTTCTAGGGATGAAGTTTATGTACTCTGAGAAAGGAATCATTCTGCATCAGATGAAGTATGAACTTGAGCTTCTGAAGATATTTGAGCTAGAGAATTACAAAGTTTCTATCACACCTGCTGATACGAATCAGAAGTTGGACTCTGATTCTGATGGAGAGGATGTGGATGTTACAACCTTCAAACAGATGATTGCTTCTCTAAGGTATTTGTGTAATATCAGACCTGATATTTGTTATGCAATTGGAATGGTTAGCAGATTTATGAGTAAACTAAAGTGGTCTCATTACCAAGTTGCTGTCAGGATTCTGAGGTATGTGAAGGGAACTCTGAAGTATGGAGTGTTATTTCCTTCTGGAAGGAAGATCGAATCAGAACTTTTGAGTTATTCAGACTCTGATTGGTGTGGAGACAGAGTTGATAGAAGAATTATTTCTGGGAGGTCCTATTTCTTGGTCTTCCAAGAAGCAACCTGTTGTTGCGCTATCAACCTGTAAAGCTGAATATATTGCAGGAGCTCTGACTGCATGCCAAGTTGTGTGGATTCTGAACTTACTGCAAGATCTGAAGATTGAGGTAGACAAACCTCTGAAGTTGATGATTGATAACAAGTCTGCAATCAATCTTGTCAAGAATCCAGTGCTGCATGGGAGAAGCAAGTATATTGAGATCAAATATCATTTTCTAAGGAATCAGGTTCAGAGTGGAATATTAGAAGTTGTGCAGTGTAGTACCCAGAAGCAGATAGCAGACATTCTGATAAAGGCTATCAAGACTGATCATTTCCTTCATTTGAGGGATGTAATTGGTGTTGTCAGTTTTGTGTAAACATAAATTAAGGGTTGATGTTGGAATTAATTTATAATTTAGGAGTATCTTATTGATTAAGTTTGTTAGAGGGTATTCTAGTATTTTATTATATTCTAATTTTGTGTATAAATAGTCTAGTAGTAGGTAGGTCATTGTAATTCATTATTCCTTATTTTGTAACCGCCATTCAATATATTTCTTTTATCTTTTATCTCTCCTTTGTACACCAACAAGAATCTTCTCTTCATTTAAGTGGGTGATCATTGCCATTGCATTTTTGTCCGCAACGGCTCAAGCACTTCTTTCTTCATCCAGCTTCATGTACAAAGCCATGAGTGACTTGTGATCTAGACGAACTTGCCTCTTCAAATTTTTTAAGACGGGGTCGTCTTCTTCATTTTGAGAACTAACCTCGTTGGAGTCTTAGAAAAATTCAGATGAGTTTTTTGGTCTGAATGTGAAACAGAACAGACAACAAAACTAGTAGGATGGATGCGGAAAGACGTACATGAGCCTGAATCTATAGGGGATCTTATGTATCGCATGTGCAACTTGTATGTTGTGCTATGCCATTTTTCCCATTTTGCAGTCAATGCTTCAGTAAATAAATGGATTTAAGAGAGCAGTGGGATCTAGGGAAATAGTAATGTCAAAGTAATGTGTATGCTTAACAAACTGATGTGAATACATGTTTACTTGCAGTAATACCAGCTCGAGCATTTTATAATTTCTAAGAGGCGTGTATGGATTAAAACAGGATGTTAGTTTTGATCTAGTCCAACCACATAAATCCACTGGAAATTACTAAACAAAGGTACTATGCATGAAATTACAAAATAAGTAACAAAACGTTTTAAGAGAAACAAAATTATTATATGCCATTTAAACCATAGAATCATTATTACAATATTTATAAAATATATTATTTTTTATGACATTGATTTTTTTAATATCATTCAGTATTTATAATTTAATTAAATTCAGTTCATTATCTCCAATAAATAATTAATAAGTATTATTTATAAAAAAGTTGTTGCATTAAACTATAAAATTGATAATTATTAAAAAAAAATTGTTTGTCATAAATTTATTTTATAAACAAATGGAAAAAATTAATATTACAATAACTTATAAATATTATATATAATATTATAGTTTTCAATTTTTCAATATATATTATATAATATATTGACTTTTGTTAATCAACATTAATTTTTTCAAAGTTTCAGATTTCCTATATACATCATATTTTTTTAAATTATTTCAATTTTTTAATTCAATTATTAATATTTAAAATTTTGTATGTATGTGTAGTCTGACGGTGTAGTAATTACTAATATTATGAATTGAAAGTGTAACTCTAATAGAAAAGGGTTAAATAAAGTAGTAAAGTGGTTGATAATTCACCACAAGAAAAAAAAAACCCTTTAATTAGGGATTTAACTCCCCACTAAGTTAAAAAATACTTTACAAAATCAACATTTGTAAGGGATTATGTCCTCTAGCTAAATTACTGGTCGCGGACAAGGGGTGAGGGACTAAACACCTAGCCAATTAGTTTTGGAGTAAATCCCTCGTTAAAGGCAAAATTTGATTGACCATTGGTTAGGGGCATTACCCCTAGCTAAATACCATGCTGTTTTTGGCACAGGTGCTCAGTAAACGCAGAGAGTGTGCAGGAAGGAAGCGTGCAGAAAGGTGCATAGTACAGCGACATTAGCTAGGGGGTTTACCCCAAACTAAAAACCAAAATTTATTTTTTAAATTATAAACGTAATTATTTAATTTTCTTATTATTATTATATTTATAATTAATAAATTTTATAATTATAATTTAATAAAATAAAAAATTCAATATTAATAATATTAATAATATATTTTTAAATATAATACATAATATAATTTATAATTAATACTTATATTAATAAAATACTGAATTAAAATTAAAATATTACAAGAACATTGTTTATAATTATAAATAAAAAGTGTTATTGATAAAGATTAATTTTCTTCATCGGTGTTACTGTCATCATTGTCATTTTGCCCTTGATTATCACGCCCTCCAAATTGTTGCATAAACTGTTGAAAAATACGCGTAAATTCCTCATATTCTCTAGTTTTTCTTCTCATTTCTTCCTTCATTTCTCTTTGTCTCTTCTTCAATTCTTCTATTTCAGTATTTCTCGCTTCCACTTCACGGGCAGCCTCAGAGTGCGCTAATGATCTCACGGTTTCTATCATGTCTGGGGTAAGTGAAGGTTGAGTCGATGATCCTTCACCATCAGCAATTTGCATTATGAAACTCCTATCACGGCGCCAGATTGTTTTGGTGAGACCTCCATCACCATACACTCTCCCATTTTTTTCTCTTCCCACGAGATACATCATACCAAGTTTGAAAACTCAGACTAGGATCAGTGGAAAATCCCGACAGAGGTGGTGTATATTCAGGATGGTGATAATCTTAGGGCAAGCTGTTTTCATACTCCTCCTATTAAAAAGAGTAGGTGTTATTGCAATTTAAATTATACTAGACACAAAAGAAATAAATAAAATGACTAAGTTTAAGGAAAACTTACTTGAGTTTTTCTTGAGCACTCATCAACAAACTCCCCATTTTTCTTGAGATGAGTCTCCTTATGGAGCTCATTAAGAAGCGGAGTTCTGCCCAACTCATCACGCTAAGTAGATGACATAAAAAATAGTTATAACATAATCTAAAATTGTTGAGTTAATTGCAAAATAATTAAATTTACCATTCTTCGTGCAACATCAGCAATACTAATACTACCATAGGCGTAGTTGCAGCCGCCAACTTCAGAGGCTCTATTTTTCTTGGCCTTTTCAGATGTACTCTTAAAGGAATCAGAATTTCAATAGCCAATAAGCTGCTCAAATACACATGGACTTATCCAACGGAAACGCAAGCGTTTATATTCCCAAGTAATTCTAGCACGCCTCATCGTGTCAGAAAATCGTTGAGCACATTTAATGTTAAAATTATCTCTTATTTGGATATCATCTCTATGGTCCCAACAACATTTCTCCTTTAAAAAATATGAAATAAAGTTATAATCGTGATTGAGTGAATTACTTTAATAAAGGTAAAAAAGATCAAAAATATTAAACAAAGTTGATTATACCTGAAATAACCTAAACTAAGCCTCTCTTTCATTGCCATCAACTACACCATACGTATGCCAAAATTTGTTATACTTTTCTTTAATGATCTCAATTATGCAAGTTGCTGCCTGATGTGATGGGTAAAATCTAAGCAACCAAAATATGAGTTAGTATTAATTATAAACGAACAATTAAAATTTATAATTTAAACATAAACACTTATGATGATCCCTCTGGCTGGATGAAAATCGTCCATTCCTCTTCCTAATCACTTGTGGCACATTTCTCAAAATGCGTGCATTCCTATGCTCCTGGTCAGCCTCGTTCAGAACAACCTGCTCTGCATGGTCATCATCATCACCCTACTCCTCATGCGGAGAATGCATGGGTGATGAATGTGACGTGCTAGATCCACCACCTGGATCCCTATATTGCGTAAATGTTGGATCTATAGTAGATATGGAGGTGCTAGGTCCAGCCTGGGGCATATAAGATGTATGTCCAGGAGGACTAAGAAAATATTATGGGGAAATGTCAGGAAATGTAGAATAAGGTGTGGATAGTAGGTCTGTGAATGTAGAAGGAGAAGGATGCATAGATGGTGGTGTGGGACGCATAGATAGTGGAGTGGGATGCATATGTGGTAGAGTAGGATGCATCGATGGTGGAGTGGGACACATAGATGGTGGAGTGGGATGCATAGGTGGTTGAGTAGGATGCATTAATGGTGGAGTGGGATTCATAAGAGGACGATGTGGCTGTTGACTTGATTGTGGCATAGAAATAAGGTTAGTCGTGTCAGGAACTGTGATACGGTGGGAGAACTGACTATGGTTTTGCGTTTGTATTCGCACTTGTTCGGTTGAGCAAGAGTCGCCACCGACTTTTTATTTTATCCTAAGGAAAGGTTTAAAAAGCACAGCAAAAACCTTTGAGATATTTTCTTGGGTTCGGGGAGTAGATTATAGAAAGGGAAGGTATTAGCACCCTTTCTATCCATGGTTATCCATGGGCTCTTAGGTACTTGCTTAGATCATCTTGCCTTGGTTTTCAATTGTTTGAAATGGTGCTTTATGTGTGGTTTTGAAAATGTTTTGAAAAAGATGCCTTGTCTAGGCTACCCTTGTAACAGTTCTTTACTCGAATGTTTTACAAAAGGTGTTTGTCTTTTTGAAAAGATGTTTCAAGGTTTTTTGAAAGTTTGTTTTGAAAGTGTTTGTGGAGTGTGGTTTGAAAAATAGGCAAGTGTTTTTGTTTTGCAAGTTGACAAGTACTTAAGAGCTATCTACCCTAAAGTTCTCAAAGATTTTTGCTATGTTTTAACCCTTTTAACAATTTTGTTCCACCATTGCATTTGGTGGACAATCTCGTGTTAGGATGTGAAAGGGACGGGCGCGGGTCATCGTTTAGACCATAATTGCAATGGTGCCAAGTATCTTTGGGCAATTTTCCTTTAAGGGACTTGATCATTTTTAGGCAACTTTTCGAAAGCGTCGTCGAGGGACTATGATCATTTGAATTGTTTGTTTTGCCCAAAGAGACCTAACATGCAATATGGCCCATTTATTGAAGGCAACAAGTGGAATACCCTAGGGGTGCAAGTGTGATTAGTGGTGTCCATTTTCATGCTTGATTATCTTGAAATTAGGTCAAACTATTTTTGTTGTTTTTTGATTCGCATACAAACCCTAATTCTAACATGGTATATTTAGAAAGCATTAAAGTACGAAAAATAAAGTTCTAAACTATTACAACACAATATATGGGAAGGGGGGTACAAATGTTCAAATAGGGGGTATTTTGACAAGGAATTTAAACCTAGACTATTACATCAATTTTGAATTATTTACAAGATATTTAATTGCACAAATTAAATGGAAATAAAATAAATATGCAAGATGCCAAAAAATGTTTTTATGTGTATGAAAAAGAGTATTTTTATATGTCAAGTAAACAAAATAAAAAGTATTAATTTTTGGGTATTTTTATGCATTTAGGGCAAAACCCTAATTTTATTAAGTAAATGTACTAATTATTCAATATATACAATGTTTAATAATTATGTACAAAAATTAAATAAAAATGAAGTATATTTATAAAAAGGTATTATTAATGTCAAATATTAATAAAAAAATAAAATGTATATTTCATATTTTTTTACCTAAATATTCTAATAAATATAGATGTATTATTATTATTTACTAAATATATATTATATGTACAAAAATAATAATATTTAATATTTATAAAAAAGGTATATTTTATATCAAATATTTTCAGAAGATAAAATAAAATAAAAAATAAAAAAATGAATGTATTTGGTATTTATTCCTAATATTCTAAAAAAAGTATTATGTATTTATTTACATACAAATATCAATATAAACAAATAAATGCCTAAAAAATATAAAAATGGTGTGAAAAATATTTTTTATATTTTTAATATTATGAGAAAAAATAAATAAGTCAGAACAAAAAAGAAAAAGTCAAAAAATCATAAAAATAAGCTCAATGGGCCTAGGGGGT
The DNA here is from genome assembly GCA_948472305.1 of Vicia faba. Lineage (NCBI taxonomy): Eukaryota > Viridiplantae > Streptophyta > Magnoliopsida > Fabales > Fabaceae > Vicia > Vicia faba. Next base: position 404,067,419 of record OX451735.1, read on the forward strand.
GTAAAAGCAAACAAGTGGTGTAAACAGAAATAACAACACAGGCCCAGCCCACGTGGAGCTTCTTCAACCTCCAGCCATTCTTGTTCAAAAAACGCGTGTTTTGTACCCTGATTCAAACATCCTGATTCCTGGCTTTTTAATGAAAACTCACAACATCAAAAATGTTCAGCATCAAACAACGAATCCATACATATCAAAAACTTGATCTAACTCTAAAAAATGAGAGAGAATTTCTCCATTCCCAAATCTTAACCTAATTTTCTATCAATGTTCAGACATCAAATTCTCATGGCACACGTAACATAAATGAAAACTAACTACATGGGCATGTTCAGGGCTATGAATGTGACATATTTTCTTCACAAACCTAAAGCTAACAATGCCTGGATAGAGAGATACGAGTTCATGAACTTACCTGTTCAGTTGAAGTTGTATCTGGTGATGGAGGTACTTTCAGTGCAAGGTGATGATTGGTACAGCTTCCTTGATGTCCAAGGATGCTATTCCAAGTTTTACTTTGCTTTGAAACTAGCTGAATCGAGTTATAGAACTCCACCTGCAAATCAGAAAAATGAAAATGGCCAAACTGATTAGAGGAGTTACAGTCCACTTCTAATGCTTTGGATAGTTTGCATTGATGGTAGGGAAGGTGTTTGAACTGGTTTGGGCAAGAATACACGATGGAAATGAGTTGTGGGATTCAATCTGCAGCAGGTGCTCTGTTTGGACAGTTTGAGGGTGACTTTGTGTTTGAGAGGGCAATGGAGGTGGATAGCTCGTGTTTCAGCTTGTGTTTGATGTTTGGAATGTGTGTAACAAGTTTGCTTCAGGCTTGGTTAGCTGAGATGAAAGTTGTTATGTGTTATGCTATGTTTCTTACACTTTAAGCAAAAGATGGCCACTTGGTGTTCTAGACTGATGCAGGCCCCCAATCTATGTTGCATACATTGGCCTTGATCAGTGCAATTAGTCCATAAACTTGTGCCAAAGAGATTTGAACTGTACCACTTGGATTGCAAATTTGACATAAAGTGCAACTTTATCAAAATGGATATATTGCTTTTTCTAAATAAGAATTAATTCTCCATGTAATGTCCAAATGCATAGAACAACATCTTGGCACAATGGTTTAGCATTGAATTATTGAGTAAAAAAGGGATTAGAGGCCTGCAATGTAGCTTACACATGCTGAGTTTGAAAATGCACAAGTTATGGACATGTAAATTGGCCAAATCAAAAGTGAGTTTTTCCCAACTTGCCAAATTCGATTCTCCCTAACCATGAGGTTGTTTGATGAGTTCTTGGACATTTTGGAAAGCTTGGAATGTGTACTACAATCCATCTTTGAAATGCAAATTGAAATTCCAAGTGGAAGTATGTGAAAAATGGTCTTGAAGTTAGGCAAAAATCCTGCCTAAAATAGGTCAAATTTTCTCTAAGTTAAGAATGGTTTGGTACCCTTGTTCCAAAAATTGTAACTTGAGATACAAGCCTCTTTTGGGAAAACTTTGTGAATCAAAGTTGTAGATTTTGTAATAGGCTACAACTTTCATGTTTTGACTTTTTCTTGAATCCAAATGAATCTTGGTGAGAAAGTGGGACAAAGTTGGGGAAAAATTAGGGTTTTTCATAACTTAGAAAAATTCTAAGTTATGAAAAATCTTCATTTCAAACCCTAATTTGCAATTCTTGATTTCTTGATGAACAAGTTTCATGATTTGGCATGTTTTGATGAAAAATGAATCTTGACACTTGATCTTGACCAAAAAGTCAAAGTTTGACTTTTCAGTATACAGTCAAAATTGATCAATTGACTGGGAAATTCAACTGTCAATCTTGTGCATTTGGGATCTTTTGAACTTGTTGAGCATGTCAAGATAATTCCATGGTGTCCTTGAGTCCATATGTGAGCTTGGTTTGCCATTGGCTAGGTCAAACAGTCAAAAATTACCTTTGTGCAGTCAAAACCCTAAAAATGACCATTTTGCCCTTTTGGTGATCTGATCAAATTTCTTGTGGAATTGTGATCCAAACTTGATCAAATGGTCCATGTGAGTTCATAATGTTGATGTGGGTCAATTTTCATGAGATTTGACTGTCAATTGGCCACAGTTGACTTTTTCCCCAATATAGTTGATTTCTAGGTCAACTGTCCAATTGACTGGGCAAAATTTGGAATCAAGACTTGAAACTTGGTGTGGATAAACTTGGGAGTCCAACATGAAGCATGAAAGTCATCTTAGGCTTTTTAGGTCAAAACATCTTAGTGCAAACACAAACCCTAATTTGGGTCAACAATGCAAGGAGAAGTCTTGAGCAGATGAAACCCTAACTGGATTTTGAGCTCAAAGGGCTTTGTGATGAGAAAAATGTTGAGAAAAAAGGGAGGGCAAATTTTGGGGTACAACAGTTTCCCCTGTTCAATCTTCTTGAATCCGAAGAGTTAGATTGGCAAGTTTGCCTTTCATGACTCGAGGGTAAAAGGAGATTGGACACTAGAGTGCCCTTAAATTTGCACTCGTCAAAGCAATGGATGCGAGAATGTGCTTAGAGATGCCATTTGGAGATGGGCTTAGAGATGCCATTTGGAGATGGGCTTAACGATGTCATCGGGAGGAGTGTCAGAAACTTGTCGGGGATGGGCTTAAAGATGCCATCTGGAAGGAGTATCAGCAAGGTGTCCATGTTTAGGACCATCTCTGAACTGGGGTCTGAACAAGCAATAGATTCTCATCCGTATCTGGAGGCATCCGTAAACTGTTTTCAGGAGTTGATATTGAATAAGCAATAGAGCAGCATCCGTTGTTGGGGAGCGTCCGTAAACGGTTTTCAAAGGTTGCATCTGAACAAGCGATAGATTAACATCCGTTGTTGGGAAGAATCCATAGACTGTTTTCAGAAGTCTTGAGAAGAATCTGAACAAGCGATAGGTTAACATCCGTTACTTGGAGAACCCGTGAACTGTTTTCAGAAATCTTGAAGTTGAATAAGCAATAGAGCAGCATCCGTTGTTGGGAAGCATCCGTAAACTGTTTTCAACAAGTTGCATCTGAACAAGTGATAGATTAACATCCGTTGTTGGGAAGAATCCATAAACTGTTTTCAGAAGTCTTGAGAAGAATCTGAACAAGCGATAGGTTAACATCTGTTACTTGGAGAACCCGTGAACTGTTTTCAGAAATCTTGAAGTTGAATAAGCAATAGAACAGCATCCGTTGTTGGGAAGCGTCCGTAAACTGTTTTCAAAAATTGCATCTGAACAAGTTGATAGATTAACATCCGTTGTTGGGAAGAATCCATAAACTGTTTTCAGAAGTCTTGAGAAGAGTCTGAACAAGTGATAGGTTAACATCCGTTACTTGGAGAACCCGTGAACTGTTTTCAGAAATCTTGAAGGTGGAGGAGGAACCGGTGTAGGGTTTCCTGATGACGAGCTCGTGTAAAACTGCATCTGGGTGAATCTGAAATGAGCATCAGAATGTTGCCATGTCTGGGTCACATCTGAACTATTCCTGGAAAGAATCTCGGAAGATAATGATTTTTGTCTGTCGACTGATCTTACCTGAAAAGGTAAAGGGTTAGTTATATGCAATGTCATGATGCATGATACAATGTATGTTATATGATATAAATGTAAATGAATATGCATGTAAGCTGGAGAGCTGTCTTGCGGAGGATAAATGAATCCTATATGGCTGAAGATAAAAGCATCTTGACTGCTGCCGGGAAGAATAATTCCTTGGCTATTGCTGGGGAATAAGGAGCTTGGGTTGTATACCAATCTTCTGGGGACTCCCTGTCTTGAGGAGATCTTCACTGGAGAATCTTCGAATATAATGAGGAACTGAACACTGAAAGTCTTCAGATTTTCTTGGGGAATACCAGACCTTCAAACGTCGAGGGGCCTTAGAACCACTTGCAGGGACTTGGAATTTCCTTGGTGACTTGCAGGGTAAGAGAATTTCTGATGATGTCTACTGGGGATTTTAGAACCTGGTAGATTTAAGCTGGGGAGATAAGACTGAGAATCTTCAGTTTGGTGGGAAATATCTCAGTGGGGAGAAGGTTCACTAGTCTGGTTCCGCTGGGGATGGATAGTTTGAAGTTTTAGCTCGGCTGGGGATACTGAAACTTAAACTCTGAGGGGAATTGAGTTCTGGAGGATTCTCTGGCTGGGGATAACAAAGATAAACTCCTCTGGGGATTGTATTGATAAGTTATGCTGGGGAACTTTGATGAACTCCGCTGGGGATAGGAAGAATTTTGCCGAGTGCGATCTTCCGTGGCAATTGGCTGAGGATAACCCAGTTATAAGCCCTTGTGAGGAATAACTTTGAACAAAGCTCGGGAGAGACGTCCGTACTCTGCAGGGGATAAGCTTCCAGAATCTACTGAGGATAAGCTTCAAGACCTGCTGGGGATATGGATTCCAAATCTCCTGGGGGTTTCCTTTGAAAGGGTATCAAGATATCCAACTGCACCTTCAACCTATCAGTAATCCTCTTTCTTGATTCATAAGGAAATGATTATGTTCGAATGCATATGCCTATTTAACAAAACATTGGACGTTTCTCAAAATAAAACAATTAGTGCGAGAGAAAAAGAAAAAGGAAATGACACAAATTTCTGGGAAGAGTATTTGTATTAACTTTCTCTGAGTATATTTGTACAAAGGAGACAATCATCCTAGTAAGAGGATTTTGTCATAAATATTGAAAGATTTATACAAAATAAGGATGGCTATGTGAAATAATTCCATGGGATTCTATTCCGCTATAGCCTTCACAACTCTGAATATATGTCCATTCAATGCTTCGTCTGTCGATGAGAAGCCTGGAACTGGTTGATGAAGAGATTGTCTTTGAAGTGATCCGACGAGACGTAGTCATACGCTTTAATTCCCTAACTTTTGCCTGAATCGCCCTTTCGGGTTTTCGATCCACCGGGAAACCCCTTTTTGCCCAAGCCGCCCTTTCGGGTTTTCAACTTTCCGGGTGTACAGATTTTTTTGTTTTTATCCCTAATTTTTGCCTGAACCGCCCTTTCGGGTTTTCGGTTCACCGGGATGCCCATTTTTGCCCAAGCCGCCCTTTCAGGTTTTCGACTTGTCGGGTTATTTTATGCGTAGTATCTTTTGACTATGTCTGCGTTCGCAGGGTGCGGCAAATCGTCACCGTCCATGGTGGTCAGAATCATCGCACCACCAGAAAATATGCTCTTGATCACAAATGGTCCTTCATATGTAGGAGTCCATTTGCCCCTGGGATCACTTTGCGGCAAGATAATCCGCTTGATTACGAGATCTCCGACTTGATACACTTGACGTCTGACTTTCTTATTGAAGGCCTTGATCATCCGCTTTTGATACGTCTGACCATGGCATATAGCAGCGAGTCGCTTCTCGTCGATCAGATTGAGTTGATCAAGTCGGGTCTGCATCCAATCATCTTCATTCAAACTGGTGTCCTTCATAATCCTTAGAGAAGGAATCTGAACTTCCATAGGTAGGACGGCTTCCATGCCATATACCAAAGAAAATGGTGTTGCCCCGGTTGAAGTACGTGCCATCGTACGGTATCTATGCAGAGCAAACGGTAACATCTCATGCCAGTCTTTGTAAGTGACCATCATTTTCTGAATAATCTTCTTAATGTTTTTGTTCGCAGCTTCAACAGCACCGTTCATCTTTGGCCGATAGGGAGATGAATTATGATGATAAATCTTGAACTGTTCGCATAAAGCGGTGATCATCGTGTTATTCAGATTTGTACCGTTGTCTGTGATGATCCTGTCTGGAACACCATACCGGCATATGAGATTTTGTTTGATGAAGCGGGCAACCACATTTTTAGTAACAGAGGCGAAGGAAGCTGCTTCGACCCATTTGGTGAAATAGTCAATGGCAACCAGGATGAAACGATGTCCGTTGGAAGTCGTGGGCTTGATCTCTCCAATCATGTCAATGCCCCACATTGCAAATGGCCAAGGAGCAGTCAGAATGTTGAGAGGAATCGGAGGGATATGAACTTTGTCAGCGTAGACTTGACATTTGTGGCAAGTACGGGAATGTTGATGGCAGTCAGCTTCCATGGTAGACCAGTAATAGCCTGCCCTTAGGATCTTCTTAGCCATTGTATGCCCGCTCAAGTGAGTGCCAAATGTGTCGCTGTGTATCTCGGTCATGATCAACTCTGCTTCAGCTTTGTCTACGCATCGGAGTAATACACAATCATGGCTTCGTTTGTAAAGGATGTCGTTGCTCAGGAAGAACTTAGCAGCGAACTTCCTTAAGAACTTCTTGTCATTTACGGAAGCTCCTTCGGGATAATCTCTAGTCTCGAGATACCTTTTGGTTTCATGGAACCAGGGTTGTTCCACTACTTCTTCGGTATTAATCTCGTGACAATGTGCAGGTTCATCCATTCGCTCGATGGTGATTTGGGGAGCCTCGTTATCCCAGTTGAATTTAAACATGGAGGACATTGTAGCTAGAGCATTTGCTAGCTGATTCTCTTCTCGCGGGAAATGCTCGAAGGTAATTTGCTCGAAATGAGGCAACAATATCAAGACATGTTATTTGTATGGGATAAGATTAGGGTGCTTGGTATCCCACTCTCCTTTGATTTGACTGATAACCAAAGCCGAGTCCCCAAATATGATCAAAGATTTGATCCCCAAGTCTATAGCAGCCTTGAGACCAAAGATGCAAGCTTCATACTCAGCCATGTTGTTTGTGCAGCTGAAGCAAAGTCGGGCCGTGAAAGGTGTGTGACAGCCTTCCGGAGAAATGAGTATTGCGCCGATACCGTTTCCAAGTGCATTTGAAGCACCATCAAAGTACAGGGTCCATCGGGATCCCTTTTCGGGTCCGTCATACGGTCCGTCACTTTCAATGCTGTCCAAATTCATGATGTCCTCGTCTGGGAAGTCAAATCTCATGGGTTGATAATCTTCGATAGCTTGATGAGCCAGATGGTCAGCTAGTACACTCCCTTTTATAGCTTTTTGGGTGGTGTACTGGATGTCATACTCAGTTAGGATCATTTGCCATCTAGCTATCCTTCCAGATAAGGCGGGCTTTTCGAAGATATACTTGATAGGATCCATTTTGGAAATCAACAAGGTAGTATGAGTCAACATATACTGTCTTAGTCGGCGAGCAGCCCATACCAAAGCGCAGCAAGTTTTCTCGAGCAGTGAGTAGCGAGTCTCACAGTCGGTAAACTTTTTGCTAAGGTAATAAATAGCATGCTCTTTTCGACCAGACTCGTCATGCTGGCCCAAAACACACCCCATTGAGTTATCCAAGACGGTCAGATACATGATCAATGGTCTTCCTTCGACGGGTGGCATCAGAATAGGAGGTTCTAGCAAATACTCCTTGATCTTATCAAAAGCAGCTTGGCAATCGTCGTTCCATTCGACTACCTGATCTTTCTTCAAGAGTTTGAAAATTGGCTCACAGGTAGAAGTCATATGAGAGATGAATCTGGCAATATAGTTCAAGCGCCCCAAGAACCCTCTAACCTCCTTTTCAGTACGGGGAGCAGGCATCTCTTGTATTGCTTTCACTTTTGCTGGATCGACTTCAATGCCTTTGTTGCTTACAATGAATCCTAGAAGTTTACCAGACCTTACTCCAAAAGTGCACTTACTTGGATTCAGCCTGAGTTTATATTCTTTCAACCTGGCAAACAGCTTTTCTAGATGTTCAAGGTGTTCCTCCTCTGTTTGTGACCGAGCTATCATATCGTCTACGTAAACTTTAATCTCATGATGTATCATATCATGAAACAAAGCTACCATGGCGCGTTGATAAGTTGCCCCAGCGTTCTTCAACCCGAACGGCATCACCTTGTAACAGAAAGTGCCCCATTGTGTGACAAAAGTTGTTTTTTCCATATCCTCGGGGGCCATTTTGATTTGATTGTAGCCCGAGAATCCATCCATGAAGGAAAACATTTTATGCTGAGCTGTATTGTCGATCAAAATGTCAATGTGTGGCAGCGGAAAATCATCTTTGGGGCTGGCCCTATTCAAATCCCGGTAGTCCACACACATCCTGACTTTGCCATCTTTCTTGGGTACTGGCACGATGTTAGCGACCCATTGAGGATAGGACGTAACAGCCAGAAAGCCAGCGTCGAATTGCTTCATCACTTCTGCTTTGATCTTTTCAGACATGTCAGGCCTCATTTGGCGGACTTTTTGCTTGATCGGTGGACAATCCTCTCTTGTGGGGAGACGGTGAACCACGATGTCCGTGTCTAAACCCGGCATGTCTTCATAAGACCAAGCGAAGATTTCAACATACTCATTCAACAACTATATTAGGCGTTCCTTGAAACTTGGTTCCAGATTGGCACCCACTTGCACCTCCTTCCGGTCTTCCTCTGTCCCTAAGTTTACAGTTTCCAATGACTCTTCGTGCGGTAAGATGGCCCTTTCCTCTTGCTGTAGAAGTCTGGCTAGTTCCCCTGGTACTTCACAACCTTCGTCATCTTCATACTCGGCTTGATTGACCAGATCTTCAGAGTTATTGAAGGATATAGCAGAATAGTCACCCATGGAATCCGGAGTGGATGGGTACCTGCATTTGTGAGTGTGGGTGTGTGTAAGGGATAGCCATCCTTAAACGAAAATGCAAAAGGAAAGAAAATGAACACAGCAGTTTATCAAATGAAAAACGTCCAATGAATCATTAAACATGGCATATGGATATGAAAGTAATCAAAACCCTTACAAATGGACTTACATGCCCCGGGCAAGGCATGAGGTAAAAAGATAGTGTACGGATTGTTCGGAAATAAATATTACAGACCAATAGGAAATGTTTGACAGATAAATTACTGATGAATAAAAGTGATGGGGACAAAGTCTTTTGCCTCCCAGTTGCACAATCCTCCTTTGACAGTTAGGTAAATCCACTCTTCGATGCTGCTCTCTTTGTCTTCATCCTCCAAAGCGTTGATTCCGTAGGGAGAAATTTTGACTGGCGCTCTTTCAATCTTCGAACGGCGCATAGCTTTCTGGCCCGCGGTAGTGAATCCTAATCCAAATTTGTTTGTTTTATGTGGAATATCAGGCAACTGCCCCCATGCTGAATTCTTCCCCTCCTTTATTGCGGCCTTTGCGTCCTCCAGAGATGCCATCCTGGTCATCTGCCTCGTTGTCTCAGCTGCCAACTTTGCTACTGTTATTTCAGGAAGACTTCTTCGAAATGCTGGAAAGGTGTCTCAATGAACTCCCCCTCTACCTCCACATACCGGAAGGAGTTCAAATGGCTGATCATGTACTCCTCTTCACCATGGACGATAATGATCTTTCCCTTGACAGGATACTTCAACATCTGATGTAAGGAGGAGGTGACTGCCCCGGCATGGTGTATCCAAGGCCTACCCAACAAGCAAGAGTATGACGGACGGATGTCCATCACATAGAAAGTAGATTTAAACACCTCGGTGCCCACCTTGATGGGAATATCAACCTCCCCATGGACCATTCTCTTCGAACCATCGAAAGCTCTGACAACAATATCACTCGGTTTCAACTCCAACCCTTCACAATCTAGTCGGTCCAAGGCCTTCTTAGGCAGTACATTTAGCGACGAACCAATGTCGACCAAGACATGTGCGAGAGTAGTTCCTCGGCACTCGACTGAAATGTGAAAAGCATCATTGTGGTTTCTACCTTTAGGAGTTAGGTCGGCATCAGAGAAACCTAATCCATTGTCCGCAGTAAGGCTGGCCATGCAATTTTGAAATTGATCTGCAGAGGTTTCCTGGGGCACATGGGCTGCCTTCAGGAATTTTATCAGAGCTTTAGCGTGCGCTTCCGAGCAAAGTAGTAGTGCCAGCATGGAGATCTTTGAGGGGGTTTGCCCCAGCTGTTCTACCACATCGTAATCACTCCTTTTGATTATCTTCAAGATCTCATCCATTTCCTTCTTGGAGGTTTCCGGGATAACCAAGGGTTGAGCCCTCGTCCTGACGAGCTCATCTTGGATTCCCTTACCTTTATCAGCAGCGGTAGGAGGGACAATACTAGGAACAACAACATCTTCAATCAAAGGGGTTCTAGCGGAGAGTTTTATTGGTGTAGGGATGACCTTGTCAGCAGATGAGGGTCCAAAGATTTCTCTTGGAGGGGCAATCTCTGGAGAAAATATTCTCCCGCTCCGGGTGATTTTGCTCGTGCCTGCAATGTTTCCAATGCTGGCTTCTTCATCATCCGAACTTTCTTCAGTTATTTCGATTTGTTTAATACCATGGTAGTAGACGTCACCGCCATAGTTCCATGGTATTGACTTCTCAGAAACATAGGGGACAGGCCCTGGCATTGTTATCTTCAAAGGAACAGATTTCGTAGCTGGTGTAATCTTAACAGGCTTTCTGACGGCCTTGGAAAGATTGGCGTGAATGGTTATGATTGAGACATCTTCAGTATGGGTTGGAACAGCAGAAACTTTTTCAAACAAAATTTGTCGACTATCCATTAGGCCTTGGATGCCTTTCTTCAGTAACGGACAATCAAACGGCAGAGAGTAACAACAATAACAATCTTCTTTACATCCCGGGAAGATCCCGGCCTTTAACAGATTCAACTTGATGGTTAACAATGGAGTTATCAGATCATTGACATCAGCAACATACAAATATTCTTCAATGGCATTGACATTTCGGCCGTGCTTCGGCATTGGAGCAGATATCACGTTCGGCTTCTCTGGAGCGTCGAACTCCACCTCCTTCGCCTCTATCAGGTCTTGGATTTTATGCTTGAGTGCCCAACAATCGTTGGTGTCGTGCCCGACACTGTCAGATTGGTAGGCGCATTTAGCATTAGGATGATAATGCGGAGAGGACGTATTCACATTTTTTGGTGCCTCTTTGATAGTGGCGAGATTCAACTTTAACAGATGGGGAAGCACTTGCGCTGGAGTCATATTAATGCGGGTGAACTGTCGTTGTGGCTGTTCCACCCGTTGTTGATTTGGTCTGGACTGGTTATAGCGAGGCTGCTCACTTGAAGGGTTTTGAATCATTACGGCCCCTACAGTTGGCCGGTGCTCAGTCTTTCCTGCTCTTCTCTGGGAGTATACCACAACTGTTTCCTTCTTAAAAGGCTTCTTCTCAACACTTGCAGCGGCACCCTTCTGAATCTTTCCTGACTTGATGCCAGCTTCTATTCTTTCGCCTGTTAAGATCAAATTGGTAAACCCCGCGGAAGAGTTACCAATCAGATGATTGAAAAATGGCCCAGATAGGGTCCCTAGAAACATATCAACAAGTTCACGGTCGGTTAAAGGAGGCTGCACCCTGCCAGCCAAATCCCTCCATTTTTGTGCATATTCTTTGAATCCTTCGCCTGTTCCCAATGACATACCCTGAAGTTGGGTACGCGTAGGAGCAAGGTCAGAATTATACTGATATTGTTTGTAGAAGGCGGTAGCCAAGTCTTCCCAATTTCGGACGCTGGTTCCCTCTAGCTGATAAAACCACTCCAGTTGAGCTCCAGAAAGGCTGTCTTGAAAAAAATGAATCCAAAGGTTCTTGTCCGAAGTGTAAGGTTGGATTTTCCTTACATAGGACCTAAGATGCATTTTTGGACAGGACAGCCCGTCATACCTCACAAAAACTGGCACTTTGAACTTTGGGGGAATCACAATCCCAGCAACCAATCCCAAGTCTTCAAAATCCAAACTCGGTACTCTTTGTAGCTCCATGGCGGCCAACCTGTCTTCTAAACCCTTGTATTTATCATCAGCCGGAGGATATTGTTGATCAGAGTAGTCTTCATCCTCTTCGACCTCTTCTTCTTCCACATCAGACTCGGAAGGCACCGCAGCCCCACCTCCTTTACTGGTTCCTTCATCAGAAGTAGGAGGAAATTCAAGCACTCTCCTGGCCTCTCCGTCAAATCTTCTCCCTAAAGTAGCCACCCCGAGTCTCTTTTTCTTCTTTTTCACTGGGTCTTTATTCCCCAGCAAGGTCTTTAGATCCTCCTGACCCTTAGCCAAGGTCATCAGGAGTTGCTGGAACTGTGCATTTTGAGCTTGTAGGTCTTTGACTGTTTGCTCGAGATCCATCCTACTGAAATAAACAGCAGACAGATAAGGAAACCTGGAGTGAGACCTGCTTATGCACATGATGAATGATATGCTTATGTATGCAATGCATTCAAGGATTTGGAACATTCAAAATTGTTGCAGACAAAGAAAAACGCACGTCATATTAATAAGAAGAAATTTGTTAGTACATAAATGCCCCATGGGCCAAATATTACAAAAACAACTTCTCAAGGCAAAAAGACATTGCGCATCCTCTTTGGTGCGATGTAGGTGTTGAGGGCCTCTTGCTCATGGAGTCGACGGGTAAGCTCTAGAACCTTCTTCTCGCTAGCGTAGAAGCTAGCTTCAAAAGTGTTCTGTTCCTCCTTGAGCTGAATCCAACTTTTCTGCATTTCCTCCCACGATGTAGGCATGTCAGGATGTAGGATGGTGTAGGGAACCTCTCCTTCCTTGATTGGCTCTTTAGTCACAGGGAGTACATGAGGATAAGGCATCATTAGACTCTGGGCTCGGGCTCGTACCCACTTGAGATAAGGTTCAAGAGGGATGGAATTCTTGTGTCCCAGTGTCTTGCTATCAACCTTGTTGGGCCTCCCCCAAGCTCTGATGAATCTTTGGCGAAGTCCTTGCGCATCGTTGTCGAAGTCAAAAACTAGGTCAGGAATCAACATGTCGTGAGGGCCATCCCTCCGTGCATATCCAAATTTCCTCAAAGCTAGGCAAGGGTTGTAGGTGATACCTCCTCTGATTCCAAGTAAAGGAACATTAGGAAACTCTCCACAACGATCGACGATGATGACATTTTCTCTGGACCGAGAACACCAATGTACATCAGAGTGAGTAAGAGTCATTAATCGTTGGGACCACCTTGAGCCTTGGTCATTCTTCAAGACAGATTGTGGAAGGTGCGAAATAAACCACCTTGCAAGGAGAGGAGTACAGCACATGAGAACACCCCTCTTTCTCATTGTTCGTGTGTAAAATGAGTGAAGGATGTCCCCAAGCAATGTTGGTATTGGATTTCTGGACAAGAAGATTTTGACGGCATTGACATCTACAAGCTGGTCAGGATTTGGAAACAAGACCAACCCATAGATAAGGAGTGCCACAATCTCTTCAAAGGCTTGTAGGTCCAATGAATTCCAACATTCTTGTGCCTTCTCAAACAAGAATTTTGCTAATAATCCTTTGACGTCGCTTCTGGTTTCCCAATGCCCCTTGATGTCAGAAGGCTGTAGATGTAATGCTCGAGCAACATCTTCCGGCTTTGGTTCCTTTTCCGTACCGTTGAAGGGTAGTTGATTAAGGATAGGAATTCTCAGGAGTTGAGAAAACTCCTCCAAAGTGGGCACCAACTGGTAATCGAGGAAAGTGAAACAGTGGTGAAGAGGGTCAAAGAACTGGAATAGCACTTTCATCATGTCTTCTTCAATGTTGGTGTTGACTAAGCTGAGCAGTCTACCATGTCTTTCACTGAAGGATGAGCTTTCCAGAATTCTTGAGGTGAGCTTCTTGAGCTGAGGAGAGATTCTCACAAGGTTGACTTGGATGGTTTTTCTGCGAGGAATTTCCATGACCTACAAAACAAGAACAAAGATGAAGATCTAAACGCTTGAAGTGGTTAGTGAATGCATATGATGCTTTATGATGTTTATGATGTATGCACAAAACATATGTACAAGCAATTCACACCAAACCCTAGTTTCAGGCTTGCATGAGGTTTCATAGGTAAGTACCCTCTTGAGTGTAGTTGGCTTAAAAACCTGTCCTATAAATAGTAATCGGGTTCTAAGGAGCTCAATATCATTGGATTGTTTTCATCATTCATTGTTTTGGTTTAGCCACTTAACTAGCGACCAAAATATTCCAAGAAAACAACCCTCAATGAGTATAGTATCGAGTATCTACCAACTTCGGACTGCACCAAAGCCGGTCATCTCACTACCCCTAAAAGGCCAAGATGGTCAAGTAAGGTTCTAGGTCATTAGTGCTTTAGTGACATCACTCAGCGGCCCCGTACTCTCCTTGATTGAACTCAAGGGTTACCGGTACTCACAAATATGTCGCACTAATATAGCTATTGCTTCGACCGTGTCGGTATACCCTGCACAGTTTCCACAACGTATTGCCATCTATGAATGTTTCCCAAAATCCGGGTGTAGGATTGCAAACCCAAACAAGAGAGCCAAGATATAAAAGCAATCAAATCACACAATTAGTCATGCAAGAGGGTGATCTAAGCCCTAAGGTTACTCCACTTTTAAAATTTTCCCCAGTAGAGTCGTCAGTTCTGTGATACGGTGGGAGAACTGACTATGGTTTTGCGTTTGTATTCGCACTTGTTCGGTTGAGCAAGAGTCGCCACCGACTTTTTATTTTATCCTAAAGAAAGGTTTAAAAAGCACAGCAAAAACCTTTGAGATATTTTCTTGGGTTCGGGGAGTAGATTATAGAAAGGGAAGGTATTAGCACCCTTTCTATCCATGGTTAGCCATGGGCTCTTAGGTACTTGCTTAGATCATCTTGCCTTGGTTTTCAATTGTTTGAAATGGTGCTTTGTGTGTGGTTTTGAAAATGTTTTGAAAAAGATGCCTTGTCTAGGATACCCTTGTAACAATTCTTTACTCAAATGTTTTACAAAAGGTGTTTGTCTTTTTGAAAAGATGTTTCAAGGTTTTTTTAAAGTTTGTTTTGAAAGTGTTTGTGGAGTGTGGTTTGAAAAATAGGCAAGTGTTTTTGTTTTGCAAGTTGACAAGTACTTAAGAGCTATCTACCCTAAAGTTCTCAAAGATTTTTTCTATGTTTTAACCCTTTTAACAATTTTGTTCCACCATTGCATTTGGTGGACAATCTCGTGTTAGGATGTGAAAGGGACGGGCGCGGGTCATCGTTTAGACCATAATTGCAATGGTGCCAAGTATCTTTGGGCAATTTTCCTTTAAGGGACTTGATCATTTTTAGGCAACTTTTCGAAAGCGTCGTCGAGGGACTATGATCATTTGAATTGTTTGTTTTGCCCAAAGAGACCTAACATGCAACATGGCCCATTTATTGAAGGCAACAAGTGGAATACCCTAGGGGTGCAAGTGTGATTAGTTTTGTCCATTTTCATGCTTGATTATCTTGAAATTAGGTCAAACTATTTTTGTTATTTTTTGATTCGCATACAAACCCTAATTCTAACATGGTATATTTAGAAAGCATTAAAGTGCGAAAAATAAAGTTCTAAACTATTACAACACAATATATGGGAAGGGGGGTACAAATGTTCAAATGGGGGGTATTTTGTCAAGGAATTTAAACCTAGACTATTACATCAATTTTGAATTATTTACAAGATATTTAATTGCACAAATTAAATGGAAATAAAATAAATATGCAAGATGCCAAAAAATGTTTTTATGTGTATGAAAAAGAGTATTTTTATATGTCAAGTAAACAAAATAAAAAGTATTAATTTTTGGGTATTTTTATGCATTTAGGGCAAAACCCTAATTTTATTAAGTAAATGTACTAATTATTCAATATATACAATGTTTAATAATTATGTACAAAAATTAAATAAAAATGAAGTATATTTATAAAAAGGTATTATTAATGTCAAATATTAATAAAAAAATAAAATGTATATTTCATATTTTTTTACCTAAATATTCTAATAAATATAGATGTATTATTATTATTTACTAAATATATATTATATGTACAAAAATAATAATATTTAATATTTATAAAAAAGGTATATTTTATATCAAATATTTTCAGAAGATAAAATAAAATAAAAAATAAAAAAATGAATGTATTTGGTATTTATTCCTAATATTCTAAAAAAAGTATTATGTATTTATTTACATACAAATATCAATATAAACAAATAAATGCCTAAAAAATATAAAAATGGTGTGAAAAATATTTTTTATATTTTTAATATTATGAGAAAAAATAAATAAGTCAGAACAAAAAAGAAAAAGTCAAAAAATCATAAAAATAAGCTCAATGGGCCTAGGGGGTGTAAAAGCAAACAAGTGGTGTAAACAGAAATAACAACACAGGCCCAGCCCACGTGGAGCTTCTTCAACCTCCAGCCATTCTTGTTCAAAAAACGCGCGTTTTGTACCCTGATTCAAACATCCTGATTCCTGGCTTTTTAATGAAAACTCACAACATCAAAAATGTTCAGCATCAAACAACGAATCCATACATACCAAAAACTTGATCTAACTCTCAAAAATGAGAGAGAATTTCTCCATTCCCAAATCTTAACCTAATTTTCTATCAATGTTCAGACATCAAATTCTCATGGCACACGTAACATAAATGAAAACTAACTACATGGGCATGTTCAGGGCTATGAATGTGACATATTTTCTTCACAAACCTAAAGCTAACAATGCCTGGATAGAGAGATACGAGTTCATGAACTTACCTGTTCAGTTGAAGTTGTATCTGGTGATGGAGGTACTTTCAGTGCAAGGTGATGATTGGTACAGCTTCCTTGATGTCCAAGGATGCTATTCCAAGTTTTACTTTGCTTTGAAACTAGCTGAATCGAGTTATAGAACTCCACCTGCAAATCAGAAAAATGAAAATGGCCAAACTGATTAGAGGAGTTACAGTCCACTTCTAATGCTTTGGATAGTTTGCATTGATGGTAGGGAAGGTGTTTGAACTGGTTTGGGCAAGAATACACAATGGAAATGAGTTGTGGGATTCAATCTGCAGCAGGTGCTCTGTTTGGACAGTTTGAGGGTGATTCTGTGTTTGAGAGGGCAATGGAGGTGGATAGCTCGTGTTTCAGCTTGTGTTTGATGTTTGGAATGTGTGTAACAAGTTTGCTTCAGGCTTGGTTAGCTGAGATGAAAGTTGTTATGTGTTATGCTATGTTTCTTACACTTTAAGCAAAAGATGGCCACTTGGTGTTCTAGACTGATGCAGGCCCCCAATCTATGCTGCATACCTTGGCCTTGATCAGTGCAATTAGTCCATAAACTTGTGCCAAAGAGATTTGAACTGTACCACTTGGATTGCAAATTTGACATAAAGTGCAACTTTATCAAAATGGATATATTGCTTTTTCTAAATAAGGATTAATTCTCCATGTAATGTCCAAATGCATAGAACAACATCTTGGCACAATGGTTTAGCATTGAATTATTGAGTAAAAAAGGGATTAGAGGCCTGCAATGTAGCTTGCACATGCTGAGTTTGAAAATGCACAAGTTATGGACATGTAAATTGGCCAAATCAAAAGTGAGTTTTTCCCAACTTGCCAAATTCGATTCTCCCTAACCATGAGGTTGTTTGATGAGTTCTTGGACATTTTGGAAAGCTTGGAATGTGTACTACAATCCATCTTTGAAATGAAAATTGAAATTCCAAGTGGAAGTATGTGAAAAATGGTCTTGAAGTTAGGCAAAAATCCTGCCTAAAATAGGTCAAATTTTCTCTAAGTTAAGAATGGTTTGGTACCCTTGTTCCAAAAATTGTAACTTGAGATACAAGCCTCTTTTGGGAAAACTTTGTGAATCAAAGTTGTAGATTTTGTAATAGGCTACAACTTTCATGTTTTGACTTTTGCTTGAATCCAAATGAATCTTTGTGATAAAGTGGGACAAAGTTGGGAAAAATTAGGGTTTTTCATAACTTAGAAAAATTCTAAGTTATGAAAAATCTTCATTTCAAACCCTAATTTGCAATTCTTGATTTCTTGATGAACAAGTTTCATGATTTGGCATGTTTTGATGAAAAATGAATCTTGACACTTGATCTTGACCAAAAAGTCAAAGTTTGACTTTTCAGTATACAGTCAAAATTGATCAATTGACTGGGAAATTCAACTGTCAATCTTGTGCATTTGGGATCTTTTGAACTTGTTGAGCATGTAAAGATAATTCCATGGTGTCCTTGAGTCCATATGTGAGCTTGGTTTGCCATTGGCTAGGTCAAACAGTCAAAAATTACCTTTGTGCAGTTAAAACCCTAAAAATGACCATTTTGCCCTTTTGGTGATCTGATCAAATTTCTTGTGGAATTGTGATCCAAACTTGATCAAATGGTCCATGTGAGTTCATAATGTTGATGTGGGTCAATTTTCATGAGATTTGACTGTCAATTGGCCACAGTTGACTTTTTCCCCAATACAGTTGATTTCTAGGTCAACTGTCCAATTGACTGGGCAAAATTTGGAATCAAGACTTGAAACTTGGTGTGGATAAACTTGGGAGTCCAACATGAAGCATGAAAGTCATCTTAGGCTTTTTAGGTCAAAACATCTTAGTGCAAACACAAACCCTAATTTGGGTCAACAGTGCAAGGAGAAGTCTTGAGCAGATGAAACCCTAACTGGATTTTGAGCTCAAAGGGCTTTGTGATGAGAAAAATATTGAGAAAAAAGGGAGGGCAAATTTTGGGGTACAACAGGAACCTCTTCTATAATATACCTCGATCGATTGTGGCGAGGCTTATCTACTGGAGTCTTACCCTTATCTTCACGTCGGAGTGGCATTTTTTTTGTTTTAAAAGATGAACATAAAATAATTGATACATCAAACTTATAAGAATAATATATAATAATTCAAGCAAGAATAATATTATTACCCAAGAGTTGTTAGACATGAATAAAATAATATTACGTAAATTATATTAAACAAATTAATATTACACAAATTAATCATCATTCATGCTCATCTTCACTATCTTCATCAGATATGTTATTATAGTCTTCAGACTCTCCTGACTCTTCATGCTCCTCTTCCACAAGCGTCAATAAAATAGTGGTGTCAACTTGTTGACCCTCAACTGTAGTATCACACAAGGTTGTAATCTCCTCAATTTCAATGTCCCCATTGACAGGTGAAATATCATCATATTGGAATGCAACATCCTCTATTACATCTCCAATTTCAATATGACCTATTGGGTTAGACTTGATTGCAACACACCATCCTCGTTTTCGTGGTTGAATGGAAGGATAAGGTACGTAATAAACTTGCCTAACATTATGTGTCATTATGAAAGGGTCATATTCTTTGTACTTCATGTCCATTCGAACCTCAACAATATTGTATTTTTTGTTTATTTTTGTTTCTCTAGAAGATGGATCATACCAGTCACAATAAAACAAGACAAATCTATTTTCGGATTCCATATAATTATATATCAACTCATAAATATGTGTGATAACACCATAGAAGTCGTTCTCACCATCTTCTGTAATTCCTTTTACAACTACACCACTATTTATTGTTTTCTTCCCTTCTGTCCATGATTTTATGTGGAATTTATATCCATTTACAAAGTATGTATTCCATTTATTTGCACGTTGATGAGGGCCTTCAGACAATCTCTTCAAATGGATTATTTCAGGACTTGGTGTAATAATGAGTGATAGCTGTTGTTTGAATCATACAGGAAAATTGGCATGAGTGTAACCAGCCGATGGTTGTTCGCCTGTGCTTTGAAAATAGTTGGTACTAAATGCCCTATTTCAAAAGTAATAATAGGTTAGAGAATAAGATATTTCAAAGTTAATAAATATATACGTAATTTTATATATATATATATATATATATATATATATATATATATATATATATAATATATATATATATATATACTTAATCAAGATATGGTTTGACTTCATGGCAATTAATCAACACATGAACATGAGCATATTGCATTTCTTTTTCAGACAATCAATGATCACTTGTCTTTCTGGCTGAACGTCCAGGACGATCGAAACCAGATAAGGTGAATTGACTTCTTTCAATAAAGTGAACTTCTTTCCTTATTATTCTTGGATTCAACATCATGTGATTGAAATAGTGGGAGCAAAAATTTGATGTTTCGCGATGCAAGTAATGTGCACATATTGATCCCTCAACTCTTGCCTTGTTTTTCACTGATCGCTTTGAATCACCCATGAAACATTCAAATGGATACATCCATTTGTATTAAACAGGTCCACCGAGGTAAGCTTCATAAGCGAGATGTGTGACACCCCAAATAATCCGATTATTAAATAATTAGAATTTTTAATTATTAATTTAATTGGAAATTTAATTATTGGTATTTTTGGATTATTGGAATTAATTTAATTAATTAAAGGAAAGAAGTATTGGTGGTGTGAAGAGTGATTAGAGGGTGTGAGGGGTAAAATACTCTACTCTTACTAATTACTAATTTAATTATTTTATTGGAATAATAAAAAGAGTATTAAAAGGAAAAAGAAGAGAAAGAGAGTTATTTTGGAATATTCATCATACGTGCATTTGAGAAGAGGAAAAAGAAGGAGAAAACCGGAAGCGTCAGAATTTGAAGAACCCACAAGGTAAGGGGTGATTTCGATTAGTTAATTCGTATTATCGGTTTAGATATTCAATAGTATGGATCATAGTATGTTAGGGAATCCCGGTTTGGAATTCTAGGGTTCCGTAGAATTGTCCCTATTGCATCGAATTGTAGGTTGAAAACCATTAGGGTGTCAGATGATAAAAAGGAATGATGAAATAATGTTGTTTGATGTTATAATGGTGCAAAATGGATGTGTTTTGGTGTTTCTCATGTTGCAATTCGTATGGGTATGTTTGGAATTGGTTTAGAATGAATAAATGCTGTCAAAAGTGCAGAATTTGACTCTGCAGGTCGTGGGAACCGGTTCCCAGTGGGGAGGAACCGGGTTCCACTGTGTGAATTTATAAAAACTGGCAAAAATACACGTAGGAATCGGTTCCTGTATAGGTAGGAACCGGGTTCCCATACATTTTTCCAGAAGCGTGATTTTTGAACTTCGCAGGAACCGGTTCCTGCATTTGTAGGAACCGGGTTCTGTTGTAACTTTTGAAAAATATTAAACTTTGAAAATTCATAACTTTCAAACCGTAAGTCCGTTTTGAGTGCCGTTTTGGACGTTATTTCTTAAATTTAATGCTCTATTTTATAAAATGAAAAGATTTCCTAAAACCTGAAATTATTTTGAAAATGAGTCAAATCCCGGAATAAGTGATTATTGGCTAACGCACATGGGTGTGTATGTAGCAGTGAACCTGTGATGGATGGATGTATTAGTATTGTGTGAATGAAAGGCATGTTTATGTTGCTAATGATGGTGTGCATGATTGTTGAGATATCATGTTTTTGGTTTTGGTTCAGTTATGATAAATTGATGTATTTCATAGACTGATTTGATGTTGCATGCTAGTGATGTGCGTGCATATGCATTGTTTTGGTGAAGTTAATTCCCATTGTGTGGAATTTGACTTGTATTGCCGTTAACCGATACCCGGATGATGATGGGTGGTTAGGCTGGATTCGTGTCCGGATGTTTATGGACGAATCGATGGTTGCTGTATCCGGTTGATGATGGATCAGTGTTGGGTGACTTGGTCACGTGTTGGTACCACGTGCATTGTGTCTGCATTTGTGTTTGCATGGAATTGTAACATGTTAGGATGTCTTCCAGTGTTACAATTCTTTGGTTGATTATTGATTTGTACATAATGACTTGTATGATTGGAACTGCGCGTTGAATCTGAATTTATGCTAAAATGGGTGAAATAATATGCTTGTGATATAATGTTGATTGAGAAGCTTATAATGCATGTTAATTATGAGAAATCTCACCCTTACTTTAACAATTTCAGATTAAAGTTAGCAGCTCAGGAGTTGGTGAGGATGGCTCTAGAGCTATGTTACTTTAAGTCTGCGTGTCAGTGTCGTGCTCTGATAGGTTGTAACACTGGGGAACATTTAGTTGAGGAATTAGTTATTATTCAATTGTTTCTATGAATTTCATTAGGAATAATTATGTTTTGGTTTATTCCATTTTGGTTATGGTATTTTTCCGCTGTGTAAGACATGGTCTTAATTTGATTGAATTATTTGAATAATGACCCTCAGTGTAGCATGACTACTGTTTTATTGGAAGTTTTATTTATTTCATAATTGTGACATCCCTTGTTCCGTGTTAACTCTGATGGAATATGTCTTTAATCATTGATATAATTAATATTATTCGGGGTATTTTAGAAGGGGTGTTACAATAGTGGTATCAGAGCATAGTCGGTCCTGTCTTGTGTCGTTATCCCTTTTGTATGCGACTAGTGTAAGATGACACTGTCGATACTTGTGTGCTGATGAGGTTGTTTTGTAATGTTACAGAACAATGACCGGAAGAGGTAACGGAAGAAACGACGATGTTATTGTTGAAGCATTGGGAATGTTGGCTGGAGTACTCAGAGGGAACCAGCAGGGAGCTGTGATTGGTGCTGACCGACAATTGGGGAATTTTCAGAGGAATAATCCTCCGTTGTTCAAGGGTGCACATGATCCCGAAGGTGCTCAGAAGTGGTTGAAGGAGATCGAGAGGATCTTCAGAGTAATTGACTGTGTTGAAGGGATGAAGGTGAGATACGAAACTCACATGTTAGCAGAGGAAGCTGATGACTGATGGGTTGCTACCAGAACTGAAATGGAAGAAGATGGTATTGCGTTGACTTGGGCTGTGTTCAGGAGGGCTTTTCTGAGGAGGTACTTTCCTGAGGACATCAGAGGCAAGAAGGAGATTGAGTTTCTGGAACTCAAGCAGGGTAACAAGACTTTCAGTGAGTATGCTTCGAAGTTTACTGAGTTAGCGAAGTATTATGCTCATTATACTAACGATGCAGATGGAGAATTTTCCAAATGTATCAAGTTTGAGAATGGTCTTCGTGATGAGATTAAGCAGGGTATTCGGTATCAGCGTATCCGAAGATTTCCTGATCTGGTTGACTGTAGTAGGATTTTAGAGGAGGATCTTGCTAGCACTAAGTCGAATGCTCGAGGGTATGTTGATAGGAAGGGTAAGCAACAGATGGGTCGTGGTAAGCCTTATGATAGAAGTAATCAGAGACCCGGTGGTTGGAAGAAGTTTGGTGAAGGAGATTCTAGTTCTTCCATTAAGTGCTACAAGTGTGGTGAGACAGGACATCGTATGGTGGATTGCAAAAGTAATGATAAGAAGTGTTTCAAGTGTGGGAAACTCGGCCATGTGGCCAATGATTGCAGAGTAAGAGTGGTGACTTATTACAACTGTGGTGAAGAAGGTTATACTCGTCCTCAGTGTACAAAACCCAGGAAGGAGCAAGCTGGTGGTAAAGTGTTTGCATTGTCTGGGTCAGAGACTAAGCCAGATGATCGGCTGATTAAAGGTACATGTTTTATTAATGACATACCTTTGATTGCGATTATTGATACTGGAGCTACGCATTCTTTTATTGCTTTGGATTGTGCTAAAAGATTGAATTTGGAAATTTCTAATATGGATGGAAGTATGGTTATTGATACTCCTGCGTCGGGTTCAGTGACTACTTCGTATGTTTGTAGGAATTGTCCTATTGTGATTTTTGGTAGGGGTTTCGGTATGGATTTAGTGTGCCTACCGTTAGAACAACTTGATATCATCCTTGGAATGAACTGGTTGGAATTCAACCAGGTTCATATCAACTGTTTTGCGAAGACGGTTATTTTATCTGAAGAGGTTGGTGTCGAAGATGTGACTATGTCGGTTAAACAGATGAACCTAGCTGTGAAAGATGGTGCTGTGGTATTTATGTTGTATTCTGCAATAGAAGCGGAGGTAAAAGCAAAGAGTGATGGATTGCCAGTGGTGAATGAATTTCCAGAGGTGTTTCCGGAAGACGTTAGTGAATTGCCACCTGAGAGGGAGGTAGAATTTACTATAGATTTGATTCCTGGAACTAGTCCGGTGTCGATGGCGCCTTACCGTATGTCGGCATCTGAATTAGCGGAGTTAAAGAAACAGTTGGAGGAGTTACTTGAGAAGAAGTTTATTCGTCTGAGTGTTTCATCGTGGGGTGCTCCGATGTTGTTGGTTAAGAAGAAAGAAGGTTCAATGAGATTATGTGTTGATTACAGACAGCTGAATAAAGTTACAATCAAGAATCGGTATCCTTTGTCGAGGATCGATGATTTGATGGATCAACTAGTTGGAGCTTGTGTATTTAGTAAGATTGATCTGAGATCTGGATATCATCAGATTCGTGTGAAGTCGGAAGATATTCAGAAAACTGCATTTAGAACGAGGTATGGACATTACGAGTATTCTGTTATGCCGTTTGGAGTTACTAATGCACCTGGTGTTTTCATGGAGTATATGAACAGGATATTTCATCCGTATCTTGATAAGTTTGTGGTGGTGTTCATTGATGATATTCTAATTTATTCGAAGAGCGATGAAGAGCATACAGAACATCTCAGAGTTGTGTTGGAATTGTTGAAAGAGAAGAAGCTTTATGCGAAGTTGTCCAAGTGTGAATTCTGGTTAAGTGAAGTAAGTTTTCTTGGCCATGTAATTTCCAAGAATGGAATTTTTGTGGATCCTACGAAGGTAGAAGCAGTATCTCAGTGGGAAGCGCCGAAGAATGCTTCTGAGATCCGTAGTTTTCTGGGTCTTGCAGGTTATTACAGGAAGTTTATAGAAGGATTTTCCAAATTAGCGTTACCGTTGACTAAGTTGACCAGGAAGGATCAGATGTTTGTTTGGGATGTTGAATGTGAGAAAGGATTTCAAGAGCTGAAGAGGAGGTTGACAAGTGCTTCGATCTTGATTTTGCCAAATCCGACTAAGTCTTTTGTTGTGTATTGTGACGCATCATTAATGGGATTAGGTGGTGTGTTGATGCAAGATAAGCAGGTGGTGGCTTATGCTTCGAGACAATTGAAAGTACATGAAAGGAATTATCCGACTCATGATTTGGAGTTGGCAGCTGTTGTGTTTGTTTTGAAGTTGTGGAGGCATTATTTATATGGTTCTCGGCTTGAGGTGTTCAGTGATCACAAAAGTCTGAGGTATCTCTTTGATCAGAAAGAGTTGAATATGAGGCAGAGGAGATGGTTAGAATTTCTAAAGGATTATGATTTCAGTTTGAATTACCATCCTGGTAAGGCAAACGTTGTTGCAGATGCCTTGAGTAGGAAGTCCTTGCATATGTCGATGTTAATGGTCCGTGAGTTAGATTTGGTTGAGCAGTTCAGAGATTTAAGTTTGGTATGTGAAACTACTCCGAATAGTGTGAAATTGGGTATGTTGAAACTGACTAGTGGTATTCTGGAAGAAATTCGGAATGGACAGAAGTCCGATGTTGGGTTAGTTGATAAATTGACATTGATCAACCAAGGTCAAGGAGGCGAGTTCCGGATTGATGAGAATGGTGTTATGAGATTTGGTAATAGGGTGTGTGTTCCGGATGTTGCAGAGATTAGGAAGAATATTTTGGAAGAAGGACATCGTAGTGGATTGAGTATTCATCCTGGTGCTACTAAAATGTACCATGATTTGAAGAAGTTGTTTTGGTGGCCGAGAATGAAAAAGGAAATTGTTGAGTTTGTGTATGCTTGTTTGGTTTGTCAGAAGTCGAAGATTGAGCATCAGAAACCGTCAGGATTGATGGAACCGTTGTTTGTTCCGGAATGGAAATGGGATGGAATCTCTATGGATTTTGTGTCTGATTTGCCAAGGACATTGAAGAATTGTGACTCTATCTGGGTTATTGTTGATCGGTTGACGAAATCTGCTCACTTTATTCCGATAAGAATCGATTATCCGATGGAAAGGTTGGCAGAATTGTATGTTGAGAAGATTGTGAGTTTGCACGGTATTCCTTCTAGTATTGTGTCGGATCGAGATCCGAGGTTTACATCTAAATTCTGGACGGGATTGCAAGAAGCTTTGGGTACTAAGTTGCGTTTGAGTTTCGCTTATCATCCACAGACAGATGGTCAGACGGAGAGAACGATTCAGTCGTTGGAAGATTTGTTAAGAGCTTGTGTGTTGGAGAAAGGTGGAGCTTGGGATAGTTATCTACCATTGATTGAGTTTACCTACAACAATAGTTTTCATTCGAGCATTGGTATGGCTTCGTTTGAGGCATTGTATGGTAGGAGGTGTCAGACACCGTTGTGTTGGTATGAATCTGGAGAGAGTGTTGTGATTGAACCGGAAATTGTCCAACAGACTTCGGAAAATATTAAGATGATTCAGGAGAAGATGAGGACTTCTCAGAGTCGTCAGAAAAGTTATCACGATAAGAGGAGGAAAGATCTTGAGTTTAGCGAAGGAGAACATGTTTTTATGCGAGTTACTCCGATGACTGGTATTGGTCGAGCTTTGAAGTCAAAGAAGTTGACTCCACGTTTTATTGGTCCGTTTCAGATTACCAAGAGACTTTGCATGATGTTTTTCATGTATCTCAGCTAAGGAAGTACATTGTTGATCTGTCTCATGAGATTCGGGTAGACGATATACAGGTACGAGAGAATTTGACTGTGGAAGCGGTACCTGCGAGAATTGAGGATTGGAAGTTGAAACAGTTGTGAGGCAAGGAGATCGCGTTGGTAAGAGTGGCTTGGGGAGGACCAGCAGATGGAAATGTCACTTGGGAGCTGGAGAGTCAGATGAAGGAATCGTATCCCGAACTGTTCGTCCAAGGTATGTTTTCGAGGACGAAAACTCTTTTAGTTGGGGAGAGTTGTGACACCCCAAATAATCCGATTATTAAATAATTAGAATTTTTAATTATTAATTTAATTGGAAATTTAATTATTGGTATTTTTGGATTATTAGAATTAATTTAATTAATTAAAGGAAAGAAGTATTGGTGGTGTGAAGAGTGATTAGAGGGTGTGAGGGGTAAAATACTCTACTCTTACTAATTACTAATTTAATTATTTTATTGGAATAATAAAAGGAGTATTAAAAGGAAAAAGAAGAGAAAGAGAGTTATTTTGGAATATTCATCATACGTGCATTTGAGAAGAGGAAAAAGAAGGAGAAAACCGGAAGCGTCAGAATTCGAAGAACCCACAAGGTAAGGGGTGATTTCGATTAGTTAATTTATATTATCGGTTTAGATATTCAATAGTATGGATCATAGTATGTTAGGGAATCCCGGTTTGGAATTCTAGGGTTCCGTAGAATTGTCCTTATTGCATCGAATTGTAGGTTGAAAACCATTAGGGTGTCAGATGATAAAAAGGAATGATGAAATAATGTTGTTTGATGTTATAATGGTGCAAAATGGATGTGTTTTGGTGTTTCTCATGTTGCAATTCGTATGGGTATGTTTGGAATTGGTTTAGAATGAATAAATGTTGTCAAAAGTGCAGAATTTGACTCTGCAGGTCGTGGGAACCGGTTCCCAGTGGGGAGGAACCGGGTTCCACTGTGTGAATTTATAAAAACTGGAAAAAATGCACGTAGGAACCGGTTCCTGTATAGGTAGGAACCGGGTTCCCATACATTTTTCCAGAAGCGTGATTTTTGAACGTCGCAGGAACCGGTTCCTGCATATGCAGGAACCGGGTTCTGCTGTAACTTTTGAAAAATATTAAACTTTGAAAATTCATAACTTTCAAACCATAAGTCCGTTTTGAGTGCCGTTTTGGACGTTTAAATTTAATGCTCTATTTTATAAAATGAAAAGATTTCCTAAAACCTGAAATTATTTTGAAAATGAGTCAAATCCCAGAATAAGTGATTATTGGCTAACGCGCATGGGTGTGTATGTAGCAATGAACCTGTGATGGATGGATGTATTAGTATTGTGTGAATGAAAGGCATGTTTATGTTGCTAATGATGGTGTGCATGATCGTTGAGATATCATGTTTTTGGTTTTGGTTCAGTTATGATAAATTGATGTATTTCATAGACTGATTTGATGTTGCATGTTAGTGATGTGCGTGCATATGCATTGTTTTGGTGAAGTTAATTCCCATTGTGTGGAATTTGACTTGTATTGCCGTTAACCGATACCCGGGTGATGATGGGTGGTTAGGCTGGATTCGTGTCCGGGTGTTTATGGATGAATTGATGGTTGTTGTATCCAGTTGATGATAGATCAGTGTTGGGTGACTTGGTCACGTGTTGGTACCACATGCATTGTGTCTGCATTTGTGTTTGCATGGAATTGTAACATGTTAGGATGTCTTCCAGTGTTACAATTCTTTGGTTGATTATTGATTTGTGCATAATGACTTGTATGATTGGAACTGCGTGTTGAATCTGAATTTATGCTAAAATGGGTGAAATAATATGCTTGTGATATAATGTTGATTGAGAAGCTTATAATGCATGTTAATTATGAGAAATCTCACCCTTACTTTAAAAATTTCAAATTAAAGTTAGCAGCTCAGGAGTTGGTGAGGATGGCTCTAGAGCTATGTTACTTTAAGTCTGTGTGTCAGTGTCGTGCTCTGATAGGTTGTAACACTGGGAAACGTTTAGTTGAGGAATTAGTTATTATTCAATTGTTTCTTTGAATTTCATTGGGAATAATTATGTTTTGGTTTATTCCATTTTGGTTATGGTATTTTTCCGCTGTGTAAGACATGGTCTTAATTTGATTGAATTATTTGAATAATGACCCTCAGTGTAGCATGACTACTGTTTTATTGGAAGTTTTATTTATTTCATAATTGTGACATCCCTTGTTCCGTGTTAACTCTGATGGAATGTGTCTTTAATCATTGATATAATTAATATTATTCGGGGTATTTTAGAAGGGGTGTTACAAGATGCACAGGGAGATGCTTCATAGAATCAAAGAAACCTGGCGGAAATATTTGCTCCAATTTGCAGAGAATAATAGGAATATTTTGGTCCAATTTGATTATGTCGTCTACTCTTAAAGATGACGCACATATGTCTTTGAAAAATTGACTAATCTCAGTTAGTGGATTAAGCACGTGACAGGGAAGTGAACTGAATGCAATTGGAAGCAATCGTTCCATGAAAACATGACAATCATGACTTTTCATTACATGCAACTTTCCAGTTTTTGCGTCAGCACATCTTTCCAGGTTTGAAGAATAACCATCATGCATTTTCAACTCATTTAACCACCGACGTACTGTTTTTGCTTCTTGGGGAGTAAGAGTGTAACAAGCCTTGGGTTTTAACAATTTTCCATTTGGTTGAGGTTTCAACTCTAACTCTTTTCGATTACACAAAAGTTTCAAATCATTTCTAACTTTATCATTATCTTTTGTCTTGCCTTGAATATCCATCACCGTGTTAAATATATTATCAAAAAAATTCTTCTCAATATGCATAACATCAAGATTATTACGCAACAAATTATCCTTCCAATATGGTAGGTCCCGAAAAATACTTCTTTTTGTCCAATTGCATGTGTTCCCGTATCCTAGAATCTTGCATGCTTTACCATGATCTTGGAATTTTGGAAGGTCATAAACATTATTCCATACATCAATTGATGACAACCGAGGGGGGGGGGGGATCTGTTTCTTTTTTTCCTTTTTTAAAAGCGTTCTTATTTCTTATAAATTCATGGTTTCTAGGTAAAAACCTATGGTGACAGTCAAACCACGAACTTTTCCCACCACTTTCCAAAGTAAATGCTTTTGTGTGTCCCGTGCAATGCGGACATCCCATTTTGCCACGAGCTTTATGCTTGACAATTTCGTCTTTTGAATTTTCCTTCACTTTATAGATCCATTTCACTCATATTGGCTTTTTCAATTCCGGTAAATAGACCAGCTTCCTAGTACTGTTATTCTCAATCAATTCCAACTCCTCTTTCATCGCACACACCCATTTTGAATTGCTTAATGCCTCATTCGTGCTCATGGGCTCGGATTCAGCCGTAAACGCAGAGTGAATAAGATCACCATCATTGTTGATCTTATTATCATGGAATAATTCACAATCTCAGAGCCTTTGAGGTAGACCTCTGTGTCTTTTTGGTCGTCTACCGGATTCATCATTTTCAAATTTGACCGATTACGGAACTTTTTTTGCAGGCTATTGACCTTCTGCATTTTTTGGTGGAAACCAGTTTCCAGGAACAGGGGAACCGGTTTCTGCTTATAGAAATTCAATTCCAACAACTTCAGAAAGTAAAAATCATGAAGGAAATTGGTTTCCTTCTGTTGGGAAACCGGTTTTTGCTACAAAATTATGAGATTTTTTGTTGTCAAACAGCCTCAACTCGTCCACAACCACGTCTCAACTGATCACAATCTTCTTTCTACTCACATCAAACAATTTGTAGCCACCAGTAGGATGATAACCAACGAGTAACATCATTCCCCCTTTGTCATCCAACTTCTTTCGAAGTTGACCCAGAACATGTCGAAATGCTATCAAACCAAAAACTTTCAAATGACTCAAACTTGGTTTAGAACCATACCATACCTCTTCTGGAGTCACTTTATCCAGCTTTATTATAAGGAACCTATTCAACAAATAGGCAATTGTATACATGGCTTCTCCCTACAACTCTTTCGGTAAATTTTTGCTCTTCAACGTGCTACGAACCATATTCATTATCGAACAATTTCTTCTCTCGGCAACACCATTTTGTTGAGGCGTATAAGGTGGTACAACCTCACGCACTATACTCTCAACATCACAATAATACCTAAACTCATTCGAGGTATACTCGCCTCCACCATCGGTTTTGAGAATTTTTAACTTGTGACCACTTTGCCGCTCCGCCATGGATTTAAAACGTTTGAACACATCAAACACCTCATCTTTCATCTTGATTAGATAAATCCATAGCTTCCTACTAAAATATTAAATAAAAGTGATAAAGTACCTATTTCCACCATACGAGACAACTTGCATTGGTCCACAAACGTCTAAACACATCACCTCAAGATGATGTTTGGTTCTATGGCTTGCATCTTTGCTGAAACTATCCTTGTGTTTCTTTCCTTAAACACACTCATCATATATCTCAGTTGTAACATTGATCTTTGGCAGCCCGATAACCATATCATTCCTTTGCAACGCATCCAGATCACAAAAATTGAGATGTCCAAGACATTAATGCCACAACCACTCATCACGACTTTCCGCTGTAGCAAGACACTTATGCTCCATCACTTTCAACTCTATCTTGAAAGTATGATTTGCAGCCATGGGTGCTCTAAGAATTAAGACTTTGTTTTAGTCCAAAATGCACAAAATCTTGTTTTCCATGTGAATCATGTAATTCTTCTCAAGCAATTGGCTAATGCTCAAGAGATTACATTTAATTCTAGGAATTTATGACACATCTTTCATCAAGGAGTGACTCCCATCCTTCTTCATGATCAAAACATCACCCACACCATCAGTCGCTAAAGTCGTGTCATCCGCGAATTTTACTTTATTCTTTGTGGCTTGATTGATTTTGACAAATCAATATTTTCTACTTGTCATATATGTTTAACAACCAGAATCCAAGTACCACTCATCACTGCCTTGAGATCCATCTCATTGTGTTTCGCTCCGAACGTGTTACTACAGAATTTTCTACATTGTTGCCCAGCTTCTGACAATTGTTACTGCTGTTGTCCAGCAGCTTTTCCATACCATAATTCTCCTCTATAATCATCACCATAAGTGTATTATCATCATCCACCTCTTGTCTTTCTACCTTATCCTCATCACCTTGATTTTTCTTCGATTTTGCATTACATTCTCTTGCAAAATACCCAAGTTTGTGACAATTGTAACACTTTACACCACTCTTCTCAGTCATTTTAGTGTAGTTACCTTGACTACCACCTTTGGAGTTGCTCTCTCCCCTTTGCACCATTGAATCCTTTGAATTTTGTGACTGTTTTCTACCAAAATTCTAATAATTTTTCTTCACTTTTGAAGATCATTTTCTTTTTGATCTCTTGCTCTTCTCATTGAACCGTGCTTGTAATGCAATCTCCTCTTTGGCCTTGTCACTTCCTCTTTCATCCATCCTTTGTTCATGAGCCTCTAATGAGCTTTTAAGCTCCTCCTTGCTCATTGTAAGAAGTTCGTTTGATTCTTCTATTGCAACCACTATGTTGCCAAATCTTGGTGTTAAAGAACGCAAGATCTTTGCTACCACATTTTGCACTGTCACGGTTTCACCGCAAGACTTCATTTGATTCACCAAACGCGTTATACGCGTAATGTAATCATTTATTGATTCCTTATCTTCTATTTGCACTAATTCGAATTGCCTCTTGTGAGTTTGTAACCTCACAACCTTGGCTTTATCGGTCCCTACATAAGCTTTCTTCAAGATCTCTCAGGCTTGCTTCGCCGACGTGAAATCTCCAACCTTTTCAAAGTCATCGTTGTCAATGCAAGAATGTATCAAGAAGAGTGATTTATAGTTTTCTTCTTCTCTTCCTTGAATGTAGTTTATTGTGCAGTTTTAGCTTCTGCCCAAAGACGTGTAACGCCATCGTTAACGACTTCGAGAACTTCATGATACCCAAACAAAACTTTCATTTGTTTGCACCATTTGTCATAGTTCTTGGAATCAAGAATTGGAAGGTTGGTGGGGATTCGATCACTGGAACAGTATACATAATTTGCAACGGATTAATGGAACAGAACCAGAGCTCTTGATGTCAAATGTTAGAACAAGCACAACATGAAGCTGGTGAATTATTGGTGAAAATGGTTAATTGGAAAAGATGAAGTTGAGAGAGAAAGATAGAGAATATGAGTGAGAGTGAGAGAGAGAGAGAGAGAGAGAGAGAGAGAGAGAGAGAGAGAGAGAGAGAGAGAGAGAGAGAGAGAGAGAGAGAGAGAGAGAGAGAGAGAGAGAGAGAGAGAGAGAGAGAGAGAGAGAGAGAGAGAGAGAGAAGAGAAGAGAGAGAAGAGAGAGAGAGAGAGAGAGGAGAGAGAGAGAGAGAGAGAGAGAGAGAATAATGAGGAGAAAATTATAAATTGGCATTAACACAAAACATATTAAAAGAGGGAGTATTTATAATGTGCTAAAAAATTAACACAAAACAAAACACACACAAAAAAGATGCTACAAACAGCAAACAGAAATTCGCAGCAAAAACCGATTTCCATAAATGAGAAAACTGATTTCCTCTTCAAAAATTCCAATTTCTACACAGGCCAGAGCAGCTTTTCAAATAAGTTGTTTTCCCAAAACAGCTTCCAGAGGCTTCCAAACAGCATTTGACTTATACGTAACATCCAATACACCACCTTATGTCAAGTTGCTCAACATTCCTCATGCTTAAACTCCTCACAAGCTTCTTGAACACACCATTTGTCACACATTTCGTCAACAAATCCGCAAGTTATTCTTCGCTTCGATAGTATCCTAACTTCAGCTGGCCTTCACATACCAACTCCCTCAAGTAATGAAATCTCATATTTATATGCTTGCTTCTCCCATGTGCAATGGGATTCCTTGCAAGGTTAATAGCTTAAATATTGTCAACCAAGAGGGTAACAATTTTTCCTTCATTGCTGCCCAGCTCCCTTAGCAGATTCATAAGCCACACAACCTGACACACACACATCGACGCGGCGATATACTCCGCCTCACAAAAAGAGAGTGCAACCACAGGTTCCTTTTTAGAGCACCAAGAGATTGGAGCTCCGCCAAACATAAATACATAACTAGTCGTAGACTTTCGATCATCCTTATCTCTGCACCAATTTAGAATTTGTATAACCGAGTAACTCGCAATTTCTGCCTGTATCAGCTGCAAGAAAGAGAATTCCACACCCAATAGTTTCTTTGATGTATCTTAGGATCCTCTTAACTACTTCTAAATGAGAAAGCCTTTGGTTTCTCTAGGAATCTACTTGCAATACCGACATTAAACGCCAAATCTGGCCCGCGTATTGCACAAGTAACGCAATGATCCAATCAACCTCCTATATTTAGTTGGATCTATATCTTGCTCATCCTCACTTTTGAACAGCTGCAACCTTGTTTCAGCCGTGTTATGGCAGCATTACAATGCTCCATATCACACTTTTTCAAAATCTCAAGAGCATACTTTCTTTGATGCATAAGCAACCCCAATTTTGACTTATGGAATTCTATGCCAAGAAAGTAAGTCATGATTTCAAGGTCACTCATTTCAAACTCTACCATAAGCTCACTTTTGAACTTAGAAATATTCACTTCATTGCTGCCCGTAATTAATAAGTCATCCACATATAAGAAAAGTATAATCACTTCTTTGCTTGCATTCGTCTTCACATAAACACCATGTTCAGGTACAAACTTCTTCAAGCCAACCTCAACTAGAAATGCATCTATGTGTTTGTTCCAAGTTCTAGGTGCTTGTTTTAAACCATAGAGTGTCTTTTTCAATTTGTAGACTCTTCCCTCTTGATTCTTCATCATAAAACCAGGGGCTGCTCTACATAGACTTCCTCCTCAAGTGAACCATTCAAAAATGTAGATTTTACATCCATTGATACATTGGCCGATTATTTGCTATTTGCATACCAACAACCATCCGTATAGTCTCCAATCTAGCCATCGGAGCAAATACCTCATCATAGTCTATACCTTCTCTTTGCGAAAAATCCCTTCACAACTAATCGAGGCTTTATGCTTGACAATTTCGTCTTTTGGATTTGCCTTCACTTTATTGTCTCATTTCACTCATATTGGCTTTTTTCAATTCCGGTAAATAGACCAGCTTCCAAGTACTGTTATTCTCAATCAACTCCAGCTCCTCTTCCATCGCACACACCCACTTTGAATTTCTTAATGCCTCCTTCGTGCTCACGGGCTCAGATCCGGCCATAAGCACAACAGTGAATAAGATCACCATCATTATTGATCTCATTATCATCGAATACTTCATAATCTCAGAGCCTTTGAGATAGACCTCTGTGTCTTTTTTGGTCGTCTACTGGATTCATCACTTTCAAATTCAACCGGTTACGGAACT